>NC_069468.1:19475785-19573285 GCF_026875155.1 Cherax quadricarinatus
GGGGCCCCCAAGGGTTTGGAAAGCGAAAAATTCCCAAGAAGTTGCAGTGTCTGACAGGATTGTAGATGAATGGTTCAGAGAACCGACACGTGTCGGTTCTCTGAACCATTTATCTACAAAAGAAAACCTTGAACTACTGGTATCAGTAGTTTAGGGCTTTCTGCTTGTCATCATTTTTTTGCCATCACGTTCACTATCATCAGTTCCAAGCGCAGGTACATATACATGTACCTGTTTATAACCTACAGGTGCAGGAGCCGAGCTATGCTTCTTTTGCCCTGTCTATTAGTCAGTCATAAGTTTCCTGTTGTAGCATTCGCTGTCTCTTGGATCACATTCCATCAGTCTATTGCACTTTGTGAATAAATATTTTCTGTTCTTTAGGCACTTTTTTCACCGTTTATATTTGACTTTTCAGCCTGTTGATGGTGCTCCAATCTTCCTTATTTTTTTAGTATCTTATAATTATATATAGGTACGTTCATATCGCCTTTTCAGGTCATTCAAAGCCATATACTTTCCGTTTTATGTCTTCATAAGTAATATTCTTTATTAGGAAGCAGTTTCTTGTAGTGATTTTTTTCCGCTTTATAAAACAATTTTGCAGATTATAGTTTTGGTCTAATATATGCCGCGAATTTATTAGTATTTGACCATTCATATATCTAACAACCACTTGGAAATAGTGCTAGTATAGCGTACGAGCTTCTCACAACTGCGTTTGTGGTCTTCGGTGATAATCTATGCGAGTCTATGTACGCATAATACCAGAGAGAGGAGAAAGATCGGCATCCTGTCAGATCTCATCTCGAGTGCGCAGAATTTCATTATAAAATTACATTATGTAGCACTGATGTTTACAGAAGAAAATTGCCTGATAAGAATATTCATTACTTGTATATACCCGCGAGAAGATTATATACTGAATCATTGAGTGCTTGAAACAGATTACACGGAATATTAGTGAGTTAATATTGGGCTCATTGATCACTTTGATGAACGCCATGCAGGAAATATGAAACAGAAATATTCATGAGGAAAATTCCGACCAGGATGATAGCTTCATGGGCAACAGATGAGAGTTTTACGACCATCTTCCTCACTGATCAGAGCAACTATCAGAATAAAACCTAGACTTTCCCGAGAACTGTTCATGCAGACAGCCAGTGGCAGGAGAACGATGTTGTCATCGTGCAATCCGCCTTCAGCCGGATTACTGTAAAAACGGTTTTCGTTGCGTTACCTGGCTTTGCAGGAAGTTTTCTTTCGGCCTTGTTAAAACAATGTTCTCAACCTGTTAGTGTGAGGGAAACAGTTTTGGACGGCATCTTCAATGCAATAGTTGAGCTAGCATTGAAATCTAGTATTTTTTAAGAGGTTACTCAAGGGGATGTAGTGTGCTGTCCTGGGTTAGTGTGTGAAACTGTGAAAAAGTCCGCTGAGTTTTCCTTAACTGTCAGTGTAACACAACACATACGATGTAGAAATGGTATGATGATACCGACAAGATGTGGAAAAAAGACACTTATGTACAGTCCAGGACAGTCAACAAAGTATATTTGGGGGGAACAGCCAGATCTCTGGACATTAGGATTAGAGAACACAAAAATTATTGTAATAAAGTTGGTAGAATTACCGACAATATGTGAAGTAAAAGGACACAAGTGCAACTAATGTGACATTTTATTGTGGAAACGTTAGTTGCACTTGTGTCCTTTTACTTTACAAAAATGATTGCAGGATTGATGACCGTAAAAAAACGTGCTGTCAGTAACACTTTCATTCAAAAGTCCGGTAGTTACAGTATCTCAGACTAAGACTGTGGCTTGACGATCTGGTTAGTCTGTCAGTGGTTCCCAAACTGGGGGTAAATTACCCCCTGGGGGTAATTTAACCATTTTTTGGGGGTAATGGAGGGGTGACAGAAAAAAAGTTATGAATTCTGAAAATCAAGAAAACAATGCGGTACCCGGTATGAGGATTATTGTTAACTTTGTCTTAGTATATAAAGTTGTAAAGTAAACCTATTATAAGTAAGTAATAAAGTTAAACCAAATAACAATAAACATCAAAAACTAATATACAGTATTAGAAAAGAAGAAATATATAGCTAAGTGTGTGGAAACCCAAAAGTATTTTGACAAGTATGCTTCAGGACAAAAGTCACTCAGTAGCCCAGATCGACCTGTCCAGTACGCGTCACTCACTTCCTGAGGCTGCCTCTATTTCACACTGTCAGTTTATCTGTGAGCATCAGCCGAGGTAGACATAAGCTGGTATGTATGTGTACTGCCCTGTGCAGTATATAGTTAGTATTTACCCACTGTTACTGTGAATTTGTAGCTATTATTAATTTTGAAGAATTGAGACACTTATGCAACATATGGGAATCTTTATTGAAGAAACGTTTCGCCACACAGTGGCTTCATCAGTCCAATACAAAGTAGAAGTGGGTAAGGAGAGTAGAAGTTTGAGGTAATCAGTCCCTCAACCTGGAATCGATGTGTTCAGTCCATCACTCTTGTAGGAAGTGCAGCATAGGGCCAGAGAGGTGGCTTATATACTGCGGTGAGATGAGTTGAAGCAGGAAGAGGCGGGATCACAGTGGGACCTGCCACTAGTGTAAGTAGGTCGTCGCCCAAAGGTTGGGCAAGCGTTGAAGTCTTTGTACCAAGATCCCATGATGTTGCAGTGTCTGACAGATGTGATGAATGGGATCATGGGATCTTGGTACAAAGACTTCAACGCTTGCCCAACCTTTGGGCGACGACCTACTTACACTAGTGGCAGGTCCCACTGTGATCCCGCCTCTTCCTGCTTCAACTCATCTCACCGCAGTATATAAGCCACCTCTCTGGCCCTATGCTGCACTTCCTACAAGAGTGATGGACTGAACACATCGATTCCAGGTTGAGGGACTGATTACCTCAAACTTCTACTCTCCTTACCCACTTCTACTTTGTATTGGACTGATGAAGCCACTGTGTGGCGAAACGTTTCTTCAATAAAGATTCCCATATGTTGCATAAGTGTCTCAATTCTTCAACTTGTCGGTTTTCAAAACCATTCATCACATTATTAATTTTATATATAATGTATGTGTGGTTCTTACGTTTTCAATGGTTTTGCTAGGATTAGCAGAGTATGCGAGGCTGTATACGTTCACGTTTAGCCATATATATCAATAATAACAACATTTTGTGAAAGGGGTAACATGCTTTATGTGGCATGCTCAAATGGGTAACCTGAAAGTTGGGGGCCATGGATTGGATTGGTCTTGCTATACCCAATTAGAGCGAATCCGTTCCAGCATTACCCTCCCAAGCAAGGCTGTATAATCCCATACCCGTCGTGATTTATGAACTTGCTTTAAGTTTATTGCATGTTAATTGGTAACACTGCTGAAATTTGTTACCGGCTGTCATGTCATTGATCAACCAAAATGGTGAAGTACTAGTTTTAGCATCAACTCCTGGGGTGTTGCAAATGGTATCAACAATTGTATGGCTGTTAACCTTGAACGTTACAGGGACTAAAACTTGAGCCTAACGGTTTTAACAGAACATTTAGGTTAAAAGTATTGTTGATAAAAACTAAATTGGCTCGTACTTATATTAATTGTTGTGTACAAGACAGATTACTCAAAAATATTCAGAAGCATCATTGGCCACGTCAAATAAAATTCACTGAGCAGGTTCACTACATACACACACTCACAGGTCGAGACTGTATAAAAGCTTAATTCAGCGGATTTGAGAATCTTGTAGGTGGTCTTTTGGCATCTCAGTAAAATATGAAACGGACAGACTCGTCTCTCATTGAAAGATCCACGAGACATTCTGCCAAGGAAGGTGGGCATTCGTCCAGATTGATTCACCAACTCTAATAAATCACAGTTCCGTGACGGGAACAATTCACTGTTAAAAGACAAATTGGAGGTGAAAAGAGATGAAGCTTGCCATCTGTCATAAACCATTGTAAGACTCCTGACTCGTTAAGTCTGGGAGCGTACCGAAACGTTTAATTTCATCACTAGTTTATGGGTTAATTGCAGATCCCCCCTCCCCGTCCTTTCTCACTTACCCACCCAAACGCTGGCGATACTCACCCAGGAGGTAGTCGGTGTGTTTGGGGTCGACCTTGTCGAACTGAGCTTTGTTCCAGACGTACTCTGCGTTGAGATCGCGCGTCTTCTTATCGTGTACCCACTCATCAAGGAGGTTCCTACCGTCCGTTCTCCTTCCTCGCTGGTTCCTCTCTTCTCGGTCGTACACCGAAGTCGGAATCAGGTGGCGACGACCTCCACCCATCAGAACCTGGTGAGCGAGACAGTTGTCAGTTGTTCTTTGCTGATGATACAGTACTCTTGGGAGATTCGAAAGGGAGGTTAAACTGGAGAAGTTTGAAAGGATATGGAAAAGAAGGAAGTTGAAAATGAACTTTAAAGAAAGAAAAGTGATAAGAATAACTTTATCCAGGAAAAAAATTGTCAGACTAAAAGAAGGAACACGAATGAAGTGAATGTATTGATATATTTGAAAGGGAACGGGCCACTGAAAGATGAAGTGAATCACGAATCAGATGAAAGAAGAGAAGGTATCAGGTGTATCGAGGAATTTATGGAATGAAGTCTGCCATTATATACATAAAGCGCTAAACCCAAAAGATCTTACATAGCTGCTTATGGTTGCAAAACATGGACTTCAATGTTGCAGCTACAGAGTATTCAAAATAAAATCTGTGGAGTGGCTTTATCTGTTGTTGAAACAACTTCTGTACAGAGTTCCTGACACCAGAAAGTTATATTATCGGGTCAAACTGTCCATTACTCCTCTTCATGAAATTAGAATTATCACCAAGTGAAATTAGCAAATGTGTAAGGAAAGCCATAACAAGCAATAACAAGTCCACAGTTGTACTCGTTCAGTGTTCAAAGGATCAACACAAGTAGCCTCAATTCTTGCTCAACATATTTTTATATAGGGTTTCTGACACCACACGTAATTCATGGATCCAGTATCAAAGCGATTATTTATTCTCATTTCACAGCTTGAAGTGAGGGGATCTCATGATTTGAAATTGCAGTGTCAAATGAGCTACAGAAATTGGAAAATGATTCACTGTAAGAGTGATTAAATTAAGAAATTGAAAGAAGCAATGACTAGTATAAAAGAATTTGCAGAGAGGTTTAAAAATTGATACAAGGTTATTCTACGTCAGTGGAGAGTTAGATGGAAATGAGAGCTGGAGCTCACCTCTCCATTTGTCTAATGAGCTCACATTTTATTGCTCCACTTAGTGAGGATGCTGCTAATGAGCTGTAATGTCTGAATGATTACACTCTTGTTTTCACAGCTAACAAGAATTGGGATACCCATTAAATTATGTGGGTGGGTGGGGTGTGAGTTTTGGTTTTCTTTATCATGACGGGCGCAGCTAAGTATGCAACCAGACATAAACGGCAATGACAGGACAAAGATCTGCTCATTTGCACATTAACTAGGTAATTATACCCAGAAGATCGAATCAGGAACAGCAAAGAAAAAAAAAAGGTGTGTGGGGGGGGGGAAGAATCTAGCAAGGAGCGACGTTGACTACTCGGGGAAGAGGGTTTAAAAATGGAAAACCCACGGGGAATTGGGGATTTTTCCCACCACTACTTTAAAAAAATTTCAATACTTTTAAGAAATAAACGAACTGCCTAAAACCTCACATAGAAAAAGAATAACATCTGCGTTCAAAAATTTTGTAATTAATTCACAAGTTGAAAAATCAGCACTGCCACAAAGACCCATTAACCCAAATACACTAAAAGTTTCCCCCTCCAGAATATCCCAAGTTTCTAGAGACGTGTGAAAACCTGAAAAGATAATCAATTGAACATTAAAAATATGTAACCATCAACAACGCCAAACGACCGGGCCGCGGGGGGGTTGACACCCAAAATCCCCCTCCGGTAAATGTGTATGTGTGGTGTTTTAATATAACCCGGCTGAGTTCGGGGGTTTTTTGCCTTAGATATCACCTGGTTAAAATTTGAAGCAAAAATTTTAAAGGCATTTTGAAAAAAAAACAACGACTTTGGGGTTTAAAGGAAACAAATCCTTATACCAAAAACATGCCGACCCCCCGGAAAATCTTCGATATATGTTTGCGATTATAAAAAGCCATAACTCAAACTGTCGACTTTGGTTTTGCGGTTCTGTTTAAGATTATAATCATAAAAAAATCAAATATTTTTTTTAAAAAGTCCAATTTGATTTTTTTTTTTCAAAATGGCACCTATACAGCCCAGGGAAAAAGATTTTAATTTCTTTGGAAAAAAATTTTTAAAAAAAACAGCAAACCAGAAGCGCTAAACTCTAGTGAGTTTAGCGCTTGTTTATTAAAAGTAAAGCTTTCTTTTAATAAAACCTTAAAACATTGAACGTTAGAAAATTCATTTTCTTAATTTTAATAATTATAAAGAAAACTGGAATAAATTCAAGTCAGTTACTGGAGAATGCTTGTTCTAATAGGCTTCAAACTTTCAATGTTTGTAACCTTTATTATAAGCAAAAGCAAGCGCTAAACCCACAAAAGAATTTTCTTTTAGCAATGTCAGTAAAGTTTTAAATTTACACTCAAACCGTCTAAACTCTTTCTTCACATTGAATGCATAAGCATTAATGTTTTAAGGAGAACAGAAGGTGCAATTTTGGGTTATAAAATTGGATCTTATACAGGCCAATAAGAGAGCGAACCTAACGTGCAGGAAAATTTAAGGCCTATACAAAGAAGCATTTTCTAGTTATTATATTTATCCTAACAATTACAATTTTTTTTAGTTTAGTATACCTGTATTGACAAATTTTCCGGTGGTCTTTCAACGAGCACGCAGAATTTACCCCCAACATAGTCACTACTCTAACACCCTTACATTATCTTCCCTCCTCGCTGACAGCCCCACCTCTGACAACTGATTAATTACACGAACTTTGATAATTCTTCCTTTAACACTCCTCACAGCCCTTTTTAACTCTCCCTCTATTATCCTCACCACCCTTACTATACTATGATCTTGCAACACCCCTGCTCTGCAAAGCTGTAACACCCTATTGGGTTTAGCACTTTTTGATTATAATGACAATTTTTTTCCGCACAGAAACGGAACTAAGGGATTCACCCTGAAGGCTGGTGGACTAATCACTTCAGAATTATTTTTGTCTCCAGTGTTATGTTCGCCTTTATTCGAAGCGTTGCTTCAAAGGCGAAACGTTTCGGGAACAAATATAGCCAAGGCAGAATCGAGTTGCATGTCTCACAAAAAGTAACGGAAACTATAGCGTATTAAAGGGAAAACCCACTGGCTTTAATTCTGGAGCACTACCAGCGTGTGTTACCCGTGCCTACTGTTAAACTACACTCTAAAAAAACCCTCCTAAAAAAGAAAACCCCCTTTACTCACATTCCAAAAACCCTTATCCTTAATTCGATAAAAAACCCCCTTGGTCATATATTACTAAAAAATAAATTTTTGCCAAAAGGGAAAACATCCACACTATTTCCCCCCGAAAAACAAATCGGGTTATTGGGTAAGTACCCCGGAGGTAAGTGGGTAAAACCTCCCGGATATGTTTTTTCCCCATAAAAATTTTTTCCCTCCCACGTTAAGGTAAACAAACGTTGGGGTAACCGTGCAGTATTGAAAATGTCCTGTATGAAGCCGACTGGACCCCTCAAAAACCCCCAATGTCTATTCATGTAGAAAAAAAAAAATTTGGGAATCTACAAAAAGTGTTTTTTGAAAAAATTTTTAATGAGGGCTTTTGGGGACGGAAAAAAGAACTATAAAAAGTTTATATATTTCCCTTTAAACATAAACCCCAACAGGCTGGCCGGGGGTAAATGTTTGGGGGGAAAGGGGGGGGGTGACGATGGGGGTTCCCCAACTGTGGTTGGACAAACACTCAATTAACAAGGTGAGCATGGGTTGAATACAAAAGAAATTGACAATATTTTTAAACCAATGCAGAACCATAAACAAAACGGAAGTGTTTGGGGTCGTTTTAAAATAGTTTTTACACCCACACTTGATCAACAAACCCCAGCTACCCCCACAGCTTTTCGTACCCCCCCCCACCCCCCGTTTTTGTCCCCAAACCTGCAATCTGAGTTTAAATACTCACTTTAAAGCCTTGCCTGGCTCGTTTTTCCAATGACCTGGCGAAAATCCTTCCCAAAGAGGCTTTAGAGGGGGGCGGGGATCTTGGCGTCGTCTTCCCAGTATTTTTAAAGGGATTTGCGGGGGGAGAGGGCTGAGGGGGGCCAGGGGTATCCGGAAATTGGTCACGATGCCAGGCTTTTTCCCTGCGGGGGAGAGACACCGGGGTAGCAAGGAAAAAAATGTCAACTGCAGTGGGAAAGGGGCTAGAGGGTTTTAACTAATAAAAAAAAAGTGGAGAGGAAAAGAGAAAAATGATGAGTAAAAGCGAGGAAGAAATTTTATAGAGGAAAAAGGAAGAGGTTTTGGATTTTAAAAAAAAGATTTTGGGGAGGGAAGGGGTAGGTGGATGGGGGGGGTTTTGGGGGCCAAAATCATAAGGGGATAAGGATAGCGTTCTTATCAAAAATATGTTAACCACCTTATCTATATCATTAAGGGCAACTTGTCAGTACTGGGGACGGGCCCCTTTAATACCTAAATAACTTCGGATACTTTCATCAAGGCTGTAAAACTGCTTCACATAACCATATGTGAAGTTCTTTGTAAATACAAACCCTTTAAAAAGTACTTAAAAAAACACACCCCCGGGGGGCCCTCCCCTCTCTCTTTTACCCCAAAATCCTTTTCAACAATTTTCTAAACTCTCACAGTTTTAAACAATCTGACCAGCCCCCCCGCACAGTGCTCACCCTCAAAAGGTCCCCAAACCCCCCTTCATCTCACCCAAGTACTCCCCCCCCGCCAAAATTAAACCCTGTCCCTTTCCCCCCCCAAGCACCCACCATCCCCCCAGCTCACCCACTCCTCCATTTAACCCTGCCTCCCATATTTTCAACAGCGAAGGCCCCCCCCAAAACACATCCAAAAACCCCCTTTTGCCCCCTCCCAACAAATGTTTGCTCCCAAGATTTTCTCCCCCCTTGCCCTCTCGAAACGTTTTTTTATTCCGGAACTTTTTTTATCATCTTCCCTATTTTTTAAACTAAACCCTTTTAAATTTTATCCCCAAAACTTTTCTTTTAAAAAAGTAAATTAAACCTTGATTAACAATAGGGGTGTGTGTCTCGAAATAATAAAAATGCTGGGTGCGTGTCCCTTAGATTTAAACTCAAAAAACCTTGGGTATGGTCCCATTCTGCGTGAAGGAATGACAAGGGAAAACACATATTTTGTTTCACACTGTAAAAAATTTTTTATATGATTAGGGTACAAAAACCGGGGTGATGTAAAAAAAATTAAATTCCTGAATAAACTACATCAAACCCAAAGCGCAAAACCCCCAAAAGGGTTGAAAAAAACTTTTTTTTTTAAATGCGCAACGGAAGGTAAAAACTCTAAACCCAGTAAAAAACCCCACCTCGAAAACGCCTCCTTTTTAAACTGCTGAAAAAAGGCCAAACTACAACTTTTACGAACAAAGGGAAAGGCTGAAAAATGGTGCAGCCCCCCAGACGACACAAGTTTTCCCCTTGGCTAAGCAACATTTACCTGTTTGTTTGGTAATTTTTGGACGATGCCCCAGGTCCCATTATTTACCCCTTTTTGCCCTCCTTGACTCCCCTCGGGGAAAGTGTTTGCCAAAAATTTAAATTTTAAACATTTAAAATAAAGATATTTGTCTTTCTCAAACAAAACGATTCCAGAGTTTAAAAACCGTTAGGTTGGTAGCCCAGCAACCACCCGGGGGAAAGGGTCCCCCCTACCTTTCCGGGCCAATGAGGAAAAAAAGGGAAAGCCTGAAAATTTTTTTTTAACATGATGGTAGGATTTTTTTTGATGCCCTTTTTGTCTGCCCTCATAAATATCCCAAGATTAAAAGGCTGTCTTGCTACTTCTACTTACCTTGGGGTCAAAACTACACATACATATACACATTTTTTCATACACACTCATCTGAGTTTTCTTTAAATTTTAAATTTTAATAGTTTTTTGGGTCTTTATTAATTTTTTTTTTAAATATCCATGGGGAAGTGGAATAAGAATCTTTCCCCGTAAGCCATGCGTGTTGAAAAAAAGTCAACAAAAATCCCCAAAAACCCCAATTTGGGCAAAGAAACCCCCCTTTTTCCTGTAAAGATTATTTAAAAAAATAAAAAGAAGAAAATTGTCAAAGGGGGAAGGGCAAATGTGCGGGGATGTTGTGCAGATGAAAGAAAAAAATGTTTTGGGGGATTTTTAAAAAGGGAGAAGACTGGATGTCCCCCGGCCCTTTAAAATAAACAAAGCTAAGGGGGTGGGAGAGGTTTTCCCAAAGGAGAGGAATAAATGGGATTTTGGGTAGGGGTTTTTTAAATAGATTAGGCTAAAAGGGAAAGGGGTACAAAAATGTTTAAAAAAGGGAAACTTTTGGCAGGGAAAAGAGGGACTTTAAAAAGTATTAATTCAAGGGTTAAATTTTGGGGTAAAAAAAAAGATTGGGTGTGGGGGGGGGGGGGGGGGGGGGGGGGAAAGGGGGGGGGGGGGGGTTTTTTGGGGGGGGGGGGGGGGGGGGGGGGGGGGGGGGGGGGGGGAAAATGGAATAAAAAGCCTTTAATTGGGATTTTTAGAAAAAAAATTTTTAAAAAGAAAAATTTTTGGGAAAAATTTTGGGAAAAATTAAATTTTAACAAGGTTTTGAAGTAAAGGTTTTATTTAATTTTTAAAAATGGGAAAAAAGGGGGATGGGTAGGGGTCCAGGGAATGAAATGGGTTTTAATTAGAGGGAAGAAATTTGGAAAAAATTAATTTTTTTTATAAAAAGAGTAAATAAAAACAAGGAAGGTGGAACAAAAAGTAAGAAGGGGAAAATTTATTTAAATTTTTGGGGGAAAAAGGGTTAGGGGAGGTAAAGGGGTTTAAAGGAAAATGGGGGCAAAGAAAAAAAAGGGGGGTAAAAAAAAAGGGGGGGTGGGGGGGGTTTTTAAAAAGGGGGGTTGGGGAAAAGGCTTTTAAAAAAATGCAAAAATAATTTTAGGGAAAAGTTTTTTTGGAAGAAGTTTTGTGGTTATAGGAGGGGGGGTGCAGGAGGAAAGAGGTGATTGGGTTTGGAAAGATGAATTTAAAAGGGGGTGATAAAAGAGGGAAAAAGGTAGCTTATTAAAAGGGTTTTTTCAAAGCAGGAAATTTTTTTAAAAAAAGAGCAGAATATATGGAAGTAAAAGAAAGGTAAAGAGAGTGGGGAGAGATGCAAAAGGAGAGCAGAGAATAAGTGGGGGGAGGCACGTCAAGGGAAAAATTTTTTTTGAAAAAAAGAAAAAATTTTGGAGTGAGTTTTAAAAAAGTTAAGGAAAACCCCAAAGGGGAAAAAATGGATTTGTCATTAAAAACAGAAATAGGGGAGTTTTTTAAGGGAATGGAGGTATTAGGGAGATCGAGAATTTTTTGAAACTTTAAAAAGTTTTAAAGGGAAAAAACAGAGGGGAGTAATTTCATGCACTGGTCAGGGAGGTATACCACTTTTTGGAGTGGGAAAAAAGAGCAGAATGAAAAATGTTTGGGGGGGGGAAGTGAGGGATTACGTAAAAAGAAAGGGGGAAAGCAGCGGGGACTGATGGGAAACATGACAAAATGTTAAAAAACCAAAGGGGGGGGTAAAGTTGGGTTGGAGTGGTTGGTACTTTTTTTTTCAATAAAAGAAAGAAAGAGGGGGGGGTACCTAGGATTGGCGGGAGCATGTATATTTCCCCCATATAAAGGGGGAAGGGGGCAAAGAGACTGTAAAAATTATAGAGGAATAAGCTTACGAGTAAACCAAAGGGAAAAATGTAAAGGGAGGGTTTTTAATTGAAAGAAATTGAGGTTTAAAACAGAATGTAAAGGGTTGGGGGATAGCAAGGAGGATTTTGGGGTGGGTTTAAAAGGGAAAAAAAGGGGGGTGAATCAAGTGTTTACATTGAAAGCATAAAATTTTGAAAATATTTAGTAAAGGAGGGAAATTTTTTATGGGATTTTTGGAGTTTTAAAAAAGGGATATTATAGATGGGTAGAGGAGCAATTGGGGAGATGTTGCAAGTATAAGGAATAGGGGTAAGTTTTTAAATTCTGTAAAGGGGTTTTTATGAAAAAAAGTGAGGGTCAGGTTAGGGGGTGTAGAAAAAGAGGGAGACTATTTCCCGGGAAAAGTAGGTCTTAGACAAGGGGGTGGGGAAAAGTCACCATGGTTGTTTAATATTTTATAGATTGGGTTTTTAAGGGAAATAAATTGCTGGTTTTTGGGGGAGGGGTGGATTAAATTATGGGGGAAACAAATTTAAAAAAGGAAAATTTAAAAACAGTTACTTTTTGCTGATGATACTGTCTTATGGGGGATTTTCTAAAGAAAAATTTTCAAAGGGTTTGTGGAATTTTTTTGGGGAAAGTGTGTAAAGGGAAGAAATTTTAAAGTTTAACATTAGAAAAAAAGTAAGTGATGAGGGTGTCCAAAAAGATTTTTGGGTAAAAAAAATTGGATATCAAATTGGGGAAAAAGGAAAAAGGGGTAAAGGAAGAAGTGAAAGTTTTCAATACTTGGGGGGTTGGAAATTTTTCGGCCCGGGTGGATTTTTTGAAGGATGAGGGTTTAAACATAGAATTGATGAAAGGGAAAAAAAAAAGGTTTAGGGTTCTTTTAGGAAAATTTTGGGGGTTTAAAAAAAAGTTTTCTATGGAGGGAAAGGGAAGGGGGAAAGTAATGAAAGAAAGTAAATACCAACACTCTTAAAATGGGTGTGAAGCTTGGGGGGGTAAAGCCAAACAGCAGGGGACGGTTGGAGGCAGTGGAGATGTCCTTTTTAAGGGGGAATGTGGGGGGGTTTAAAAATTTAAAGGGAGAAAATTCGGGGTGGGAAATTTGGAGAAGGTGTGGAGTTTAAAAAAATTTTTATCCCGAGGGGGAAGAGGGGGTTTTTTGAGGTGGTTTTTTTCATTTAGAAGAATTGGATCAAAGTAAATACATGGGAAAACATATAAAAAAAATAGGGGAGGAAGGCGGGGTAGGGGTTTGTCCCCCGAAAGGGTTTGGAGAGAGGGGGGAAAGGATTTTTTTTGGGTAAGGGGGCCCTTGGGCTTTCCCGCAAAACGTGCGTGACGGTGTTAAAATAGGGGTGAATGGAGACAATGGTTTCTTGGGGGCCTGACGAACTGTTGGGGTGTGAGCAGGGTTTAAAATTTTGTGGGAAAGGGGTTTAGGGGAAAACCCGGGTTTTTTTTTCATATAGTCGGACTTGAGTCCTGGGAAAAGGGAAGTACAATGCCTGCACTTTAAAAGGGGGTTTTGGGGTTTTGGGAGTTTTGAGGGGTAATTTTGTTTATTTTTTTAAATGGTTTTTTTCTTCTAACGTTTGGGATTCTGAGCACCTCTGCAAAAACAGTGATAATGTGCGAGTGTGGGTGAAAGTGTTTGAATGATGATGAAAGTATTTTCCTTTTGGGATTTTTCTTTCTTTTTTGGTCCACCCTACCTTCGGTGGAGACGCCGACTTGTTTGAAAAAAATAAAAAAAATATATATATATATATATAATATATATATATATATACTACATAAAAGCTACAATTAGCTTAAGCAAGATGAACTAGAATGATGTCACTCAGTGTTGTCAGTGTGGCTGACAGTCGTAACGTTATTCGGCAGTGGTGCAACCACACGTAAACACGTTATTAAATTTCTGTTGATTTTTATTTATGAATTTGAAAATTCTCTGCAAATCTGTCGGCAGTAATATTATTATAGAATTACTGTGTGGTCAGGTTTTTGTGTAGGTAGTGATTAATTTATAATATATATATATATAATATATATATATATATATATATATATATATTTTATATATATTGCATGCATGCAATAAGATCGAAAAAAAGATGATTTTAAAATATGCAAAACAACCACTGTGAAAGAATAGTAAAATTCCAAGCGCTTTCGTGACTACTCACATTGTCAAGGAACTGTGAAAGTAATACATCAAAGGAAGGTAATTAAAGGGCTTAGACCACACCTCACAGTCAACTTCCACAACAAAGAAACACCTGACGCGCGACAATACCGGATTCATAAGAAAAGAGGAACACTGCAGTAGGTCCGCTGGTCCAACTAGACAGGTCCTCACGACATCCAACTAATTAAATATTCTACCCAAGGAATAAGGTTTATTATTTGTCCAATGTATTATTAAATTCTTCCCAAATTTTATTAATTATAAATGAATCTAATTTATATAAACCAAAGGAAATATTCATATTATTTTCAAAACTGATTTTTATGAAACAAGATTCAATTATATTTGTCAATCATGGACTTGCTTGATACAACTTTCTCAACTTTTTGAAAATCAATTGGATGGTTAAAATCTCTCGCATGGATAGAGCATTGGAATCTTGTCCAGTTCTAATGCTATATTTATGTTGTTTTAATCTAAGTTTGAGACTTTTACCAGTTTGACCGTAATAAACTTAATCGCAAATTTTACAAGGAATTTTATAGACACATCCATCAGCATATTGGAGGGAATTCTTTATCAAAAGTTTTTTTTACTGTATCAAGATTTTTAAATACAACTTAAATATTAAAAGTCTTAAGAAGAGAAGGTATATCAACCAAGTTTTCATGGTAAGGGAGAACCAACATATTTTTAGATGAATAAGGCTGGTTGTCCCTTTTTGGATTGTAAAAAGTATTTCTTGCAATTTTAAATGATTTATCAATTAAATTTCTCGGGTATTTTAGATCATTGGATATTTCTTCATTATGAACTCTGGACTACAAATACGTAAAGCTCTCAAAAACATTGATGAGAAAACAGACAGTTTAACTCTGTCTTGATGGGAAGAATAATAGTGTATATAGGAACAGTTATTTGTAGGTTTTCTGTAAATTTTAAATTTGAATTCATTATTACTCTTTTTTTTGATGAGTCCGGTATTGTCCCGCGTCAGGTGTTTGTTGTGGGAGTTGACTGTGAGGTGTGGTCTAAGCCCTTTGATGTATTACTTTCACAGTTCCTTGACAATGTGAGTAGTCACGAAAGCGCTTGGAATTTCATTACTCTTTCACAGTGGTTGTTTTGCTTATATATATATATATATATATATAATATATATATATATATATAATAATATATATATATAATGTGCCGAATACGTAAAACTTGCGATTTTGGATTAAACAGCAAAACTCTTCTTGCCGAATTCCCTCAAAAAAGGTTCCTTGAAGCTGGTGAGGGGGCTCTTGATCTAAGGAATTGGATCTACACTCCAGTTTCTGCATTACACTTGAATACCCCCCCCCCCACGGGGGGGGGGAATGGAAGGTATAGCGCTTGTTTACAAATAATTCTTGCCGAATGAGACAAGTGAAAATTTGTGTATGCAATAATTTCGCAAAAATCATTCTGAACCTAACTAAAAATATATACTTCATTATGTTTATTAAATTGCAAACTTATCTAGAATATATTTACTTGGATTATATTAAATTACGCTTGTTATGATAAGGTTTCTAAGGTTCTTTTGCTACAAAATTATTAATTTTTACACTAACGTAAATTAAAAATATATATATTTAAACATATAAGAGAAAATTTTAAAAAGGACTTAATTCTAAACGAGTTCTTGCTAAATGATCAGTTTTACCTATTCGTCACGACATATATGTGGTTTAATTGGCTAATACGATATAGTGATGAGAGGAGAAATTGTTATCGAATAAGGAGTTTATAACAATTTTATAACGAAACAATATTACAAAACGAGCCTACAAACGCAAATATAAACTTAAAAAAAAAAAAAAAAGCTTAAAGCCGAAACATGAAACTAACTTGTGTCTGATGGCAGAGAGTGGCACAGATGAACATAAAGGTGATCCTTTCAATTAGCTGATATAAATATAGACTTTAATTGCAATAGAATTATCTCTAAACTTTGTAACATGCGGCAGCTGAGTAGCACTGTAAATATTACAAGTGAGGTAGCGCAGCTAAGTAGCACTGTAAACATTACAAGTGAGGTAGCGCAACTGAGTAGCACTGTAAACATTACAAGTGAGGTAGCACCACTATAGTGTGCACTCCATCCACTACACCGTCAGTCCATCAATCTCAAGCAGGAAATGTGTTGCCGCTATAAAAGGAGGTCATCGCGGCCGATTACGTCGCAACGAAATGGAAGAAACACTTCCAGTGTCAGTCGTAAGAATCTCGCTCCTCTACGAAATCACCGGATTAAGTAAGAAGAATTTCCAGGGCAATTTATCAGGAAAAGACTGCAATACCTCACGTTTCTTACCCCTCCCTCACTCGAGAGAACTCCTGAATACCCCCTCCCCCTCTCTCTCTCTCGAACACTACCCACACTCCTTTAGGGGGACTGAAATACATCCACCTACCCTACCCTTGTTACCTCTCCCTCGTAATTGTATATCCATATGTATAGTTACTCTAATATTCGTATTATACATCTCATACTCATGCTGTGGGAGACAGGAAAAAGATGACAGAGGCACATAATGGGCCCAAACAGCGAGAATGTTGATAAAACATAATACGTGGTTAATGGCTTATTAAGAAGACGTTTCGGCCACCAGGGACTTCATCAAAACAAAATCTCTGGTAGACGAAACGTCTTCAAAATAAAATGTCGTATACAACATTCATCAGGCTGTATTTTAACATCCTTATGACTGACCCCAATCCCCAACCTCAGGAGTTATATTAACATTAATGAAATAAAGAAAAAAAGTTATGGATACCATCAGTAACAGATATTACAAGGCCACACAATATCGACTGTATAGACACATAAAAGTTTTAATACGCGTCTACCAACACTGACCTATTTTTACCTAAATTTCGATTTGGTTGTGCGCACTTGGTCAAGAGATGGGAACAGAGGAAGGGAATATATGGAAGCGTATTAGAAAAAAAATGTTCAAGTTTTGTATTTTAGGAAACGCTAAACCCATATGGGTTATTCACAGAGTAAAAGAGAGAGAGAAGAGAGCCAGTCTATCCACATAAGATCTCCGTAAATCCCTCTTCACGCACCAAGCACAATTTACAAAAATCGCCGAGACATCCAGAGATGTGATTAATCAGTGAGAGGCGGGCAAAACCTGCACTCCCAAGATGAATGAATGCACACGGTACGTGGGCGCCGCCGCTGGCTGTGGGCGGAGGGATCCGTCGCTGGCTGTGGGAGGAGGGATCCGTCGCTGGCTGTGGGCGGAGGAATCCGTCGCTGGCTGTGGGAGGAGGGATCCCCCGATGGCTGATGATAAATATCGATGACACAGTATGAGCGGTATAGTCTTACTGTGTATTTATTAAGAGTTGCGAGGATGAGCGTCCCGGCAGTGTGAGGTAGGCAGCAGAGCCAGGATAATCACTTGAAAGTAACTTAAGTTGCCTCTGCAAGACAGTTAAGGTTTTGGATGTCTCTCATACGTGTGCGGTTTTAGTCACATTTACAAATCGTTAGACCCGTCTGTTATTAAACGTTATGAACACGTGTTTCCAGCAACCAGTCCTCAAGGAGGGTGCCTTGATGCTGTTGAGGGGCTCTTGATCTAAGGAATCGGATCTGTGCTCTAATTTCTTGATTCTAACCTTTGAATGCCTTCCAATTCCTCTTCCCCCAGGCGCTGTATGATCCCTTTAGCCATGAATACAATACAGGGTGACCCAAAAAGTCTGGACGCTCTGGGTCACCATGTACAATCATACTGACACCTCAAAATTTCTTTTCTGCAGTATATAGGTAATATAGTATACATGTAATATTGTGGAGACAAAATAAAGCCACTAGAATACGATGCATTTCAACTTGCTGCTATCGTCAGCAGTTCATCCTCATATTGTGGAAGTCATAATGTCAAGTCTATTCCTCACATTGCACAATACATAAACCGTGTCATTAGCCATTGTCAACAAACTTAACAGAAGTTGAGAAATATCCACATCACCAATGAAGAATAATGCCGAGTTCTTAGTCCAATACCCTGTGGGGAGGGTGTTGACCACTACCACTGTGTAAACACCTGCAACCACACCAGTGCGTTCAAATAACCTAAACTCCATTCTTATGATTCAGCTTCGCATTATTCCAGACTATGGAGCTGAATACTCCTCCAGGCTGAGGGAGTGACCACCTTGAAACTGTTTCTTCAAGGCTGCTAGGCTGATCACATCTATACCTCTTTACTGCTTCTGGGTATCCTGTATTCGACTGAAGAAGGCTATGAGAGAAACGTCCAGGTAATAAAGATACCCAGCTCTTGCACACACATGTCTTATTCATCTAATTTGATGAGTAAGACATATGTGCAAAACGTGTGTATCTATAGTTGCGAAACGCCTGGACTGCGCACCAGTTTTTTTTTAATAAAACAGATGATTGTGATGCTGGATACAGAAATGGAGAGGTAATTTTACGGTCAAAATGTGTTCAGTCATATCATATTGCGCTGTATAGCCCTTGTGGCTTAGCGCTTCTTTTTGATTATAATAATCGGTAATATCATAGGTATGTTTTATCATGCCGGGTTCCAGGTCAGTGCTGGAGCACTCTTGAAGGAAGTAGTGTGACTTATCGAACTTTGAGAGCAGATTTGTACCAGGAAAACGAGCGTTCCTTGCCAATGACTGTTTGAACAACAGTTGTCGAAGAGTGGAACAAACTCCCTATTAGGGTCAGTGACGCCAGAATTTTGGGTAACTTTATGTACAAGTTGACCTGGTACAAAGGTGGGTGAGAGTTGGAACTGCCTAGTATGGGTCAATAGGCCTACTGTAGTGTCCCTTCATTAAAGTCTTTTGAAGGTAGTGGAGGAAATACTATTGTTCAAGAGCGTCATTCACATTTAACATAAAAATAATATATATATATTATATATATATATGTGTGTGTGTGTGTGTGTGTGTCGTGCCGAATAGGCAGAACTTGCGATCTTGGCTTAAATAGCAACGCTCATCTTGCCATATAGGAGAAGTGAAAATTTGTTTATGCAATAATTTTGCCAAAATCATTCTGAACCTAACGAAAAAAATATATTTCATTGTGTTTGTTTAGTATTAAATTACTGTAAACAAATCAAAATATATTTAGCTGGATTAGGCTAAAATAAATTGCTCTTCTTGTAATAAGGTTAGGTAAGTTTTCTAAGATTCTTTTGGTGCCAAATTAAAAATTTTTACATTAACATTAATGAAAAAAATATATCTTTAAATGTATAAAAGAAAATTTTAGAAAGGACTTAATTGACCAGTTTTACATATTGACCAGTTTTACATATTCGGCACGACATATATATATATATATTACTATAACATTAAAATCCAAATTTATATTGGCTAAAGTCCCTTACAGAACCCCCCCCCCCAAAACAAAAAAAATATATATATAATTTCTTTTAAATGTAAATGTGCAGATAACTCGATTAGCAATGACGGAGAAAAAATCTCGAGTATCTTTTTTTTTTATATATTCGCTTTTGATTTTACATAAGAGTTAATAAGTTTATAATTTCACAAGTGAATATCAAGTGTTGTGGAAAGTCAAAAAAAAAAAAAAACTTATAAATGAAATCCCGTCGATTCAAGTACATTTGTAACTGAACTTAAAAAAAAAAAGTCAGTTTTCTTATTTACAGTTCGTATTTTGTGTTATTCATTTGTGTGTTTCCACGTGTTGTTCATTTTTGAACTTTTTCAATCATTTACAAAAAAAAAAAAGTCACTGGAAGATCTTGACAAGAAAACTGACTGTACTAAAATATAATGGGTCTTGTGGCACGCCAGAAAAACACACACACTTGTAATGGAACATAACCTCTAGCACAAGCTGTGATTTATGGCACTGATACTAAACTTTACCCCTACCATACCACACCTCCTACCCGACCACACCCCAAACCCGGCCACACCAAGTACCTCTCCACCCCTTGTGGCTTAGCGCTTCTTTTTGATTATAATAATAATAATCCACCCCCTACCTTGCCACACAAACATCCACAAAATTGAATGTCCCATAAGAGTTTAGCGTATGTTAGAAACATATTAATGCTTCAGAATTCTTGAACAGTGACTTTTAATGACAATTTTCCTGTATGTGGAGACACTTTCTGGTAACACTGGTTTCCTGCATGTGGGGACAATAACACGTTTCCAGCATTAGGACAATATTAACACGTTTCGAGCATCAGGGTCAGAGCTTAGCGAGAGTCCTTGCGAATTGTCAAGTATTTATAGAAGGTGAAATAAATGTACCATAATAAACACTGGTGAACTTGAAAAATTCATGAAATTTAATCATGTACCAGAACATGAGTTTTGAATCTGCTCGTAGTTTTTTTTTTTTTCTCTGCTGTGCTGGTGTTGTTATGCTGTTTATAGTCTTGTTACTGTGTTATATGTTTTGTGTAGACTTGCTGCTGTGTTATATGCTGGTTGTGCAGACTTCTTAGCTCTGGTATAGAGCTATATACCAAAATCGTATGAACCGGTTTATGCTTGTGCGTGCATTAAACAGTGAAACAAATCTTACGCCTCGCCCAACCATTGTATAATAAAGCTCATGGAGCAGGGAGAGAGTGACCTAATACCGACAAGTGAAGAGCGGGGCCAGGAGCTATGAACTGACCCCTGCAACCACAACTGAGTACAATTAGGCGAGTACATACATACCTATACCTCACACTACTCACCACTCCCACTCTCCTGCAGCCTCCCTACCCACCTCCCTCAGATCTACCCTCGCCCAACTAGTCTTAGAGGAAATGGTATGGTGATACCGACAAGATGTGGAAAAAGACACTTATGTACAGTTCAGGACATTTATTAAAGGAAACGTTTCGCCACGAGTAGCTTCTTCAGTCCCAATACAGAGAAAACTAAGAAAATATATATATATATATATAGTGGCAGGAGTCAGGTGAGGTGACGCGTGGGTAGAGGTGGTAGTAGTAGTAATGGAACTAAGGACGTGAGGCTAGAGAGGGACCTGCTATACCATGTGGGGGGGTGTGACAAAGTATATGTAGGGGAAACAGCCAGAACTCTGGACATTAGGATAGCAGAACACAAAAATGCTTGCAGAAATGATGCCCGCAAAAACGCATGTGTTCAACATAGAGACGATGTTGGACACCTCATGAAATTCAATGAAGCTAAACTAGTTATTAAAGAAGACGACTTAAGACGGAGAAAATGCATTGAAGCTGCACTAATTTCTGTCAGTAACACTATAAATTATTATTATTATTATTATAATCAAGGGGGAAGCACTAAACCCGTAGGATTATACAGCGCCTATGGGGGGATGGAAGGCATTCAGGCTTAATTCAGGGAACTGGAGCACAGATCCAATTCCCTAGATCAAGAGCCCCTCACCAGCGTCAAGGAGCCTTCCTTAAGGGGAACACTATAAAGCAAAAATCCGGCAGTTACAGTATTTCAAAATTACTAGGCAAGAGGATATTACCCATCCTGGGAACTGGTGTTACTTGATGCCAGCAGGTCCCTCTCTAGCCTCACCTCCTTAGTTCCATTACTACTACTACCACCTCTACCCACGCGTCACCTCACCTGACTCCTGCCACTTTAATAAATGTCCTGAACTGTACATAAGTGTCTTTTTCCACAACAAGTCTTAAATGGGTAGGATTAGAATTACATAAGAACATAATAAAGGAAGAATACTGCAGTAGGCCTGTTGGCCCATACTAGGAAGGTCCTTTACAATCCATCCCACTAACAGAATTTTTGCCCAACCCATTTTCAATGCTACCCAAGCAATAAGTTTTGATAATTCTATTTACTAATGTGCAAGTCCCACTCAAATCCAACCCCTCTCACTCATGTATTTATCCAACCTAAATCTGAAACTATTCAAGGTTTTAGCCTCAATAACCCTACTAGGTAGACTGTTCCACTCACCAACTACCCTATTTCCAAACCAATACCTTCCTGAACATTAAAATGGTATAAAATACCGACAGGTTGTTAGGTAAGACACATAGGCAACAGTTGCCTATGTGTCTTACCATTTTAATGTTCAATCTGTCAGACACTGCAACACAAGGGTATCTTGGTACAGACCTGAAATCAACTTCTACAACCTCTACTAGTGAGAACGGCTGGATTTGAGAGGGACCTGACCTCCCAACATCTGCGTTCTACTAGTGACCTACGTCTCACCTCCTGGCGATATATAAGGCTCCATCCTGTCACTTCAACTCAACTTGCTCTCATCCAAGACACCATTACACAAGCAGCCAACACCGCAATACCAAAGAAAACCCACACTACTCGTTATTCCTTCAAACCCTCTATCAGAACAAGAAGACTAATTATCTGTTACCACACATAGATTTAATCAAGTCTGATTAGATCTCACTTACCTCAGAAACAACATTCTACACAGTCTAGACCAAGACCACAACAATCACTGGTCACAGCTAATACTACAAGCGGACAAACAGCGTATCAAAAACACCAAAGCCTTCTGGAACTTTATCAAAAAAATCAGAGGCACCACTCCCACCAACAAATTCAAACACATCACCCACAACAACACACACATCTCAGACCCGCAGGCAGCTACTAACATCTTCAAACACATCTGGGAGAACATGTTCCACCCCACCCTAACACTATTCAACACATTCAGAACATAGAACACTGGAACACTACACACACACACGAAACAACACCAGACAGCCACATCCATCTGGACACTCTTACCTCCTCCCAAGAACTTGACACTCCTTTCACCAACACAGACGTTAAAACTCTCCTCAGACACCTTCCTCCCAAGGCCCCTGGTGCCTCTGGCCTAAATCATATTATCCTGAAACACCTTCCTGACTCTATCATTACTGCCTCCTCAATGCCTCCCTTGCCTCTGGATACTTCCCTTCCCTCTTCAAAGCTGCTGCAGCGCTGTATAGCCCTTGTGGCTTAGCGCTTCTTTTTGATTATAATAATAATCTTCAAAGCTGCTACTGCTATCCTCCTTCCTAAACCCAATAAAGACCACTCTGACCCTAGAAACTATCGCCCTATCAGCCTCCTCGAAACTTTAGGAAAACTCTTTGAAAAACTCATCAATCATCGCCTTCGCAAATACCTGGAACACAATTCTCTACTTTCTGATGGCCAGTTTGGCTTCAGAACACACAGATCCACACAGGATGCCGTTAACATCATTCTCAACTACATCCACATCAACACAAAACAAAGAAACAGGACAGCCCTGGTTGCAAAAGACGTTGAAAAAGCCTTTGACACTGTCTGGCACGAAGGGCTCAAGTACAAACTCTGCACTAACTTCAACATGCCTCTCAATACTCGTAAACTCCTCTGCAACTTCCTAAACGGCCGTACCATGAGAATCAAATTCCACTGTATCAAATTCTGACTGCTTCGCTGTATAGTCCTTGTGGCTTAGCGCTTCTTTTGATTATAATAATAATAATCTGACTGCTTCACTGTAAATGCCGGAGTACCCCAGGGATCTGTCCTCTCCCCTACCCTCTACATTTTATACACTAACGACATTCCAACACCTGTATACCACAACTCCATCACACTAGCCTATGCAGACGACATTACACAACTTATCACTCTTGCCAATATAGATACATTCACACACAAAATGAGGTCGACAGGATATCCATCTGGGAACAAAAATGGAGGATCAAAACCAATGCAGCTAAATCCAGCATTACGTATTTTAATTACAGGAAACGTGATCCTCCATTACCTGTCGAGCTCAGAACAGCTGACACCCGCACTTACATCCCCATCACACAATCTGTCACTGTCCTTGGCGTTAATCTTGACTACCTTCTTCGTTTACACGGACACATTCACTCAAGGCATGCAATAGCTAGTAAGGCCCTTGCGGGCCTCTACAAGCTGAAACATGCCTCCCAACGAACCAAACTACACCTCTACAGATCCCTAATACGCTCTCTGATAACTTACTCTCCTCTAGCCCTCTCTCTTACTTAAACTGCAGCGTGTCCAGAACAAGGCGCTGCGCTGGGTGCTTGATGTCAGATGGGAGGACTTCGCCACAAGCGAGTCTCTCCATGCCCAATTAGACATACCTGCGCTGAATCTGTACTGGAAGACGCTCAGTGACAGACAGATAGACAAACTTGAGACACGACATGACTACTGGACCTCTCTCCTTGACGAAGACATTCGCAGACCCACAAACCAACACAATCTTTTCTACTCCTTGCATGATCCTGCTCCTAACCCTATCTACAAATAACCTTGGATTCGCTGACAGGTACCTTATATGACAGGTACCATTCTCTGACCCACGTTCTCCTTAGCTTTTGGTTTAAGACATGGCTCAGTTCTACACTCCTCTGTAGCACTAAACTTCGCCTGTTCATTCGTCCCCGCTCACCCCACCGGAGTCCCAACACAAGAGCCTGAATTTCTCTTCTCAATATCTGTCCCACGATCGCCTTCGCTGCTGAGTTAAGCCCTGGCTCTATTTCTACGACTAAGAACACTCCTCTCCAGCACTATTCTTCGTCTGTCCCGTCTTCCCCGCTCATCCCATTTGGGATCTTACCTGAACTTTCGTTCGTTCGTTACTTCAACTCCATATTGTTTCAGACTATGGAACAATGCTCTTCTCCAGACTGAGGGACTGACCACCTCAAAACTTTAAGGGTGATGGACTGATTACATCGTCTTCAAGTCTCTTCTGCTTCTATCAACTTTTCTGTACTCGAATGAAGAAGCCTACTGTGTAGGCGAAACGTTTCGAAATAAAGATACCTAACTGTTGCCTATGTGTCTTACCTAACAATACCTTCCTATATCCTTTCTAAATCTAAACTTGCCTGTTTTAAATCTAAACTTGTCTAAAACTATTATTAATCTAATGTAGGCCCTCTGAAGAAAAGTTCCATGATGTCAGTGAGGGGGTTCTTCATCCAAGTAATTGGATCTATCCTTTCCTTCCTTGGATTGACCCTTTTGCTGTCCCTCAAATACGCTGCCAATGGTAAATTTTTGCCTAGACATAACAGAATGGGTCAGTGTGGCGAAAGTGCACAGTATAAAAAAAAAATCCTACCCCATGTAGTGCATGATGGGGGAAAAGCAAACCTCTGACCTTGTGTTTGGGTTAAAATAGCAATTTTAAGGCGTTTTCTAGTATCGTTTTTATGGTTTTCTTGCCTGTTTCTCGGTATCAGTTGATAAGATGGAAGACATATTACTAGAGATGATTTCTGGTTAGTTTCAGGACCAAGAAGTAGCTTGAAATAGGGCTCAAAATAGTGAAAATATTAAATTTTTGAAAAGTTTCCTGAAGAAAGGCAAGGCCCTGCACCCCCTTCACCCCACTTCCAGTCTGTTTTATGTTACTTACTAAGTCTGCTCCTTCAATTACTGTGATGCCTTAAACTATGACCAATCATTCTTGATTATATTTTATTAATCCGACAAATAGGGTAAAGCTCTTTTTTTTCCGATGGATTCAAAATGGAGGGCAAATGTAATATACGAGAGGCCTGGTGATGTGAATAATGAATGGCTGGAATGCATTGTGTTTATTTTGGACTATTTTTAAATTGAAATTTGCTGAATTTTGTGCAAAATTGGCCAAATTACTGATCTCCATACACTTTACAGGGTAGTTCTGATAGATGATTGTGATGTAATGTGTTGAGTGTACTCAATAGAAAAAAGGGCAAACTAGTGAAATAGCTAAGAATTTAGTTGAACTGAGCAATAGAATTCACTTTAAATAGGATTCAAAGTGGGCAATATTGCCACTGCATAAATAGAACCCAGACTGCCAACCTTGTCTGTGTGATTCCTTAGTTATCCACCAAAATTTATGCTTATGGAATCATACCTTCCAGCATGTGCAATGGACCCTCGGTTATCGGCCCTTCCGGATATCGGCCAACTCGACTGTTGCCCGGTTTTTTGGCAGAAATTTTATTCCGGTTATCGGCCTTTATTTTGCTTATCGGCAATATTGGATGCGTCCAAAGAAAGTTCCTAGTCAAGTTCCTTTGGTAAAGAAAGTGATTTCTCATTGTAATAAATTATATATATATATGACGTGCCGAATAGATAAAACTTGCGATTTTGGCTTAAATAGCAATGCTCTTCTTGCCAAATAAGGCAAGCAGAAATTTGTGTATTCAATAATTCCGCAAAGATAATTCTGAACCTAACAAAAAATATATATTTCATTGTGTTTATTAAATTATTGTAAACTTGTATAAAATATATTTGGATGGATTAGGCTAAATTAAACTGCGCTTGTTATAATAAGGTTAGGAAAGTTTTCCAAGGTTCTTTTGGTACAGACCTCAACGGAAGTTCCTTGACACTGGTGAGGGGCTCTTGATCTAGGGAATTGGATCTGTGCTCCAGTTCCCTGAATTAAGCTTGAATACCTTCTATGTCCCCCCCCCCTCCACAGGCGCTGAATAATCCTACGGGTTTAGCACTTCCCCATGATTATAATAATCTTTTGGAACAAAATTATTAATTTTTACATTAACATAAATGAAAAAAATATATCTTTAAACATATAAGAGAAAACTTTAGGAAGGACTTGATTTTAAATGAGTTCTTGCTAATTAACCAATTTTTACCTATTCGCCATGATATATATATATATATATATATATATATATATATATATATATATATATATATAAATATATATATATATATATATATATATACACGAGAGGGAGGGAGAGAGAGCTGTCACTCTCAGCCTTTCAAAGAAATTGACCCAGATGCGACAGAACTGAGCACTTGGTGGTATAAAACTTAATGTTGTGTGCTCCGTGCGCTGACTACAAACCTCCACTGGAACAAAGAACATCCAAGCTGGTCACTTTCCCCCTCACAGTTTCCACTACACAAAATCCAGGATGTTAATACTTTTATTAAAAAAAAGTTCTAGATTTGAAAAAAGCCTGTTTCATTCAACCGATGGGCGGAAATAAACAGGTCCCCCCACTTGAATTCTCATACTTGACTCTTAAAAACCATAACAAGACAAAAAAAGTTTTTTGACCTGAAAAAAAAACATTCATGTTTCCGTTTTTTCAAATTCAAAAGTGACCATAAATCCCTTGGCACCCATCTTGGATTTTTCAAATTCCTCAGAGTGACAAGGCCCCCACTGAATTTTTTAAATTTTTGGACACAAAAAAATAGGACAAAATTCCGGGTTTCAGCATGAAAAATCGGTTGGAAACCCAGCGTCCCAGCAGCTGGTACGTTGGTACGCCAAGGATTATGTTTATATTATCAACAGTGATCAGCGAGCAACAGCGCAGCGAAGAGTCAGCATGGCACAGTGCAGAAAGAACAGAAACAGATGCAGGGCAGGGGGCCCATTAGTGAAGCAAAAAATAATTTGAGGAGAGGAGCAGCATCAGTAACAAAAAGGAAACAGACAACAACAGCAGCAGCAACAATGACGCAGAGGCAACAGCAACAAGAGAGTGTAAAAAGGGGTAGCTTCACGGCACGCGAAAGGATGGTTGTTGGGGCGGGTCGTTATAAAGGCCCTAGTCTTCAGATTAAATTTGTAAAGGGAGGTTGGCGAATTGGCAATCACTTCAGAAATGGACAGACTCAGCAACGACAGCCCAGCAACAGCAGAACTCCAAGTAAAGTTCCTTGCCACCGGGGGGGGACTAGGACCCAAAGGAAAAGTCGACCACCCCTTAATCGTCCTTACTGGCGCTCACTCCCTCCGGGGCCTGAATATCCCGGGGGATTTAACGCTCCCTTAAGCAAAAAACAGCAAAACGCGGCAGAAATTTTGAACATGCACCACCACGCTACTAGCACCCCACCACCCCACCAGCACCAAACGTGATGACGATTATCATTAAAACACATTGGACTACCGCTTAATGTCCGGGAGCCCCTCATTTGATCTGTCCTCCATGACCTCTGTCGAAACTTCTGTTGACTTGGGCACGAATTATCGTCTTGAAATTAAATTTTCCCTCAGACAAATAAAGTTTGGAACTAATTCAACGAGGTTAGAGCCCACAATTCTTCCTTAATATAACCGACAGATTTAAAGTCTAGTTGACAAATTATTAAATACCAGATTTAAACCCTAGTTTACAATTGTTAATCGCCAGATTTAAAGCCTAGTTTACAATTGTTAATTAGATTTAAAGACTAGTTTACAATTATCCAATACTAGATTTCATGAGTAGTTTACATCAACAGATCTAAACAGTGTAATAGCCTCAGAAATCTAACCTCACTGGTCCATCCACAGGTTAACTTGTTGTCAGACAGCAGTTATATGATATGGAGGATCTTAAAGCCCAGGAGTTTTGTAAATGCTCTATGCTGCTTGATAATGGTAAGTCAACATTAAACTGTCGGAAAGTGTTAATGCGTTCAGGTTAGAGAGAGACACACATTAACACACTCAACCACTGAAAGGGAAATGGATGTGAATGTATTCACTTTGGACAGTTTTATTGAAGACATTTCGGTCCTGGGACTTTGATCACTTTTAAATCATGTATCTGAAGTGACCAAAGTCAAGGACTGACACGTTTTCAATAAAGGTGTCCATTTCCATCAAGTTGTGGACAGCTGTTTGCCTTCATACTGCAACAGGTTAACAGTTCAAACCCAGTCTAAGCTATGTATACTGAAGATGGTGGCGATCTTAACTAGCTCTTACATGTTCTGATCCCAGACACACACGGTACGAACACTGCAATACGAACATCCATCATGGTTGAAGATACTGACATGGTTTTCAAGTCTTCTGGATATCTGGGCGCTTCTAGCCTGCGTTTGGAAATACCAAACGTAGCTAAAAGCGCCCAGATATCCAGAAGACATGAAAACCAAGTCAGTATCTTCAACTATGATACTTGTTCGTACTGTGTGTGACTGTGATCAAAACGTGTAGATCTAGTTAAGCATTCTCTCTCTGTTATGATATCTTAATTTTTTTCCAACGACTGGGGTAAAGGTGATGAATCTGTAATTAAGAGGGGGAAGAATAACATTTTTGTTTATTGTTTTATGGATGGCTACGTCGTATGTTTCTTAAAGTTTCTCCAAGAGTTGGAGAAAAGTTGAGAGTCGAAGAAAGTTTGGAAAAACCTGCCAAGGATTAGCAGGTAATTCCCAGACAAGTTTTTTTTGTTTTATTTTGTTTTCGATCTGAAGGGTAATTACCAGCTGGGTCGGAGGCTGTGTGTTGCTCCCAAGCGTCAAAGAACAACACACTGCAAGACTGACTGCCAGTCGAGCGCCCAGGTTTTCCTGGGCACTTTTCCTGTAACGTCAACTGTCTCGTTCGCTAATAGTTGGTCAAGGGCCAGGAGCAGTATCTCGATCCCGGCACACACTATTCAAGAAACAAAACTTGGTCAAGCGCGTTACCAAGTGAATTACGTCAGTAAGAACCGAACATGTTATACATCCAAATTAATTACATTTTACTAGAAAAAAATTTACTATGCTGAAAACAATTATATCTTTCACTAAGTAACGAAAGCAGAAACGGAAAGCTCGTTGAAGTATTTAATGAAAATTGTTAATGTGAAAATATGTACGAATCTTAACAGGTAAAGTATCACCAGTCTTAGTACCTCAAATAACGTGTTAAACACTGGACGCCATCTTCCAGGCCAGCCTACAGACAAACTTGTTTATCAATCCACAATTACGAAGCATCACAGGCAAGTCATTCCTGACAGACTAAATCAAAGAGATTAAGAAGCAAAATTCTACCAGACCCAGGACAAAAAACAAAAAATAACATGGCAGTATGGAAACCCGTAATGGGACAATGTTTTGCTTGAAGACCAATTTTTCTCAAGTCTAGAGTGCAAGACGATACATGGTAATAAAAGTAATGCTATGTCGGGCTTTCAAATGAGCTGAAGTAAACAGCTCATAGTTTGTCAATAAAGGAAGTAACTCTTAGCCAATCCATGTATGAACACTTGTGTAAAAAAAAAAAAAAACGCTAAGCGGCCCTGGTTTACATTCTCTGCAGTTCACACCATCTTCCTCATCTAAAAAGAACGATGAGGCACAATACCATGACTGGTGACTAGTTAATGGTCCAAGTCAGACCAAAACTTCATAAGTTTCATTCTTCTATGTTCGGGTTATTTTTGTATTCCTCATCTAACATAGTCATGTTCACACCTCACGACTCCTAGACACCTCACTGTATATACCTAGGCTTACTATGTACTCTATATATATGAGGAATTAGACAAGTGTGCAATACCTGGGTACCTTCATTTGAAGACGTTTGGCCAACCAGTGACTTTATTAATTCAATAAAGACGATATATGAGGACAGTAGAAGATAAGGGGCAGTAGTAACACGATTGTGAATAATCACGTAAAGGGTGGGACTCGAACCCGTGGTAGATCTGCCACAGGTTCGATCCCCACCCGTTCTGTGACAATGTAATCAGTCCCTTAGCTTTGCAACGCTACAAGAAGACAGTGGAAGATGAGGTACTGAATAACATTACTGTAACAATGATAATCTCGTAGACCTGAAAGAAACCTGTCTCCAAGGGTAAAGTTCTCTCAATAAAAGTTTCATACTGTCATAGCGTCTTTTTTGTCATAGTGTCTTTTGTCATAGTGTCTTTTTTGTCATAGTGTCTTTTTTTTAACAGTTTTCCCAGACGCGGGACAGTCTCCGGCCTTCACCTCTCCTGCTGTGAAGACTCAAACTTGAGGCCGAATGTCACACTGCAGCAAAAGGCCATAATTACGTGAGTAAAGCTGGTGACGGCGTACGAAGCAGCTTTAACCTACTTTGACATTATTAGATTGCATAAATATATAAAGCTAAACCTAGTCTTGTTAACATCAGCACGATTCTTATCGCCAGTTTGAAACCTGGGAAACTTATGAACAATGCACAGTGATATGAAGAAGCAAGATAAAATGTAATCCGCTATGTAATTCGGGTAGATATTCATGAATAAGACATGCAACACCTGGTTATCTTCATTGCCGAAATGTTTCAACTGAGCAACACCTGCTTCAGTCACATACAGGCGAATATAACGCGGAGATTGTAGTAGTAGTAGTAGTTTGAGGTGATCAGTCCCTCAGCCTTGGTAGGTGGTCAGTCCCTCAATTCAACCACTGCTTACGAAAGCTGAGGGACTGATTGCCTCAAAACAATTACATCCACTGTCTCCAGTGTTAAATTCTCCTGTATTAGACTGGAGAAGCCCGTTGCACAGGACGAAGAGTTTCAGCCATTAAAATACACAAGTGTTGCACGTCTGTCTTATTCATTAACTTGCCGGTATTGTATACCATCAGTAATAAGACGGTTACTCAGCACGGGTATACAAGTAGTCAATGAGTGGGTCTCGGAGCGTCAAAGACTGCGTCAGGAGATATTTACCTCGACGCACTAACCACCACTACCCGAAACAGCGTAGGAGGAATAGTGCACTTGTCAGTCCAACTTCCCGAGGCAGACATTTCCAGGAAACACAAATGAAGTTACCGAGCCACGAGAATAATAGCGCAGTAACTTTCTATTTGTTGAAAGCTCATCCTTGAATACTAACGAAGATAAAGAACTAACCACAATTACGATTTACAACAGCTTGCGTAATGTTTGTGAAGAAAAAGTTTGTGTGGTGCAACTGTAAGAAATAAGATGGTTCATGCAACAATACTTGGAGCATAGTAAGACTAAGATTTATTCTAACTTTGTATTATCTCGGGAACACGTGCAAAATATGACGTTAGGGAGGTTCATCAGCAACACGACCCCGGCCTGCAAGGCGGAGATCATCTCACTAGTGTATAAAGTGTCTAAGCATATAAACACTGTGTTACACTGCGATGGCTGCATGTTAGCCATGCAACAGTATATTCATGTCAGTTTGAACTTTATCTTCTTTCCATGTGTCTATGGCTGTTCATCTATCATCACATTGTCAATGGTTGGATGTATATGTCATCCAGTACTTCTATTAATAATTGTAATAATCTGTATTTCTACAAGTACATATACAAGGTATACAGTCCTAGATGACATCAATGACATGACAACCCCTTGTTATGCACAGTATTTCAGGCAATTTTGTCCCCAGGATGAGACCCACACCAGTCGACTAACACCCAGGTACCCATTTTACTGATGGGTGAACACTGGACAGCAGGTGTCTTAAGGAAACACGTCCTAATATTTCCTGCCGTACCAGGGATCGTTCCCCGTACCACAGTGTGTGAGCTGAGTGTTCTAACGATCGAGCTACGACACAAAATAATATTTACCTAACATAATATACCTAAAAAAATAAAACTCTCCTTGAAAATGGAGTATACAAAACTATCAAAACGAACATGATAAATTACTCCAGTCGAGGACAGCTGTCCGCCTGTCCTTCAACTAGAGCGTTCGTTTTCAAATACAAACATAAATTAACCTATATTTAGATAAACTGTCAATAGGGAAATGAACAGGCAGCTTGCGTTTGGCAGTGAGGCGTACATAGCCCCTAAACATTGGTAATGAAGGGATTGGTATGAACCGTGGTAATAGATACCGAAAAATTGGTTTAGAAAGACGCATGAGCAAACACTAGGACATTTATTAGAAAACGGTTTGGTCCTGGGACCTTGATCGCAAGACCTAATCGCCTGTATTCGACTGAGAAACGTTTCTACAGTAAAACCCCTCAAGGAAGGCTCCTTGATGTTGGTGAGGGGCTCTTGATTTAGGGAATTGGATCTGTGCTCCAGTTCCCCGAATTAAGCCTGAATGCCTTCCACATCCCCCCCCCAGGCGCTGTATAATCCTCCGGGTTTAGTGCTTCCCCCTTGATTATAATAATAATTCTACAGTAAAGATAACCTAATGACTTACCACCATTGGCAACAGGACTAGAAGAACTCACAGGTAAAGACCCGCAAGGGTCCTTAGTAACCTTTGAGTTTTGGTTCTACGTCTATGTTAGGAGTGAGATATAGATGTACACGTAGCGACAGGTCTTCCTTCATATCTGTGTTGTTTGAACTTTCACGAGGTTTAAGTAATTATATCTCAGAAACATGCAGTAAAATAAGCCTGTGTATAACGTAGTGAATGGTGACAATGTATAGGCTGAAGAAAACTGAAAATGAAGAGAGGCAGAGATTGGGAAGGAGAAAAGAGATGGAAGTCTTCTACATTGGAAATAGTAAAGACTACAAGAAGTCTTAAACACTGGAAACAATGAAGATCTCAACAAAAGACCACAAAAAGTCTTCAACGCTAGAAACAGTAAAGACCTCAATAAAAGATTACAAGAAGTTTTAAACACTGGAAACAATGAAGACCTCAACAAATCTTCACGACACAGGAAACAAGACAGCTACTGGACACCGGCGAGTCAACACCAAGGGACCACATCTCTCACCATGGATACCAAGGGAGAAAGCAGAAGTCCTATGCAAACCACATTTACTGAAAGACACTCAACCAAGTTACAAAGTAAATGGGTTTAATCTAGAGAGTAGCTCCTATTCATTGGATCAAGAGCCTTTCTGCATCAAGGAGGGAACGAAAGATCTAGAACTCATCAATGGATACAAGAGGTGATTGAATACACAAAGCCGCAAATATTTCAACTTTCATAAAAGAAGCTGACAAAAGAAACCCTTGTGCAATAAAAAAAAAAAAGCTTTATTGAACATCGTGTAGTAGTAGTTTGGCTGTAAATCAAATAAACCTATTATCCCGAGGTTGGTAAACAGATTCTTAAACTTAATAAAACAACTACTCAGTCCTAACAAAGAGGAGCAAATGAATGATGGAATGAGTGAACAAAATAAATGATTGAATGAATAAGCAGAGAAGGAATCCCTCAAGGGAGGTTCCTTGATGCTGGTGAGGGGCTCTTGATCTAGGAAACTGGATCTGTGCTCCAATTCCTCCAGTCGAGTCTTAATGCCTTCCATTTCCTCCCCCCCCAGGGCTATATGACCCCTACAAGTTTAGCGCTCTCCATGTGTAATAATGTAATAAAAAAGAAACAAAGAACAAATACAAAACAAATGAACGAGGCGCTGCGCTACTTGCCAACAACAAACAAGAATATCCTGCCAGGTAGTGCTTGCAGGGAATGCTTGTATACGCCCGATAAATCTAGTTATCGTCCTGTAAATATTACATATATATTTAATAAACAAACACAATGAAATATTTTTTCGTTAGGTTCAGAATGATTTTTCGAAATTACTGCATACACAAATTTTCGCTTGCCTTATTCGACAAGAAGAGCGTTACAATTTAAGCCAAAATCGCAAGTTTTACCTATTCGGCACGACTAATTATATACATATATAATATAAGTGGAACAGAATTCTTCCTCCGTAAGCCATGCGTGTTGTAAGAGGCAACTAAAATGCCGGGAGCAAGGGGCTAGTAACCCCTTCTCCTGTGGGATGCGGCCGGTGTGTTGAAAGAAAGAAGAAATATATATATTTATATTGTGTGATTTACATGTTATAAAATACGAATTACAGAGGGGGCCACTATCACACCTAGCATGGCTAGGCATTTCGGGCAGACTAAGATTAATTCATAACTCTAAATTATTACAGATTATGGAGCAAGTTGGTATTAAGGTTAAGTAATTACATTACAGTTTGTAAATTTAGCAATGTTAATGCTTTCGTTTTGGTACAGTACATAGTTTCTATATTGGAGTATCACAGGCAAACTTATGACTAGTTAGGATTCATTATTTTAAGATTCGTATTTCTGTGTTTATATTCAATTGGGTGAGTAAGTGTGAACCACCAGGTGGTTTTAATGTAGTTTACTGACGGGGATGTATCAGGGAGATGTTTTCTAACGGTAGTTTTGAAGGTGATGAATGTGTCTGCAGGGTCTAGAGTTTCCGGGTAAGGTTTTCCAGATTTTAGGTCCTTTGACGTACATTGAATTTTTGTAAAGGTTTAGTCGGACACGGGGAATGTCAGAGAGATGTTTGTGTCTGGTGTTATGCCAGTGGGTCCTGTCACAACTATCAAGAAAGCGTTTTCGGTCAGGGTTAATATTGGAATTTAAGGTCCTGTAGATGTAGATTGCACAGTAGTAAGTGTGGATGTTCGGTACAGTAAGTTTGGATCTATGAAGAGTGGGGGGGGGGGTTGCCAGGGATGGATTGCGTGATTATTCTTACTGTGGCTTTTTGTTGGGTTATTATTGGCTTTAGGTGTGTTGCTGCAGTTGATCACCAAGCACAAACAGCATAGGTGAGGTATGGATAAATGAGTGAATGGTATAGTTGAGAAGGGCAGATTGCGGCACATAGTATCGTATCTTGGAGAGGATCCCAACCGCTTTGGATACTTTTTTTGTTATGTGTTGGATATGGATGCTGAAATTCAGGTTGTTGTCGAGGTATAGGCCTAGGAATTTGCCCTCATTATATCTGGCAATTAGAGTGTTGTCGATCTTAATGTTAAGTTGTGCAATGCTTGCTCTGCCACCAAACATAATATAGTAGGTTTTGTCAGTGTTAAGTATAAGTTTATTGGCTGTCATCCAAGTAGATATTTTGAGAAGCTCCTCGTTAACAATGGTGTTGAGGGTGGCAAGATTTGGGTGGGGGATGACATAAGTCTTGTCGTTAGCAAAAAGAATGGGTTTCAGGTGTTGGGATATATTAGGAAGATCATTGATGTATATGAGGAAGAGCAGGGGACCAAGGGCACTTCCCTGTGGCACTCCAGTATCAAGTGGCCGTGTTGATGAAGCTGTGTTTTTAATGGTGACATACTGATACCTATTAGTAAGGTAGGATTTGAAATATGCAAGCGCATGGTCAAGTTTGTGGAGTAGGATGCCGTGGTCTACTGTGTCAAAAGTTTTTCTTAGGTCAATAGAAAGTCCTAGCAGATATTCCTTATTTTCCAATGCTGTGTAAAGCAGATCTAGCATTTTTACAATTGCATCATTAGTGTTTTTATTTTTTCTGAAGTCAAATTTGCAGGGGTTGAGTATGTTTTGTGCCGTTATAAATGAATATAGTCTCCTGTGCACGAGTTTCTCGAAGATTTTGGATAGCAACGGTAAGTTTGATATTGGCTTATAGTTGTACACATCTGTAGGGTCACCACCTTTATGTATTGGTGTAACCCTTACTGTCTTGAGTAGTGTCGGGAAAGTGTTAGTTTCCAGTGACTTGTTAAAAAGTAATGTAATAGCAAGTGAAAGGACATGGGCCGCTCACTTGTGCAATAATGGTGGGACGTGAGACAGATTCCCTGAGTTATTCTGAAAAACTATCTAAAATATATTTAGTTGGATTAGGCAAAAATAAGATGCACTTGTTATAATAAGGTTAAGTAACTTTTCTAAGGTACTTTTGGTACAAAATTATTATTTTTTACATTAACATAATTTTAAACGAGTTCTTGTTAATTGATTGACCAATTTTACATATTTGGCACATTATATGAATGTGTGTGTGTGTGTACTCACCTATTTGTGGTTGCAGGGGTCGAGTCCTAGCTCCTGGCCCCGCCTCTTCACCGGTTGCTACTAGACCCTCTCTCTCCCCGCTCCATGAGCTTTATCAAACCTCGTCTTAAAACTGTGTATGGTTCCTGCCTCCACTACGTCATTTTCTAGGCTATTCCACTGCCTTACAACTCTATGACTGAAGAAATACTTCCTACTATCTCTCTGACTCATTTGTGTCTTCAACTTCCAATTGTGGCCTCTTGTTTCTGTGTCCCCTCCCTGGAACATCCTGTCCTTGTCCACCTTGTCTATTCCACGCAGTATTTTATATGTCGTTATCATGTCTCCCCTGACCCTCCTGTCCTCCAGTGTCGTCAGGCCGATTTCCCTTAATCTTTCTTCATAGGACATTCCCCTTAGCTCTGGAACTAACCTGTTGCAAACCTTTGTACTTTCTCTAGTTTCTTGACGTGCTTTATCAAGTGCGGGTTCCAAACAGGTGCTGCATACTCCAGTATGGGCCTGACATACACGGTGTACAGTGTCTTGAATGATTCCTTACTAAGGTGTCGGAATGCTGTTCTCAGGTTTGCCAGGCGCCCATATGCTGCAGCAGTTATCTGATTGATGTGTGCTTCCGGAGACATGCTCGGTGTTATACTCACCCCAAGATCTTTCTCCTTGAGTGAGGTTTGCAGTCTTTGGCCACCTAGCCTATACTCTGTCTGTGGTCTTCTGTGCCCTTCCCTATCTTCATGACTTTGCATTTGGCAGGATTAAATTCGAGAAGCCATTTGCTGGACCAGGTGTCCAGTCTGTCCAGGTCTCTTTGAAGTCCTGCCTGGTCCTCATCAGATTTAATTCTCCTCATTAACTTCACATCATCTGCAAACAGGGACACTTCTGAGTCTAACCCTTCCGTCATGTCGTTCACATATACCAAAAATAGCACTGGTCCTAGGACCGACCCCTGTGGGACCCCGCTCGTCACAGGTGCCCACTGTGATACATCATTACGTACCATGACTCGTTGTTGCCTCCCTGTCAGGTATTCTCTGATCCATTGCAGTGCCCTTCCTGTTATATGCGCCTGATGCTCTAGCTTCTGCACTAATCTCTTGTGAGGAACTGTGTCAAAGGCCTTCTTGCAGTCCAAGAAGATGCAATCAACCCACCCCTCTCTCTCTTGTCTTACTTCTGTTATTTTATCATAAAACTCCAGAAGGTTTGTGACACAGGATTTGCCTTCCGTGAATCCGTGCTGGTTGGCATTTATACTCCTGTTCCGTTCCAGGTGCTCCACCACTCTCCTCCTGATAATCTTCTCCATGATTTTGCATACTATACACGTCAATGACACAGGTCTATAGTTTAGTGCCTCTTTTCTGTCTCCTTTTTTGAAAATGGGAACTACATTTGCCGTCTTCCATACCTCAGGTAGTGTGTGTGTGTGTGTGTGTGTGTGTGTAATATATATGCAATAAGATCACAGTAATCAGGTCAAGGAACTGTAAAAAAAAAATAACAGGACAGCAGAAGGCTCATAAGGCTGAGAGGTGGGAAGTACAGCGCCTACACTATGAAGGAGGGGTGAGGAAATGGAGTTTTTTAATAGTAGCATCGGCACCCCAACTGGAAGACCATGATTGATCGAAAAAGAACATATTTTACCTAACTAAAGTGAATACCTTGACAAGATGATAATGATCATAAATATAGAGGAAATACAGATGTCTGGACTCTCAATCCAAGACTGTAAAAAAATAACAGGTATAGACAGGGTCCCTGATAGGAGGTTATTATAAACACTGACTAGACTGGAGCGACTGTGAGGGCGGTCCACGGGCGTGACTCCTCTTCCAGAAACTGTATGATTTTAATGCCTCTTCGTGAATCCAATTGTTCCAGCCACAGTACTGTGACTTCTTTTTTTAACTAAGGAACACTTTTTGGTGTTCATAACACTGAAAATGTAGCCCGATTCTCACAAATAAGATAACACAGCGACGAATACAACATATACGAACAGAAAATAGGTTTCCAGATGCTCCTTAAAGATTCCATAAATACATTATACACCGCCTACATAAAGCTAGTAATTATGCAACAACACGCACATGTAATCTTGAAATTTCCTACGAGCTTGAATCCTGTATTGTGAGGACATGCTTTAAACTCTCAACTTTACAACACTGGAAGTAGAATTAAACTGGTGACAAGATAACATGCTCAAATGTAGGATGTGATGTAGATAAATAATTTGAAATGAGAGTGAGTAGAAACAGAGAAAAGACGGTTTAAGGGTAAGAGCTGTAAGTGGAATGTGCTAACGAGTATATTTACATATAGAACTATGCGCTCACACTCGTGGCTCCCGTCTGCAAGGTCACGGCTTCGATCCCCGAAGGAAGATCAAGGCTCCACAGCTTCACACACATTTTTCTATTGTATATAGGACCAAAAAAGCCACGAGGTCCGTGAAGCCTCACCCCTAGTCGATTAGTGATTAAGAAGCGGGGCCCAAGACATTAAGCTTGATCCTTTCTAACGTAAAAAGGCGCGACCGTGAAAACTCAAGGAATACACTGACGGCAGCTTTCACTCAGTGTTCCTCCACGAGGTGATAAAACTGAAGCAGCAGATACTGGGGAATATACCCATGTACCAGTCACCCTTTAGTCTCTTACTACCAGTAAAGAGGAAGCAGAAACGTGGGAGAGGGGGGGGCGAGGAGGGGGGAGAGGTTGTAGACATGGGAGAGAAAAAAAAGATGGTTCATATTTTAGGGGGGTTATTGCAGTCGTGATTATGGATGACAGACATAACTGGCACTATGAGTGCTGCTGTCGCCAGTGTATGTATAAAGAGGAGCGGACGTGAGGCACAGTGACTGACACACACACACACAGTAGTTGTCCTATACAGCTGTTGCAACCATTGGGAAAATGACTGCAATTGCCGGGCACATGAGTCCAGTGATTACTCTGGCAAACTTGTTGCTCTTCTGACAGTATCGTGAAACTATAAATTGTGTCCGGGGCACAGTTATGTTGCTGCTGATCCTTGTAACTATGCCGTGTAGTTATAATGGTAACCATGTGTGGAGTTAGTACGAGTGTGAGCAAGTAATTAAATAGTTGGAACTACAGGAACAGAATTATGCTTGCAGGATATGACAGTATATACACGATTGATATATTTATATATATAGTGCCGAATAGGGAAAACTTGCGAATTTGGTTTAAACAGGAACGTTCTTCTTGCCGAATAAGGCAAGTGAAAATTTGTGTAAGCAATAATTAACATTTATGAAGGGATTCAGGGAAACCGGCAGGCCGGACTTGAGTCCTGGAGATGGGAAGTACAGTGCCTGCACTCTGAAGGAGGGGTGTTAATGTTGCAGTTTAAAAACTGTAGTGTAAAGCACCCTTCTGGCAAGACAGTGATGGAGTGAATGATGGTGAAAGTTTTTCTTTTTCGGGCCACCCTGCCTTGGTGGGAATCGGCCAGTGTGATAATAATAATAATTTTGCAAAAATCATTCTGATCCTAACGATATAAATATATAAATAATGTCGTGCCGAATATGTAAAACTGGTCAATTAGCAAGAACTCATTTAAAATTAAGTCCTTTCTAAAATTTTCTCTTATACGTTTGAAGATGAATCTTAGGAAACTTACCTAACCTTATTATAACAAAAGCAATTTATTTTAGCCTAACCCAACTGAATATATTTTAGATTTGTTTACAATAATTTAATATTACACAAACACAGTGAAATATATTTTTATCGTTAGGTTAAAAATGATTTTGGCGAAATTATTACATACACAAATTTTCTCTTGTCTTATATGGCAAGATGAGCATTGAACATTAAAATGGTATAAAATACCGACAGGTTGTTAGGTAAGACACATAGGCAACAGTTAGGTATCTTTATTTCGAAACGTTTCGCCTACACAGTAGGCTTCTTCAGTCGAGTACAGAAAAGTTGATAGAAGCAGAAGAGACTTGAAGACGATGTAATCAGTCCATCACCCTTAAAGTTGTGAGGTGGTCAGTCCCTTCAGACTATGGAACAATGCTCTTCTCCAGACTGAGGGACTGACCACCTCACAACTTTAAGGGTGATGGACTGATTACATCGTCTTCAAGTCTCCTGCTTCTATCAACTTTTCTGTACTCGACTGAAGAAGCCTACTGTGTAGGCGAAACGTTTCGAAATAAAGATACCTAACTGTTGCATATGTGTCTTACCTAACAAGATGAGCATTGCTATTTAAGCCAAGATCGCAAGTTCTGCCTATTCGGCACGATATATATATATATATATATATATATATATATATATATATATATATATATATATATATATATATATATATATATATATATATATATAACCTTTCAAAACTGATATTTCGAGACCTGAACTTTTCCATTTCTAAATAAATAAGGTTTCTTAAATGCATTTTCTCAACAGGTCTGCAAAGTTTCTTTATCTTTGTTAATGTATAAGACGCGGAGGTCAAGCAACATTCACACACGTTTCTAATATCATTAAAATCTCGAAGATGGAATATCTGTAGTAACCTGTGTTTGTTGGAGGTCATCGACCCTGTGATCTGGTCCCAGACCAGGTCACACGTGCTCGCTTCCGGAGGTCCCAGACCAGGTCACCTGGTTGCTGGCTTGATCGATGATCATTAATGGACAGTAGAGATTATAATGTGAGAAGTAGGAACGAGAGGACAAATGGAAGCTAAGTATTAAACAGACCACGGTACGGACGGGGTTCGAACTCGCGGCAAGAGTCGTAAAATTCCAGGCCAGAGTGAATTGGCTATGGTAGAAATAAACTCTATACGCGGTTTTAAGATTAAGTATAACAAGGCCCAGGCAGCCAGGAACCGGATATCAGTTTTTCGAGGTGAAGGGGCAGGGCCAGGAGCTGAGACTCGCACCCTCCCCCCCTTGTGCATGCACGCACATTACACACACAAAACAGGCAAAATAGCATGGAAAAAAACCCGGGTCGAGACACACACCGGCGATCACTTCAAGTTCACTTCAAGGCCAAGTATCTATCAAAAGTGCCCTTGACAAACGGTAACTAACACACAACCCTCCCTCACAATCGACATAGAAAGTTTGGACTCTCCTTTGTGATAGCACCAGAAATATCCAGCTCAAGTGTGTCGGAACTGACGTGTGGTTCTGAGTGTCTGTCCCAGACTTGCTCAGTGTTGCCACTCCTTGAATACACTCGAGGTGTGTCGCAAACTGTTATTACTTTGAGGTCTAATTTGTTTTTCAAGGTGGAATGAATTTCAAGGTGGGCGAGTGCTCCAGGGATACACTACACTGAAATATTAGGATTTACCCCTTAGGAATATTTTAACAAATGATCTTTTTTTTTTTTAACTATCTTCTTACGTAGTTATCCTAATTTATATCGCGGTTATCCTACTTATTTTTTTGTCTATCTTCCTCTGCACTTGCTTGTTTGTGTTTGCAGAGGTCGAGTCTTGGCTCCTGACTCCCTGAAGTTATTCTGACCAGCTTTTGTTACTTGATTGGCCTTTCCACACTTGCTTCTGAAACTGTGTGCTGAATTTGCCTCTTATCAATTTCTAGACTAACTCGTTTCACTTTTCTAACACCAGTAGACTAAATATCTTCCTAACGTCCATATGGCTCATTTGCACTTTTCAGCTTCTGTGTTCCCTTGTCCTTGGTCCTCTTAATTCAACTAATATCCAGTATGGAGCTAAGAGCATCTAACCAAGAAAAGTCGGAGCAGTGGATTCAAGTTGAATAAATTCAGATTTAGAAGTGATGTAGGAAAGTATTAGTTTAGCAATAGAGTTGTAGACAATTGAAATACTCAGCTGAGTCACTGAGACAAACACTTCAGGTAAATTAAAAAAAATACGTTGGACATAATACAAGTGTGATAAGGACCTGCCTAGCATTGCCCAGTAGGCCTACTGTAGTGCTTATCCATTCTGTTACTACGTTCAAGCTTTAGTAACAATGCTTCAATTTTAGAAAAGGTTCGATGCCAGAAAAGGTTGCTCTGCGCTCGCGTTTCTTCATATTTAACGCGTCGGACGAGACTAAACACAAGTATGTAAAGGGGAGAAAATGGGTAAGGAAGAGAAGTGTGAAGACTAGACGTGGGAAAAGCTAAAGAATAAGTGATAGATGAGGAGGAGAGTAAGGGAAGGAGGAGAAATTAATACACAAAAGCAATGTTTGGCACTAACACGACCAAGCGTTGGCACTACCATCTTCTATGTTACTTAACGGCGAACTCAACTGGGGGGAGGGGAGAGCGAAGGTTATAAAGGCAAGGTGTGAAAGGAAAGGTGAACATGGAGACACAAGGAAGAAACCATCAGGTGAGGGGAGCACAGTAGGTGAACACCTCGAAAAGAATACACAGTATGTGTCAGTGTACCTTAGAAACAATTTAGATTGATCAGGAGCCTAGAGACTACAGACAACACGGATTATCAATTATATAAACAATTAATTAGTTACTGCCATTTTAATCTTGAATTAGACTTAGGTTCGCCCGAAATGCTATGCATGCACAACTAAATGTCACCCATCTCTGTATGAACAGTGTATGCTGAAATAGACTTATTATTATTATTCTTGTTATGCAAATGGTAGAAGGTTAGGTTAGGTTAGGTAAGGTTCGTCAGGAAACAGGACAAATGTTTCCTGACGCGGGTCTTAGTCAGATGATGACCCGCCTTTGGAGATTTTGGTCATCTGACCGAGGCCTTCCGCTGGCTTACCGGTCCACCCCTTTAAAAATTATGGTCATTTATAACCATTGTTAAAAAAAATGGTAGAATAGAGCGACACACGTTCACTCACATGCGGTGTAGGACATTTTACTGAAAATAAGTTTGGTCCACCAGTAAGTTCTAATTCAGATCAGTTCTTATTATATAATAAAGTCCCTGGTGGACGAAACTTCTCAATAAAATACCATAAACTGCATAATGTGTTATTAACATGCGGACGTTATTGCACCTAACAAAGGAGAAGAACTGCAAATGCTCTGTTAAAGATAAAGAAAATTAAAAATTCAATTAATAACCAAAGAGAGGGAGAGAAAGATTATCACTAATGATGACAAATGTAGACGGCAGAGAGAGATAGCAAGTGATAAAGATTGTGATAAGGAGATGCGGGGAGAGGATAAACCAAGAGATGAGAGTAGGGTAGAATATTATCAGGTTTACTTAGTGACGGGATACGTTAAGAACAATAAAAGCACAAAACCGTTAGTGAAACAATACACAAATAACCCGCACATAGCAGAGAGAAGTTTACGACGACGTTTCGGTCCAACTTGGACTATTTACAAAGTCACACTAACACAAGGGAGTGAGGGAGGTTGTATACACAGGTGAGAGGGAGAGGGACGGGATCAAGAGAGGAAGAAAAAGAAAGTGGTAGTGTAAGGCTGGTAGTGGAAGTAGTAGTAGTAAAAGTAGTAGTGGTAGTAGAAAGTAAGAAGAGTAGTTAAGTGGGAGAAGAGAGAAAGGGGCGTGAAGGGTGAAGCGATGCATTTGTACACGTACACAAGAAGGCGTATATCAGTGTATATATGCTGAGAGTTTACGTCAGTCCCCATTTTAGGAATTAAAGTATTCCTGACTGGTGGTGAACAGGTTACGCGCAGCCTTAAGTGTAGTCGATAGGTTTTAAATAACCCAGGTTCACTTGGTCACATAATCAGCAATGTGATTAACACTGTCCTCTGATGGTAAGTGACCAGCTACGATGCGACCAGCTACAACACGACCAGCAACGACAAGACCGACTACGACACGACCAGCAGCGACAAGAACGACTACGACAAGACCAGCAACGACAAGACCGACTACGACAAGACCAGCTACAACACGACCAGCAACGACAAGACCAAACGATCTTCAAACATATAAACCTCCTCATCGTTCACTAGACACAAATATCCTGAGGCAGGTTGAGGACTTTCCAGAGGCACTTCTCTCTTGTGTTTGTGTATTACTTAGACCCATCAAAGACGTCTTGCTGATAACTTCCCAGTCGCCCGCTTCTTGTACAACACTCACTGAAGAAATTCACATCACATAACTGTCTTGGTGATAAGATGTATATGTATGACAGAGAAAGAGAGAGAGAGAGAGAGCTACATCATTCCAGCCGTAACACAGTACACTGGATAAAGTTTTATACACGGTGCATTGGAGAAAGTTTTATACACATAGCACTAGAGAAAGTTTTTGCAATTTACATTACCATCCTTAACACGGTGCACTAGAGATACACTTAAAATTTATAAATTGTTGGGACTAAAAGGTTATTCATATCCATGTAATAAAATTTTTTATACCCACATGATCTTGTACCACATGAACTCATACCTGCGAATGCTCACCCACACACCTGACTCTGAACAGAGATTCATTTAGGACATACACAGCATAAGTCTGGCCCATCTTAGAGTATGCGGTGAACGCATGGAACCTACTCCTGCTCTGACTAATGTAGTTGAGATGATCCAAAGATTTGTAACAAGAGTAGAGCCGACGCTGGACGGAATGGGCCAGGAGAGAGAAATTCAACATTGGTAGAGAGGATGACCAGGGGTCACATACCAGTGACTTATTTCGAGGGGTCTTCTTTCACAGCCGGGCCTGAGGCCGAACTTTCCTGTTACCCGCTGGGCCCAGAAGGTTGTTTGTGTTAGCGGCACTCAAGCCCAGGTAACCATAACAACCCGGCTGCTCCGACATATCTTAAAAAAAAACTCTATATTCTTTCCGGTAATATTTCTGATATCTGCTGGTGATATGTTGAGTCTTGTGCAACATATATTAACAGAGTGATCTGTGGTTGTACCTACGCTCTGCTGTTTCAGTTTATTCTACACTTTCTCTCAAATCTTTCATTTCAGTGAGTTGTATTAACAGTGTGGAGGGTAGAGGCAAACTCCTCAACCCGCCCCCTCCCTTCTGCCTGTGTCTGTGTCTATCCGTCTATCCATTCAGAACAGTCCAAGAGCATTAAGGAGTTCCCAGAAGTCAGATGTTTTATTGATTTTAATCGGACTATATGCGATATCTGTACATTTTCCTGCTCTATTTCTGCTGTCTTTACAAGGCTGTGAGCACAAAACAGTCGTGAATGCACCAGTGTTCTGAGAAGTGCCACCACCTGCTGCTGTTTCTTCTCTTTAAAGTTCTTATCATCCACACTGTCATTTTCTTGGACTTTGCTGCATTTGTCTTGCTGTGATTTCCAAAAGACAGAACTGGCATAGTTTCTGTCTTTATGTACCTTATGTTCTGTGATATGGTCTGGCTGCCTTCACTGTGCTGTGCTAGTATATAGTTCTTCATTCTTCCCACGAGTAAATAGTTGCAGGATCTCCTGATGGGTATCCCTGTAGGTTCTCCCCTGTAGGGTCTTCCAAGTCTTCTTTATGAGTGGTTCCTGTAGAGTTCTCCAGGTGCACCGTGAACTAGGAGGTCAATTTAGTCAGCAGGTAGACTTACAGAGCCACTCCATTCCCACCACCATCACCACCACCCTCCCCTATCAACCACAACCACCCTCCCTTATCAACCACTACCACCCTCCCTTATCAACCACAACCACCCTCCCTTATCAACCACTACCACCCTCCCTTATCAACCACTACCACCCTCCCTTATCAACCACTACCACCCTCCCCTATCAACCACAACCACCCTCCCCTATCAACCATTACCACCCTCCCCTATAAAACAATCACCACCGTTCCCTCTATCAACCATCGCTACCATATCTAAGATTTATTTTATACACGTCACTCCAATAAATTGTTGTGGTCAGCTTTGGTTGGAAATATACGTTTTTGTAAGCAGTATACGAAAGAGTTTTAAAATGTGGCACTCGACATAGCGCACCATAAAAAATAATTTTGAACGCCCCCATATGTTTTTGAGATTTTAAGAGAGTTTAAAAATGTGTCACTCAACACAAAAAGAGAGAGACCCACAAAGGAGATTATTTTTAGATTTTGCCGCCGAAATGGCTAGTTTATTGTGCACACCATTATGCATCCTGTGGACGGTAGCACAAGAGCATATGGATACACAAAAGGTCTAGGAACTGGTCCCCAAAAGGTTTAACAGGAGTACATTTGGATTTATTTACGGTTCACTTACATTACAAGCAAATTTAGGAAATTTGCTTGTAATGTAAGTGAAGATACCAAATATATTAAGAAAATTTAGGAAATTTGCTTAATATATTTGGTATCTTGTTTTCATTAATATTTTGACATGTCACACAGGATATTATACTACCTCTATATTCCTTAATAAGCTCATGGTGTTCAAGATAGTGACCATACTTTGCATTTGGTTTGATCATCTGTGTGTCTGTCAAACTGCCGGAAGTACCTGTAACCAAGCCTGAGCCTGGCCACTACAACATCAGTCAGTCTGTTCACATAGCAAGTTGCTCCATGAACATACTTATCTACGTTCATGAATTATCATAGTGGGTTATCGATCTACTCAGTCTTCTAACAATATTCCTAATGCTGGACACAGATATACCAAAGTTATATTCTATAAAACGGGACACTCCCTAAATTAAAATTTCGGAATGCTACAAATCTTTTTTAAACCAGTATAGAAAAAACAGAGCCGTAAAATATGTCACTCAATGTACTGCAACCAAAAACATGCCCCTAATCTCCGCTCTAAAAGCGGCTCCTGGGTATGTGCAACCTGGTGGCAAAGTCTGATTGCATTGGTTTCTGTTAAAACTGAATGATTGCAATCACTGGCAAATATATAGAAGAATTATTTGGAAGGAGCATTCATCAAAAGCCCTCTACAAAATCCGTGTAGATTACATCAAGCGTTTTATTTTCCTTCCAAGACCAAAGCAAATACGTCAGTTTGATGTAGTGGTGGTGAGGGCCAGGATCTTCCAGTTCTGAAGCCATGTTGACTTGCGGTGTGTGCTTCATCTTACTCAATGAAATCAGTAATTTGCTTTCTCAGCAATTTATGTTAAAGATTTTTTATTATACTAGTAATCTGCAGAGATCTGTCATTACTTTCTGAAGAGGTACTATATCACTGGACTGAACGGTGGCTAGGACCACGGTGTTTGCTATAAGACCACGGTGTTTGCTATAAGACCAGGGTGTTTGCTATAAGACCAGGGTGTTTGTTATAAGACCAGGGTGTTTGTTATAAGACCAGGGTGTTTGCTATAAGACCAGGGTGTTTGCTATAAGACCAGGGTGTTTGCTATAAGACCAGGGTGTTTGCTATAAGACCAGGGTGTTTGCTATAAGACCAGGGTGTTTGATATAAGACCAGGGTGTTTGCTATAAGACCAGGGTGTTTGTTATAAGACCAGGGTGTTTGTTATAAGACCAGGGTGTTTGCTATAAGACCAGGGTGTTTGCTATAAGACCAGGGTGTTTGCTATAAGACCAGGGTGTTTGCTATAAGACCAGGGTGTTTGATATAAGACCAGGGTGTTTGCTATAAGACCAGGGTGTTTGTTATAAGACCAGGGTGTTTGTTATAAGACCAGGGTGTTTGTTATAAGACCAGGGTGTTTGTTATAAGACCAGGGTGTTTGTTATAAGACCAGGGTGTTTGCTATAAGACCACGGTGTTTGCTATAAGACCAGGGTGTTTGATATAAGACCAGGGTGTTTGCTATAAGACCAGGGTGTTTGCTATAAGACCAGGGTGTTTGCTATAAGACCAGGGTGTTTGCTATAAGACCAGGGTGTTTGATATAAGACCAGGGTGTTTGATATAAGACCAGGGTGTTTGCTATAAGACCAGGGTGTTTGCTATAAGACCAGGGTGTTTGCTATAAGACCAGGGTGTTTGTTATAAGACCAGGGTGTTTGTTATAAGACCAGGGTGTTTGTTATAAGACCAGGGTGTTTGTTATAAGACCAGGGTGTTTGTTATAAGACCAGGTGTTTGTTATAAGACCAGGGTGTTTGCTATAAGACCAGGGTGTTTGCTATAAGACCAGGGTGTTTGTTATAAGACCAGGGTGTTTGTTATAAGACCAGGGTGTTTGTTATAAGACCAGGGTGTTTGTTATAAGACCAGGGTGTTTGTTATAAGACCAGGGTGTTTGTTATAAGACCAGGGTGTTTGCTATAAGACCAGGGTGTTTGTTATAAGACCAGGGTGTTTGCTATAAGACCAGGGTGTTTGCTATAAGACCAGGGTGTTTGCTATAAGATCAGGGTGTTTGCTATAAGACCAGGGTGTTTGTTATAAGACCAGGGTGTTTGCTATAAGACCAGGGTGTTTGTTATAAGACCAGGGTGTTTGTTATAAGACTAGGGTGTTTGTTATAAGACCAGGGTGTTTGTTATAAGACCAGGGTGTTTGTTATAAGACCAGGGTGTTTGCTATAAGACCAGGGTGTTTGTTATAAGACCAGGGTGTTTGCTATAAGACCAGGGTGTGTGCTATAAGACCAGGGTGTTTGTTATAAGACCAGGGCGCTTACTTAAGACCAGGGTGTTTACCATGCGAGCAGGGGGAGCGAAGGACACACACACACACACACACACACACACACACACACACACACACACACACACACACACACACACTAGATACCTCAAAGGCAATGGGGCCAGATAACATCTCTCCATGGGTCCTGAGAGAGGGAGCAGAGGCGCTATGTGTACCCCTAACAACAATATTCAATACATCTATCGAAACAGGGAGATTGCCTGAGGCATGGAAGACAGCAAATGTGGTACCAATCTTTAAAAAAGGAGACAGACATGAAGCACTAAACTACAGACCAATGTCACTGACATGTATAGCATGCAAAATCATGGAAAAAATTGTCAGGAGAAGAATGGTGGAACATCTAGAAAGGAATGATCTCATCACCAGCAGACAACATGGTTTCAGAGACGGGAAATCCTGTGTCACAAACCTACTGGAGTTCTATGACATGGTGACAGCAGTAAGACAAGAGAGAGAAGGGTGGGTGGATTGCATTTTCTTAGACTGCAAGAAGGCGTTTGACACAGTACCACACAAGAGATTAGTGCAAAAACTGGAGGACCAAGCAGGAATAACAGGGAAGGCACTGCAATGGATCAGGGAATACTTGTCAGGAAGACAGCAGCGAGTAATGGTACGAGGCGAGGTGTCAGAGTGGGCACCTGTGACCAGCGGGGTCCCACAGGGGTCAGTCCTAGGACCAGTGCTGTTTCTGGTATTTGTGAACGACATGACGGAAGGAATAAACTCCGAGGTGTCACTGTTTGCAGATGACGTGAAGTTGATGAGAAGAGTTCATTCGATCGAAGACCAGGCAGAAATACAAAGGGATCTGGACAGGCTGCAGACCTGGTCCAGCAACTGGCTCCTGGAGTTCAATCCCACCAAGTGCAAAGTCATGAGGATTGGGGAAGGGCAAAGAAGACCGCAGATGGAGTACAGTCTAGGGGGTCAGAGACTACAAACATCACTCAAGGAAAAAGATCTTGGGGTGAGTATAACACCAGGCACATCTCCTGAAGCGCACATCAACCAAATAACTGCTGCAGCATATGGGCGCCTGGCAAACCTCAGAACAGCATTCCGACATCTTAAGGAATCGTTCAGGACCCTGTACACCGTGTACGTTAGGCCCATATTGGAGTATGCGGCACCAGTTTGGAACCCACACCTAGCCAAGCATGTAAAGAAACTAGAGAAAGTGCAAAGGTTTGCAACAAGACTAGTCCCAGAGCTAAGAGGTATGTCCTATGAGGAGAGGTTAAGGGAAATCAACCTGACGACACTGGAGGACAGGAGAGATAGGGGGGACATGATAACGACTTACAAAATACTGAGAGGAATTGACAAGGTGGACAAAGACAGGATGTTCCAGAGACTGGACACAGTAACAAGGGGACACAGTTGGAAGTTGAAGACACAGATGAATCAAAGGGATGTTAGGAAGTATTTCTTCAGCCACAGAGTAGTCAGGAAGTGGAATAGTTTGGGAAGCGATGTAGTGGAGTCAGGATCCATACATAGCTTTAAGCAGAGGTACGATAAAGCTCATGGTTCAGGGAGAGTGACCTAGTAGCGACCAGTGAAGAGGCGGGGCCAGGAGCTTGGACTCGACCCCTGCAACCTCAACTAGGTGAGTACACACACACACACACACACACACACACACACACACACACACACACACACACACACACACACACGTGGTTCTGTGCATTGAATACATAGTAGAGTTGCAAGTGGAGTGAATAACAGGAGTTGAATGGGAAAAGCCTGACTATAAAAGAGGGGACTACACAGGGTTGAGGAACTTCCTGCAGGAGGTTCCGTGGGACAGAGAACTGGCAGGAAAGCCAGTAAATGAAATGATGGAATATGTAACAACAAAATGCAAGGAGGCGGTGGAAAGGTTTATTCCCAAGGGCAACAGAAACAATGGGAAGACCAGAACGAGCCCCTGGTTTACCCGACGGTGTAAGGAGGCAAAAACAAAGTGCAATAGAGAATGGAAAAAGTACAGAAGGCAGAGAACACATGAAAATAGGGAGATCAGTCGTAGAGCGAGGAACGAGTATGCACAGGTAAGGAGGGAGGCCCAGCGACAGTATGAAAATAACATAGCATCGAAAATCAAGATTGACCCGAAACTGTTGTATAGCCACATCAGGAGGAAGACAACAGTCAAAGACCAGGTGATCAGACTGAGGACAGAAGGTGGAGAACTCACAAGAAATGATTAGGAGGTATGTGAGGAGCTAAACAGGAGATTTGAGGAAGTTTTTACAGTAGAGACAGGAAGGGCTCTGGGAAGACAGCACAGAAGGGAACATCAAGAGGGAATATACCAACAAGTGTTGGATGGCATACGAACAACCGAGGAGGAGGTGCAGAAGCTGCTAAGTGACCTTGATACCTCAAAGGCGATGGGACCGGACATCTCCTCATGGGTCCTTAGAGAAGGAGCAGAGACGCAGTGCGTGCCCCTAACCACAATCTTTAACACATCCCTTGAAACTGGGCAACTACCTGAGAAGTGGAAGACAGCAAATGTAGTCCCCATATTTAAGAAAGGAAACAGAAATGAGGCACTAAACTACAGACCTGTGTCTCTGACATGTATTGTGTGCAAAGTCATGGAGAAGATTATCAGGAGGAAAGTGGTGGAACACATGGAACGGAACAAGATTATAAATGAAAACCAGCATGGGTTCATGGAAGGCAAATCCTGTGTCACAAACCTTCTGGAGTTTTATGACAAGGTAACAGAAGTAAGACACGAGAGAGAGGAGTGGGTTGATTGCGTTTTCCTAGACTGCAGGAAGGCCTTTGACACAGTTCCCCACAAGAGATTAGTGCAGAAGCTGGAGGATCAGGCGCATATAACAGGGAGGGCACTGCAATGGATAAGGGAATACCTGACAGGGAGGCAGCAACGAGTCATGGTACGTGAAGAGGTATCACAGTGGGCGCCTGTGACGAGCGGGGTCCCACAGGGGTCAGTTCTAGGACCAGTGCTATTTTTGATATATGCGAACATGATGGAAGGAATAGACTCTGAAGTGTCCCTATTCGCAGATGTGAAGTTGATGAGAATAATTAAATCGGATGAGGATGAGGCAGGACTGCAAAGAGACCTGGACAGGCTGGACATGTGGTCCAGAAACTGGCTTCTCGAATTCAACCCTGCCAAATGCAAAGTCATGAAGATTGGGGAGGGGCAAAGAAGACCGCAGAGTATAGGCTAGGTGGACAAAGACTACAGACCTCACTCAGGGAGAAAGACCTTGGGGTGACCATAACACCGAGCACATCACCGGAGGCACACATCAACCAAATAACCGCTGCAGCAAACCTGAGAATAGCGTTCCGATACCTTAATAAGGAATCTTTCAAGACACTGTACACTGTGTATGTTAGGCCCATACTGGAGTATGCAGCACCAGTCTGGAACCCACACCTGGTCAAGCACGTCAAGAAGTTAGAGAAAGTACAAAGGTTTGCAACAAGGCTAGTCCCAGAGCTCAGGGGAATGTCATACGAGGAAAGGTTGAGGGAGATCGGACTGACGACACTGGAGGACAGAAGGGCCAGGGGAGACATGATAACGACATACAAGATACTGCGGGGAATAGACAAGGTGGACAGAGATAGGATGTTCCAGAGAGGGGACACAGGGACAAAGGGTCACAACTGGAAGCTGAAGACTCAGACGAGTCACAGGGACGTTAGGAAGTATTTCTTCAGTCATAGAGTTGTCAGCAAGTGGAATAGCCTAGCAAGTGAAGTAGTGGAGGCAGGAACCATACATAGTTTTAAGAAGCGGTATGACAAAGCTCAGGAAGCAGAGAGGGAGAGGACCTAGTAGCGATCAGTGAAGAGGCGGGGCCAGGAGCTGAGTCTCGACCCCTGCAACCACAATTAGGTGAGTACAATTAGGTGAGTACACACACACACACAAGCAAAGAATCCATCACACGTTCAGTAAACCAAATTTAGTCATAAAGTTAGATACTGAAGGAACTACCACTGAAGGACTACATAGCCTGAAGGCTACTAGATCAATACTAGTTTGGTCGCTGTTACAAGGTTGCTCGCTGCTTCAGGGATGCTCGTTGTTATAATGTTGCTCGCTGTTGCAACGTTGCTCGCTGCTAGAGCGCTGCACACTAAGGTACATACTAATCTCGGGTTATAAAACAGTTTATATACCAACGAAATCTCATCATATTCGAAAAAAAAACTTCTTTATAAAAACGAGTTACACCATTAGCATAAAGAATGGCATAAACTTTAGCAATTCTCTGTTTAAATTACGTGAAAATATGATTTAAACTTTAACAAGATGGAAATTTTAAGCAAGCTTTAAACTGGGGACGCCTAAGCATGGTCCATGTTGTGAGGGAACACTCTACTTGAGAGGTTAATAACCCCGCCTCTTACTCTACCTTTCCCAGCGTTACGAGGCATGAAGAGTCGAGACAATATGGGTCATGCAGCGCCTGGGACATAGGAGTTTGATCCAAGAATGAACATAATCATGGTGGAGTATTGTAGCAGGTCTACTGGCCTTTGGAGTGTTCATTTATGTAACACCTGAAGACAATTCGGCTTCTTCGATTCACTACAATTCCATAGAACCAGTCGACCAAACTCAGCTATTTCGCTAGAACTCATTTGTTTTATCGATTGAGTACAATAAACCACTTGAGGCCTGGTCTCAGACCGGGCCGCAAGGACGTTGGCCCCCGAAACCCTCTCCAGGTAACAGGTAAACCCATTTACTGATTTCAGCTACCCAATAAAGTGAAAGGTCTCGGTCAGATGACCAAAAGCTCCAACGGGTTATGTGACTAAGACCCGCGTCAGGACACAATTGCCCTGTTTCCTGACAAACTTGATTTAGAAACAAGAGCAACATCTGGGTTTCTTTATTTGTAGACGGCGAAACGTCTACAAAGATACCCAGATGTTGTACATGTGTCTAATTATCGGTATTATATACCAGTCATGTACAAACTTTATTTAACCTAAGTTAAGGTGATTAGCAGATCAACCTAGCAGAACTATACATAAAAGAGAGTATACCAGACGAGCCTGGCCCATGGCCGGGCTCCGGGAGAAGAAGGACTCTCGGAACTCATCAAAGGAATAGAAGACTTGAAACTTTTGACGACGTTTCGGTCCGTTTTGAACCATTAACTAGTCTCAAAGAGAAGCGGTTTATCTACTGTTCCAGTCACGGTACTGTGACATTTATTTTTTAAAGACAGTACAAGAGGTAATTAGTCCCTCAGTCTGGAAGATAATGTTCAGTGTCATTCTTGTTGAATCTGCTGCTAGCCCGCGCTAGACAGGTTCAACTCACCCCGGCATGACTGCAACCCAAAGGGGTAAGGGTTGCAGTGGAATATGCACATCCATGCATATAACAAGCACCTACATGTACATCCAGACATGTAACACCCACCTACATGCACATAACACCCACCTACATGTACATCTAGACATCTAACACCCACCTACATGAACATACATGCATATAACACACACCTACATGTACTTTCAGACATATAACACCCACCTACAAGAACATCCATGCATATAACACCCACCAACATGTGCATTCATGCATATAACACCCACCTACAAGAACATCCATACATATAACACCCACCTACATGCACTCCCATGCATATAACACCCACCTACATGCACACCCATGCATTTAACACCCACCTACATGCACACCCATGCATGTAACACCCACCTACATGCACACCCATGCATATAACACCCACCTACATGGCTACATCTCTCTGGATTTCACTGCAGTGTGTAATCACCATTGTTGCATTACAAACACACAATGAGAGATCGATCAGTGTTCGCTTTTTCAATCAGCGGCGACCATTGAGGTGCAACAGCGGCGCATACCCAGACATTATCATCATCATCAACGGTCCAGACCAGCCAGTTGATGGTGATGACGGCATTCCCGGTGGCAGGGGAAAAAATCATCAACTTTGATCCATAGAGCAAGTCTATCTGCTACTTAGTTTTTTTTTTTTGTCTCCAAATCGAGATTGATTCAGATTCTGGCTAGGAATATCAGTCGATGGGTTAGCCTACCTATGACCCGTTTCAAGAGTTTTATCACAGCATGGCTTGGGGGCCATGATTTTAGGTTGACTATTAGCAGCCAACTTGGCCACCTAGCTCTCACAGCCTGGTTGATCTGGCACCTGGAGGATATAGTGGTCCAATCGTCTCATGAAAACTTCATTTGTTCCTGTAATATTTGTGATGTCTGCTGGTAGCTGGTTGAGTACTTGTCGACAACTTAGCCACCAACACTGAACGGTGTTGGTAATGTCTGGCTGCCGTTTTGATTATGAGAATTGAAACAGAAGCCCATATTTAGTCTGCTCAGTGAACACAGTCATACTATAACTTCACTATTTTCATCGTTTCTTGCTGTTATCAGTGAGTGTCACCTGCAGTGAAGGTACAGCACTGCAAGAGGGTTTTGCCTTAGATTTTGCTGGTGGGTCAGATATGTCAACACTGTTGTGGAAAATTACATTTAGCTGAATGTATCATTATATACATAACAGTAAATGAATATAGATAATTATTATTTATCAGTTAGACAAGTAGGAATTTGGGACACCTAGGTCGCAAAAAATGTCCCCCTTCGATACCTACAACTGTCATATCCACAAGTTGCTCTGGACCTATTAATTAAATGAAATATACATACACCAGGAATACTGGTAAATATATAAATTTGTGGACTGTATATTAAAAATAATAAATGGTTATATATATACACAATTACATAACAGAAGGAAAATATATCTTAATATCACTCACCAATTTGACTGGATATTAAGTTGTGTCATACTCAGAAAAACCTCACTAACTAAATTTATGAAAACACTGGCCAGAATTATACACAAATCTAGAGAGCTTATCTGAGGTTCCTGGAGCTGTCTTGTCCAGTCGTCTGATATCTCAAGTTATGCAGGAATGCATGTCCAACAATTTCGCCTCCTATTTGAGAGGTGTCAGCCCAATTTTAACCTCTAGAGCACGAAAATTCCTTCCCATTACACTAACGTTGTATCCAATTCAAAACCAAGATGGCGAGTGACCTCCCCAGCCGCAGGTTTCCCATTTTCGATAACATATTTCTTTTAAAAATACAATATAGGGCATCTATTTACCTTTAAATTACCGTATTTCCGGAAAATATATACAGTATTTTCTACACTGCGGCCGGCCGGAGTTCGTTGCTAAACGACTCAAATTGCTCATTTGACAATGGTGGAGGACCTGGGTACATATAGGATCTGGCATCCACACGGCGACATATTACACAAGATTTAATCATCCTTTTTACACTTTGCCGTCCTTGTGGAATCCAGAAAGTTTCCCTAATACAATTTAAGGTATCTTGTACCCCACCATGCATTACATTTTTATGGGCATTTAGAACAATCATATTTGTTAGATGATGAGTTTTGGGCAGTAAGATAGGGTGTTTAGCATAATCACCCAATTCAGCATTTTGTAACCTACCTCTGCGCCTAATTACATTGTTCTCTAAATACAGCCCCAATTTCTCTATTATGGAACCTTTCACAATTTTTCTTTCCATCATCAATTTAATCTCATTTCCATAGATTTCCTCCTGTACCCTCTTTATCCAATACTCAAGAGGATGTGAAAACTTATATGATATATTCATCTTGTTCAGAAATTTACATTTATTAGTTTGGGTAAAGAAGAATACCTATTTATATCAATGGCTAAGGAAGGACAAACTATTGGAGTGGTGGTCACAGTAATTTCAACAGGAGCAATATACGCCTTTTGTACAGGCCAATTAGCTTTATTTACCAACCAGCTCGGTCCTTTAAACCATGATACAGCATTTACAAATTTAGCATAAGGTAAACCTCGAGACAAGAAATCAGCTGGATTCTCCTCACCAGGTATATGATTAAATGTTAACATATGCTGACCCAAACTATTATACTTCTCTTGCATCTGATTAATTTCAGCGACTCTGTTTTGTACGTACACAATTTTACTGTTTCCATTACGAATCCATTGTAAGGATACCTCATTATCAGACCAAATTACAGTGTCGCTAATATTTATCTCCTGCAACTTATTTCTTATATAATTAGCTAATTTGACACCTACATAAATGGCTGTTAATTCCAACTGAGGTAAGGTACGTGATTTAATTGGAGACACTTTAGCCTTAGACATAACAAGAGAAATAACACTATTACTTTGAAGATAAGCAACTGTTCCATATGCTAATTTTGAAGCATCACAAAAAATGTGGAGTACATTTTTCCCATTTGGATTGGCCACCTGGCGTGGGAACTCCAACATTGGAATTTTTCTCATAATCACCAATTAATTCATCCCACCTGTTAATGAATTCCTCAGGTAGAATTTCATCCCAAGCACATTCAAGTTTCCATGCTTCCTGAATTAATAATTTCCCTCTTATAGTAAGGGGTGACACTAAACCTAGTGGATCAAAACATTTGGAAACTTCAGCAAGCAAAACTCTCTTAGTTAATTTATTGGGCATACTGTAATTATTAGGTTTTAACGTTAACAAATCTCTCTCAGTATCCCAAGTTAAACCCAATACATTACTACATTTTGGCACTTCATCTCCAGGGTAATCTTTACTTATTTTGTCCTTCAATTTGGACGAATTACTATTCCATTCTCTCAGAGGCATATTTGCACTTTGCATTATTTTATTAGCCTCTCCATAAGTCATTAACAGTTCCCCCTTCAGTTGACGTCACACCCAGGAAATTGTCCACATAAAATTGTTTGCTCATTACTTTACTCAATGGACTTCCCATACATTTAAGGTGTGCATTTATCGTCGCTTGAAGTAGGAACGGACTGGATGTAGCAACAAATAATATGCTCCTAAAGCGAAAGGTTTTCAGAGGGCTAAGTGGGTCAATAGGATTCTCAGGCCATAAGAAGCGGGTACAATCCCGGTCAGCCTCTTGTAAACCCACTCTTAGGAAAGCTTTACTTATGTCAGCCGTAAAGGCATAATTCTTTACTCTGAAATTTAATAAGATATCTCCTAATTTTTCCGTCAACGACGGACCTGTCATCAAACAGTCATTTAAACTAGGTACATTTTTGTTACTCCTGGCACAACAATTAAACACAATCCTCAAAGGAGTGGTCTTAGAATCCTTCTTCACTCCGTGATGTGACAAATAGTGACCATAAATTTTGGCTTGCTCAGGAGGTACCTCTTCTATAAATTTATTAATTAACTGCTCAGCAATTACATCATTATAGGCAGTTAACAATTCTGGTGTCTTACTCAGTTCGCGGAGCTGAGCCTTTAACTGTCCATATGCCATTCTGTAATTAGTGGGCAATTCTGGATGGTTCAGTCTCCACGGAAGTCGTACCCAGTATTGTCCAGATTCAAATTTTACATCTCTCAGGTATTGTTCTTAAGTAAAAGAATCGTCTGGACTTTCTTCATTTACATTTATTCCAATGCTGTCTAATTCCCACAATTTATGCACTGGCTCAACACCATCCTCTATGAAAGAATTATACTGGGGTACGACTTCATGAGTAAGACACACAGTTATGGTATTTGTAGTTTCCTCTAGTCATGAATTATTATTACGAGGAATCCTACAATACATTACATGGCCTCCAGCAGTCTTCAAAAGGGTGACACCACATTTCTTTACCATACCCTTTACAAAGAAGGCATAATAGTCACTACCTATCAAAATATTTATTGGGCCTACAGAATCATCACTTACACCAGAAGGTGCTAAATTTACATTATGTGAAAGTCTTTCTGTAGCTTTACTAAGCCCTACTGTACATATTTTCTCTGGAAGTCTATCTACAATTACTGCATTAACACGTTTTTTCTAATTGCCCAACCTGACAGTTACAGAAACAGTGTCATACAATTGAGCTCTTTTATCTGAGAGAAAACCAGATAATTTTAAAGTTGTAGGATCTGCCATCTGTACTTTCATACCATCAAGACATTTACGTTTTATGAAAGTACGCTGAGATCCCTGGTCCAATAATGCAGTTACATTTTTTGATTTATGCCTTTTATCATCAACTTTTACCTGTAACACAGGTAAGGCTACTTCAGCAAAACCATCATTATTAATATTAGCAGCAATTTTTACATTAGCTACTGTTGTGCCAGGATTGTCAACATTATAATTATTATCAACATTATCATATAGACCTTTACACATGACTATATGGTGTCTTCCTTTGTGACATTGATAACAGAGGTTTAATTTGGCATAACAATCCTTTACATTGTGATTACCCAAACACCTGATACATCTGTCAAGTTCCTCCAATCTTTCAACTTTATCATTCCATGAATTGTATGCATTGCAATTCTTAGAAAAATGAGTACCCTTGCAGAATAGACAATCTCTCCTTTCTTTGACTGGTTTCTTATTAACTGGGCTACTCTTAGGAGGGTACTTATTCTTCTTGCCTTGTGGAGAATCATTATTTCTGATTCCTGCTGCTTGATATGCACCTATGCAATTCTTTTTAGGAAATGAATTTTGATTATTAACATTGGGATAATTTTTCCCTTTGTGAAACTTGACAGATTATTATGTGTTGCATCTTTAAAATGAGTTATCATTAAAAATAATAAATGGTTATATACATACACACAATTACATAACAGAAGGAAAATATATCTTAATATCACTCACCAATTTGACTGGATATTAAGTTGTATCATACTCAGAAAAACCTCACTAACTAAATTTATGAAAACACTGGCCAGAATTATACACAAATCTAGAGAGCTTATCTGAGGTTCCTGGAGCTGTCTTGTCCAGTCGTCCGATATCTCAAGTTATGCAGGAATGCATGTCCAACAATTTCGCCTCCTATTTGAGAGGTGTCAGCCCAATTTTAACCTCTAGAGCACGAAAATTCCTTCCCATTACACTAACGTTGTATCCAATTCAAAACCAAGATGGTGAGTGACCTCCCCAGCCGCAGGTTTCCCGTTTTCGATAACATACTTCTTTTAAAAATACAATATAGGGCATCTATTTACCTATAAATTACCGTATTTCCGGAAAATATATACAGTATTTTCCACAACTGAGGTATCGTTATTCTTGAAATTTTCACCTGCTTAATAGGCTTTATTAGTCAAATACAGCTTAAAACCGGAGTACAATAGTAGAGGTAATTCTGATGTGAGATCCTTAGCCTAGATAGGTGGTGGTCAGGCCCTTAGTCTTAGCACAACATGATCCGCTCATTTCCTGTATGATCTAAAGGACTGGAAATTATTTTCAATATCACTGCGGGTTTCTCTCTCTCTCTCTCTCCCATGAGCTCTGGTACATCTAATTTTAGATCAGTTTTTTTTTTCTAATTCACTAAATAGCGTTACTTTTCGCTGCTGAAAACAAGTAGACCACTAATATTAGTTCCAAAATTACCGTTTACAAAATCATGACTTTAATAATTTTAGGTAAATATATACAATAGTATCACATTTCAGGGAGCATATATACACAGAGAGGTGTATTTCTCTCCCTATATATACGCTGAGAATTTACTTAATTCTTATTTTAGGGAAGTATTCCCGTCTGGTGGTGAAAATGTTACGTGCAGCCTTAATGACCCTAGTGTAGTCGATAGGCTTCAAACCCCATTAATTAACCATCACATTTCGGGGTCTATAAGCTTGGTGATTAATTAAGCGAACATTTACACAAAACAACGAAGTCAAGGATAAACGAATGCAATCAATCCGGATTACGACTCTGGACACAGGACTGCAGCCGCCACGGTAAACTGTGGTTTTAGTAGGATACAACAACGGGAAACATCCGTGGTAGCTGGAGCTGGCAATGTGAATCCGGAGTCAGATTTATAGACTAGTAAACGAGGATGTTATTTTTGAGTCTGAATGATCTGGTTAATATGTGAGTTTTTGGTAGTTTATATACCAGGGATGTGAAGTCGGCACATAAAGCCTTCGACACAGACTTCTTTAATTACATTTTACAGACTCAGACTCCAGGAACTCATGTATCGCTTTCGACTCCACGACTCCGATTCCCCGACTCCACAGCCTTGAATTACATACATAAGGGGTGGGAAAACCCAAACCTGCCCTCCCACACCACCCACACCTGCCTCCCCCACACCACCCACACCTGCCTCCCTCATACCACCCACACCTGCCTCCCCCACACCACCCACACCTGTCTTCCCCACAAAACAAAAGTAATATGAATGGAGGTGTATTGAAATTTGGGTTAAATAACCCAAGCTTATCAATAACAAGAGATTATTTTCACAGGTGAAGGATTGCAATCCTGCCAGAGTGCAAATTGTTTAACATCCTTCCTTCTGACCCTCATAACAGAGAACTGTACCTCCCTGGATGGTTACTACCCACTAACATACTACAGTAAGGCGTGAAAACTCTTAACGAGAAATAAAGCATATAAAAATTTCTCATATACTCGTGTAATATATACAACAATATTTATATATATATTATATATATATATATATATATATATATATATATATATATATATATATATATATATATATATATAATGTCGTGCCGAATAGGCAGAACTTGCGATCTTGGCTTAAATAGCAACGCTCATCTTGCCATATAGGAGAAGTGAAAATTTGTGTATGTAATAATTTCGCCAAAATCATTCTGAACCTGACGAAAAAAATATATTTGATTGTGCTTGTTTAGTATTAAATTATTGTAAACGTATTTAAAATATATTTAGTTGGTTATGCTAAAATAAATTGCTGTTGTTATAATAAGGTTAGGTAAGTTTTCTAAGATTCTTTTGGTGCAAAATTAAAAATTTTTACATTAACATTAATGAAAAAAATATATCTTTAATCGTATAAGAGAAAATTTCAGAAAGGACTTGATTTTAAATGAGTTCTTGCTAATTGACCAGTTTTATATATTCGGCACGACATATATATATATTATATATATATATATATATATATATATATATATATATATATATTGTGTGTGTGTGTGTGTGTGTGTGTGTGTGTGTGTGTGTGTGTGTGTGTGTGTGTGTGTGTGTGTGTGTGTGTCGTGCCGAATATGTAAAACTGGTCAATTAGCAAGAACTCATTTAAAATCAAGTCCTTTCTGAAATTTTCTCTTATACGATTAAAGATATATTTTTTTCATTAATGTTAATGTAAAAATTTTTAATTTTGCACCAAAAGAATCTTAGAAAACTTACCTAACCTTATTATAACAACAGCAATTTATTTTAGCATAACCAACTAAATATATTTTAAATACGTTTACAATAATTTAATACTAAACAAGCACAATCAAATATATTTTTTTCGTCAGGTTCAGAATGATTTTGGCGAAATTATTGCATACACAAATTTTCACTTGTCCTATATGGCAAGATGAACGTTGCTATTTAAGGCAAGATCGCAAGTTCTGCCTATTCGGTACGACATATATATATATATATATATATATATATATATATATATATATATTATATATATATATATATATATATATATATATTATTATTATTATTATCACACTGGCCGATTCTCACCAAGGCAGGGTGGCCCGAAAAAGAAAAATTTTCACCATCATTCACTCCATCACTGTCTTGCCAGAAGGGTGCTTTACACTACAGTTTTTAAACTGCAACATTAACACCCCTCCTTCAGAGTGCAGGCACTGTACTTCCCATCTCCAGGACTCAAGTCCGGCCTGCCGGTTTCCCTGAACCCCTTCATAAATGTTACTTTGCTCACACTCCAACAGCACGTCAAGTATTAAAAACCATTCGTCTCCATTCACTCCTATCAAACACGCTCACGCACGCCTGCTGGAAGTCCAAGCCCCTCGCACACAAAACCTCCTTTACCCCCTCCCTCCAACCTTTCCTAGGCCGACCCCTATCCGGCCTTCCTTCCACTACAGACTAATACACTCTTGAAGTCATTCTGTTTCGCTCCATTCTCTCTACATGTCCGAACCACCTCAACAACCCTTCCTCAGCCCTCTGGACAACAGTTTTGGTAATCCCGCACCTCCTCCTAACTTCCAAACTACGAATTCTCTGCATTATATTCACACCACACATTGCCCTCAGACATGACATCTCCACTGCCTCCAGCCTTCTCCTCGCTGCAACATTCATCACCCATGCTTCACACCCATATAAGAGCATTGGTAAAACTATACTCTCATACATTCCCCTGTTTGCCTCCAAGGACAAAGTTCTTTGTCTCCACAGACTCCTAAGTGCACCACTCACCCTTTTCCCCTCATCAATTCTATGATTCACCTCATCCTTCATAGACCCATCCGCTGACACGTCCACTCCCAAATATCTGAATACATTCACCTCCTCCATACTCTCTTCCTCCAATCTGATATCCAATCTTTCATCACCTAATATTTTTTTTATCCTCATAACCTTACTCTTTCCTGTATTCACTTTTAATTTTCTGCTTTTGCACACCCTACCAAATTCATCCACCAATCTCTGCAATTTCTCTTCAGTATCTCCCAAGAGCACAGTGTCATCAGCAAAAAGCAACTGTGACAACTCCCACTTTATGTGTGATTCTTTATCTTTTAACTCCACGCCTCTTGTCAAGACCCTCGCATTTACTTCTCTTACAACCCCATCTATAAATATATTAAACAACCACGGTGACATCACACATCCTTGTCTAAGGCCTACTTTTACTGGGAAATAATTTCCTTCTTTCCTACATACTCTAACTTGAGCCTCACTATCCTCGTAAAAACTCTTCACTGCTTTCAGTAACCTACCTCCTACACCATACACTTGCAACATCTGCCACATTGCCCCCCTATCCACCCTGTCATACGCCTTTTCCAAATCCATAAATGCCACAAAGACCTCTTTAGCCTTATCTAAATACTAAAAATTATATATTATATATATATTATATATATATATATATATATATATATATATATATATAATATATTAGTCTCTTTGAAGGGTTTTGGATCCATGTTGTGACATTTATGGGGAAGCACTAGACCCGTAAGGGTCATTCAGCGCTTGGGGAATGGGAGGCAATCAGGTCTGATTCAGGAAGAATTGGAAGTAGCTCCTCTTCCATAATTCAAGAGCCCTTCACTAGCATCAAGGGACGTTGAAAGATCGTTGGTGATAGTAGTTGGTGACTGGGTGGGTGAGTGGGCGGATGAGTGAGTGGGTGAGTGGGTGGATGAGTGGATTGTGAGTCTTGGTACAGGTACGTTGTGTACACTTTTCCAACACCAACAAATATATCACTAACAGAAACGCACATATGAACCCATATATCCCGTGTGGGTGTTTTATGTAAGTGTACATACACAACTTGTGTGCATGTAAGGTGCACATGTGTAGGTGTAGGGGAGGGAGAGAAGGGTGAGGGAGTAAGGGAGGGCGTGCGGTTGGTGGCTGATACTGTGCCAAAATTGTGACGATGGTGGTTAATGACCTATGTATCCCCACTTCTACCACCACAACCACAACTACCACCACTACAACCTTTGCCACCACTACCACAACTACCGCCACACCAGTTCCTTCAGCCTGTCCAGTCTATCTTACTTCTCTTTGCCCAGTCTATCTATCTTACCACTCCCCTCCCAGTCTATTTTACCTGTCTCTCCAATCTTACTTTACCCAATCTTACCTCCCCCTTCGGTTTATCGTAAATCTCCCCTCCCAGTCTATAGTACAGAGTGAAACAAGGGAGCTACTGTATGGTCTCGGGGATAAATACTTCTGACATTCTGTAACAAGAGATCACAGGGAAATATAAAGTATTATAAGCGTAATGTTCTTGCAGACGTCGGCGGCAGCGGCAGCAGCGGCAGCAGCGGCAGCAGCAGCGGCAGCAGCGGCAGCAGCGGCAGCAGCGGCAGCAGCGGCAGCAGCGGCGGCAGCAGCGGCGGCAGCAGCGGCAGCAGCGGCAGCAGCGGCGGCAGCAGCGGCAGCAGCGGCGGCAGCAGCGGCAGCAGCGGCAGCAGCGGCAGCAGCGGCAGCAGCGGCAGCAGCGGCAGCAGCGGCAGCAGTTTATCTTCCATAAACTCTTGTGAATTGTTTGGAATTTCTGCCTCTGAAATATTAAAGTAACTTGCTGTAGTTCATTCATATTTGTGTATAATTTACATTATCTTTCTAATACCGTGTAAGGCTTTCAGAAAACTTACTCAGATGTGAACGTAACTTTTGTATACAATAGTAACAGCCTGGTTGATCAGGCCCTGATCTACCACGAGATCTGGTCACGTACCGGGCCGCGGAGGCGTTGACCCCCAAAACCTCCTCCAGGTATACTCCAGGTATACAAACTGCCAAGACTGATCATTACAAACCACAGTCTATTTACACAAATAACCCGCATATAGGAGAGCGGAGCTTACGGCGACGTTTCGGTCTGATTTGGACTATTTACAGTCACACTGTGACTTTGTAAAGGGTAATCAGTGCCTCAACCTAGAATCGATCTTGGTAAGACTGATCACATCGACTCCAGGCAGAGGGACTGATTACCTCAAACTCCTTCTGATTTTCAATTATTCTTCTCTGTATTGGGCTGAGGAAGTCATTGGCTGGCGAAACGTTTCCAAAATAAAGATGCTCAAGTGTTGCACAAGTGTCTAATTCATCAAACTCTTAGTACTCGCAGCTCACAGTCCAACGTGAGCTGTTTTGAGGAATTTGTCGAGCTCCGTCTTGAAGACCGATAGAAGTTTGTTGATAATTCCCCTTTATGGATGAAGGGTGTTGAAGAGTCGTGGTCTCTCTACACTTCTCAATGGAGGTATCTGTACCATCTGCCCAGGCTCTTGTGTTCTTAAGTAATAATTTCTGTGAGCAGGTTTGGAACCAATCCCTCGAGAATTTTACAGGTTTAGATGTGTTTTTCTCGCCTACAGTCTAAGGAGTACAATTCGGGGAACACCAAGCACTCAAAGTAATTTAGATGCTTAACTGAGATTACAGGAGCTATGAAGACTTTCTGCACACACTCCAGTTCTTTAATTTAGCCAGTCTTGAAGAGGGCCATTAGTACATAAGAACATATGAAAGGAGCACTGCAGCAGGCCTACTGGCCCATGCTAGGCAGGTCCAAGTCACATCCGCTCAGGTACATACCTGGTGTATACCTGGAGAAGGTTTCGGGGTCAACGCCCCCGCGGCCCGGTCTGAGACCAGGCCTCGTCAGCATTCCAGCTTGTTCCAAACTATCTTCTAATACCAGTCCATTTCTACATCTTCCCCATCTCCCTTCTTTATCGACCTACTTGCCTCTCCAAAAAACATAACTTGGTGAATTACAAGCATTTAAAAAAACTCGCCGTTTAGTACGTCACAAGAATAACGTCATTTGCAACTTGGCTGAAGAATTTTTTACTTTTGTGACTGCGATATTATGCTCACAGCCGTATTAAAGGCAAGATGAAGCAGGCCCCTCTCTCTCTCTCTCTCTCTCTCTCTCTCTCTCTCTCTGGAATTCTACAGGATTAAGGCTGAAAGTTTCCACTAAGTATTTCACAAGGTAAGAGCTGCTTCTCTTTACAGGTTTTAACGTTAGCAAATGCGTTAACTGGTATTATACAGGGATTGTTGTATAATTCGTGTATTTTCAGGGAAACCCCCTTTTCTAATGGTTCCTTTTTTATCCTTTTTCTCTCTTGCTTTCTCAGGCATTTATGAACTCTCATTAACTTATATTCTTTATCCATTAAAATCCACCCGATAATCCTCCTCCACAAGAGCGTAAGTGACCTTCCTTTTGCGATATCTCTTATGAAAAGTCAGCACTACAGTAGGCCTACTGGTCCCGCTAGACAGGTCCTACATTAGTATGTAACTATCCCAGGTACCTGCATGTATGTCTATTTGCGAAATTATAGAGGAGGAAAAGTGTGATCAAGGGACTTTCTCCTCATTCTCTTCATCCTCAAATTAAGTTCATCTTAGGAAGCCATATTAAGAGTTTCTCGGGGGTCAGTGCACTCAGTCCATCAAGACTGATGAACACCTTTCAAGGCTGAGGGACTGATCACCTCAAACTACTGCTTCATGTCTTCTCCGCCTCCAGGATTATCTCTTTCGGACTAATAAAGCCACAGTAAAGATAACTAAGTTTTGCACATGTGACTTATCCATCAACTTGTTGGTGTTGTAAACATTTAATGTATAACAGATGATCAGTTGACTTACACGATGCAATCTTGGGACTAAGTTCCACTTCTGTTTGAAGCTAAAAGTAGCGATGTTACAACAGAACCGCCATTAGCACTTTGACGGGCATTCTGCTGTGAGATTACGATAATTAGTCTTGTAGTTAAGCCATGTAGGAGCAGTGGTGGTGCAGGATCTGAAGCTGTGTTCTTCGTGCCCACAGTTTGAACAGAAATTATGTCCTTGAGGAGGCAGTCCTTGGTCGTGTTGAAAATAGTATAAAATACCAACAAGTTCAAGATTAAGACATATGCGCAGCAGTTGGGTATCTTTACTAATGAACTTTTGGCCTACACAGTAGGCTTCTTGAGTCAAATACATAGGAAGCAGAAGTAATGAAATACAGATGTAATCAGTCCGTCAACCTTGGAAAAAAAGTATTTGAGGTATACAGTCCCTTAGCCTGGAGAAGAATTCAGTTCCATGGTCTGGAACGATATGAACCTGAAGCATGAGAACGGACTCTTAAATACTGTCGAAGGATGATAGCATGACTGTAGGGACAAACCTCACGCTGCCATACTCGCCCTACTATACAAGTTAAAGACATAACTACTGAATTCATACCACCACCACACATCATGAGATACAATCATATGCAGATAATATTTTACATCCAATAAAATTTCCACGAGGTCCCAGCAGATACTCCAGAAAGTATGAAAGTTACACCTTACTCTAAAATACTGAAGCTGCTGGCAAATAATCGAAATATGTGCAACAGTTAGCAGCAACACAAAACAGTCTGCCCAAAGTAACACTGAGTGTTGCATTATTGTCTTCCAACTTTTATTGTATTGCGAGTTGTCCATATTGTTTATCGCTTCTATTACTATTACTCCTACTACATAAAACATCAGGATCTGCCACAAGGAGATACCGAAGGTGAAGTGCATATGACCTATGTTCAATCTACAACTCAAAGATAGTATTCTCGTGTAATGTGGTTAGCCAAACACCCACGTGCTGCCGTCGCTCCTCTGTGGATCCGCTAAGCACATCACTTACCACGGACACATCGTTATGTGGCACACGTACACTCAGTAGAGTAGTCTTTGCCTAGGCATCTGCCCATTCATTACCCAGGACCCTCTCTTGTTCTGGCCTCCAACAGAACGCAATAGAGTGAAAATCTTGATGTAATACTGACAGTGTTAAAGGACATGTGAATACTTTTAACATTGTTTTAATGGGAAAGTTTCGGTTCTGGAACCTTGTTCGCTCCATAACTACACAAATGGAGCGAACAAAGTTTCAGAGCAGAAAAGTTTCACAATATAAATTATCGTGTATTTGTTAAAGTATCTTAACGTCATGTATTTTTGCTGGTCTCGGATGGGAGAGGAGTTAGGAGAGTATACGGAGAGAAGATCGTGTATACAAGAAAACAGCAACCAAAACCGAGCTACAGAAAGAGAATTACTGGTAATTAAGATTAAGCCAGTCACTGGTAACTATAAATGAGGTATTAATAGCCAACTATCTTCACACTGCCTTCATCTCCAAAGGTAACTGGTAAGCCCCCTCTCCCTCCCGAATTCATATTCATTCTCATTCTCTCTCACTCACTCACTGACTCTTTCTCTCTCTCTCTCTCTCTCTCTCTCTCTCAATGAACTTAACAGCATGAGGACGTCAGATTCTTGAACAATTCATCCCAAGAGCTAAACAGTGTCAACTGTGGAGTGTTTTACTGTCAGTGAGGTGCTGCTTAGTGCAAAAATAAATATACGTCTCAAGACCAAAACAGAGACAGACAGACACACACACACACACACACACACACACACACACACACACACACACACACACACACACACACACACACACACACAGACACACACACACACACGCCTAGTGTCTAATCGACATGTTCATAGGACAAAATGGTAACTAACACGCTCCATACAAGCCCATAGAGGTAAGTACACACACACAATAGCAACAACAAGAAATATAGGAAATTTAAACATCATAGAGAGATGCTTAAACCTAAGTTCCCCTGGTGCAAGTGCTAACTTAGAATATGAACTTCAAGATGCCAAGCGAGGGTTGCCAAGTGTTGCTTGGCAACACAACATGAAGAACAACATGTGGTATCGGCCATCACCTAGTATGAGGTGACGCCTACTACTGCACCTTGTGACACAGGTGACTCATCTTCCTGCCTCACCTCATCCATAAAACACTTCACCTATCCCTCTTCCAGGGAAGAGGAGCTACCCTCTCCTCCCATTCCCCTAACGTTGTATGACCCCCTACGAGTTTAACGCTTCTCCTGAATATATTTAACCTATTATACATCAATGTTACAACCCAAATACAGTACTGATAAATACAATCAAACAATAGAACATTTACTGACAAACAATACACCACTAAGAAATACAAGCAAAAACACTAACAAATACAAAGAATACAACACTAACAATTACAATAAAACAAATACAGGCAAACCAATGTATGTGAATAACTAAGGCTGAAAGAAATAGAGTTAAAAGTTATTCATGTTTGTGTATAGGAAAAGAAAACACGTTACATTTAGTGTGATATGTTCGTTCCGTGGAGAAAAATGTGACTGGTTCAGTGACCCACAGGTCAGTCCCTTTATGTTTGTTAGTGGTTGTGGAGGACCTGCCTAGTATGGGCCAGTAGGAATGCTGCAGTGTTCCTCCTTTCATATATATATATATATATATATATATATATATATATATATAAATATATATATATATATATATATATATATATATATAAATATATATATATATATATATATATATATATATATATAACATATATATATATATATATATATAACATATATATATATATATATATATATATATATATATATATATATAATATATATATAACATATATATATATATATAATATATATATATATAACATATATATATATATATAATATATATATATATATAATATATATATATATATATATATATATATATATATATATATATTATATATATCAGGGAGAATGGTGGGAGAGTATCAGGGGAGGTTGGAGAGGCGAGAGCGCTCATCAAACTCTCTCCAGAAAGTTAGTCACAAAGAATATTCATGACGATGTGGAAGATCAGTGTGTCGAAGCCTGGAGACGGGAGTGATGGATGCTCGAGTCTCCGTCCGTGTCGATCACCTAATATAAGGAGTGGTGGAGCCTTAATCTTGGAGTGGTGGAGTCTTGATCTTCAAGGAGTGGTGGAGCCTTGATCCTCAAAATATAGCTTTAACAAAGTGTTTGAGAGAGAGAGAGAGAGAGACAGACAGACAGACAGACAGAGAGAGAGACAGACAGACAGACAGAGAGAGAGAGAGACAGAGAGAGACAGACTCCACCAAATAACCCCACTATAAATATTTCTCTAACTTCAGGAGATATTTTTGACTTAACATTTTAAGCAAAAGATGACTAAAAAAAAAAACCCACATCCGGTATCCATGAGACAGGTTCATAACCTCTGCTTAAACTTGTTCCCAGAGCGTTAAAAAAAACTATGGTCATTAGTTTTTTTTTCTTAAGAGGTCAGTATTGCAGTGATCTTGTCAGTGCAAAGTACTACCACCTCTCCTGGTCGTGAGAGCGTCGTAAAATCTGTAATCAGGACGACTTTATCCCAGGATGGCGAGAGGTTATCCCAGGATGGCAGATTATCTCAGAATGACAGGAGAGGTTATTTCAGGACGACTTTAACCCATAATGTCAGCAGGAGAGGTTATTCCAGAGTGGCAGCAGAGGATATCCTAGGATGGCAGCAGAGGTTATCCCAGAGTGGCAGCAGATGTTATCCCAGGATGGCAGCAGAGCTTATCACAGACTGACAGCAGATATTATCCCAGAGTGGCAGCAGAAGTTATCCCAGACTGGCAGCAGAGGTTATCCCAGAGTGGCAGCAGAGGAGACGTTATCCCAGAGTGGCAGCAGAGGTTATCTTGCCTTTCAGCAAAACTTTCTTCCCACCTTTATAACAGAAAAATAAACCAGCTTTATGGAAAGTTCTCTCTCCAAGAGTGGGTGTCATAGTGCTAGTGAAGAGCTCCTCAGCCAAGGATTTTGAGCTATTCTTCTGTCTTACTCAGATCAAAGCTGATCATCATATCGCAGGCTCTGCATGACCCTTTGTCTTAGTATAATTCAAGAATAACAATTTACACACACACACACACGCACACACACACATATATATTTATATTTATAGAAATATAGTCGTTTCCCTAGACTAATCCGTCTGGGCTTCTTACTTAGTCCTGAAAAACTGCAATCCCCTGATGTGTTGATTGCAACATGAAAGGCTATCAAATCACTCTGTTTTTTCATTATATATATATATATATATATATATATATATATATATATATATATATATATATATATATATATATATATATATTCATAACAGGGGGCTTTGTATTCCTTCTTGAAAATTGATGTCTTATGGAAAAATGGCTTCATGTGAAGCTAAGAATATATGGGAAAAATAGAGTTAAGTTCCGATGGCCTCCAAATTTGCCAAAGAACTTTTTAAAATTATTCTCCTAGATATAAATTCTTGCAATTTACCTCACTGACTAGTCGTTGCTTGTTAACATATAAAGGGTTGTTGTGGTCCTACTGCTGAGGTGGCTGGATACATTTCTCGTGTTAATGTGGAAACAAAGTTGTCAGTATTTGATGGTTGTACTGGATTGTTGTACTACAGTGTATCAGTGGCATGTTTTGTCTTGCAGTACTGAGTGACTGTTTCACCAACTCAAAATCTGCATCACTCATTGCACAAGCTATTATTTACTCCTCATTGCCTCCAAGATTATGGAGGATGGATTCTCTCATACCTAAAGAACAAGCAGCCTAAACCACCCGTGATGAGTACCAACTCGAAGCTTGTCAACACTTTCTTCAATACCATAAATAATTCTTGCCCAAAATGCACTCCATGATAGTGGCTTTCTTTTGTGTTTAACAATATTATACGTCAACTATATTGTGTAATACTGTATAAAAGAAATATAATTTGTTTGTTTATTCTTGGAGACATCTCCTGCATCACCAGCATTCTCATACATTGCCACAGTTAACTTCCAGAGATGAGATAGTATGATGGAAAAATCCAAAAACACTCGATACTCAGGCAGTATGGCACACTACTCTCCCTGAAATCAACTAAGGGGCAGCATGAGGGAAGGAGCTGTGCCACTAACAACACTTGACCTTCAGACTTAACTTGGGTTGGAGGTGAAAAAAATCCACAAAGCAAACTACCGAGATTTTTCAGCAAACTTGATACTTCCAAGCTTACAGTGTGTCGTATCAAGACTTTACAAGTGCTATGCGGAAAAAATCACGCACTTTTCAATTGTGTTGAGATAAAAATATCTTTACGTAGTGTCACTTTAGGATTTACTGGAGATTATATATATATATATATATATATATATATATATATATATATATATATATATATATATATATATATATATATATATATATATATATAAAGCGCGGTTTCCTTGTATACAGGAAAAGGGGACGAGAGAGGATGTAAGAATTATAGGGGAGACAAGTCTACTGTGTATATTAGGTGAAGTTTACAGTAGAATTACTACTGATAGGGTAAGTGGTAAGATAGAAAGTAAGTTTGCAGAGGACCAGTGAGGATTTAGGAAGGGTCGGGGTGTACACCAGTTGTTGACATTGACATATATAAGTAAGCAGTACGTAGATAAAGATAAAGAGGTGTGTTTTGTGTTTATGGATTTAGAAAAGTGTGATAGATAAGAGACAGGTTACTAAAAGCAGTTAAGAGTTTTTATGGAGAGAGAGAGAGAGAGAGACAGACAGACAGACAGACAGATAGGGGGGGGGCTCAAGTTAGGGTAAAGAGGAAGCAAGAGATATATTTCCCAATGGAAGTAGGGCGTAGACAGGTACGAATTATGTCATGGTTATTTAAAAGATTTATAGATTAGGTCGTAAAAATAATGAATGCTAAGGTGATGGAAAGAGATGTGGAATTAAAATAGTCGTATCTGATACAAAATGGGAATTATCACAGTTACTCTTTGCTGATGACAGTTCTTTTGGAAGAGTTTTAAGCCAAGTTTCAAAAAGTTGTGGACGAATTTGGAAGGATATATAAAACCAGGAAATCTAAAATGAACAGAGAAAAGAACAAAGTAATGAGGCGGTAACAGACCGAATAACAGACTGAATAACAGATTGGAGGAGGTATGTCAGTAACTGGATCTATAAAAGAGGAAGGGAACCACAGAACAGACGAAGGAGAAAAAGATGAATAGTGTGTTGAGACATCTGTGGAAAGATGTTTCTATATGGGGGGGGAAAACCCTCAAAGTTCGTTGACGCTGGTGACGGGCTCTTGATCTACGGAACTGGATCTGTGCTCCAGTTCCCTGAATTGAGCCTGAATGCCTTCCATCCCCCCCCCCCACAGGTGCTGCATAATCCTACGGGTTGAGCGCTCCCCCATGATCATAATATGGATGAAAAAATAGGTAGTGTACCAGTTAGTAGATTTTTTTTTTAGATACCAGAGAATAGTGGAACCAACACTTTTACATAGGTGCGAGGATTAGGTTGTGTATGCAGAAGCCAGGAGGCTCGAGGCAACGAAGATGTCATGTTTGAAAATTTGTGGTGTGAATATCATGCAGAAATTGAAAGGTGATGAAGGGTCACCAAGGATATAATTCATAGGGTTGAGGAGGGGTTGAGGAGGGGTTGTTGAGGAGGGGTTGTTGAGGAGGGGTTGCTGAGGAGGGGTTGTTGAGGAGGGGTTGCTGAGGAGGGGTTGCTGAGGAGGGGTTGTTGAGGAGGGGTTGTTGAGGAGGGGTTGCTGAGGAGGGGTTGTTGAGGAGGGGTTGTTGAGGAGGGGTTGCTGAGGAGAGGTTGCTGAGGAGGGGTTGTTGAGGAGGGGTTGTTGAGGAGGGGTTGTTGAGGAGGGGTTGTTGAGGAGGGGTTGTTGAGGAGGGGTTGTTGAGGAGGGGTTGTTGAGGAGGGGTTGTTGAGGAGGGGTTGCTGAGGAGGGGTTGCTGAGGAGGGGTTGCTGAGGAGGGATTGTTGAGGAGGGGTTGCTGAGGAGAGGTTGCTGAGGAGGGGTTGTTGAGGAGGGGTTGCTGAGGAGGGGTTGTTGAGGTGGTCTGGGCATCTAGAGATGAGGGAAAGACATGCTAATGTTGTGTATAAATCTAGGGAAAGGCTGGAACGGAAGAGATAAGAGACGCTTTGAGTTTTAGAGGCTTCAGCATCCTGCAGGCTTGTGTGAGCGTGTTAGGGTTGAGAGGGAGAAACGTGCTGTTGGAGTGTGAACAAAATAACTTATGAAAGGATTCAGAAAAAACCGATTAACCGTTCTTGAGTCCTGGAAGCGGGAAGGGCAGTGCCTGTATTCTGGAAGAGGACGAGAATGTTGCAGTCGAAGGGTAACTTAAATTGTGACATCAGCAAACTTCTGGCAAGACAACTATTGAATGATGGCGAATGTGTTTTCTTCTCTGGATAACCCTAGTACAAAAGAACAATTGTCGCCACCAACCTTCGGAGAGACTTAACCCATCATTCTACACTAGAAAAACGCACCAAATTAAAACGGCAAACCTTCCAAAACGGGACTTAGAAAGGTTAAACGTTGTGAAACATATAGGAGAGGCACAGAGTAACAAAATTGACGGGAGAGAAAGATAAAAATGAACTAGTGCAGGAACTTGCTAATGGACCAAGTTTAAACCTGTGTTGAAGAAAAATGTGATAAAAGGCATGAAAGTCTTGAAGTGATACAGAAGATGGTGTTGAGGCAGGCACTCCCCTCCCTACCTCAAGTGCCTTGATGGCGGTGAGGAGGGGGGATGATCCAAGGAAGTTGACTTATCCTTCCTTTCCCTTAGAACGAATCTGATTTCCAGCCCCTATGCGTTGTATGACCCTTACGTGTTTAGTGCTCACCCCTGATTATTATAATTAAAATACGAAAGAAGAAGAAGTAGAAGTAGAAGTAGTAGTAGTAGTAGTAGTAGTAGTAGTAGTAGTAGTAGTAGTAGTAGTAGTAGTAGTAGTAGCAGTAGCAGCAGCAGTAGTAATAGTAGTAACAAAAGAGTGAAACCCCTTCAGGTGAAATCCCTTATTACAGAAATTAGATATTTCCCATTTCTCAGAGCGAATCTAAATATACTCTCTTTTTGACCTCATTAACGGGGATATTTTCCCTTTTGTGAAATTCAGCTCCAGTAAAGGCGATAGTAATTGCTATCAGCTCTGTTCTAATATAATATCCGTTGGTAGTGTTGTAACGTCCGTTGGTAATGTTGTAACGTCCGTTGGTAGTGTTGTAACGTAACATCCGTTGGTAGTAGTAATGTGACGTAATGTTCGTTACATTACGTTTACTTTGTAACTAGCCTTTTCCTCCTTCCATGGAAGGTCCCCATAATACAGGTTTCTTTCTTCCCTCTTCCAATCTGAAAGGACCATTGCGTACTACTCACGTTTGCTCAATCACGTTCTCATGCTACAGGTGTGTACAATGGCTCTAAATCCCCGGACGGAGTGAGGTATGTGGCTGTAATCCAGAAATGACCAGCATTTTTTGCACTAGAAATATATGAACTCGCTGCTATCGTGATCATTGCTACAATGTATCCACCTCTTCATTGCTTGTTTTTTTTTCCGGCTCTCGAAGTGCATAACAAGGTATCCATAAATTTGACTACTCAGATCCCATTGTACTCCGTATACAAGAATGATTGTGTCGCATTTCTCGTCAACACAAATGAAAGTCTTCTTCTTTTTTCTTGGGGCCCTCGATACGTTAGTGTTGTGGTCAAGTAACATACTGACTCAGCTGTTCAGTCAGCTGTTCATGAAGTATCAATCTCCAGAAGTGGTGTTCCATTCTCTGAATATTTTCCAGTAATCTCGCAATTTCGAAATAGCTGACCACAACGTTGGTCAGAGTTAAAATATAATAAATAATTATCTGTCACCCCACAATTAGATTCGTGGCCATCTGCAACCACTGTCAGGTATGGGAAACTACATTCTCCCATTTACGAATCGGACACACACGTCTTACATACGAATACCACTGGGAGAAACGCCCAGCACCTCTCTGATAAGACTGCCAGGTCACACGATCAGTTCAGCATACAGTGAACTGCCCTATCTATCAGAGAACACACGGGATTCATTTCCAACATCTAAAACACCGTGATGTCCTCACACTAAATGATCTCGCCGAAACTCCCACCTATAGCACAGACACTGACATTTTGACGGAAACCAACCTATCGCACCAACTGTAGCTCCAATTATACGCCCATACGCATTTCCACCTCCGCTACTACCCTTACACACCATTACTCGCAGCGCTGCGTGACCTGTACAAGTTTAAAGTACCAGAGAAAACCGACAAGAGAAAATCGAATGTAGTCTACACCAAATAGCTTCATACAACTTCAGAGCATTTTCTAAATGTAATAATTATAGTAAGAACAAAAGATGTGCAATGAAAAGTATTTTTAATAAATGAAAAGCAGCAGAAAAAAGAGAGAAAAGAGAGTGAGTTACTGAACATCAGCAACCCCCCCCCCCTCAAAAAAAGAGAGAGTATTGAGAGAAAAATAATTAAGGTACAGATTCTCAACTCAAAAAACAATATTGTGGTTTAAATGACATTTCACGACGAAGACTTAACTGGGATTATTAACTTCCAGAAGGTTATTAACCAAGAGTGACCCAATAAAGTCAAGCAGTGTGGCTAATTTACGTTTGGTACTTATGGTCCTCTTAGATGATGACGACACACAAGAGTCTACTAATACCCGGGTACCTATTTACTGCTAGGTGAAGAGCAAGGGCTGCCAGGGGTAAGGAGGTTAGTATATTAGTGAATATTGCTCAGTCTGGAGGAAGACTGTAAGACAACGTTTCTGATCGTCTTGCAGGCGACGTTTCTGAGCATCCTGTAGACGACGTTTCTGATAGCAAAAGGTTTTAACTGGATCAACGTTTCGCAAAAGATCTCCTTTTGCCGTATGTGTTGTTTTTAACCGCTTGTGGGCAAGGTCATGCTTTGATTACGACCTCTATAGCCTCAATAATGTTTTCTCTCTCTACCTTAGGAATAACACCAACAATGTCTTACCACTGAGATAATCACCACCTCAGCAAGAACATCAGCAATGCCTTGTGAGGTTTAAGTCTCCCTGAACACCTTCGTCTTACCACAGAGATAATCACCACCTTAGCAGGAACAAGAACCATGTCTTGTGAGGTTAACATATAGAAGTCTTCAATGTCCCTCTAGCGACAAAACTTCTGAACTATTTTATGACCGCCCAGAATTTAAGACTGAGGGGAAAAAGACGGGAATTAAGCGACTGAATTAAAAATGTCGAGCAAAGTGGAAGTTACTCGAGATTAGGAAGAAAGCGAAGGAGGAAATGAACTATTCATGAGTGGGAAATTTTGGCGAGGAGGGGAAATGAGAGATTTACATAAATTTTAATGTGATTTATACATTATTTACCGTGAGAGTGAAGGCGATAGTCGTGAAAAAAAATATTTCAACGATTTACTCAGAGGGTAAATGAGATACGTAAATAACATTACTCTGAATATACTGTAGTATATTAATTTTTACAGTAAGGGGTAATAATTTTTCTTTGAATATAATGTCATTTTAAAGTAGACATTTATCCTGAGTAAAGGTTAAAGCAATTTTTCAGTACAGTGAAAAAAAAAGTATTGTTCTACCGTGAATTTAGAGGAAATATTCAAGGAATGGGAGAGAGAGAGAGAGAGAGAGAGAGTGAGGGGAGGGAGAGAGAGAGAGAGAGGGGAGGGAGAGAGAGAGAGAGAGGGGAGGGAGAGAGAGAGGGAGGGAGGGAGAGAGATATATAGCAAGAGAGAAAGGAGGCAGGAGAGGCGAGAAAGATGTAGATGGAGAGGAGGAAGAGGTAGATGGGAAAGGAGAAGTAGATGGGAAGGAAGGAGAGGTAGGGGAGTGAAAGAGAATATATTAAGGGAGACTCAGTGAGGGAGAGAGTGTGTGTGAGTGAGAGAGTGTGAGAGAGAGAGAATGAATCACCAAGACATCAACCACACAACCTATACACGCAAACCACTTTTGTTTCTGACAAGAGTCCGAACCTCGCTATAAAGACACACACGAAAAGCAGGCCAGCATGACCTCACGAATACTCTTGCGACACGTTTCAACACTGCCAGATAATGACAGGAGATGCCATACAATGCCAGAGAAATGCCAAACAATGCCAGACGGCGTCAGACAGTGTGTGTATCTCTTACACAGGTCACACGGACAACAGTTACCTCACAAATATTCACACTTCAGTGTTGCCTCTCTCTACACTGACACCCACTCCAGATGAGTGAGGGGTCTCGAGAAGATAGGCCGGCCAGGATTCATTAAGGAGGTGCGGCAGATCCTTCTAAACCACAAGGAACACGCACCACACATCTCAGTGACTAAGTTAATGCTGTAGAATGTTCTTTCTCCTACCCTGCCCCCTGTGTTCTCCTACGCCCTGTGTTCTACCCTGCCCCCAGTGTTCTCCTAACCTGCCCCCTGCGTTCTCCTACCCTGCCCCCTGCGTTCTCCTATCCTACTCCTTGTGATCTACCCTACCCCCTGTGTTCCCTATCCTGCCCTCTGTGTTCTCATACCTTAACCCTTCCTGGTACTCTCCACACTACTGCTATTGTTCAGTATTGCTCAGTAATAGCTCACATGGAGACAAACTCAAGAGATTAATTGATTTGTATACTTCGACCCCCTTTCTGGGATCTGCTGAAGAGGATCCCAGAAAGGGATCGAAATATACAGATCAATTAATCTCCTGAGTTTCTTTTTCAATGTAAATTATTACTGAGCACTGATAAAGTGTTCATTACACTTTAGTTATTCACTACTAATATTTTATGTTAGTGGTTTTGGGGACCATCTTCCCTATGGCCCAGTCTCAGACCACGCCTCGAAGGTCAGAAATATCACCGAATTAAGAGCTATTAAGGCATTGGCTTAAGCCGGTGGGAGAATTGGACCTGCCTTGCATGGGCCAGTAGGCCTGCTGCAGTGTTCCTTCTTTATGTTCTTATGCATGTAAGTAGAAGCGGGAAAGATTTTACCTGCTGTCTTACGTTTTTATGAGACAAAGAAAAGATCAGTAATCTTGCTATAGGTGACTATTAGCTATGTCTGTGGTTCTGGTAGCTATCGCCCCCGCGGCTGGGTCCCACATCATGCATTCTGAATTAGTTGTGATGAATGATTTTGAAAACCGACAAGTTGAAGATTGAGACACTTATGCACCATATGGGAATCTTTATTTAGGAAATGTTTCGCCACACAGTGGCTTCATCAGTCCAATACAAAGCAGAAAGGTGCAAGGAGAGGAGAAGATTGAGGTAATCAGTCCCTCAGCCTGGAGTCGATGTGTTCAGTTCATCAGTCTTGTAGAATGTGAACACATCGACTCCAGGCTGAGGGACTGATTATCTCAATCTCCTCCTTTCCTTGCACCTTTCTGCTTTGTATTGGACTGATGAAGCCACTGTGGCGCGAAACGTTTCCTAAATAAAGATTCCCATATGGTGCGTAAGTGTCTCAATCTTCTTCTGAATTAGAAATATTACAGAAAATAATATTACCAAAGTGTTTACTGAATGTAAAGAGCAGTTGATAAGATTTACCAAACATTAAAAAGTTTAACAGATGAAATGGCAGTAATCCAGCCAGAGTGCAAAACATTTAACAATCCTCGGTACGAGAATTGTTACTACTCGCTACTATTACTATCACTTAGCTAGTATGTGAACGAGTATGTACTCAAGCTGTGGTATCTAGCAAAGGTACCCTGAGCAGGAGAGCAACTGACAGTATTAGTAGCGAGCTATCAGTCATTCTCAAAAGCTTCTCAGATACCGTAGGGGCACCCTTGGATGGTACCCTTTAACTGGCACCCATCACTTGGCACCTGGCCCACGTTTTATGAATGCCACAACAAATATGTCAGGTATATTTAGCAATACACACTGGAAAGTGTTCAACTCCCGGGCCGACCTGCGTGCGCATACCTATATCTTTGCCAAGATACGCTCACTACTACTAGTAGTAGTAGTAATAATAATAGTAACAGTAGTAGTAATAGTAACAGTAGTAGTAGTAGTGGTAGTAATACTATTACTATTACTAATACTATTACTACTAATCTTCAAAGCAGAATCCATGCAGGAGCGCAGGGACTATCGATTCGAGAAAATGGACCTCTTGTCCTATTCCTTGGATCGAATATTAAAACTCACAATCCTCCCTATTTCCCTCTGTCCTCATTAGTAGAGAAAAATTTCCCCCTTTTCATGAAATTCAGTTCCTAACGAGAGGTAAAAAAGGAACCACTATGAGCCGCGTTCTAACGCATCTTCTTTTGATAGTATACAACCCGCACGAAGATCCAAGTCAGACGGAAACGTCGTAAGCTCCTCTCTCCTATGTGAGGGTTATTTGTGTATTGGTCCAGTAACGGTATTGTGCCTTTTTTTGCTCTTCGTTTGCTACTGGCGTGGTGGTAGTGTGACTCCACTCAGTGGAAATTAGATCAAGACTCACGGAATCGTAACGACACGATTGTAAACAAACCAGGGTACGGGTGGGGATTGAACTCGCGGCAAGCGAGTCGTAAAGCTCCAGACCAGCGTGTAAGCCACTGGGCCAGCTGGCTACAATAAGATTCATCTAAGTAGGTATATTTATACACCCTAGAGCCGAGTTGAACCTAGAACACGTATGGTGACACTCTGGCGATACAATAAACATGACCGCTGATGACTGAGGTCTTGTCGGAGGCTGTCTATGCTGTGGTTTATGGTAATTAAAGGTGTGTAGAACTTCTGCTGGTCATTCAGACTATCCTGACCATTTAAGTTGTAGGATACGAGGCATAATAATCTACTAACACCCACGCACTATTTACTATTACGTCAACAATAAATATTGAACCGTTAAAAATACGAAGACATCAATCAGAATGGAAAATATTTGATACACGGGAAGAAAAGAGAGAAAGAGAGAAAGAGAGAAAGAGAGAAACAGAGAAACAGAGAGAGATAGAAAGACGTGCCGGGTATCTCAGTTTGATATAACAAACGACCCCACGGGGACAATAACTAAGCCATAGATATAAATGTTGCGAAAAGTTTGTTGGCAGGTTCAACACTCGATTCTTTTCTCTCTCTCTCTCTCTCTCTCTCTCTCTCTCTCTCTCTCTCTCTCTCTCTCTCTCTCTCCCTGTAACTAGTTCCTTTACCTCACCTGCTACCTATTGCTGAAATCTCTCACAAAACATGACTATCCATCACTTCTCTCGCTAGATATGTCATTAAGTGGTACACTATATATACCATTAAGTGGCAGCACCTTAAGGTCTGCTTCGCCAAGTGTCACAAGCTTCCAACATAGCAATGTACGTGACATAAAGCGCATGAGAGAGAGAGAGAGAGAGAGAGAGAGAGAGAGAGAGAGAGAGAGAGAGAGAGAGAGAGAGAGAGAGAGAGAGAGAGAGAGAGAGAGAGAGAGAGATACTGCTACACTGCACGTAAAACACATCTTACATTTACACATCGTAAACATATCTGCTTTACTACGCTACGTTATACAAGTTTTAAATCTTCGAGTAAAACACGTGTGTACCAAGACGCCTGGTTTAGAAAGACACGTAAGCAAACACTATGACATATTTATTAGAAAACGTTTCGGTCCTGGGACCTTGATCAAGGTCCCAGGGCCGAAACGTTTTCTAATATGTCATAGTGTTTGCTTACGTGTCTTTCTAAACCAACTTGTCGGTATTTATTACCAAGGTTTATACCACCAAGACGCCTGTATAGATTTCTGGACTACCGAAACGTTTCGCCTGCAGAGCAGCCTTCTTCAGCGGCATGCAGGCCATTATAACACTGAAATATTGAATATAGTTTCAGCAATACAGACACCCAAGTGTTGCACATGTTCCTTATGCATTAGTGTTGCACATGTTCCTTATGCATTAGTGTTCCACATGTTCCTTATGCATTAGTGTTGCACATGTTCCTTATGCATTAGTGTTGCACATGTTCCTTATGCAAAATTAAACAAGGACGTAATGTTACCGTATGTTGTGCGTTATATTAGGTGGAAGTGATCAAGTACAGCTGTGGGTAACTTCTCTCAGATCAAGTACAGCGGTTGATCAAGTACAAGCACAACCAAGATCACAGATAAAACACACGGGTTATAATGAAGTTCACAGATAATAAAGTTCACGGGTAATAAAGTTCACAGGTAATAAAACTCACAGGTAATGAAGCTCACGAGTAATGAAACTCACAGGTAATGAAACTCACAGGTAATGAAACTCACAGGTAATGAAACTCACAGGTAATGAAACTCACAGGTAATGAAACTCACAGGTAATGAAACTCACAGGTAATGAAACTCACAGGTAATGAAACTCACAGGTAATGAAACTCACAGGTAATGAAACTCACAGGTAATGAAACTCACAGGTAATGAAACTCACAGGTAATGAAACTCACAGGCAATGAAACTCACAGGCAATGAAACTCACAGGCAATGAAACTCACAGGCAATGAAACTCACAGGTAATGAAACTCACAGGTAATGAAACTCACAGGTAATGAAACTCACAGGTAATGAAACTCACAGGTAATGAAACTCACAGGCAATGAAACTCACAGGCAATGAAACTCACAGGCAATGAAACTCACAGGTAATGAAACTCACAGGTAATGAAACTCACAGGCAATGAAACTCACAGGCAATGAAACTCACAGGTAATGAAACTCACAGGTAATGAAACTCACAGGTAATGAAACTCACAGGTAATGAAACTCACAGGTAATGAAACTCACAGGCAATGAAACTCACAGGCAATGAAACTCACAGGCAATGAAACTCACAGGCAATGAAACTCACAGGTAATGAAACTCACAGGTAATGAAACTCACAGGTAATGAAACTCACAGGTAATGAAACTCACAGGTAATGAAACTCACAGGTAATGAAACTCACAGGTAATGAAACTCACAGGTAATGAAGCTCACGAGTAATGAAACTCACAGGTAATGAAACTCACAGGTAATGAAACTCACAGGTAATAAAACTCACAGGTAATAAAACTCACAGGTAATAAAACTCACAGGTAATAAACTCACAGGTAATAAAACTCACAGGTAATAAAACTCACAGGTAATAAAACTCACAGGTAATAAAACTCACAGGTAATGAAACTCACAGGTAATAAAACTCACAGGTAATAAAACTCACAGGTAATAAAACTCACAGGTAATAAAACTCACAGGTAATGAAACTCACAGGTAATAAAACTCACAGGTCACAAAAGATAAGTCATCAAGTCAATGACAATAAAACAAGAGAGCTAAATATTACCACAGTATAAACTTGCTTTCCACCTGTATCCCGTCTTTACTACCGTAGACAGTGACTTTATGGCACCAGGTGCCAGGTGCCACACTGCACCAACACTTCTCCTCCATGAATTTAAATTTTAGGATGGCTCCCAGTCTCTTGAAAATTGGAGAAAGTTGTTAGGGGTCTTGATAATGGTCCAGGGGTCTTGATAATGGTCCAGAGTGGACCATTGTCGAGAGCCTGATTCAGCGTGTGTACTTCCCTGTACGTACTCGTCTAAATGTGGTTGCAGGGGTCGATTCTCGGCTCCTGGTTGCCTCCGCCTCTTCGCTGGTCGTTTCTAGGTTCACCCTCTCCTGTCTTCGCGAGCCTTATCGTGCCTCTATCACTTTATTCCTCAGGTCGTTCCGTTTCCTGACTAATCTAAGGCTGAATCAATACTTCCTAACATCCCCGTGACTCGTCTGCGTTTTTCAACTTTCGGCTGTCTTCTTGTTCCACATTCCCATATATCAATGTGTCCCTGTCCACCCCATCGATTCCTCTTATTATTCTGTAGGCTCTTATATCACCCGTAGCCCTATCCTCTAGTGTCATCAGGTTGAGTCCCTTAACCTCTCCCCGTAGGACATTCCCCTTAGCTCCGGGACTCGTCTCGTTGTAAACTTCTGCAAGAAGTTTGCAACGACATGCATGTCATGTCATGTATGTCATGACATGAATGACCTAGTGTGGGTTCCATACGGGTGCTGCAAACTCCAATACGGGCCTGACGTACACAGTTTAGTGTCATGAATGACTCCCTACTTAGATGTCTAGGGAGGGCTGCCTTATGTCGAAGGGCACTTGATTCAAGGAACTCGAGTACTCCTTCCCATCCCTAGATCAAACCATTTCCCAAGCGCTGTATAACCTCTACGGGTTTAGCGCTTTACGAAAACAAAATTAATAAACAGGTTAATAGACTGGCCCGTGTCTACATATTTTTATAATCATCATAGGAAAGCACTAAACCCACAGGAATCATACCGCATCTGGGAGAAATGGGAGGCAATCAGGTTCGATCCAGAGGGAAGGATAAGGCCAGCTTCTTAGATCAAGAGCCCCCCTCACCGTCATCAAGGCACCTACCTCCCTTGAGAGGGATGAATCCAGTCCTGGCTTCCCCCAAGGAAAACTAGAACTCTGAAAAAAGTAACGTTGATGCCCATCTCGGTAAAATTCAGGCCAGTGGTTGAGAAGAACAAGCGGCACGTTGATGATGGGGCTACGGACCCAAGACCACTATCAAATAAGCTGGTTTTGGCCTGGGGCCAGATGAGCTAATAAAACCACAGCTTTATGCCAGAATGGATCACAAGCTGACGATACTCTCGCAAAATACATGTGCGAGAGCGCACGCACGCACACACGCACACACACACACACACACGCGCACACACATACACACACACGCACACACACACACACACACACACACACACACACACACTAGCTAGAGTGGCCAGAAGAGCTCATGCATGCAGGGCAAAGCTCCTGATCATGGGTGACTTTAACCACAAGGAGATAGATTGGGAGAACTTGGACCCACATGGGGGCCAAGATACTTGGAGGGCTAAGATGATGGAGGTGGTACTGGAGAACTTCATGTACCAACACGTAAGGGACACTACAAGAGAGAGAGGAGAGGATGAACCAGCAAGGCTGGACTTAGTATTCACCTTCAGTAGTGCAGATATCGAGGACATCACATATGAAAGACCCCTTGGGGCCAGTGACCATGTGGTTGTAAGCTTCGAATACACAGTAGAGCTACAAGTGGAGGGAGAAGCAGGAAGGCCAGGACGAATGAAGCCAAACTACAAGAAAGGGGACTACACAGGAATGAGGAACTACCTGAACGGGGTTCAGTGGGACAGAGAACTGGCAGGGAAACCAGTTAATGAGATGATGGAATATGTAGCAATAAATCAAGGAGGTGAGAGAGGTTGTGTACCCAAGGGTAAACAGAGTATGAAAAAGCCAGTATGAGCATTTGCCAAAGGTGAGGAGGCAAAACCAATGGCTAAAGGAGTAATGAAAAAAGCAAGGAATGACCCATGGTTAACAAGGTGCAGGGAGGCAAAAACAAGTGTGCTAAGAATGGAGGAAAGATAGAAAAGGAAAGGACAGGAGCAATATGGAGAAACGTGTAAGCGCAAATAGAATATGCAAGTAAAAGGGTAGCCCAAAGACAATATGAAAAGGAAAGGGAGGAGGACAACAGGAAATGCCAAATCTGACGAAACTCAACCAACAGGATAAAAAAAGTCAAGGACAGAAGGGTATCAGGATAAGGAGAGGAGGGGAACAACAGGAAATGACCGGGAAGATGTGAAGCAACTAAAGCAAGAAGTTCAAAAAAGGTTTCACGAGTGACAGAGGACTCCGAAAGGCGGGAGAGGAGTGCCCCAAAGTGCTGGGAGACAGTGCACATACCGAGAAGAAGTAAATTCTGAGTAGCTGAAAACCCAAGGCATTGGGGGCCCAGGAAAAATCTACCCATGGGTAATTAAAAAGGAGACAGACATGAAGTTTAGTACTACACACAATTATTGAATTATATATGCAAACATGGATTTAGGAGGAAGACAGCAAATGAAGTCATCTATAAAAAAGGTACAGACGAAGCATTAAACTACGGACAGGGCACTGACAGTGTAAACTTGCTGAATTCATGGACAAGATACAAGAAGACAAGAGTAGGACACTAGAAAGGAATGATTCATCCGCAGCCACATGTTTCGGGACGGAAATCCTGTTTCACAAACTACTGAGTTCTATGACTTGGTGCACAAAGAAAAGAGAGAGGTGGGTGGATTGCATTTTCTTGGACTGAAAGAAGGCGTTTGACACAGTTCCACACAAGAGATTGGTGAAAAAAACTGGAGGACAAGCAGGGATAACAGGAAGGCACTACAATGGATCAGGGAATACTTGTCAGGAAGACAGCAGCGAGTCATGGTACGTGGCGAGGTGTCAGAGTGGGCACCTGTGACCAGCGGGGTCCCGCAGGGGTCAGTCCTAGGACCAGTGCTGTTTCTGGTATTTGTGAACGACATGACGGAAGGAATAGACTCTGAGGTGTCCCTGTTTGCAGATGACGTGAAGTTGATGAGAAGAATACACTCGATCGAAGACCAGGCAGAACTACAAAGGGATCTGGACAGGCTGCAGAACTGGTCCAGCAATTGGCTCCTGGAGTTCAATCCACCAAGTGCAAAGTCATGAAGATTGGGGAAGGGCAAAGAAGGCCGCAAACGGAGTACAGTCTAGGGGGTCAGAGACTACAAACCTCACTCAAGGAAAAAGATCTTGGGTGAGTATAACACCAGGCACATCTCCTGAAGCGCACATCAACCAAATAACTGCTGCAGCATATGGGCGCCTAGCAAACCTCAGAACAGCATTCCGACATCTTAATAAGGAATCGTTCAGGACCCTGTACACCGTATACGTTAGGCCCATATTGGAGTATGCGGCACCAGTTTGGAACCCACACCTAGCCAAGCACGTAAAGAAACTAGAGAAAGTGCAAAGGTTTGCAACAAGACTAGTCCCAGAGCTAAGAGGTATGTCCTACGAGGAGAGGTTAAGGGAATCAACCTGACGACACTGGAGGACAGGAGAGATAGGGGGGACATGATAACGACATACAAAATACTGAGAGGAATTGACAAGGTGGACAAAAACAGGATGTTCCCGAGATTGGACACAGTAACAAGGGGGGCACAGTTTGGGAAACTAAAAACACAGATAATCACAGGGAAAATCAACCCCCCAAAACCACAAAAACAACAAACAGCATTCCCCTAAAAGGGGCATCTTAAACCCTTCCCCGTTCTTTGGGGTATTGGAAGCGGAAAAACCCATTTGGAAAAACTACCAAGACAAAAAAAGGAAAAGTAAAACCCCTTTTTAAAATCCGGCAAAAAGGGGATTTTTAGGGGAAAAAAGTTGGGAAAATTTTTTCACATTTTCAAAAAAATTAAAAAATTTCCAATTTTTAAAAATGCGGGGACAAGACGGGGCCAAATAAAAGCAAAAAAAAAAAGGGAAAAAATTTGGAGTTAGAAAAAATTGTCCAGGGGGGGTTAAAGTTTCCACCCCAAGTTCAGAATAAAGTTTGGGGAAACTGTGGGGGACGGGTCCATCTGCTTTTGCGTGTATTGCCCGTTCCCCTTTCCCCATTCCCAAAACGGGCCAATTTTAACGATCTAACACTTAGGATTTATGGTGGAAATACATGTCAAAAATCATTAACAAACCCACGCCGCCTTGGTTAGAATCAATGGGATCCAACGGCAACCCACACAACTGTGGACAGAACTCACCAAAACCAAATTTTGGGAGTTGGTAATTTAAATTTTAACTTTAAATTTGCCAAAAAACCAGTTTATGATTTAAAATTTTGAACAAGTTTTTAAATCTTTCCTTTCAAAAAAAAAACTTAGACCTTATCAGGTCACAACGAAGATAAAGAACAATACCATACTGGACCTATACTAAATAACTGACTTATAGAGCAACGACGACGCTTCGGTCCGACTTGGTCCTTTACAAAATCACAAGTGACTTCGTAAATGGTCCAAGCGGACCGAAGTCGCTCTAGTTCCCTACCCAATGTGCGGGTTACGTGTGTACAGGTCAAAACATTCAAGTATCGATCTGTTTCATCGTTCTGTTTTGTCACTCTGCCAATATTTCATTAATTTTCAGCATCGCAAAAATGATTTGCAACGATTCCCTTATTTAAGGTTTTCGTTGAACGATAACTGCTCTAAAAACTTTCCTGGATATTTTACGTTATATTTATTATTATATAATATAAATATATATATCATAATATATATAATTATAATAATATCATATATATATAATATATATTATATATATATGTCGTGCCGAATATGTAAAACTGTCAATAGCATAGAACTCATTAAAATTAAGTCCTTTCTAATATTTTCTTTATGTTTAAAGATAATTTTTTCATTAATGTTAATGTAAAAATTTTTAATTTTGCACACAAAAAAAATCTTAGAAAAACTTTCATTAATTATTAATACAAGAACAATTTATTGTTGCCTAACCCAACTTATATATTTTAGATTTGTTTACAATAATTTAATACTAAACAAACAACGATAAATATATTTTTTTCGTTAGTTCAGAATTATTTTGGCGAAATTATTGATACACAAATTTTCACTGTCCAATATGGCAAGACGATGTTGCTATTTAAGCCAAGATCGCAAGTTTCTGCCTATTCGACGACATATATATATATATATATATATATATAAATATATATATATATATATATATATATATATATATTTATATAAAATATATATTATATATATATTTTAATTTTATATTTCCGAAAATATATAATTCTTAGGCAATTTGTTATTATTCATTCCTGTAGTATTATTCACACTGTGTAAAAACTGGAGTGAATCTTCATGCCTTATGGTCAGCTCACACCGATTTTTTTTTTCAGTGTAAATAAGACAGACATGAGAGTTTAGAGTGGAGAAGTTTCCATCCACTAAGAAAGTTCTCGATTCATACAGAGAACAAGACATTTCTGTGTGAATTGGTATGAAGTCCCTGGTGGGCGAAACGTCTTCGCAATAAAATGCCATAACCCGCACTATGTTTTATTTACATACCGTCATTATACTCTACCAGTATATTACAATTTTTTTATTTTCAAATTTTGTTATTGGGTTTGGGTTTGAGAAGAACGTGCCAAGTATGGGCCAGTAGGCATACTGCAGTGTTCCTGCTTTTTTTATGTTTTTAACTGAGTTTTCTAAATTGATGAAAAAATAAATCTTGAAAATATCTTTGTCATCTCTAACTTCGTCTTCAAAATTTTCTATGTAGAAATTCATATCTAAATGTTCATTAATTTAAGTGTCCGTAGCTCCATCGCTTGTGCACTCAGCTCACACACTGAGGTACGGGAATCGATCCTCTGGTAAGACTGGAAATATATTAGGGCGTGTTTCTGTAAGACACCTGCTGTCCCTGCTGACCCATCAGTTTAAAATGGGTACCTGGGTGCTAGTCGAACTGGTGTGGGTCGCATCCTGGGACAAAATTGACCTAATTTGCCCGAAATGTTCTGCATAAGAAGGGGCTTTCTATATAGCAGTATGTACAAGTGCATGTACCTTGTACATGTACTTTGTACATGTACTTGTAGAAATAAAGATATTATTTACCCAGTGACTGATTTTTTTTTCTTCTGTGGCTCCTTCGAGTTTTGGCGAACCTTAAACTATGGCACCCTGAGCCAGTGCCACATTGGCTCGCCCCTCGAGCCTCTCACTACCTCACTCACCCTCAATAATAATATAAAAGCCTTCATAAATTTTGGAGTCGAGAATACCCTGGACTCAGCTCGCTAACAAGAACAAGGGAACAGAAAGCATTTCAAGCCACGCTGCAGACTCCCTTACACACACACTTCCTAAGGCGTATATCAGCTTGTGGCAGATATTCCAAAGGAACTGTGTGAGGAGTGCCATGGAGGAGCCTGATTGGTTGTTTGGGAAGAGTATAGAGTCGTAAAGACGGTGGTGGCGGCCATTGGTGGCCCGGATGGTTCATCTGTGGTAACTTTAAACTACCACACGCAACAATGCTCAAGATAGATTTTTTTCCTAAAGGAGAGTTTAGAAGACGTTTCGATCCATCCTAAACCAGTGACGAGACCGAAGCGTCGGTTGAAGTTTCCTCTCCAGAGTGTGGGCCATTTGAGACTTGTTCCAGCTACGGTAATAGTGACTTCGATTATTCACATGAAATATGAGAAATAAAATAATTCCAATCTTATGTTTCTCTTTAACCTTATATATTGTACAGAAGGTTCAACGTCCAGAGGACCCAAGACGATCGAAACCCACTATAGTGAGGAGAGTGCACTCTAACATAAAAAATAGGTAAGCTGCAGGTAATGAACGTAGAGAATCAAGCTGTGAAAAAACGCACAAAACTATGAAGCAAGTACACTGCAGCGGCGAAAAATTGGTACACTGCAGGTGAACAACTAACAGTACAGCGGTGAAAAACGCACAATATATTGAAGAAAGGGCACTGTAGCAATGAAGTGGTGTGTAGTAGTAGTGAAGCATATTCACTGCGTCTGCCATAAAGCTAGCGCAGGCAATGACCGAATTTATGGGAGGATCAGATGCTATAGTTCCAGTCATTCTCAGTGAATGTAAAGGAAAGTTGCCGTCTTAACTTGCTCCCAACAACCAAAATCTTTGACGCTGAAAGCGTGAGTCACAGTTCTAATAACTAACATTTCTTGATTTTTCTCTCTCCTTTCCTCTCCCCGAGTTAGGTTAGGTAAGGTTTGTCAGGAAACAGGACAAGTGTTGCCTGACACGGGTCTTACTAAGTCAGATGATGACCCGCCGTTGGAGTTTTTGGTCATCTGGGAAACATGTTCAACACACCTACGGGGGCATCTGTTCAACAGATCCAAGTTCAGCCTCCCTGCAGACACTCACAAGACATCTTAAAGACGTGTAAAATTCTTGAGCTAACTCGGTACAAAGATTCGGGAACACTTTTATTAAGAAATATAAAAGAAACTGTCGCCAAGCGAGCATCATCAACACTATGGCTCCTCCTCCTCCTCCATCTTCACCATCATCATTACCGTATCCCCTTCCCCTCCCTCCTACACTATCGTGGCACCTTTATGTACCCCTCCCACCTACACTATCGTGACACTAATTCGCCCCCTCCCTCCTACACTATCGTGGCACCAATACACCCCCCTCCCTCCTACATACTCATGGCATCTTTACAGCCTCCTCTCTCCCTCCCAATCTTCCTGGCATGTTGACACTTGCCACATGTGAGAGACCAACTGACAGGTGTATATGGGTGGTGTACATGAGAGGTGAGGCAGTAAGAACACAGGAAGTTTATATAAGATGAATGAAAACATCTAAGTGGGTTCACTACAGGAAGAACTAAGAGTCGTCACTCAAAATGTTTATGATAATTTAATAATTAACAAACACAATGAAATATATTTTTTCGTTAGGTTCAGAATGATTTTTGCGAAATTAATGCATACACATTTTTCGCTTGTCTTATTTAGCAAGAAAAGCGTTGCTATTTAAGCCAAAATCGCAAGTTTTACCTATTCAGCACGACACGCACACGCGCGCGCGCACACACACACACACACACACACACACACACACACACACACACACACACACACACACACACACACACACACACACAAAATTATGGAGAAGATTATCAGGAGGAGAGTGGTGGAGCACCTGGAACGGAACAGGAGTATAAATGCCAACCAGCACGGATTCACGGAAGGCAAATCCTGTGTCACAAACCTTCTGGAGTTTTATGATAAAATAACAGAAGTAAGACAAGAGAGAGAGGGGTGGGTTGATTGCATCTTCTTGGACTGCAAGAAGGCCTTTGACACAGTTCCTCACAAGAGATTAGTGCAGAAGCTAGAGCATCAGGCGCATATAACAGGAAGGGCACTGCAATGGATCAGAGAATACCTGACAGGGAGGCAACAACGAGTCATGGTACGTAATGATGTATCACAGTGGGGCACCTGTGACGAGCGGGGTCCCACAGGGGTCGGTCCTAGGACCAGTGCTATTTTTGGTATATGTGAACGACATGACGGAAGGGTAGACTCAGAAGTGTCCCTGTTTGCAGATGATGTGAAGTTGATGAGGAGAATTAAATCTGATGAGGACCAGGCAGGACTTCAAAGAGACCTGGACAGACTGGAACACCTGGTCCAGCAAATGGCTTCTCGAATTTAATCCTGCCAAATGCAAAGTCATGAAGATAGGGGAAGGGCACAGAAGACCACAGACAGAGTATAGGCTAGGTGGCCAAAGACTGCAAACCTCACTCAAGGAGAAAGATCTTGGGGTGAGTATAACACCGAGCATGTCTCCGGAAGCACACATCAATCAGATAACTGCTGCAGCATATGGGCGCCTGGCAAACCTGAGAACAGCATTCCGACACCTTAGTAAGGAATCATTCAAGACACTGTACACCGTGTATGTCAGGCCCATACTGGAGTATGCAGCACCTGTTTGGAACCCGCACTTGATAAAGCACGTCAAGAAACTAGAGAAAGTACAAAGGTTTGCAACAAGGTTAGTTCCAGATCTAAGGGGAATGTCCCTATGAAGAAAGATAAGGGAAATCGCCTCCCTGACGACACTGGAGGACAGGAGGTCACGGGAGACTGATAGACATATAAAATACTGCTGTGAATTAGACAAGGGGACAAGGACAGGATGTTCAGGGGGGACACAGAAACAAGAGGCCACAATTGGAAGTTGAAGACACAAATGAGTCAGAGAGACAGTAGGAAGTATTTCTCAGTATAGAGTTGTAAGGCAGTGAATAGCTTTAGAAAATGACGTAGTGGAGGCAGAACCATACACATTTTTAAGACGAGGTTTGATAAAGCTCATGGAGCGGGAAGAGAGGTCTATACAACGGTGAAAGGCGGGGCCAGGAGCTAGGACTCGACCCACTCAACCCAAAATGAAGTACAATTAGGTGAGTACACACACACACAACACACACACACACACACACACACACACACACACACACACACACGTTATTTCCCCCGCTCTGTGATGATAAAGATATCCTCTTAAAATCCCTTCTTTTCCTGCATACATGATAGATCATCCTGGGAGATGGTAATTCCCAATTGATTAGTAACTTGGAGTCTGCTGAAAGGACACCTCTGAAGCTGCAGTAGCTGCTGTACTCGTACATGTTTCACTGCTAAAGTTTCCCCAACTTAGGCTGACACACTTAGTTGCTTCATGTATGAACTTCATAACTATGTGATGGCACACGAGAGGGAAATACATAGCTTTTGTTCCCGCAATACAACTGTTACATAGAATAAGATAGCCGCACACTGTAGTTGCACCCATATTAAATATTTTGATTTAAATATATCCTTCCCTCCCCCTCCCTCTCCCTGTCAAGCATGCTACTTCCCTCTTCCCAACTCCTTATCAACAGACAAATAAGTGACCTTTTCGGGCTATCTTAGGTAATTTACACTATGATAATTCTAATTTACACTATGATAACCGTACTTTTGTGAACCTGTGCCTAAATAAACTTACTTCCCCACAGTACACATTGCTTCCCCTTCCCCCAGCCATCTTACGTGCCAAGTGTGTTCCTCTCCCACACGTCTCTTCCTCCCTCTCCACCCCAGTTTAACCTGCGGCTTCCCCTCCCCACACTCATCCTGCCTCTGGTACAGCAGCAGCTCTGCAGGGGGTCACTGATGAAGTCAGTGATAGTAAGAGAGTTAGTACAGTAGACACACTCCTCGGCCTTGCCAACTATGCGGTACTTAACACCCATCGACAGAAAACGTGATGCGAATACTGAGGGTAAGCTATAGTGTTCCTCACGACTGCAACTACAGAGTAGAGATGTATCGGATGTGAAAATTTAGATATCCACGGATGCGGATGTGTATCAGGATGTCTGCTTACAGTAAAATTCGGATGCGGTTGTAAGAAATTGTGCGGATGTCCCGCGGATGCGGATATCCGATACAGCTCTTCTACAGAGTATAGTCACATGTAACACTATCACTCCTAACACTATTCACCGTGTCAGTGTTAACAGTTATCAGTTATATAATAAGTGTCCCGTAGCACAATTGCTAACGCACTCAGCTCACACAGTGAGCTCCGGAAACACGTGTTTCCATAAGACACCTGCTGTCCAGGTTTACCTGTCAGTAAAATGGGTACCTGGGTGTTAGTCGACTGGTGTGGCTCGCATCCCGGGACAAAACTGACCTAATTTGCCCGAAATGCTCTGCATAACAAGCAGCTTTCTATATAGTAGTATGTCATTGATGTCAGCTATGGTCTGTATACCTTGTACATGTACTTGCAGTAAATAAAGATATTATTAATGACCTGACCGATAACATATCTCGTCAACATTCATATATCAGTAATAATGGCGGACACACTGAACATCTTCAATGAATGACAGCCTTTCCCACCACATTTTTTTTTTTAAATTTCACCTATGGTTCCAGACTTACGAGACACCTTGTATATATATTTTGAAATTTTGCAATGATGGGAGTAGTGAGCAGAGTCACTGCTCGCGGCCTCCCTGCCATCCATGGAGGTCCCCAAATCGAGGCTGAACTATAAGAAACGAAATAAACTTTTCCCAGACTTCTCAACTTCGCTGCAACGACCCAGAAATCATTTTTTTTCACTGCTCAGCTGCAGGTGGAAATTAAACCCTTTTCCACTCTCGATTTAACACACACACACACACACACACACACACACACGCATGTATGATTGTGTGCATGGATATGTATACATGAATATGGTTTAAATACACGTTTGAGCAAACACTAGGACATATTTATTAGAAAACGTTTAGGTCTTGAAACCCGAAACGTTTTCTAATACCCTGTTGTTTACTCAGGAGCGCTTTTAAACCAATTTCTCAGTATCTGTCATCAAAGTTTATACCATGTATTTATCTATGCGATTTATATTTCACTATGACAAAAAGGTTCTAAACACAAGAACCAAAGCTACTCTCTTTACTGTATACTTTTTCCCTGCTATGCCCTACACTAACCCTTTTTTCTCCATCCCTACCAGACCAATGACCAACCAAGAACTAACCTACAGATAAGTTAGTGGTTAGAGCCTGTCCTTACTGCCCAGCCCTAGCTTACCACCCGGATTTGAATCTGGGAGAAGCCAGACAGATCGACAAGTCTCCTTACACTTGTCACCGGAAAGAGTGAAATGCAGTACAGTGCCATCCTTTATTTACGACGGTTTCTGCTGCATTTTTTTCTCTTTCCATCGCGTCAGTATTTTATATCCCCTTCTCTCCGCTTGCAGTAAATATATACCCGAGTGTTAACCAACAGCTGTGGGTCGCATCCTGGGAGAAGGGACTGAAGAACAGAAATGTTGGTAAAATTACCGACAGTACGTTAGATAAAAAGACACAAGTGCAACTAATGCGACATTTTGTGGAAACGTTTCGCTCTTCAGAAGCTTCGTCAAGCCGTTACCAACGGTAAAGGTTTGGCAAAGGTCCTGGAGAGAGAAACGTTGCAACAATAAAATGTCGTATGAGTTCCACTTCTGTCGTCTTACCTAAGTCATACTGGTGATCGACTTTGAGTTATTCTGAATTTAATAAACGAAGAATGGTCGAACTGCACAAAGTAGCATCGTATAAGTGCAGTGAACAATAGTAAGATGTAATGAAGACAAAAAAAAAAAAAAAAAAAAAAAAAAAACACGGGCGGGTATAGAATCCGCGATCAGAGAGTCTCAAAACTCCAGACGGACGCGTTAGCTACTGGACCAGCTAGCCACAATAAGATTCATCCAACTAGGTATATTTCTGCACCATATTTCTCCCAGATTACACTTTTAGTCCCCTCCGTCACGAAGACTCATGCAGTGGCCAGACTCGGTGTTCCTTAGTTCCCACACAACAAGGTCAATTTCACTCAGGAAAACTTCCTCCTCCTACAAAGCACCTAACTAGCGAAGACCCTTTGTAAAAACCTGTTTTGCAAAATAAACACACATTCTGAGAGAAGCCGGGTAGAATCCCAGACAATACGTCCTTTCCCTCTCCTCCCTCTCCTCTTCCTTTTTTCCTTCTTGTTCCTCTTCGTCCTTCCCTTCCTCCTTTCCTCATCACTATCTCCGAGAAATGAGCAGGGTGAGACGTGTTCAAAATCAGTCTCGTTAATTATAAGTTTGGTCGAGTTTCCCATCTTTAGGTCGGTAGGGTAGGCGGGTAGCATGTGTATTAATTTAACTACAAGGACGGTCCCCCACCAAGGCAGGATGACCAGGAGGAGGAATCACATCCACCATAATTCATTTAATAGCAGTTTTTTTTTTTAGATCAACACAGTATTGAGCAGGCATTACACTCCCACCCCCACTCGTCTAACTGTCAAACCGGGCCACCAGTTACTCAAAGCATTTCACCGACAACAGTTGACAATTGGCTCCACTTGATCCAAACTCGATGACAAAAACCATCGCTCAAATTTTCGCCAGAACTGCCTATGTGTGAGTGTGGATTATCCAGCTCTAGTAACTTAGAGGCGATACAAAATATTGACACGTGAAATATGACACATTTCATCATGAATGGCTTTGATTGACGACGCTCTCGCGTCACACAGTGTCCATGGTTCAGTCCCCGGCACGAGTGGAAACGGGCAGGTTTCCTTACACCTGCTGTCCCTGTTCACCTAGCAGTAGGTACCTGGGTGCGAA
>NC_069468.1:19578285-19613285 GCF_026875155.1 Cherax quadricarinatus
AGTGATGTGGTCAAGGTGGTATGTGTGATAAACAGTGAATGATGTGGTCAAGGTGGTATGTTTGATAAACAGTGAGTGATGTGGTCAAGGTGGTATGTTTGATAAACAGTGAGTGATGTGGTCAAGGTGGTATGTGTGATAAACAGTGAGTGATGTGGTCAAGGTGGTATGTGTGATAAACAGTGAATGATGTGGTCAAGGTGGTATGTGTGATAAACAGTGAGTGATGTGGTCAAGGTGGTATGTTTGATAAACAGTGAGTGATGTGGTCAAGGTGGTATGTTTGATAAACAGTGAGTGATGTGGTCAAGGTGGTATGTTTGATAAACAGTGAATGATGTGGTCAAGGTGGTATGTTTGATAAACAGTGAGTGATGTGGTCAAGGTGGTATGTTTGATAAACAGTGAGTGATGTGGTCAAGGTGGTATGTGTGATAAACAGTGAATGATGTGGTCAAGGTGGTATGTTTGATAAACAGTGAGTGATGTGGTCAAGGTGGTATGTTTGATAAACAGTGAGTGATGTGGTCAAGGTGGTATGTGTGATAAACAGTCGTTGTGGCCATGTTGTGTTTGGCTAATAATTATTTAAACTCTGCTCACATCTCCGTCCGTGGTTCATAATGTTTCGGTTACCTTCCGTTTTTTGTAAGCTTTCCCTGTTTATCCTTATGTCCTCATCCTCTTTACTTCCCTCCCTCCTCTTTATCCTCTTCCTGGCTCCTATCATCCTAGCTCTCTCTCTCCATTGTATGTTTTCTTTCACGATTTTACCTCATCCTCATTTTCTTCTCTCCTTTCCATGCCTTTTATCTTTCCTTCCCCTCTTTCCTCCTAGTTTCTCTCCTGTCCATGTCCTTTATCCTCCCTCCCATCTTTCCTAGATTCTGTTGTGCTTTGGTTAGGTAAGATTCGTCAGGAAACAGGACAAGTATTTCCTGACCGCGGGTCTTAGTCATATGATGACCCACCGATGGAGTTTTTGTCCTCTGACTGAGGCCTTCCGCTGGCTTACCGGTCCACCCTTTTAAAAATTAATGGTTATGTTGTGCTTTTCTGTAAACTAACACTTAACACTTACATCAGATCGTGATAACCACGTCACCAAACTCACTACAATACTGGCCTTCCCAGTCTTCTCTATCCCTTTGCGTCACCCATCTCTTCTTCCCTGCTCCTCTTCCTCCTCTCTTCTTTCGTCCCTCTTTCCCTCTCCTTCCCTGTCGTTCCTGCTCACTATAAGTGTGTGTGTGACGGGGCAGTATTTACCGTGGGTTCGCTCAACGTTGAGGTCCACAGTGTTCGCTACTAATCACGGTGGTGTGGCCACACATGTATCAAACCCTGTCACTGTGAGCTCTGTAAGTAGCATGTCTTTGTGGCCATGTGTATGCGCAGTGGCTCACGCGACGGCTAGATACTGCAATACACATACACACGAACGTACATACGTACATGTACTCATCTAGTTGTGGTTGTAGGGGTCGTGTCATAGCTCCTGGCCCCGTCTCTTCACTAGTCACTACTGGGTCACTCTTCCTGCTCCAGGCGCTTTATCATACCTCTTCTTAAAGCTATGTATAGAGCCTGCCTCGTGTGTACTCACCTAGTGTGTGTGTGTGTGTGTGTGTAAAAGATAGATTACCTATTTGCAACTGTTTCTAGCAACAGCAGCAGAGCTTTGCTCATAGTTTCCCATCTTCAATATTTTTTAAACTCCAATTTATTGTGGAACTTACCAAAAACTCTTCAAAATCATTCCACTGGCCAGTTTCACATATATTAAGTTCTCGTCACCCATTCTTTAATACTTTTTGCACAATCTTATATAGTTATAATTCTCTTCTTTTCCTCCAATCACCCAGCGTCTATTCTTAATCTAACTCAGATTTACATATTTATTCTAGAGTTAGTCTGAAGATCTTTCCGGATGTACACAGTGTGAGCATCACACAGCTGATGTATATTCCAGTTCTGGTCTGATGTAACCCACGGAACGGGCGGGGATTGAATCCATGAGAAGAGAGTTCTGAAACTCCAGGCCAGTATTTAAGCCTCTCATGAGTCATTAGGCCTAATATATATGTCAGAAACTGCTTATTAGGCATTCCTCCGTCCACAAATTTGAAAGTTAATTTACAGTTCGTCACTGTAGTATATACGAGTGTGTCTCAATTTTACTTACATGATCTTTCGGTGATATATTATAAAGGCTCCGTTCTCTCTCTCTCTCTCTCTCAATTTTACTTACATGATCTTCCGGTGATATATTATAAAGGCTCCTTCTCTCTCTCTCTCTCTCTCTCTCTCTCTCTCTCTCTCTCTCTCTCTCTCTCTCTATCTATCTACCTTTATCTATCTCAGTACTATACCACTCACGTTGATTCTAATCTTCAAGTTGCTTGATTTTCCTTATGTCTATTTTAGTTACATGACATTTATCTACATTAAATTCTTGTGTTCAGTTTATCCAAGTCTTCCAACGAGTGGTTTGCGCCTTTTTATTAATCCTAAAAATTTTGCATACACAAATATATTCATACACGTTTTCCTTTTCTCTCTGGTAAGTTATTGTAATAACATTATCGGAGCAAGAGCACGAGGCCATTTTTTCCCTTCTTATAATTGATGATATTTTTATACCAAAATTGCCTTTAATTCCTCACTGCCGCTACAAGTTCTACTGATCATTGATCTGAACGTCCAGCCTCGTAAGATGTCCAATTTCTTTACTGTTAAACTCTTCAGTTACAACTATCACCATCACCTCCATTCCTCTATTCAACCACCACCACCATTTCTCTCTCTCCAGCCACTACCACCATTCCTCTCTCCAACAATCACCACCACCACCATTAAAACCAGTCTCACCCTCCATCCTCCGAGACACAAATACCACAGAAGCAATATTGCAGCCGGTGCAAATTTCCACAGCATTACCAAACAAGTCTTCCATCCCGAGGCTTTCTACCGCAGCCAGTTTCTCTACCGCAGCCAGTTTCTCTACCGCAGCCAGTTTCTCTACCGCAGCCAGTTTCTCTGCCGCAGCCAGTTTCTCTACCGCAGCCAGTTTCTCTGCCGCAGCCAGTTTCTCCCACCGCAGCCAGTTTCTCTACCGCAGCCAGTTTTCTCTGCCGCAGCCAGTTTCTCTACCGCAGCCAGTTTCCCTACCGCAGCCAGTTTCTCTACCGCAGCCAGTTTCTCTACCGCAGCCAGTTTCTCTACCGCAGCCAGTTTCTCACCTTCACTCTGCCGCAGACACAGTTTCTCACCTTCACTCTGCCGCAGCCACAGTTTCTCATCTTCACTCGGCCGCAGCCACAGTTTCTCACCTTCACTCGGCCGCAGCCACAGTTTCTCACCTTCACTCTGCCGCAGGGCCCGTTTCTCACCTTCACTCTGCCGCAGCCACAGTTTTCTCACCTTCACTCTGCCGCAGCCACAGTTTCTCACCTTCACTCTGCCGCAGCCACAGTTTCTCACCTTCACTCTGCCGCAGCCAGTTTCTCACCTTCACTCTGCCGCAGCCACAGTTTCTCATCTTCACTCTGCCGCAGCCATAGTTTCTCACCTTCACTCTGCCGCAGCCACAGTTTCTCACCTTCACTCTGCCGCAGCCACAGTTTCTCACCTTCACTCTGCCGCAGCCACAGTTTCTCACCTTCACTCTGCCGCAGTCACAGTTTCTCATCTTCACTCTGCCGCAGCCACAGTTTCTCATCTTCACTCGGCCGCAGCCACAGTTTCTCACCTTCACTCTGCCGCAGCCACAGTTTCTCATCTTCACTCGGCCGCAGCCACAGTTTCTCACCTTCACTCTGCCGCAGCCACAGTTTCTCACCTTCACTCTGCCGCAGCCACAGTTTCTCACCTTCACTCTGCCGCAGCCACAGTTTCTCACCTTCACTCTGCCGCAGTCACAGTTTCTCATCTTCACTCTGCCGCAGCCACAGTTTCTCATCTTCACTCGGCCGCAGCCACAGTTTCTCACCTTCACTCTGCCGCAGCCACAGTTTCTCATCTTCACTCGGCCGCAGCCACAGTTTCTCACCTTCACTCTGCCGCAGCCACAGTTTCTCATCTTCACTCGGCCGCAGCCACAGTTTATCACCTTCACTCGGCCGTAGCCACAGTTTCTCACCTTCACTCGGCCGCAGCCACAGTTTCTCACCTTCACTCTGCCGCAGCCACAGTTTCTCACCTTCACTCTGCCGCAGCCACAGTTTCTCACCTTCAGTCTGCCGCAGCCACAGTTTCTCATCTTCAGTCTGCCGCAGCCACAGTTTCTCATCTTCAGTCTGCCGCAGCCACAGTTTCTCACCTTCACTCTGCCGCAGCCACAGTTTCTCACCTTCAGTCTGCCGCAGCCACAGTTTCTCACCTTCAGTCTGCCGCAGCCACAGTTTCTCACCTTCACTCTTCGTCTCTCCAGGGAAGTGGGTGCGCACTCATGTTAGTGAGGGGGGTCTTAATCCAAGGAACTGGAGCTATGCATCGATTATGTCTGCTGCTACCCATTTCCCAGGCGTTGTGTGGACGCCCCTACAGGTTTAGCTTCTCCCCCTGAGTAATGTGCAGCCGTAATTTCTAGGTATTTTGAGACTAGCATAGAGTAACGAACAGTCACGGTATAACTAACGTACAATCACGGTTTAGCATAGTCATGATATAACGCACGCTAGTATAACAGTGATATAACGCACTAGCGATATATAACGTACAATCACATCACTTACAACTTACAACCTAACTCACAATCATGGCCAATATTGACGTACAATCACATCACTCGCAACATAACTCACAATCATGGCCAACACTGACGTACAATCACTCGCAACATCAACACTTCACCAGCATTACAGCCGGAGCACAATCAACACAGACAATCTTAGCACAGACTCAACAGGACTGAGCCGGGACACACACAGACAAGTTGCTCCAGCGTCTCTCAGAGCATTCCTAAAGTTTCTACTCTTTGGGAATTCCAGCAGCTGGAATGCTGACGGGAATCCTGGAATTTTACCCAATTACAGCAAAGAACACTAGAGACACCTGCTGTGTCATCCTATCCTTGATGAGTAAGACACATGAGCAACACCTGGCTGTCTTTATTGTCTAAAGTATTCATCAATAAAGATGTATAGTATTAGTTTCAATAAAGGTGTTGTATAGTATTAGTTTCATCAATAAAGGTGTTGTATAGTATTAGTTTCATCAATAAAGGTGTTGTATAGTATTAGTTTCATCAATAAAGGTGTTTGTATAGTATTAGTTTCATCAATAAAGGTGTTGTATAGTATTAGTTTCATCAATAAAGGTGTTGTATAGTATTAGTTTCATCAATAAAGGTGTTGTATAGTATTAGTTTCATCAATAAAGGTGTTGTATAGTATTAGTTTCATCAATAAAGGTGTTGTATAGTATTAGTTTCCTAAGGTTTAATAAGAGACAGTCCATCTCTTACCTTGGTAGGACAATCAAAGAAATCCTGCTCCCACTTTATTACCATGGTAAAGCTAGTGTACATTGTTGTCTATGCTTAAGACAGCAAGAATCAAGCATTCTGCTTTGCTTCCTGGTGGAAGTTTGGTAAGGAAGCAAAATGTACGAGGTCAGTTTTTCCTTTATGTGCTAGGGGCATTGCGGCGGCGTAGGAGGATGCGAGGTCAGATTGCTTTTGACCCTACTTGGACTCATAGTGACGCCAGGATAACCAACACAGAACACTGATCCGCGCATTAGTGTGTACAAAAGTGTCTAACAAAACACATACAAACACTTACAGAGAAGTGTGATCAGCTTCTTTAGTGATAAGATTGTGAATAAATAAACAAATCTTTATGAAGAGTGTAACAACGAGTGTTGCAATCCAACAGAGTGTAGTGTGACATTCTTCAAAGAATACTATTCTTCAATTAAGACAACGGATATTTGGGTGCAACTACAGGTCAGCTACAAATACCCAGGTATTTGGGTAGGTCGGCTGTGCAGTGGATATCATGTTGGGTTTATTAGCATACCAATACCTGGTGAAATACAGGCCATCGAACCTACAACAGTAAGTGTTGTCAGCAATCAGTTTATGAGATGTGCTGACATAATACCCACTAGGGGTAATTTATACCCATAACAAATTTTTTATTTCAGCCTGTTGAGATGTGGATATGACAGCTTCTCAAGGATTCTCAAGACATCGCCTGCAGGGACGACTGTGTAGGCGAAAGCTGTCTATCAAGCTAAGTTCCCCCTATAGTCCATTATTTAATCTTTGACTTAGCTTGTGACACATTTCTCAACACCTACTATTGTTCATTAATTATTGAATAATAATCTCAAGGCTCCTTATCACCCCTGCTGGTTTAGCACTTCCCCTCTGATTATAACAAAAATACAGAACATCGTCATACCAACATATGCACCACAGCCCGGCTGATCAGGAGCTGACTTGAACTTATAAGTTCCCTTTTGCAGACAGGCAAGCGTTTTTTGGTAATTACCCTTATGCACCAAGAGAGCGTACTGACGAGTCTTGGGCCCTTTACACTCAATAGTTCAAACAATTCTGCAGCCTACGACTCCTTCACTTCACCTGTCTACAGTGTATAAGCCACTTCTTCGAGCATATACCGTATTCTTTTAAAGGGATTGAAAAATGACTGTTCCCCAAACCCTTTTTTACATTTTTCCGGCTGAGGAAACTTGTTACCTCCAATACTTTTCCTTTTTTATCTTCCCAACCATTCTTCTTTGAAACAGGATTTTAACCCCAAGCAAAAGTTCCATCAAAACTCCGTTTGCCATTGGGGTTTTAAATTTAATTCTCTAAAATTCCTTCGGGGTTAGCACAGAAAATTTTACCCCCAAGCCCAAAAAGCAAAAGGGTATCCATTTTTAAATCGGTTCCTTTTCTTGTGGTTTTAAAATGGTTAAATGGGGTGTGCAAAAGGTTCCGTCTGAGGATTGCACGTGAAACAACCCTTAGCATCCCCTTACTTGCCCCACTTAGTCTTCCCTTTACCCCCCCTTTATAAGCTTTTTCTTTTTCCTTCCACTTTCCTTTTTCCCCCCAGCTTTCCCTTCTTTTTGTTTCCCTTTCACCCCCCCTTTAGTCTCCCCTTTTCCCTCCCTCCTTCCTTTAGTCTCTTCTCTCTTTTCTTTCTTTTCCCTTTTTCCCTCCTTCCTTTAGTCTCTTCTCTCTTTCCCTCCCTCCCTTCCTTTAGTCTCTTCTCTCTTTCCCTCCCTCCCTTCCTTTAGTCTCTTCTCTCTTTCCCTCCCTCCTTCCTTAAGTCCCTTCTCTTTATATTCATAACCATAATTTTTAAAGGGGTGGACTAGTAGGCCAGTGGAAGGCCTCAGTCAGATGACCAAAAGCTCTGGTGGAGGGTCATCATATGACTAAGACCGCATCAAGAATTGCCTGTCCTGTTTCCTGACAAACCTTGTCTAATTTCCTCTCTCTACCTCTCTCCCACTAACTCCTTCACTTTCCTTCTTCCTCCCTCTCTCCTCTCCTCCCTTCCCTCCTGGTTGCCCAGGACCAACAGCAGGCACCACAATGGAGAGTAGGGTCACTCACGACCTGCATTAATGGAGGCTTAAGACGGCAAGCTGCCAGGGTGAAGCTCAGCTTGATACCACTGACAGCGGCTTGTGAACCAGGTGGCCCCAGCCTTGCCCAAGACTGACAAGCTTGTGCTGGAGCTCCCTGTCAAGACTGCCACAACCTCAATTGTACGTGGCGACCTAAGACTTCAGAGAGGTCTTGTGAACTTATACGCACCCGTGTGCACACGCACACGACACACCACCAAACCAACACAAACACAACACACACCACACACACCCAAAAAACGTAAGTGTCCCTTTAAGAAAGGGGTTTAAGGGGAAAAAGGGCCTGAAAGACACTACAAACACACACACAAAAACACACACACACACACAAAACCAAACAACCCCCACGCAAAAACACCCTAGTGTCTAATCGACATGTGCCTAGGACAAAATGGTAACTAACACGTAAGTGTCTAGTGGAATGTGCCTTTGACAACTGTTAAGTAGAGCAGTAGTATTGAAAGCACTAGTACCAACAATATTACCAGCAGCGTAAGCGCTGTCACTACCACTACCCACCAGCACTACCCACCAGCACTACCCACCAGCACTACCCACCAGCACTACCCACCAGCACTACCCACCAGCACTACCCACCAGCACCACCCACCAGCACCAACAGCATCACCAGCACCAACAGCATCACCACCACCAGGAGTGGTGGTGGTGACTTCCCGACCCACCACCTGCTAATTATTAAATTACATTATTGATTCCGCTTTGCCAGTGGAAGGTTAAGATGGTGGAAGTGTGGAGGGGTTGCTGGAGGCGTGGAGGGGGTTGCTGGAGGCGTGGAGGGGGTTGCTGGAGGCGTGGAGGGGGTTGCTGGAGGCGTGGAGGGGGTTGCTGGAGGCGTGGAGGGGTTGCTAGAGGTGTGATGGGGGTTGCTGGAGGTGTGGTAGGGTTGCTGGAGGTAACGGGATTGTCGAGTTAGTAAGTAAGTAAGTAAGTAAGTAAATTTATTCAGGTATACACAATACAGTTACATAGAATTATCATACATAGCAGCATATGTGTAGAGAACCTAGGATAACCCAAAAAAGTCAGACAGAGTGACTTATTTCCATTGGGGTCCTTTTACCTTATTATTATAATATAAAGGTTATAATATTTTCTTATTATTCTATAATGAAGATAACATCTTATTATCATACTAAAAAGACTATCTACTACACGAGGGTCATTAAGACTATCTACAATACGAGGGTCATTAAGACTATCTACTACCCGAGGGTCATTACGACTATCTACAATACGAGGGTCATTACTAGGGATAAGGTAAAATTTACACGTATTTTAGCTAAAAAATAGAAAATCATTCCCCTCCCTTTCTGTTGCTTCATTCATCAGACACTTTTGGCAGTCTTCTTGAACTGGTTCAAGCTATGACTGGCCTTGACATTTGTGGGTAGTCTGTTCCATTCCTTTATTGCTGTACAATAAAAGGTGTTTGAAGCCTGGCCACTGACTGTGGGTACTACAAAGTTGTGCTCTCTCCCCCTAGTACTATGATTGCTGCGGTTCCCAACCTTGACAAAATTGACAGCAAGATATTCTGGACACTGTTTGTGAGCAATTTTATAAACATGATTTAGCTTCAGTTGTTTTACTCTGTCTTCAACATTCAGCATATCCAACTGCTGTAATTCATCCTGGCCTACATGTTCTCTTGGTCCCAGCCCCAGGATGAATCTTCGATTTTGTTCTGGGTGATTTGCAGTCTATCTTTCAGTTTTTTTGTCAAGGCAGAGTACCAAGAAGAGCAAGCGTAATCCATATGGCATTGGATAAGGGCTAGACATAGGGTCCTGCGAGCCTCAGTAGGTAGACACTGTGCTTGTCTATACAGGAACTTCAGCCTGGCATTCGCTTTCTTTTACTACACTGTTCCCTATCAATTCTCCTGACATGCATGGGTCAAAGGGGATTCCCAGATATTAACTGATGAAACCAAAGTGATGGACTCCCCATTACACTGAACATAAAATTATTACCCTTCTCAGTTTATGTTTTCGTTCCAAAGAGAATGGCTTCAGTTTTCCCTAGGTGTAATGATAGTTTGTTGTCTACTAACCATTTGCTGCAGGACTCCAGTTCCAGTGTTAAAACATTAGCAATATCTTGTGGGTCTTTACCTGTCACTAACAGAGCACTGTCATCTGCATACAGTAGGAGTTTGCACTTGACACTGATAGGCATATCATTGACATAACATAAGAATAGTAAGGGACCCAGAATACTACCTTGGGGAACTCCACATGTTATCGGCAGGGGTTCTGATTCCGTTTTGTTGATTTTGACTATTTGTCTCCTGTTGCTAAGGTAGGACTTAAACCAGTCTACAGAACCTATACCGATAGATTGAAGTTTATTACATAATATATTGTGGTTGACAGTATCGAAGGCCTTTTGCAGGTCTAAGGTTACCATACCTATGAGGTTCCCTTTTGACATTTCAGTTCTCAGGTAATCCATCAGAGTTGGGACGTTGGAGGGTGAGGGAGGGAGGAGTTAGCGCCTCCACCACTACTAAATACCTCACTTATAGATCTTTACTACCACACACACACACACACACACACACACACACACACCACACACACACACACACACACAGAGAGCAGAGATGCTGTGTGTGCCACTAGCAAAACTCAACACATCCATTGAAACTAGGCAACTACCTGAGGAATGGAAGATGGCAAATGTAGTCCCAATTTTTAAGAAAAGAGACAGACAAGAGAAATTAAACTACAGGCCTGTGTCACTGACGTGTATAGTATGCAAAGTCATGGAGATCATCATCAGGAGGATAGTGGTGGAGTACCTGGAAAGACACAACCAGCGCGGTTTCAGGGAAGGAAAATCCTGTCAAAAACCTACTGGAGTTTTATGACAATGTAACAGAAGACACGAGAGGGGTGGATAGACTGCATTTTCTTGGACTGCAAGAAGGCCTTCGACACAGTTCCTCACAAGAAGTTAATGCAAAAGCTAAAGGATCAGGCACACACAACAGGAAAGGCACTGCAATGGATCACAGAATATCTGACAGGAAGGCAACAATGAGTCATGGTACGTGACGAGGTGTCAGAGTGGGCGCCTGTGACGAGCGGGGTTCCACAGGGGTCAGTCCTAGGACCTGTGCTGTTTTTGCTATATGTGAATGACATGCCAAGAAATTAGAGAAAGTGCAAAGGTTTGCAACAAGACTAATCTCAGAGCTAAGGGAATTGGCCTATGAACAAAGGTTGATGGAAATCGGCCTGACGACACCGGAGGACAGGAGGGTCAGGGGAGACATGGTAACGACATATGAAATACCGCGAGAAATTGACAAGTGGACAGACAGGATGTTCCAGAGAGGGGAAACAGAAACAAGGGGTCACAATTGGAAGTTGAAGACTCCTACAAGTCAAAGGGATGTTAGGAAATATTTCTTCAGTCATAGAGTTGTCAGGAAGTGGAATAGCCTGGAAAGCGACGTAGTGGAGGCGGGAAACATATAGTTTTAAGACGAGGTATGATAAAGCTCATGGGGCAGGGAAAGAGAGGATCTAGTAGCAAACAGCGAAGTGGCGGGGCCAGGAGCTATGACTCGACTCCTGCAACCACAAGTAGGTGAGTACACACACACACACACACACACACACACACACACACACACACACACACACACACACACACACTTGCTATGAACCTTCATAAAATAAAACTACGATTATAATATAATTTTATACATGGTGTAATTGATGTGTGCTGAAGGTAGCACTGATGACTCGCACGGTTGGTAATGCTGGGCTTAGTTACCATCTGTCAAGGGCCCTTGTTAATAAACGTTTGGCCTCATTTTGCGTGTACTAGCCTATTTGTACTCACTTATTTGTGGTTGCAGGGGTCGATTCAAAGCTCCTGGCCCCGCTTCTTCATTAATCGCTACTAGGTCCACTCACTTCTTGCTTCAAAAGCCTTATCCTATCTATCTGTAAGCTATGTATGGATTCTGTTTACACTATTTCACTCTCGTGTGTGTGTGTGTGTGTGTGTGTGTGTGTGTGTGTGTGTGTATGCGCGTGCGCATGCGCCAGGCCCACTACAGTAATACTTTTTTTTTTTCAAACATTATGTCTTAATCTGGTTACAATTCCGTGTGTCCTTCAATGAAAATAAAAATGCCTTAAAAAATTTCCATCACCTCAAAATTTCCCCCTCCCCCCCCAAAAAAAAAAATTCATTTTTTTAGATGATTATTGTTGATAAAAAAAATATATTGACTTTTTATGAGTATCCCAAGTTTAATCTCTCAGCTGTTGACTTTTTAACTCATTTCTAAATCACTTTGCTCAACATTTCTAAATTTTTCAAAATTTTGTGCGCTTGTGTGGACTCTCTCCGTCGTCGACTTCAAAGTGAAATGTTTTTGATAAGGATTTATACATTCATCGACCAGGTCAGGAAAAAACACACGCGATGTTTGCCACACTAAGTACGTCCACCACACAAAAATTTTTACTTTCATTTATTGAGAAGCAGAAAAAAAATGTCTATATTGCTTAGTGGGCTTATAGAGACATCTAAGCCCATATATATATATATATATATATATATATATATATATATATATATATATATATATATATATATATATATATATATATATATATATATATATAATGTCGTGCCGAATATGTACAATTGGTCAATTAGCAAGAAGTCATTTAAAATTAAGTTCTTTCTAAAATTTTCGCTTATACGTTTAAAGATATATTTTTTCATTTATGTTAATGTGAAAGTTAATAATGTTGTACCATAGGTACCTTAGAAAACTTACCTAACCTTATTGTAACAGGCGCAATTTAATTTAACAAGTGACTTCGCTAGGTCACAGCACAGCTGAGTGGTGACACAAAATGGTCGGTTTACAAGCAGCCAGTTTCAAACTTAATCTACATTACTACTTTAACAACAGATAAGACAACAAAGATAGATAACTGGCCCTTATTACAAGCACAGCTATCAATCAAGGGCTGTGGTACTCAAACGTAAACAAAGTCAGTAGAGTGAGCAACAAGGCAAGACAAACACTGCAGGGGTAGATATCTTTACCCATGTATACCTTCACCACTATGTGCATTATAAGGTTAACAGATGCGAAAAGTAGGTTATAATAAATGTGAATGCACCTGGAGAAGAGTGGGGAGAGAGAGAGAGAGAGAGAGAGGAGAGAGAGAGAGAGAGAGAGAGAGAGAAATTGAGATTTTGGGAGATGTTAAGAGTGTGTTTAGGAACCTGTGAGCCAAGTGAAAGAGTAATTATGGTAGGGGACCTAAATGCTAACGATATTAGCAGTATAGTAATGAGATAGAACCAAGAACCACTGAAAGTAACGAATGATTTCAACCACAGTAGTTGTCTGCCTGCCTACCAGCCAGGCAGGCAGGTGTTGGCGTCACACCTTAGCGTACTTAGTTGATTAAGCGGGTTAAACTGGACAATAAATACAGCTGTGGGGCTCCAGAACTGCTACACTCTGAACTGCCAGTTCGCTGGTCGAGAGAACATATCAACGGTTGTGTGACAAACGTCGAATTAAGTGTAACACACTAGGCTTAAAACATACCAAAATAGCACTACTGAACTCTCAACTAACCAAGAACCTTATCCTAGAACACTAAAAGATTTAGACATACTGAAGGAACACCTCAAAAGCAGTTTCTCCAGTGATCCAGTTAATACTTATCCAGCTTCGCCAGTGATCCGATTAATAACCATCCAGCTTCTCCAGTGATCCGGTTAATAATCATTCAGCTTCGCCAGTGATCCGATTAATAATCATCCAGCTTCTCCAGTGATCCGATTAATAATCATCCAGCTTCTCCAGTGATCCGGTTAATAATCATCCAGCTTCTCCAGTGATCCGGTTAATAATCATCCAGCTTCTCCAGTGATCTGGTTAATGCTGGCGATTTTCCAGCCTCCGGTTAAATGTAATATCTCCCCCTACGATTCTTATTAATTAGTCCGGATATTACAGATTTTTGGTTCTGAGAGATTTTACTAATTAGTGTCGTAACTAACTGGAGTAGTTAGTGTCGTAACTAATTGTAATTAAGGTTATTACTAATTGTACTTTATGTGGTACCCGCTTAGTAATGGAGGGAAGGAGAGAAGAGAGAGGGGGAGGAAGAGGAGAGAGGGAGAAGAGGGTAGAGAGAGAGGGAGGAGAGAAAGATGAGAGAAGAGAGGGAGAAGAGGAGGGAGGGAAGATCTTAGAGTGGAGGAGGGAGGTTAGGATGGAGGGGAAAGAGAGGAAGGAGCATGTGGAAGAAATGGAGTACACAGGAGTACATGTAAGTATATAGTAGTACATCTGAGTACATAATTCTTCAATGTGAACATCAACGCAATGTGATCAATGCAATCATTATGGTGCAAGGTAACACACAATGAAAGTAATCATGGCACAAGGTAACACACAATGAAAGTAATCATGGTGCAAGGTAACACAATGAAAGTAATCATGGTACAAGGTAACACACAATGAAAGTAATCATGGTACAAGGTAACACACAATGAAAGTAATCATGGTGCAAGGTAACACAATGAAAGTAATCATGGTGCAAGGTAACACACAATAAAAGTAATCATGGTACAAGGTAACACACAATGAAAGTAATCATGGTGCAAGGTAACACACAATGAAAGTAATCATGGTGCAAGGTAACACACAATGAAAGTAATCATGGTACAAGGTAACACACAATGAAAGTAATCATGGTGCAAGGTAACACACAATGAAAGTAATCATGGTACAAGGTAACACACAATGAAAGTAATCATGGTACAAGGTAACACACAATGAAAGTAATCATGGTACAAGGTAACACACAATGAAAGTAATCATGGTACAAGGTAACACACAATGAAAGTAATCATGGTGCAAGGTAACACAATGAAAGTAATCATGGTACAAGGTAACACACAATCAAAGTAATCATGGTACAAGGTAACACACAATGAAAGTAATCATGGTACAAGGTAACACACAATGAAAGTAATCATGGTACAAGGTAACACACAATGAAAGTAATCATGGTACAAGGTAACACACAATGAAAGTAATCATGGTGCAAGGTAACACACAATGAAAGTAATCATGGTACAAGGTAACACACAATGAAAGTAATCATGGTGAAAGTTCTGTTTCTCAAGGTGCAGCACTGGTGTGTGTGTGTGTGTGTGTGTGTGTGTGTGTGTGTGTGTGTGTGTGTGTGTGTGTGTGTGTGTGTGTGTGTGTGTGTGTGTGTGTGTGTGTGTGTGTGTGTGTACTCACCTAGTTGAGGTTGCAGGGGTCGAGTCCGAGCTCCTGGCCCCGCCTCTTCACTGGTCGCTACTAGGTCACTCTCCCTGAACCGTGAGCTTTATCATACCTCTGCTTAAAGCTATGTATGGATCCTGCCTCCACTACATCGCGCGCGCGCGCGCGCAGGCGCGCGGTGTGTGTGTGTGTGTGTGTGTGTGTGTGTGTGTGTGTGTGTGTGTGTGTGTGTGTGTGTGTGTGTGTGTGTGTGTGTGCGTGCGTGCGTGCGCGTTATTTCTTATTTTCCCTTCTTTATCGCTTCTGTTTTCGCCTAAATAATTCCTCTTTCCACCCTTCTAAACCTCTCCCTCCCCCCCTTTCCATTCCATCCATATCCCGCCATCCCTTCAATTAGTCCCAATACCACTTCCAATCCCATCTCCTCTGTCCTTATCGCTTTAACCCCCTTCCCTCCCTCTCTCCACCTCTCCCTCTCTCCACCACTCTCTATCTCTCTCTCTCTCTCTCTCTCTCTCTCTCTCTCCTCTCTCTCTCTCTCTCTCTCTCTCTCTCTCTCTCTCCTCTTCCCTCTCCTCTACTGTCCAGGTGTCGACGCCCTCAGTATTGCGATGCCAGAGAGATATTAGATTAATCACTCAACCATCAATCTCCCATCTCTCTAGCGTCATGGCTGTAAATTGTAAACGTCGACATCTGATTACACGGAACTGCGAAAAAAAAAATGTCAGAAACTGAACCGTGGCCAAATAAATTTTACGTGGATGATTCACCACACGGTGTAGGGAAAATATGAAACACATGACCTCTTTAGCGCTATATCAGGTGGAAGAATGTGACAGATGACCTTCGTAGCGCTATACGAAGTGGAAGAATGTGACAGATGACCTTCGTAGCGCTATACCAGGTGGAAGAATGTGACAGATGACCTTCGTAGCGCTATACCAGGTGGAAGAATGTGACAGATGACCTTTGTAGCGCTATACGAAGTGGAAGAATGTGACAGATGACCTTCGTAGCGCTATACAGTGGAAGAATGTGACAGATGACCTTTGTAGCGCTATACCAGGTGGAAAAATGTGACAGATGACCTTTGTAGCGCTATACGAAGTGGAAGAATGTGACAGATGACCTTCGTAGCGCTATACCAGGTGGAAGAATGTGACAGATGACCTTTGTAGCGCTATACGAAGTGGAAGAATGTGACAGATGACCTTCGTAGCGCTATACCAGGTGGAAGAATGTGACAGATGACCTTTGTAGCGCTATACCAGGTGGAAGAATGTGACAGATGACCTTTGTAGCGCTATACGAAGTCGAAGAATGTGACTTACGACCTTTGTAGCGCTACAGGAAGAAAAGTCGTGAAATATACAGCGCCATGGGCTAAATGGCCATGCTAACTGCTTTATCAGCCAGATTATTGCTGCCCGTGGCCTTTTAATCTCTTGATTTTTTAATCGCTCTTGGTGTCCCGTGGCTCAGTTGGTGTGACCGTGGTTCGATTCCCGACCGGGTGGATATGTTGGGCATGTTTCCTTACACCTGCTGCCCCCGTTCACCTAGCAGTAAGTAGGTTCCTGGGTGTTAGTCGACTGTTCTGGGTGGCATCCTGGGGAAGGTGGTAGTATTCCTCAGATAGGATAACAGCTCACAGCCTGTAAAACTGATCTAAAAAAAAAAAAAACTCTCAGGGCTTGGTCTGAACCTCGGTTTTCCTGAAGATGGCGTAATCAACCTGACTGTTAGAGCTCGTTAAGAGCATTCCTTAGTTATATTGGTAATTTCTCTAGCAGAAAGAGGATGATTGTTTAATAGGGTTTGAAGTCTATCCACTACACGAGGATTATTAAGGCAGTATATTTATCACCCGGCAAAAAATGTTTTAATCTCTAAAACAGGGATAACACACACTGTGCATATACACTACGAAATATACACCGAGAGATGTATACATCGTGTGGAGGCTGGAGTGTTGAGTGGAGCTTCGTGTGAGCTGCTTCCAGCGATGGAAATATATTTCCAGGAGTCACCTGTTTGTGGTGGTGAATTTCTGAGATGGAGTTGTGTGAACTGGCTTTCCAATCACTATCTTCTCATCACTGTTTTGGCGTTTTTATCCTCGGTGCATCTGTTTATCTCTAAAACGCTCACACTGTACATACATCTACAAATACACCAATGTACTCAAAGCTCATTACTCTCTTACTACCAGCCGTGAAATCACTACTTCCCAATCAACACTGTCAGTGTGATAACCCTTCCTCTCACACCACTACCACACCTTCAACCTACTCTTCCCTACACACTCATAACATCCTATATCAACGCACTACCTCACTAACACCACTTCATCAACACCACAGTACTACACTACTATAACACCACACTCACTAACATCACTCATTACATCACTACTCTAACCCACTACCTCACTAAACCATTCCATCAACACATACTCTCACACTATCAAATCTCACTAGTCACTAAGCTCACTACCATACTCTACATCACCCATACCTCCACTACATCCCTCCATAACACCACTAGCTCCACTACTATCACTACCATCACTACCTAAACTCACCACCATTACATCAGTCAACACCATAGCTCCACTACCACACTCAAACACCACTAGCTCCTCCACACATCACTTACCATCAACACCAATAGCTCCACCACACACTCATCAACACCAATACTCTCCACTACACTACCTAACACCATAGCTCCACCACACTACCTCACACCAAATAGCTCCACTACCAACACACACACCATAGCTCCATCCACCATCACTACCATACTCACACCAATACTCCACCACCATCAACACCATACTCCATACCACAACACCATAGCTCCACCACCATCACTACCATCAACACCAATAGCTCCACCCACCATCATACCAAATCAACCACAACACCATAGCTCCACCACCATCACTTACCATCAACACCAATAGCTCCACCACCATCACTACCATCAACACCCAATAGCTCCACCACCCATCACTAACCATCAACACCAATAGCTCCACCACCATCACTACCATCAACACCAATAGCTCCACCACCATCACTACCATCAACACCAATAGCTCCACCACCATCACTACCATCAACACCAATAGCTCCACCACCATCACTACCATCAACACCAAATAGCTCCAACCACCACACTACCATCAACACCAATAGCTCCACCCAACCAATCACACCATAGCTCACCCCACATACATCAACACCAATAGCTCCACCACCATCATACATCAACCCCAATAGCTCCCCCACACTACATCAACACCAATAGCTCCACCACCAACACTACTCATCAACACCAATAGCTCCACCACCAACACTACCAACACCAATAGCTCCACCACCAACACTACCATCAACACCAATAGCTCCACCACCAACACTACCAACACCAATAGCTCCACCACCAACACTACACCATCAACACCAATAGCTCCACCACCACATACCACCAATACTCCACCACAACACTACCAACACAATAGCTCCACCACCAACACTATCATCAACACCAATAGCTCCACCACCAACACTATCATCAACACCAATAGCTCCACCACCAACACTATCATCAACACCAATAGCTCCCACCAACACTATCATAAACCATACTCCACCACCATCACTAACATCTTCCCCCGAGTTCCTTTCTATTATGCAATTAACGTCAAAGTCTATAAATGAAATCCAGGTAGTGTGTTAATGAAGAACTTCACTTTATCTCCCCCTTTTGGATATTTTACACGAGAAAGCAAGTCATGTATGTTTCCTGTTCACTTGAACATCCCGGTGGGCACGTGTCTGTGTGGGTGAACAAGACGAATGTTCAGCGCTTGGGTCTCAAAGCCAAGTGCTACACAATGTTTGGTGAGAACGGTTGGTTTTGAGAAGTTCGTGCCTTGTATGGGCCAGTAGGCCTGCTGCAGTGCTCCTCCAGTCATATGTTCTTATGTATGTCAGACAGATATACACGCGTCGTACACAAACTCGTACACGTATAGGTAGGTTAAATATTGAATGATTTTGGGACCAAGAAACGTGAAGAATCAAGACATTGGAGTAGACGTTTTGCCAGTGGCTTTATCAGTGTCTTTATTGTTCATATTCCAGTTCCCACACACATAGTCCCTCATGGCGTGGAACCCGTACACAGGAGAGAAGTCCTTACGACGTTTCGGTCCGACTTGGACCATTTACAAAGTCACACTCAGTGTGACTGTAAATGGTCCAGACTCCGACTTGGACCGTCCAAGTCGGACCGAAGCGTCGTCGTAAGCGCCTCTCTCCTGTGTGCGGGTTATTTGTGTACTGTTCCAGTCACGGTATTGTGCATTTTTCTTCTTTAGTCCAAACTCTGCTTAACACAGAACGACAGTGCAAGGAGGAAGTCATGGACGCGGCCCTCACCAAGGTTTTTAACCATCGAGCAGAATCAAGTTTCAACCAAACAAGATCTCTTGCACCTCCCACACGCCGTCACTTGTCAACTGACCTCCCACTTTCACGACCTCGTTGCAATTGACGTAGCCTCTCCCCCTGAATGTAATGTATTTTTAAGGATTAGCCCAATCATGTATCGACATTTGTCTGTTTATTGCTCAAATCATCATCCTTGTTGCAGCACAGACAGCAATTTGCAAAAACAAAAGTGCCAATACTTGGAGGCAGCAAAAGTCTAAGACATCTTCCATCAAGATTCTAATCACCTCTGTATTAGACTGATATAGCCTGACTAACAAGCGAAACGTTTCATCAGTGATACTCAGTAGCTGCATACTTGTCTAACTTATCAACTTGTCGGTATTGCATATTATTTACGAGGTTAAAAAAAAAGGTATAAAAGCCTGGGTGAGAGGTAGAAGAAAAAGATTGTGATGAGGGTAAGAAGACACAGAGATGCTGGAAGGGAGAGAGAGAGAGATCAAGGTACAGCACGAGTTAGGTCAAGAATTTCAATATTGCCAGAGACGCCAGAGAAGCCTCATCCACAGGTGATTGTAACTTTCTTACCTAGGATATTGTTCACCACCACCACTCTCCCTCACCTAAAGGATATTGCTCACTTCTCCCCTCCCCCCCCATCCACCCACTTTCCCTTATCGAAGCTGATGAACGCTTGCTGGAATAATTGACGATATCTCCATTGTCCTACAAAAGTCTCCCAGCTCATGCTGACACTTTTCAACACCTTGTATGAAATCCATCGTGAGCGACACACTACGGCAGGCATCCATACCTAGCTTTTGTCCCCATTAAATAACTCACATAGAATAGGGTAGCAGCTCAGTGAAGAGGTGTTCATTTTTCTTAAACTACGATTCTGTTCACCTACTACACATTTCCTACCTACCCTATACCCAGGTTATTGTTCATCCACCAACTAAGTGAACACAACTACGAAAGAAAGTACAAACAGGTGATTACTGTAGGCGCTAAGGAGACTTACCGAGAGTGAATGAGGTGACTCGATCCATGGTCAGTAATCACCTTCATTTAAGACAATTCATCTCGTATCCTGTCTGGGGTAAAAGGCAGCCTTTCCCCACCGTGTCTTCGGGAGAGGGCAGACTTTTTCCACCGTCTCTGAAGAAGAGGGCAGACTTTTTCCACCGTCTCTGAAGAAGAGAGCAGACTTTTTCCACCGTCTCTGAAGAAGAGGGCAGACTTTTTCCACCGTCTCTGAAGAAGAGGGCAGACTTTTTCCACCGTCTCTGAAGAAGAGGGCAGACTTTTTCCACCGTCTCTGAAGAAGAGGGCAGACTTTTTCCACCGTCTCTGAAGAAGAGGGCAGACTTTTTCCACCGTCTCTGAAGAAGAGGGCAGACTTTTTCCACCGTCTCTGAAGAAGAGAGCAGACTTTTTCCACCGTCTCTGAAGAAGAGGGCAGACTTTTTCCACCGTCTCTGAAGAAGAGAGCAGACTTTTTCCACCGTCTCTGAAGAAGAGGGCAGACTTTTTCCACCGTCTCTGAAGAAGAGGGCAGACTTTTTCCACCGTCTCTGAAGAAGAGGGCAGACTTTTTCCACCGTCTCTGAAGAAGAGGGCAGACTTTTTCCACCGTCTCTGAAGAAGAGAGCAGACTTTTTCCACCGTCTCTGAAGAAGAGAGCAGACTTTTTCCACCGTCTCTGAAGAAGAGGGCAGACTTTTTCCACCGTCTCTGAAGAAGAGAGCAGACTTTTTCCACCGTCTCTGAAGAAGAGGGCAGACTTTTTCCACCGTCTCTGAAGAAGAGGGCAGACTTTTTCCACCGTCTCTGAAGAAGAGGGCAGACTTTTTCCACCGTCTCTGAAGAAGAGGGCAGACTTTTTCCACCGTCTCTGAAGAAGAGGGCAGCCTTTCCCCACCCGTCTCTGGGGGAGAGGGCAGCTCTCCCACCCGTCTCTGGGGGAGAGGGCAGCTCTCCCACCCGTCTCTGGGGGAGAGGGCAGTTCTCCCACCCGTCTCTGGGGGAAAGGGCAGCTCTCCCACCCGTCTCTGGGGGAGAAGGCAGCTCTCTCACCCGTCTCTGAGGGAGAGGGCAGCTCTCCCACCCGTCTCTGGGGGAGAGGGCAGCTCTCCCACCCGTTTCTGGGGGAGAGGGCAGCTCTCCCACACGTCTCTGGGGAAGAGGGCAGCTCTCCCACCCGTCTCTGGGGGAGAGGGCAGCTCTCCCACCCGTCTCTGGGGGAGAGGGCAACATTCCCCTACACATCCATCCATCCTTGACGAGGTAAACTACGATACTGTCACAAATATATCACGTCCATCCTAGCAAATTCTTTTATTATTTTGTATAACTTCACACGAGCTCATTTGACACATCTCGGACAGTCACTATTTGCTTCCTTCCTGTTTAGCATCCCTTGATTCATCGTTTATCTGGAGTTTATCTGGAGAGAGTTCCGGGGGTCAACGCCCCTGCGGCCCGGTCTGTGACCAGGCCTCCTTAGGTCAGTGTCCCAGGATGCGACCCACACCAGTCGACTAACACCCAGGTACCCATTTTACTGATGGGGAACATAGACAACAGGTGGAAAGAAACACGTCCAATGTTTCTACTCTGGCTGGGAATCGAACCCAGGCCCTCACCGTGTGAAGCGAGAGCGTTAACCACCAGGCCACCAGGCCACCAGAGCCCCCAGTAGTGCCTTTTCTGCTACTCCTGCCTCCTGCTAAAGCTCTCATCTTATTCTCTTGTGCAGCACCGTGTCGAAACTCATTCTGTAGTCCAAGAAGATACAATTTACCCACCCTCGTCTTCCCTGCCTCACTGAGCACTGTTGTCCTGTATAAACCTACATACACATTCACCCACCCACCCCTATATGCACAAATACATACAAATATACACGCATACATGCACAGAGGTATGATGAGAAGAGGTATGATGAAGCTCATGGAACAATAAGTGACATAGTAGCGACCAGCGAAGAGGCGGGGCCAGGTGCTGTGACTCGACCCTTGCAACCACAACTAGGTGAGTACGTACACGTACACACACACACACACACACACACACACACACACACACACACACACACACACACACACACACACACACACACACACGCAACTGTGGTTGTAATTGAAATTATACAATTGGAGATGTGTGTGTGCTGGGTCGGAACACTGGATATTACCACAATGTTATATTCACAGTTAATGAAGTTACTGAACATCAGTCACACTGTGTTCATGCGGTCACATAGTTGTGTTCATGACGCCCACCCACATTTCATGCGGTCACATAGTTGTGTTCATGACGCCCACCCACATTTTATGTGGTCACATAGTTGTGTTCATGACGCCCACCCACATTTTATGTGGTCACATAGTTGTGTTCATGACGCCCACCCACATTTCATGCGGTCACATAGTTGTGTTCATGACGCCCACCCACATTTTATGCGGTCACATAGTTGTGTTCATGACGCCCACCCACATTTCATGCGGTCACATAGTTGTGTTCATGACGCCCACCCACATTTCATGCGGTCACATAGTTGTGTTCATGACGCCCACCCACATTTCATGTGGTCACAGTTCTTCATGCTGCCCACTCTCACATTCTAGATTTAATGCCTCAATTCTGAGGAGATCATCAATGTGTAAGTCAAGAGAAGCATCAACCGTAGTGAAATCAAACGTGCATCAATGTAGAACGGGACAATCTTACAAGAACACTGACTGCACGAGGACTGGAATAATTCAACAGCAGTGAAATTTCGAAACCCTCTCTTTCGAAACCCTCTCTTTCGAAACCCTCTCTTTCGAAACCCTCTCTTTCGAAACCCTCTCTTTCGAAACCCTCTCTTTCGAAACCCTCTCTTTCGAAACCCTCAATTTTGAGCCTCCATATTTTGACGAACCCATGTCGAAACCCTCTATCTTGGTCCTTTTTTTTGCGAATTTATGAATCCACGGATTCATCAATGCGTCAATTTCGAGTGCAGTCATTAATACACAAATATTGTCAAAATTATGAATTCATCAATTTCGGCAGAAATACGAATGTAGTAATTTCAGAATATGTATGGCACATTAATTTGCATATAGATGCAAATACGCCAATTTCATAGATGCAATAATATTATATATATATATATATATATATATATATATATATATATATATTATATATAATATATATATATATATATAATATATATATATAATGTCGTACCAAATAGGTAAAAACTGGTCAATTAGAAAGAACACATTTAAAATTAAGTTCTAAAATTTTCTCTTACACGTTTTATTTAGCCTACTCTGACTATATTTTATATAAGTTTACAATAATTTAATATTAAATAAACCCAATGAAATATATTTTCTTCGTTAGGCTCAGAAGGATTTTTGCGAAATTATTGCATACACAAATTTTCGCTTGTCTTATTCGGTAAGAAGAGCGTTGCTATTTAAGCCAAAATCGCAAGTTTTACCTATTCGGCAAAACACACAAACACACACACACACACACACACACACACATATATATATATATATATATATATATATATATATATTATATTATATATATATATATATATAAGCCTCGGTAGATGAACATGTGGAACTACACATATGATACTGAAGCTCAGTGTTGTCAGCTTCAAGAAGCTCCTGAAGACTCTGATATACTACAGGGGCTTCAATAGGAGAACCTGGGAGCTTGGAGAGAGAGCTAATTATTCTAGCTTGTGAGGTAGGTTGCAAACTAAGTACGGAAGTAGGGACTACAAAACGGCCAACCTTTTTTTTTTTTTTTTTTATCTCAAGAGACTCGGTGTGGCGATCCTTAGTGCTCTGTACCCCGCTCCACCACCTACAACTGCACATCTACTCACCAGGAGTTGACTGAAGTCAGGTCTTCAAGCGAATCGTTCAACATACCTGGTAAGAGAGAACAAAATTTAGTAATCGAAATTTAATAATTATATTAATATTAACATTAGTAATAATCCATAAAAGATAATGTCCACAAAGAGATAATCAGGTCTGACCCAACTCCGTGGATCAAGATCCCATGACAATTATCAAAGCACAAGAGAATTGGTAGTTTTTCGATAAATTAAGAATATCTTTCGTAAGAGCAGTGGTTCAACCCCCCCCCCCCCAAGACACAAGTAGATGAGTACATCCTTCAAGGAGGGGGTGAGGAAAGGTCCTTTGATACTGGTAAGGGTCTCTTGATTCAAGGAAATAGAGCTACTTTCCCATCCTTGGATCAAGCTTTAATACTTACTTCAGTGGCACATTGTGTATTATTGCATTTACTGAAATACCGGCCCTTGCTGTATTGGTGCCACCAATACAGTACCACCAGTGTAGTAAGTGCCACAAATACAGTGCCACCAATACAATAAGTGCCACAAATACAGTGCCAATACAATAAGTGCCACAAGACCAATACAATAAATGCCATTAATAAAGTGTAAAAGACAGTGCCACTAACAGTGCCACTGTCAATACAGGGTCATTAATGCAATAAGTGTCACAAATAGTGTCACTAATGAAATAAGTGTTACAAATAGTGCCACTAATGCAATGTCACAAAACATGCCACATGAATAGTCCACAATACAGTGCACTAATGCATAAGTGCCACTAATACAGTTCCACTAATGCAATAAGTGCCACTAATACAGTGCCACTAATGCAATAAGTGCCACTAATGCAATAAGTGCCACTAATACAGTGCCACTAATGCAATAAGTGCCACTAATACAGTGCCACTAATGCAATAAGTGCCACTAATACAGTGCCACTAATGCAATAAGTGCCACTAATACAGTGCCACTAATGCAATAAGTGCCACTAATACAGTGCCACTAATGCAATAAGTGCCTCTAACACAAGTGCTATAACTTACCAGACACAATACAATAAATACTTCAAGATTTAATCATAAAATAAAATCTGAAATAAATCATCTCAGAATCCGAGAAAAAATTAAACACGACAAAAACGCAAAGAATTATTGAAAAAAACACGAAATAAAAAGAATTCAGAGAGAAAAAAAACTACAAGAGATATTAAAAATGAATTTCCGGGGAATACTTTTTTTAATGAAAAAAAAAAAAAAATGTTTTTGAAAAGACTTGAGGCAGTGCGAAGTTGGCTGCCTGTTTATTTAAGATTATCTTTTTCATAGATTCTAAAAAAAATAAAGATTATCTTTAGAATTCTGTTTAAGATTCTCTTATAAAAAAATTTTTTTTTAGAATCTCTTTTTTTTAAATCTCTAATTCTTCAAGAGTTTCTAATTCTTCAAGAGTCTCTAATTCTTCAAGAGTCTCTAATTCTTCAAGAGTTTCTAATTCTTCAAGAGTTTCTAATTCTTCAAGAGTTTCTAATTCTTCAAGAGTTTCTAATTCTTCAAGAGTTTCTAATTCTTCAAGAGTTTCTAATTCTTCAAGAGTTTCTAATTCTTCAAGTCTCTAATTCTTCAAGAGTTTCTAATTCTTCAAGAGTTTCTAATTCTTCAAGAGTTTCTAATTCTTCAAGAGTTTCTAATTCTTCAAGAGTTTCTAATTCTTCAAGAGTTTCAATTCTTCAAGAGTCTTCTAATTCTTCAAGAGTCTCTAATTCTTCAAGAGTTTCTAATTCTTCAAGAGTCTCTAATTCTTCAAGAGTCTCTAATTCTTCAAGAGTCTCTAATTCTTCAAGAGTTTCTAATTCTTCAAGAGTCTCTAATTCTTCAAGAGTCTCTAATTCTTCAAGAGTCTCTAATTCTTCAAGAGTCTCTAATTCTTCAAGAGTATTTTTTCTAAGGTTCTTAATATTCTCTCTTTTAAAAAATTTCTCTTCTTTAAAGAAAGCATTTTTTAGCTCCCTTTAAATTTCTAATAATTAATTAATCTTCACAGAGATTTCATTTTGATTCCACTTCATTTATGGTTCAACATTCTTTCTCAATTTCTATATCTGTTCGCATTCATTTCCTCAGCGGATTTTTCTTCAGCGTTTATCTTACAATTCTAATTAAATTTCGTATCCACGAGGCAAAAATTTCATGGATTCTATTCTTCAATCTAATTTCAAAACTAATTTTCAAGCTACATTATCAGGCTCAATCCAGAGTTTTTAGAGCACCTCGAATGGTTTTAATATTTACGATGGAACATTATCAGCCAATCAGTTTTAATTTTAAGAGTCACTCGAAGGTTTTCTAATTCTGATGGAACATCTAATCAGTTCAATCAGTGGTTATTTTAGAGCACTCTGATGTTTTAATTTAATCTGATGGAACATTATCCAGGCCAATCAAGGTTTTTTTCAGAGCACTCGAATTCTTTAATATTCTGATGTCGCAGAGTACTGAACTGCTGAGTTTATTCTTCAGGTATCTAATTCTGTAAGAGAAAGTATTAAACACTATAATGATCCTTTATGACAACGTTTTTCGTCCACTAAACGTTAATTTTACTGTTTCGGACTTTTTAAGTCCACTTCCGTGGTCGAACGTTTTCATAATCATATTTGTATCTGCGTATTGATTTGGGTTTGTATAATTCCATTGTTTCGATTGTATAAATATTTTTCACAGTGCAAAGAGTTCACTTTAATCCTATTTTAGGAATTAATTAATATACTTTAATGCCTGATTTCAGGTTAATGTATTTACTTAATCCCTGTTTTTATGGATTATGTGGATTTACTTCGGTCCATATTTTAATGATTTAATAGTATTCTGATCAGGATTGTGAAAGTGGTTTACGTGCAGCCTTACGATGGACCCTAGTGATGGGCATCGATATGGTTTTGAAACCCCATTTTTAATTCGAGGACAATAAAATAGTTGGTTTTACAATACCGAAAAGTTGAGGAGAGATCGTGTCCAAAACGTTTCTTGAGTAGCACCTCATGTTTTTCAGTTCGAGGAACAGCAGGACTAAATCGTGGTGGACTGTAGAAGTTGGAGGGAATATAGCATAAGGTGTTTAGTCCCTATGCTTGATATAGATGATCATTTCAGCATCAGCTTTGAACAACGAGACCTTAACCCAGACTGAAGGTTTTTCAGTCCCAGCACCTTCAGTAATGTCTAATTATCAGGCCAATCAGGGTTTGCAGAACCGAAACTAAAAGTATTTACATGAACATATCAGGCAATTCAGTGGTTTTTAGAGCACCTCGATGGTTTTATATTACTGATGGGAACATTATCAGGCCAATCAGTGGTTTTTAGAGCACCTCGATGGTTTTATATTACTGATGGAACATTATCAGGCCAATCAGTGGTTTTTAGAGCACCTCGATGGTTTTATATTACTGATGGGCGCAGAATACTGACACTGCGAGGTGTATTTCTCTCTGTGTATCTATACTGAAAGAAATATAAACACATATAATGTGATCCTTTATTGACAACGTTTCGTCCACACAGTGAATTTTACTGTTTGTGACTTTTTAAAGTCCACTCTGTGGGCGAAACGTTTTCAATAATCACATTGTACTGCGTGTGTGTGTGTGTGTGTGTGTGTTGTGTGTGTGTGTGTGTGTGTGTGTGTGTGTGTGTGTGTGTGTGTGTGTGTGTGTGTGTATAAATCCATTGTGTCGGCATGTTATATCATTTATTTTCATCTATGCTGAGAGTTCACTTTAATCCCTATTTTAGGGATTAATGTATTTACTTTAATCCCTATTTTAGGGATTAATTTATTTACTTTAATCCCTGTTTTAGGGATTAATGTATTTACTTTAATCCCTGTTTTAGGGATTAATGTATTTACTTTAATCCCTGTTTTATGGATTAATGTATTTACTTCGATTCCTATTTTAATGATTAAAGTATTCTTGTCAGGTTGTGAAAGGGTTACGTGCAGCCTTAATGACCCTAGTGTGGTCGATAGGCTTGAAACCCCATTAATCGACCAATATATTGGTTTACAATACCGAAAAGTTGAGGAGAGACGTGTCAAAACGTTTCTCCTGAGTAGCAGCTTTTCTCAGTCGAGGACAGAGGCGATTTAAACGCTGGTGACTGTAGAAGTGGAGGGATAATGCTAAGGTGTTCAGTCCCTTAGCCTTGATAAATGATCATTCTCTCAGCTTGAAACAACGAGACCCTTAACCCTGACTGAAGGTTTTCAGTCCCTCAGCCTTCATAATGTGTAATTAGCCTGGCCTCGAGTCGGGCTGCCAGAACTGAAAAAACTAAACAGGTCTCAGATATGTCACAAGTATGGAAGTATGGAAGAAGTGAATGTTTTCAGATACTTGGGAGTTGACGTGTCGGCGGATGGATTTATGAAGGATGAGGTTAATCATAGAATTGATGAGGGAAAAAAGGTTAGTGGTGCGTTGAGGTATATGTGGAGTCAAAAAACGTTATCTATGGAGGCAAAGAAGGGAATGTATGAAAGTATAGTAGTAAACACTTTATATGTTTGTGAACTTGGTGTTTAAATGCACATCGAGGAGACGGTTTTGGAGCAGTGGAATGTCACTGTATTAAGGGCATGTGTGGTGTAATATTATGCAGAAATTCGGAGTGTGGAATTGGGAGGTGTGGATAATAATATATTAGTCAAGGCAGAGAGGTTTGTTGTTAGTGGTTTGGTATTTAGAGAGATGTTTCAATTTAGAATGACATTGGGAAAGCATATTAAACTTCTTATAGGGAGGAAGGCGGTAGGGTTCGTCCTCGAAGGTTGGAAGAGAGGGTTAAAGGAGTTTGTAGGGTAAGGGCTTGACTTCAGCAAGCGTGCGTGAGCGTGTTAGATAGGAGTGAATGGACGCAATGGTATTGGACCTGAGATCTGTTGGGTGTGAGCAACGGTAATATTTAGTGAAGGATTCAGGGAAAACGTTATTCATAGTAGGACTTTGAGTCCTGGAAATGGGAGTACAATGCTGCACTTTAAAGGGAGGTTTGGTATTGGCAGTTGGAGGGATATGTTGTTTTATCCTATAGCTTGCTCAAATGTTGTATTCTGAGCACTCTGCAAAAACAGTGATTAATTGCGAGTGGGTGAAGTTTATGATGAAAGTATTTCTTTTTGGATTTCTTTTTTTGGTCACCCGGGCCTCGGTGGAGACGGCCGACTGTTAAAAAATAAAATAATATATAAATATATATATATATATATATATATATATATATATATATATATATATATATATATATATATATATATATATATATATATATATATATATATATATTATAGTAAAACGAGCAGAGTTATGATTTTTATATCATGTTTATTTTAAATTAATCTTGATAACATATTTAGCAGTTAACATAATTACTGATGCAGCATCTACTACCTACTCTCTAAACCCTGTCGTTTTCCCACTTGTGAGGAACTTTCTCATCACTTTTCTTCTCCCAATTTACAACTGCGGCTTCTTTCTCACCTTCTTGAAAGTAATAAGAAACCTCCATCATTTTTTCATAGAGTTTTACGACTCTCTACCCTGTTATCACATCTTCTCTCTCCCAGCTGACAGCCACCGCGGGGATCTTCAGTGCTGTCAGCCCTCCATCGTAACTCGTATTTCAGTGCGGGGAGTCATTTTGTCACACTTACGATAATTAGATCTCTTTCATCTCATCAAGCACACACACGCTGCCCTCACATATATTGTTGGCCAGTGTAGCATACTCGTTCATCACTCCTTTGTATATACTATCTTCTGATGACTATCTTGTTAAAATTAACTCTTAAATCTCTCAATATATCTCTCGCATTAATATATATATATATATATATATATATATATATATATATATATATATATATATATATATATAAAAACTGGTGCTGCATACTCCAGTATAGGCCCGACGTACACGGTGTGTGTGTGTGTGTGTGTGTGTGTGTAAGTACACACACAATGTTTATTAATACAAACGGGGTCGGTAGCAGACTGGGAAGGATAAGGTATTTATGTTTTAAGAACAATTTTGGAAAAAACTATTTTGTGTTATTTGTCTTGTCAAGAGTACAAAGTTTACTGTCAGGGAGAGAGAGGGAGAGAGAGGGAGAGGAGGGGGAGGGAGAGAGGGGGGGGAGAGAGAGAGAGAGGGGGGGAGAGAGGGAGAGAGGTGTGGAGAGAGAGGGGGGAGAGGGAGAGGAGAGGGAGAGAGGTGTGGAGAGAGAGGAGAGAGAGAGAGAGGGAGAGAGAGAGGGGAGAGAGAGATAGAGAAGGGAGAGAGAGAGAGAGAGAGAGAGAGAGAGAGAGAGAGAGAGAGGAGAGAGAGAGAGAGAGAGAGAGAGAGAGAGAGAGAGAGAGATGAGAAGAGAACGAGAAACGAGTAGAATAAAAACCGACCCTAACTGGAGCACCAACGACTCTACCCCCCCACCCCCCCCCCCCACACCCCCCACACACACACGTCAACGCCTGATCTCACATCTGCACTAACCAACGTCACGTCTTCCTTACAGTTGACCTAAATTAACCTAGAACTAGCACCGACTCACATATCCAAGACTCACAACACAAATAATAACTCAGGGAACTAAACCTTACCGCCGGGTGTAGCACCAATTGTAACACCTTCTCGAGTCCTCACCACATATGGCACCCTTATGAGGGGAAGCCAACTCGGGTGATTACTAGCCTGTGTTTCACTATAATGATTACTTGTCATTTGATGACTCGTTTGGAGGAGTTTTTCACTCGATAAAAAAGTGAAAAACTACAACATATGAGAATGTGACCATTAAATGAACTTTCACATCTCTCGACTTTCTCAGTTCATATTTTCGAAGTTTTGTGTTAAAAATATGAATAAAAAAGTTTATTTTTTTAAAATGCAACTAAAATTTTAGTACTTGACATACGAACATACGTGTGTGTGTGTGTACTCACCTATTTGTGGTTGCAGGGGTCGAGTCTTAGCTCCTGGCCTCGCCTCTTCACTGGTTGCTACTAGGCCCTCTCTCTCCCCGCTCCATAAGCTTTATCAAACCTCGTCTTAAAACTGTGTATGGTTCCCGCTTCCACTACGTCACTTTCTAGGCTATTCCACTGCCTGACAACTCTGACTGAAGAAATACTTCCTAACATCCCTTTGACTCATCTAAGTCTTCAACTTCCAATTGTGACCTCTTGTGTCTGTGTCCCCTCCCTGGAACATCCTGTCTTTGCCCACCTTGTCTATTATATGTCGTTATCATGTCTCCCTTAACCCTTCTGTCCTCCAGTGTCGTCAGGCCGATTTCCCTTAACCTTTCTTCATAGGACATTTCCCTTAGCTCTGGAACTAACCTTGTTGCAAACCTTTGCATTTTCTCTAATTTCTTGACGTGCTTGATCAAGTGCGGGTTCCAAACAGGTGCTGCATACTCCAGTATGGGCCTGACGTACACGGTGTACAATGTCTTGAACGATTCCTTACTAAGGTATCGGAACGCTATTCTCAGGTTTGCCAGGCTCCCATATGCTGCAGCAGTTATCTGGTTGATGTGTGCTTCCGGAGACATGCTCGGTGTTATACTCACCCCAAGATCTTTCTCCTTGAGCGAGGTTTGCAGTCTTTGGCCACCTAGCCTACACTCCGTCTGCGGTCTTCTGTGCCCTTCCCCGATCTTCATGACTTTGCATTTGGCGGGGTTAAATTCGAGAAGCCAGTTGCTGGACCAGGTGTACAGTCTGTCCAGGTCTCTTTGAAGTCTTGCCTGAGCCTCATCTGATTTAATTCTCCTCATTAACCTCACATCGTCTGCGAACAGGGACACTTCTGAGTCTAACCCTTCCATCATGTTCATATATACCAAAAATAGCACTGGTCCTAGGACCGACACCTGTGGGACCCTGCTCGTCACAGGTGCCAACTGTGATACCTCATTACGTACCATGACTCGTTGTTGCCTCCCTGTCAGGTATTCTCTGATCCACTGCAGTGCCCTTCCTGTTATATGCGCCTGATCCTCAAGCTTCTGCACTAATCTCTTGTGAGGAACTGTGTCAAAGGCCTTCTTGCAGTCCAAGAAGATGCAATCAACCCACCCCTCTCTCTCGTGTCTTACTTCTGTTACTTTATCATAAAATTCCAGGTATGCGACACAGGATTTGCCTTCCATGAATCCGTGCTGGTTGGCGTTTATACTCTTGTTCCGTTCCAGGTGCTCCACCACTCTCCTGATAATCTTCTCCATAACTTTGCATACTATACACGCCAGTGACACAGGTCTGTAGTTTAGTGCGTGCGTGTGCGTGTGTGTGTGTGTGTGTGTGTGTGTGTGTGTGTGTGTGTGTGTGTGTGTGTGTGTGTGTGTGTGTGTGTGTGTGCATGCGTGCGTGTCTGTCTGTCTGTCTGTCTGTCTGTCTGTCTGTCGGTCTGTCTTTCTTTGTGTCTGTGTATGTCTGTCTCCGTCTGTCTGCGTGCGCGTGTGCGTCTGTGTGCGTGCACAACACCCTTGTGTGTGCACTACACCAGCGTGTGTTGAACACTTGACAACCTTCACTATGCAAGAAGACCCCCATCACTCGACCACCACGAACATCGTCAACCACATCCAACATCCTTTGTTACATCCAGTACCCTTTATTACATCCAACACCCTTTGTTATATCCAACACACTTTGTTACATCCAGTACCCTTTGTTACATCCAGCACCCTTTATTACATCCAACACCCTTTGTTACATCCAACACACTTTGTTAAATCCAGCACCCTTTCTTACTTCCCTACCCTTTGTTACACCCAGCACCCTTTGTTACGTCCAACACCTGTAGGTACAGCTCCAAAATCCAGCTGTACAGTCGTGAACCCTAAAGCTGTACACACCTCAGGGTGTTAGTGGAACCGTGGAGACAAGAAAGTTAAGGTAAGTATAGTACGTAATAAAGCAATTAGATCCACGTTAAGACGGACAAGATTCTGAGAGACTGGCTAGTCTTCTCGTAGTCAAATACTGCTATTTAACAACCCCGTGCAATACTGTGCAATCATCTTGGGCACCTTGGCCTTCTCTCTCTCGCACACACTCCCTCACATCCTCTCGCACACACTTCCTCACATCCCTTCTCTCTCTCGCTCTCTCTCACACTCCCTCACATCCTCTCTCATTCACTCCGTCATCCTCCCTCCGTCCCTCACTCACAGTTCATCTCTCCCTATCCCTATCTTCATTCTTTCCCTATCCTTCCCACCTTCAATTTCTCATTCTACCTTTTCATTTATTTCTGTCAACCTTTTTATCCCCCTTTCCTAACCTCTCCACTCTTCCATATACCACATTCTTTTCCCTTCCTTTCTTTCACTCACTTCCCCTCCCTTCAGCTTTAATTCCCTCGTTCACCTTCCTGTAGTGTACCAGAGCAAACTTAGTATACTGTAGTGTACCAGAGCAAACTCAGTATACTGTAGTGTACCAAAGCAAACTTAGTATACTGTAGTGTACCAGAGCAAACTCAGTATACTGTAAATGTACCAGAGCAAACCAGTTACTGTAGTGTACCAGAGCAAACTTAGTATACTGTAGTGTACCAGAGCAAACTCAGTATACTGTAGTGTACCAGAGCAAACTCAGTATACTGTAGTGTACCAGAGCAAACTTAGTATACTGTAGTGTACCAGAGCAAACTTAGTATACTGTAGTGTACCAGAGCAAACTCAGTATACTGTAGTGTACCAGAGCAAACTCAGTATACTGTAGTGTACAAGAGCAAACTCAGTATACTGTAGTGTACCAGAGCAAACTTAGTATACTGTAGTGTACCAGAGCAAACGTAGTATACTGTAGTGTACCAGAGCAAACTCAGTATACTGTAGTGTACCAGAGCAAACTTAGTATACTGTAGTGTACCAGAGCAAACTCAGTATACTGTAGAGTACCAGAGCAAACTCAGTATACTGTAGTGTACCAGAGCAAACTCAGTGTACTGTAGTGTACCAGAGCAAATTCAGTATACTGTAGTGTACCAGAGAAAACTCAGTATACTGTAGTGTACCAGAGTAAACTCAGTATACTGTAGTGTACCAGAGTAAACTCAGTATACTGTAGTGTACCAGAGTAGTAGCAGTAAGTAGCAGCAGAAAGTAGTAGTAAGTGGCAGTAGTTAATAGTAGCAGTAAGTAGTAGTAGTTAATAGTAGCAGTAAGTAGCAGTAGTTAGTAGTAGTAAGTAGCCGTAGTAAGTAGTAGTAGTATTAGTAGTAAGTAGTAATAGTAGTAAGTAGTAGTAAGTAGTAGTAGAAGAGTAAGTAGTAGTAGTAGTATAGTAGTAGTAGTAGCAGTAAGTAGAGTATAGTAGTAGTAGAAAGTAGTAGTAGTAAGTAGTAGTAAAGTAGTAGTAAAGTAGTAAGTAGTAGTAGTAAGTAGTAAGTAGTAAGTAAGTTAGTAGTAGTAGTAAGTAGTAATAGTAGTAAGTAGTAGTAGTAAGTAGTAGTAAGTAAGTATAGTAAGTAGTAAGTAGTAGTAGTAGTATTAGAAAGTAGTAGTAGTAAGTAGTAGTAGTAGTAGAGTAGAAGTGTAGTAGTAGTAAGTAGTAGTAGTAGTAGTAGTAGTAGTATTAAGTAGTAGTAAGTAGTAGAAAGGAGTAGAAGTAGTAGTAGAGTAGTAGTATAGTAGTAAGTAGTAG
>NC_069468.1:19618285-19683285 GCF_026875155.1 Cherax quadricarinatus
AGAGAGAGAGAGAGAGAGAGAGAGAGAGACTCTCCAAGGGTCTGGCTTCTGGGGTGAGCACATCAGAAAGTCTAACCATGAAAGTCAATTAACTCATACTGCAGATGCCCATGACCACCCCCCTCCCCCCACCATGTAGCTGGCCGGTCTCAAAAAAAAAAAAATCTTATCAGCTGACGCCTAATACGAAGTCTTGACTGCCCGCCGCAGAAAAATACTCTCATATCTTCAGACACTAGACTGGCAAAATTGAATTTGAGGAGGTAAAAGTGACCAGAGCCTGGGCCCAGCCTTGCCTCAGTGGCTGGCTGGCTGGCTGGCTGGCTGGCTGGCTGCCTGGCTGGCTGGCTGGCTGGCTGGCTGGCTGGCTGCCTGGCTGCCTGGCTGGCTGGATGCCTGGCTGCTTGGCTGGCTGGCTGCCTGGCTACGAGAATGGCTGATTGGCTAAAAGGATGGCTGACTGTCTGGTTAAGAGGATGGCTGACGTTCTGGCTAAGCGGATGGCTGACGTTCTGGCTAAGCGGATGGCTGACGTTCTGGCTAAGCGGATGGCTGACGTTCTGGCTAAGCGGATGGCTGACGTTCTGGCTAAGCGGAAGGCTGACGTTCTGGCTAAGCGGATGGCTGACGTTCTGGCTAAGCGGATGGCTGACGTTCTGGCTAAGCGGATGGCTGACGTTCTGGCTAAGCGGATGGCTGACGTTCTGGCTAAGCGGATGGCTGACGTTCTGGCTAAGCGGATGGCTGACGTTCTGGCTAAGCGGATGGCTGACGTTCTGGCTAAGCGGAAGGCTGACGTTCTGGCTAAGCGGATGGCTGACGTTCTGGCTAAGCGGAAGGCTGACGTTCTGGCTAAGCGGATGGCTGACGTTCTGGCTAAGCGGAAGGCTGACGTTCTGGCTAAGCGGATGGCTGACGTTCTGGCTAAGCGGATGGCTGGCGTTCTGGCTAAGCGGAAGGCTGACGTTCTGGCTAAGCGGATGGCTGACGTTCTGGCTAAGCGGAAGGCTGACGTTCTGGCTAAGCGGATGGCTGACGTTCTGGCTAAGCGGATGGCTGGCGTTCTGGCTAAGCGGATGGCTGACGTTCTGGCTAAGCGGAAGGCTGACGTTCTGGCTAAGCGGATGGCTGACGTTCTGGCTAAGCGGATGGCTGGCGTTCTGGCTAAGCGGGAAGGCTGACGTTCTGGCTAAGCGGATGGCTGACGTTCTGGCTAAGCGGAGGCTGACGTTCTGGCTAAGCGGATGGCTGACGTTCTGGCTAAGCGGATGGCTGGCGTTCTGGCTAAGCGGATGGCTGACGTTCTGGCTAAGCGGAAGGCTGACGTTCTGGCTAAGCGGATGGCTGACGTTCTGGCTAAGCGGAAGGCTGACGTTCTGGCTAAGCGGATGGCTGACGTTCTGGCTAGCGGATGGCTGACTTCTGCTAAGCGGATGGCTGACGTTCTGGCTAAGCGGATGGCTGACGTTCTGGCTAAGCGGATGGCTGACGTTCTGGCTAAGCGGATGGCTGGCTGGCCGAGAGACATTAGTAATCTTATCAATTACCCCCTGAGTATGATGTTTGCAGAAGGTTGTGTACATGAGAGACCTGCTTCATGATCAATGTACTCAGGTGACTTCTTGCACCTCGCCATCACCTACCTACTCCCGTTACTGCTCCAGATACCTACTTCTTCGGTGAAAACAAAAAGGAAACAAAAGGACACAGCTTTTGTTGGAAAAATGTTTTGTGTATACTGTTATTATTCTTTAGTCGCAGTGCCCCATTTTGCTCCTTAATTAGCCGCTTACATTACTTTTATCCGTTGTACTGTGCTCCTCTCTCTACCGTTGGTCCCATCGAGAAGGTATCCTGAAGTTGAAAGTCTCTTGATTCAAGGAATCGGAGTCATCCCTTGCCTTCCTCTGATCACACCTGCGTGCCTCCCATTCCCCAGGTGTTGTATGTACCTTACGGGTTTACAGAAATTAACAATAAAGCCGTTATTATTTTAAATCGCTTAATCGTTTACTTTTGTTAGTTTATTGCATCGGTTTTTTTCACCAATTATTAAATTTCGTCTTTGCAATGGATATTTATTTTTTTTCATCTGCTCCTCTGTTTATTTGTCTGTTACATGTTCACTTGTTTATTGCAGATTTTTTACATATTTTTTATGTTCCTTATTGTAACATCTGCCAATGTTTAATATTAATTTTATTCGTCTTTCAGTATGTTCCTCTGTTTATTGATTAAGTGTTCCTTAGGGAGTTATTCAGATCATCATCTCCCTCTTCCTCCTCTGTTCATCCTCATTTTCATCCTCTCCTCTTATTCCCGTTTAATGCTATGACCTGAGTCTAATCTGCTTCTCTCTCTCTCTCTCTCTCTCTCTCTCTCTCTCCACTATTCACGTTGCTACTCTGATCTTTATGTTTTGCTTTAAGATTCTCTCTCTCTCTCTCTCTCTCTCTCTCTCTCTCTCTCTCTCTCTCTCTCTCCTCTCTCTCTCTCTCTCTCTCTCTCTCTCTCTCTCTCTCTCTTCCCCCTATTCACGTTGTTACTCTGATCTTTATGTTTTGCTTTAAGATCTCTCTCTCTCTCTCTCTCTCTCTCTCTCTCTCTCTCTCTCTATTCGTGTATACATATTATAGCCTTTCAGCTCTTATTTTTGCCTCGGCTGATTACAAAGCCCGTCCTCTCTCAGGCTGCTACTCACAACACTAACATCACCCAGGCTCCTAATAACTGAGAGGTCAACAAGGTTTGCAGGAGTAAGAGGAGCTTCTTCTTCCTCTCCATTCGTCACTCTTCACCTGTTCCTTTTTCTTCCTTGTCTGTTTATTGTATAATGGCCGGTTAATGGCCTATAGACTACACAAGGATCATTAACATTGCACGTAACCTCTCTTATTTACTACTGAAGGGTACGTTGATCCCTAAATAGGGACTAAAGTAAATTTTCAGAATATATATTCTGAAGAACACGTCTAGTGTATGTATATCCCCTGTCTATCATATACTAGGGAAAACATGATCAAATTACCAACTTTAGAAAACGGGATGGTCGGGAAGGTCGATTTCAATTTCGGTGAATATGTGAGGGTGGGAATATAAGGAGGTGGATGGCAGGGATGGTTGAGTGTGTGTTCCGGGGTAGGAAGGAGAGGGATTTACTTTTTTCCACTACCCCGGGTAGTTTTACATAGGAATGCGTACCGATGGGGGAGTCTACTATCGCCCCCGGAGGCTGCCGCTCCAGCTTCGTGCACAAATGAAGCTCTGTGAATGCAACATCACCTGAACACAGCGATGTTTGGGTTTGAATTGCACACTTGACGCTCGTTGAAAATATTGAGTGCGTCCCAGAGGGTGAGTTTGCCTGCAACTTTCTGATATGGTCTATGTGGCTCTGGCCTGATCCGTGCTTCAGAGTTCATCTTGGCCAGGCTAATCCGCAGGCAATAATGTTCCTCTCGTCTCTGATATCACGAATTTTTCACTACTAATCAGTGTTCACTGCAGCATTTTATGCAATACTGGTGCTTGGTATTCTGAAAGTACTCAAAAAAGACTTAATCTGGTGATTCTTTGCTCCTCTTCGTTGGTAGTATCTTCTTTCAGTTCTGCCAGAGTTAAAACGTTGCTTAGAGAGGATGAACACACACTACACTAGTAACACAACGTTTTTACACTAGCAGCAACACTCGTGTAGACGTATTTCCTTATCCTTCTCAGCTACTGTGTTCTTTTTTTTTGTTTTGTTAAATGTGCTTATTAATGGTTAAATGCAATTTTTTGGTGAATGAAATTCATTACTCGCAGCAGTGAACTAGCGAATCATAATTTGAAATTGCCACTGCACACACACTGATAATTAAAGCAGGTTCTTAATGAGAGATGAGAGACAAAGTCATTATAGGGATGGTGTAATTACTAGCAGTAAATGGCACACTGATAACATTAGTCTACTTCTACATTAATCATTCTGAAAATGGGTATGATAATGTAGGAAATTTTTCTGTAAGAGAAAGTTAAGATGGTCTTTTAAACTTTAAAAGTTCAAAATGACAATTATAGGTCAAGAGGCAATGAGAGAGAAGAAACATATATATATATATATATATATATATATATATATATAATATATATATATATATATATATATATATATATATATTATATATATATATATATGTATATATATATATATATATATATATATATTTATATATATATATATATATATATTTATATTATATATATATATATATAGAGAGAGAGAGAGAGAGGAGAGAGGAGAGAGAGAGAGAGAGAGAATGAATGAATTTAAGAGGTCTGAAAGAGAAATACTGGGCAACCTGAGGATACAAATCACAATGGACTGGCTCTACACTGAAGCCCGCTGACAAGAATTTGCAGAGTGAAGCTGCGGATCAGCTCCCTTAGCTCGTCAAAGAGCTTTGTTAAAGAAGAACGAGGAGACTAAGTGAGCTCTTCAAATCCAGTGGAAGTTTCCAGGAAAGTAGTGGGAAGTTTAAGCTAATCTCTGCTCAGGAAAAAGATTGATTAACCAACTGTGAAGACTGGATGCCTGGTACCAGAGAGACAGAGATTCGGAGAGATTAGATGATAGGAGTAAACATTACTCGACCCTTGCACCTGAGTGAAGTTGTTTGACAAGAGGTGCCAGTCAGAAGCAATGTCGACCCAAGAGGACAAGAAGGCATCTTAACTTGATGGAACACTTGAAGTCATTGCAGTCTGAGGCCAGGTATAAACGGACTTGAAATCTGGAGCAAACAAAGAGAAGGGTGAGGCGTGTGTACCATCTGGGTAACTTTTATTGTGTGTTGGTAGAGACGTTTGCTCTCACTTGTGTATATTACCAAAAGACTTTCGGGTCGTTCTCATTGCTCTCTTCTTTCTTGTGTCATCTTGAAACTCGTCTTTATACCTTCAGCCTCTTCTTTCTATTCCTCTTCCTGGCTCTCGTGTAGGAGATCGGCATTATACCCAATTAACGTAACTGGTGTGTGTGTATACTCACCTAAGCCACCTGATTGTGAAGTAAAAGGACACAAGTGCAACTAATGTGACATTTATTGTGGCAACGTTTCGCTCTCCAGGAGCTTTATCAAGCCATTACAAACAATACATGGACACAGAGGGTATATAAAGGCTCAGAGTGAGGTGAATACTAGTGAGGTACCATTTCGATGTTCACTAGTGGTAGTAGTAGTAGTAGTAGTAGTGACAAAAGTAATACAATATGGTAGAGCAATTAATTCGTACATGAGTAACTCTACCAACTTTATTACACCTGATTGTGGTTGTAGGTGTCGGGTCATAGCTCCTGGCCGCGGCTCTCCACTGGTCGTTACTATTGTGTGTGTGTGGGGAGGGAGCGAAATGCCTTATGGGTGTGCAGTAGGTGAGGAAGTGCTGGAACAAAAGAAAAGAGAGAGAGGAGGAATAGATAGAAAAAGATGAAGAGAAAGAGGACGAGAGAGATGTAGGAATAGAAAGATATATACATGTAATGTTACTAAGTTTTTCTCCTCATTTCAGGTCTTAATACTGAGGAGCTTTTTAAACTATCTCAAGCATATTAGGTATATTATCATTATAATCAAGGAGAAGCGCTAAACCCGTAGGATTATACGACACCTGTAGGGGGGATGTGGAAGGTATTCAGGCTTAATTCAGGGAACTGGAGCACAGATCCAATTTCCTAGATCAAGACCCCCTCATCAGCGTCAAGGAACCTTTCTTGAGGTTTAGTGTGTTTTGACTGTCCATTCTGTCTCCAGTAAGTCTTCATGCTTCTGTTGCAGATGCATCGAGGCTCAGGGATTGATCATCTCAATATCACCTCTTCACTTCATTCACCGACTCCAGTATTTAATCTTTCTGTTGGACTGAAAACCCCACTGCCTGACAAAAGTCTCCATAAACAAAGATACCCAGGTGTTACATGCCCGCCTTATCATTTTTTCCGTAGGTTCTTGACTGCCACACTTATGCTCACGAGCTTAAAAATATAACACTTGTGTTTTCTTCAGTGGTTTAAGCCCTCGAAGGTGAATGGCTGCATTCTAATTTTCCGGAGTCGTTCTTCCTTTGTTTTTCTGGACCGTGTAAATCACATTCATGTTTACGAGCACTAAAACTCGACTTTATTTCTCATCTTCGCAGTTAAAAGGCTGTAGAAACGACGCTGTTATCATTACTTCCTTCTCGTGCAAACTGCTTCAGTTTTAACACGGGGAAAAAAAAATCGGTATAAAACTGCTTCTTTAATTACCGAGTCCAAAAGAAAGTAATAACTCATGAAAGTTTAACGTCAGCGTTCAATGGACGTAGCAGTTTATTATCCAAAAAGTTATGAACCAAAATATTCACAATATCAAGAACTAAGTGGGTTCTTTAAAAAATGCAAATTTTCAGTAACACTCACAACTCCCGGCATTTTAGTCGCTTTTTACGACATGCACTGCTCAAGGGGGGGGGGGGAGACGCTGGAATTCTGTCCCACTTCTCCATGGAGGTGAAAACAAACACTACAGGGACAAGTAGAATTAAGAAATTAAAGGGAACCCAGCAAGAAACTAATATATCACAACAAGTATAAACATCACAGTAACTTTAATCTTACCCTTATGAATGTACTTTGATTCTATGATACTTACAGCCTATACGAATATCAATTAATTTTTGTATGGACGGTCTTTATGGTGCGATAATTAAATATCACGTCCGCAGCCCTGGACACCACAACACCCCCCCCCCCCCCTAAAAAAAATTATTATTCTGTACTCTGTCTTCACTATTGTCAGCAGTACGTTATTTGGATCCATCTATTTTCCTTATCTACTCTGTGGGGTTTGAAATGCATCACTCACGCCAGAAGACGAAACATGGTCCGTGAAAATGGTCACGGACATTTTTGTACAGAAGCTAATAGGATTATCAAAGTTAATTCCTTGGGTAGCGACGAAAATGAATTTGGCAAATATTTTTGTTATAAGCTTTGGGTTTGAGAAAAAACTGCCTAGTATGGGCCAGTAGACCTGATGCAGTGCTCCTCCTTTCTTATGTTCCTTTATCATTCACTAATTTAGACATTCGAAGAGATCAGAAAGGTTGTCCCCTCCAAGGATACAAGTGAGGAAATTGTATCCACATCTAGTACTTATGGTGCAGACCTTGACACGGATATTAGCGGACAGTATGGTTCTTCACGCACTTCAACTGTTTTTATGACTAACAGAGCATCTGAAGCTATGATAAATTAGACATGTGCAACACTTGTCTAATTTATCCACTTGTCGGTTCTCTGAACCATTTAGCTACATCTACAGCTATAACGAAGGGCCAGGGGATGAGGACGGGTCGACAACGGCAGCAGCCGATGCATCCTTCACCCAGATAAGGAAATTTTACCTGATACTACATCATCTGATACGACACGGAGGCTGGTGAGTAAGTTTATTCGGGTATACACAAATACAGCTACATAGACTCACGAAATATACCACGGACGGGGATAGAACCAGCGATCAGAGAGTCTCAAAACTCCAGACCGTCGCGTTAGCCACAGGGTCAGCTAGCCACAATAAGATTCGTCCAACTAGGTATATTTCTACACCAGAAATATACCTAGTTGGATGAATCTTATCAGAGCCAGCTGGCCCAGTTGTTAACGCACTGGCCTGCGAGCTTTAGGTCTCATCTGCCATGGGTTCAAAACCCACCCGTTCACTGACTTATAAAAACGTGTGTGAATGCAGAGAGGCAATGGAGTGTCGTGTTGGTAGTAACAGACTTGTAGAAGACAGAGGCAAGAACACACACAGTCAGTGACGATGACAGCTGATGTTCGAGCAGTAGACTTGAAATTGATGTTACTGAAGACGTGAAATCCTACACTGAAAATTCATTTAATATTAAAGTAACTGAGACATCAAAACTATCCATTCTAATGTTTTCAAAACAACTGTGACTATGAGGGATAGATCAAAGCTTTTTAATTCAAAACTATGTCCTCAAAATATCATGGTTGATAAGTACTATAACAGAAAACCTAAAGAGGTTTAATGTTTCAAATATCAAAGGTATTAACTTAATACCCAAGTATTAACTTTATATTTTATTAGCACATCGGTCGTTTTTCACCGCGTGACCCGAACAAAAAAGAAACACACTTTATCATCATTCACTCTATCACTGTCTTGCCAGAGGCGCGCCGACACTACACTTAAACTAATATATCAACAACCCTCCTCTAGAGCGCAAGAACTGTATTCTCCACCTCCAGGATTCAAGTCCGGCCAACCGGCGGTTTCCCTGAATCTCTTCATAAATGTTACTTTGCTCACACTCCAACAGCACGCTCAAGCACGCTTGCTGGAAGTCCAAGCCCCTCGTACACAACTTCCTTCACCCCCTCCCCTTTATACCTTGGCATTAACTTATGGCCAGAACACGTTTGAAGGATCCATACCATGTGAACAGAGGCGTTTCACCGCCCACTAGTTTTTCAGTACAACACAGAGAAGGACGGTGGAAGACGAAAAGTTAGAGGTAATCAGTCCCTCAGCCTGGACTCGATGCGTTTAGTCCATCGCTCTTGAGAAATTATAAACTTGAGACAGTGGAAGGTGAGGTAAACAGTCCCTCAGTCTTGACACAAGGTATTCCCGCAGCCTGGACCAGTCTGAAGCAGTGACACCATCGTTGACTAGCAACAGAGTCGCTGGTCTTCCTCTTGCGTTTTCGTCGCTAAGTTTGTGCTTCCATCATTAGACTCCAAACACGGGTAAGGCCCACCCAAAGCAACAAAACCCGGGAAAAATTAAAACCCGCATGACTACTACTTTGTAATTTGATTTACGTCTTTTATTTCCCGCGTTTATTTTGGGGGCGAGAATATTTGAGCCCCAGTCACCTCCCGGCTCCCAAAAGTGGCGGTTTTTTTTATTATTCTTTAGCTTTTTTCCCCATTCTGTCTGTCTCTCTCTGTCTCTCTCTCTTGAGAGGTATTATGGAAATGATCTAAAAAAACCAAAAAATCAAAAAGGTTACCAACTACAACATCTTTGGGGCTGGGGGGACTGATTGTTCATCCCCCTTCACATTCCACATTTTATCTCTTTCTGGACGATAAAACCATTTTGGGGGGAAATTTTCCAAAAATGAAGATCCCCAAAGAGTAGCTCACGTGTGAAAATGCACTTTCTCACATTATCTCTCTCTCTCTCTCTCTCTCTCTTCCTCTTCTTCTCTCTCTCTGATAGCGGGTCTATTTACATGTGTGTGGACAACATGGGGCCTTCCCAATGATCCCCCCAACAAAGCCCTTTCATTTGTTTTTTTACACCATATTACTTCGCCGATTTCAAAGCTGTTCTCATCTCCTTTTTTCCCCCTCCCCCCCCCCTCCCTTCCTCATCCCCCCCCCTCATCCCTCCTGCACTCTTTCTTCTTTTTGTTTTACAAAGTGGAAATTTAAAATTTTCCCGGTTCTTCTCTTTGTATTAAAAGTGCCGATTGTTCCTAAAATTTTCCAGTGTCTTCAACTAGCAATGAGACACCCAGGGAAGACAAAAACGAAAAGGAAAACAACACGCAGGGCAGCAAGCGAACGGGAATACAATAACAAGCAACAAAAATTAAGACTAAAGGAGGGTACGTGCAGAGTATGTAGTGGGAAAATGTTTGTTGGGGGTCGTGAAATGTAGGGGTACAGTGCAGAGTAATGTAGAAGGTACGGCAGGTAACGAGGGGGTACAGTGCAGAGTACTGGGGGAGGTACAGTGTAAGTACTATGGGGGACAGTGAGGTATATGGATACAGTGTAGAGTACTCTGGAGGTACAGTGTGGGAGTACTACTGGGGGTACAGTGTAGAGACTCTGGAAGTACGGTGCAAAAAATATACGGGAAAAATACGGTAGGTATATTGGGGGTACAGTGTAAAGTACTACCCCTGAGACGGGTTTTCAAGCCCGAAACTAACCCCTGAGCGAGGTTTTCAATGCTCCGTAACTACACCCTAGACGAGGTTTAAAATGCTCCGTAACTACACCCCTGAGACGAGGTTTCAATGTTCCGAAACAAAACCCTGAGACGGGGTTTTCAATCTCCGTAACTACACACCCTAACAAGGTTTCAATGCCCCGTAATACACACCTGAGACGGTTTAAATTCCGTAACTACAAAACCTGAGAAAAGGTTTCAAGTCCATAACTACAACCTGAGACGAGGTTTAAAGCTCCATAACTACACACCTGAAAAAAAGGTTCAAAGCTCCATAACTAACACCTGAGACAGGTTTTAAAAAAGCTCCATAACTACACCCCTGAGAGAGGTTTAAAATGCTCCGTAATGCCACCAAAGACAGTTCTAAAACCAGGGGAAAATATCAATGGGGCTTGCGTGAAAAAAATAAATCTAACGTGTCAAACAACTCCTCTAAGACTCTAGGTCCTGGCAACATAAGCAAGTGGTGACTGGGGGCAACAGAGGAAGTGTATGAAGGGAAGGGGGGGGAACATTTTATAAAAGATGTTTTGCTCTGGTTGAGCTTCATGAGATGATAAAGTCAAAAAAAGGGTTATTTGTTAATTTTATGTCAATAATGAAATTTTTTTGTTTTAAAAGTATACAAGTCATGTCTTTCAATATATTTATTATGAAAACAGCAACAATGTGGTTCCCTCACCTTCTTTTTAGTTTTCTCCTTTTTCTTGCTTAGTTGTGACCTGACAATAGTCCAGGACGGACCGAAACATCGTCAAAATTTCCCCAAGTGCAAGTTACAAGAAATTTGTGAAAAAAAAAGGTTCTGAGATTTGCCAATACAAATATTCGGGACAACCACACAAGAACTACAGGGAAATTCTACAGCTGATGAACATCAGATCAGTGGAAGGGAGAAGACTATGTAGAGATATGATCAGAATGCACAAAATACTCAGCGGTACTGACAAGGAAGTTGCAGTTAAAAATGGAAAGAATCAGGAGGAGACGATACAGAGGGACACTGAACTCGCAAATGAGCCAGCGACATGTTACATGAAAGATATTTAATGTAAATGAGGAAGGTAAACACACACACACACACACACACACACACACACACACACACACACACAACACACACACACACACACACACACACACACACACACACACCCACACAGCGGAGAAGAAAGTGATTACATAGTGGGAACACTTCACTCTGGAGGTCCCAAGGTGGTAATAGCAGTGATGTATAAACCCACCACAGAACAGCAGGAGGCCAAGGCAAGAGTACGACGAGAGCAATAGAGCGATGGTTGACACACTGGCTAGAGTGGCCAGAAGAGCTCATGCATGCAGGGCAAAGCTCCTGATCATGGGTGACTTTAACCACAAGGAGATCGATTGGGAGAACTTGGACCCACATGGGGGCCAAGATACATGGAGGGCTAAGATGATGGAGGTGGTACTGGAAAACTTCATGTGCCAACACGTAAGGGACACTACAAGAGAGAGAGGAGAGGATGAACCAGCAAGGCTGGACTTAGTATTCACCTTGAGTAGTGCAGATATCGAGGACATCACATATGAAAGACCCCTTGGGGCCAGTGACCATGTGGTTTTAAGCTTCGAATACACAGTAGAGCTACAAGTGGAGGGAGAAGCAGAAAGGCCAGGACGAATGAAGCCAAACTACAAGAAAGGGGACTACACAGGAATGAGGAACTACCTGAACGGGGTTCAGTGGGACAGAGAACTGGCAGGGAAGGCAGTTAATGAGATGATGGAATATGTAGCAACAAAATGCAAGGAGGCTGAGGAGAGGTTTGTACCCAAGGGTAACAGGAATAATGAAAAAGCCAGGATGAGCCCATGTTTACCCAAAGGTGCAGGGAGGCAAAAACCAAGTGTGCTAGGGAATGGAAGAAATATAGAAGGCAAAGGACCCAGGAGAATAAGGAGAACAGTCGTAGAGCCAGAAAGGAATATGCACAGATAAGAAGGGAGGCCCAAAGACAATATGAAAATGACATAGCAGCGAAAGCCAAATCTGACCCAAAACTGTTGTACAGCCACATCAGGAGGAAAACAACAGTCAAGGACCAGGTAATCAGGCTAAGGAAGGAAGGAGGAGAGACAACAAAAAATGACCATGAAGTATGTGAAGAACTCAACAAGAGATTCAAAGAAGTGTTCACAGAGGAGACAGAAGGGACTCCAGAAAGACGGAGAGGTGGGGCACACCACCAAGTGCTGGACACAGTGCACACAACCGAGGAAGAAGTGAAGAGGCTTCTGAGTGAGCTAGATACCTCAAAGGCAATGGGGCCAGATAACATCTCCCCATGGGTATTGAGAGAGGGAGCAGAGGCGCTATGTGTACCCCTAACAACAATATTCAATACATCTATCGAAAACAGGGAGATTGCCTGAGGCATGGAAGACAGCAAATGTAGTCCCAATCTTTAAAAAAGGAGACAGACATGAAGCATTAAACTACAGACCAGTGTCACTGACATGTATAGTATGCAAAATCATGGAGAAGATTATCAGAAGAGTGGTGGAACACCTAGAAAGGAACGATCTCATCAACAGCAGCCAACATGGTTTCAGGGACGGGAAATCCTGTGTCACAAACCTACTGGAGTTCTATGACATGGTGACAGCAGTAAGACAAGAGAGAGAGGGGTGGGTGGATTGCATTTTCTTGGACTGCAAGAAGGCGTTTGACACAGTTCCACACAAGAGATTTGTGCAAAAACTGGAGGACCAAGCAGGGATAACAGGGAAGGCACTACAATGGATCAGGGAATACTTGTCAGGAAGACAGCAGCGAGTCATGGTACGTGCGAGGTGTCAGAGTGGGCACCTGTGACCAGCGGGGTCCCGCAGGGGTCAGTCCTAGGACCAGTGCTGTTTCTGGTATTTGTGAACGACATGACGGAAGGAATAGACTCTGAGGTGTCCCTGTTTGCAGATGACGTGAAGTTGATGAGAAGAATTCACTCGATCGAAGACCAGGCAGAACTACAAAGGGATCTGGACAGGCTGCAGACCTGGTCCAGCAATTGGCTCCTGGAGTTCAATCCCACCAAGTGCAAAGTCATGAATGATTGGGGAAGGGCAAAGAAGGCCGCAGACGGAGTACAGTCTAGGGGTCAGAGACTACAAACCTCACTCAAGGAAAAAGATCTTGGGGTGAGTATAACACCAGGCACATCTCCTGAAGCGCACATCAACCAAATAACTGCTGCAGCATATGGGCGCCTAGCAAACCTCAGAACAGCATTCCGACATCTTAATAAGGAATCATTCAGGACCCTGTACACCGTGTACGTTAGGCCCATATTGGAGTATGCGGCACCAGTTTGGAACCCACACCTAGCCAAGCACGTGAAGAAACTAGAGAAAGTGCAAAGGTTTGCAACAAGACTAGTCCCAGAGCTAAGAGGTATGTCCTACGAGGAGAGGTTAAGGGAAATCAACCTGACGACACTGGAGGACAGGAGAGATAGGGGGGACATGATAACGACATACAAAATACTGAGAGGAATTGACAAGGTGGACAAAGACAGGATGTTCCAGAGATTGGACACAGTAACAAGGGGACACAGTTGGAAGCTGAAGACACAGATGAATCACAGGGATGTTAGGAAGTATTTCTTCAACCACAGAGTAGTCAGTAAGTGGAATAGTTTGGGAAGCGATGTAGTGGAGGCAGGATCCATACATAGCTTTAAGCAGAGGTATGATAAAGCTCACGGCTCAGGGAGAGTGACCTAGTAGCGATCAGTGAAGGGGCGGGGCCAGGAGCTCGGACTCGACCCCCGCAACCTCAACTAGGTGAGTACAACTAGGTGAGTACACACACACACGCCCAGACTTGTTACGTCCTGATACGAGCACATTACATCTTAGTACTCGAGTGAGGCATCCAGAGTGGTCATATTTTATGTAAATCTTCATTTTTGCTTCCTGTCTTCTGGATCCGCTGTGTTTACATTCCATTTTGATAGTTCTATCAATGATTTAAGTCAACTAATTTATACATCGTGAAGGGACATCTCTTACCCTGGATAAATAATTGCCTATATGATCAGATTTGGATGCCCATGATACCTTCAACCTCGTATGAAGGCTGGCAGCTTAATGGCAAAGCATTCGGTTCACAATCGAAAGAACCTGGGTTCACTACCGGGAAAAGGTGAAACGAGTGTCTCCTCTTACACCTACTTCACCGAGCAGAAAATGGGTACCTAAATGTATTGCAGCGGCAGGATAGTAGACAAATAATTAAACTAGATGAACTGGTCCTTAATCTGATTTTAATGTAGTCTTGTATCTAAGTTAAAGTAGATAGTTCTTCCCAGCATATAGCAAAGAACTTGCGATTTCAAATCCAGACTGGTTTTTTCTTCATGTACTCCCATATACTAAACCTATTAAGATATAATTTGTAGATTTTGATTTAAAGACAACGTTTCACCCACCCAGGGGCTTAAAGTCAATCAATGACTTGGTAAAGACCCATTGTGGGCAAAACGTTGCCTTGAAATGAAAGTTTGCTCTACAAATAGCGTCCTCTTGCCAGATACCCAAAGGTTAGTCGGCTCTTGTGGGACACCATCGTAGAGAGAACGAGAAGACCACAACACAAGAAACGCTGTTTGAATTCGAGTTATTCAGGTCGTAGTGTTCTGACCCTTTTTCAGGTGTGTACTTAACTTGGTTACTCTCAGACTAAGTTAATACATTGGCTTACAATAATCAATATTAATGAACACACACAGCTTTTGTCGACACAGAATGATCTAGTTAGACTTGTAAGGGGAAGACCTTTTTCTTTCAGCAAAAAGGCCGTGTCCTACAGAGGCAGGGTGATAAAAAAAAATAACTTTCACCATCATTCACTCCATCACTGTTTTGGAAGGGGAAGACTATTATTAATTATTATTATTTAATTGTTAATGTTTTTCATGAAGAAATGTTAAGTATACTGTGGAAAGAAATCAAATATGCCAGGCTGAGCTGGGAGACTTCAGTAGGACAAAGAGGATATCGTCTAGCATTCCAGTCAGCTTTCAGTAGCTACGGTAGCTTCAAAGTTAGGTTCCAGCAGAGTTGGAGTCACTGCCACATGAACATGGCTTGTCAGGTAACCTGTAAGAACAGATGGGTTAGAGAGTGTGGGGGATCTTGAAAACTGCAGTGTTAGTCAGGGTTAGTGAGTGGGGACTGAGTGCTTGTGGGTAGGTGTCAAGGGAGAGGTGTGAGTGTCAAGGAGAGAGAGAGAGAGAGAGAGAGAGAGAGAGAGAGAGAGAGAGAGAGAGAGAGAGAGAGAGAGAGAGAGAGAGAGAGAGAGAGAGAGAGAGAGAGAGAGACAGACAGACAGACAGGACAGACAGAGTGAGAGAGAGAGAGAGAGAGAGAGAGAGAGAGAGAGAGAGAGAAGAGAGAGAGAGAGAGAGAGAGAGAGTGTGCTGGGTCCACTGTTATGGAATGTCTACTTCAACGACCTTCTTCATCTCATCCCAGAATCACATGCATATGCAGACGACTGTACACTGACATTCACTTATCCAAGAGAAGAAATGCCAGCTGCTCTAAGCTACATCAATCACCAGCTGAGAGCTATATCAGCTTGGGGAAATAGATGGCAAGTAACATTTGCACCTGAAAAAACGCAAATGATGTTCGTCTCTAGGCACCATGATGGTAATGCTGGCGCAGTAGTAAGGATGAATGGGACGATGTTGGCACCTGGAGAAGAAGTTGATATCCTTGGGGTGAAATTTGACTCCAAACTAACCATGAAGAACCATGTTGTAAATCTTGCAAACAAGGCAGCCAGGAAGCTTACAGCACTTCGCCGTATCTCGCATCTGCTTGACAGTAGGGGTTGCAAGATCCTGTACGAGGCACAAGTACGCTCACACCTTGAGTATGCTCCACTTTCTTGGTTTGCCTGCCCCCCCTCTCATCTGCGACTGCTTGACAGAGTAGAGAACAGAGCAAGACGTCTCATCTCTCGCCTGGACCCATCCTGGATAGATCTGTCATTTCAGCAGAGCCTTCAACATAGGAGGGATGTGGGTGGCCTTACTGTTATGTACAAGGCCAATATTGTCAAAATACCACACTTGGATCCACTTCGAGGACAGCGTGTGAAACAAGCTTTTATGCCACAAGACGGGCAGAAAGCAGCAACTTCACTCTGGCTGTACCCTTCTCCAGAACATCACTCCATCTGAGATCATACATACACAGGATGACTCGAGTATGGAACACATTCGTACAGCATAATGATGTCAACGAGATAACGTCAGTTGATCAAATGAAAATGCTGGCCCACAGATGGCTCCAACTTCATCCTGTTCCCTACTTGTATGTCTCATAACAAAAATGCTTTCAAATGAGCTGATGTAGGTAACAGCTCTTAGCTTGCCAATAAAGTTAGGAATCCTTAACCTGTAAATAGCTGTCAATAAAGCTAGGGATCCTTAACCTTGTCAAACCCTGTGTAAAAAAAAAAAAAAAAAAAAAAAAAAAAAAAAGAGAGAGAAAATGATATATTCTCACCGCCATTCTGTAAACATGACGGAGCTTCATCTTCTGCAACCCTCTTAACTTTGTCCTGGATATGCATAGTGTGTGTGTGAGAGAGAGAGAGAGAGAGAGAGAATGAGATTGACTGTGTGTGCGTGTGTGTTCTCACCTATTTGTACTAACCTATTTGTGGTTGCAGGGGTTGAGTCATAGCTCCTGGCCCCGCCTCTTCACTGGTCGCTACTAGGTCCTCTCTCTCCCTGCTCCATGAGCAGTATCATACCTCGTCTTAAAGCTATGTATGGTTCCTGCCTCCACTGCGTCGCTTGCCAGACAGTTCCACTTCCTGACAAATCTATGACTAAAAAGATACTTCCTAACATCCTTCTGACTTATCTGAGTCTTCAGTTTACAGTTGTGACGCCTTGTTTCTGTGTCCCATCTCTGGAACATTCTGCCTCTGTCCACCTTGTCAATTCCTCGTAGTATTTTGTATGTTGTAATCATGTCTTCTTTGACCCTGTCCTCCCTTGTCGTCAGGCCGATTTCTCTTAACCTTTCTTCGTAGGTTATTTCCCCTTAGCTTTGGAACTAGTCTTGTTGAAAGCCTTTGCACTTTCTCTAATTTCTTGACGTGCTTCACCCTGTTGGGGTTCCAAACTAGTGCTGCATACTCCAGTATGGGCCTGGCGTACACGGTGTACAGAGTCTTGAATGATTCCTTACTGAGGTATCGGAACGCTTTTCTCAGGTATGCCAGGCGCCCATATGCTACAGCAGTTATCTGGTTGATATGCACCTCAGGAGATATGCTTGGTATTTTACTCACCCCAGGAACCTTTTCTTTGAGTGAGGTTTGCAGTCTTTGGCCATCTAGCCCATACTCTGTCTGCTGTCTTTTTTGCCCTTCCCCGATCTATAACTTATATTGACGGGGTATAAATTCATGGACCAGAGTTGGAACAGCTATTGCAGCCTGTTCAGGTCTCTTTGTAGTTCTGCCTGATCCTCATCCGATCTAATTCTCCTCATTAGCTTCACATCATCTGCAAACAGGGATACTTCTGAGTCTATCCCTTCCGTCATGTCATTCACATTTACCAAAACTAGCACTGACCCCTGTGTAACCCCGCTCGTCACAGGCGCGCACACTGACACCTCGTCACGTACCATGACTCGTTGTTGCCTCCCTGTCAGTTATTTGCCTGATCCATGCAGTGCTCTTCCGTTATTCTATGCCTGATCCTCTACTTTTGCACTAATCTCTTGTGAGGAACTGTGTCGAAGGCCTTCTTGCAGTCCAAGAAGATGTAGTCTACCCATCTCTCTCTCATGTCTTACTGTAGTTGCCTAGTCATAAACTCCAGTAGTTTTGGTGACACAAGGATTTTCTTTTTCCTGAATCCGTGCTGGTTGTCTTTTATAAGCTTATTCCGTTAGCAGTGCTGCAACCACTCTCCTCCTGATAATCTTCTCCATGACTTTGCATGCTATAACGCGTATGACACTGACCTGTAGTTTAGTGCCTTCGTCTCTTGTCTTTCTTAAAAATGGGGACTACATTTGCCGTCCTTCCATACCCTCAGGTATTTTGCACAGTTGCAATGTAATGTGCAGAAATTGTTGTTAAAGAAGGCACACTCAAGCATCTCTGCTCCTCTCTAAGGATGGATCCACACAGATGTTGTCCGCCGGCCCCACCGCTGTTTGAGGTATCAAGTTCGTTAGAGCAGCTTCTTTACCTCCTCCTCGGTTGTGAGTATCTCATCCAGCACTTTTGGTATATATGAGCCCTCACATTCCCTTGTCGTTTTCTTGTGAGTTCCCCACCGTTCTTCCCCCCCTGATTACCTGGTCCCTTGACTTGTAGTCTTCCTCCTTATGGTGGCTATACAACAAGTTTCGGTCAGACTTGACTTTCGATCTGAACTCACCTAATTGTACTCACCTAATTGTGTGTTCAATGGGTCGAGACTCAGCTCCTGGCCCCCTCTTCTTCAAGTTTCGCAACTGTATCCACTCTCTCTCTGCTCATTCGTACTTTGTCATCACCCTTCTAAAACTAACTATGTATGGTTCCTCCTCCACACTTCACTGGATAGCTATTCCACTTGCTTACAACTCTATGACTGAAGAAATACTCCCTAACGTACCCCTGTTACTCGTCTGAGTCCTTCAGCCTTCCAGTTGTGACACCCCCTTGTCCTGAGTCCCCTCTCTGGAACATCCTATCTCAGTCCACCTTTTCTATTCCCCCCAGTATCTTGTATGTCGTTTATCCATGTCTCCCCCTGACCCTTCAGTCCCCATAGCCGTCCAGTCCGCTTTCCCTTAACCTTTTCCCTACGACATCCCTTGAACCTGGTCTAGCTTGTTTGCAAACCTTTGTACTTTCTCTAACTTTCTTGACGTGCTTGACCAGGTGTGGGTTTTCCAGACTGGTGCGCAACTACCAGTATGGGTCAACATACACCAGTGTCAGTGTCTTGAACGATTCCTTATTAAGGTATCGGAACGCTATTCTCAGGTTTGCCAGGCGCCCGTATGCTGCAGCGGTTATTTGGGTTGATGTGTGCCTCCGGTGATGTGCTCGGTGTTATGGTCACCCCAAGGTCTTTCTCCTGAGTGAGGTCTGTAGTCTTTGTCCACCTAGCCTATTTTCTGTCGGGCGGTCTTCTTTCCCCCTCCCCAATCTTCATGACTTTGCTTTTGGTGGATTGAATTCGAGGGCCAGTTACTGGACCACATTGTCCAGCCTCTCCAGGTCTCTTTGCAGTCCTGCCTCATCCTCGTCCGATTTAATTCTTCTCATCAACTTCACGTCATCTGCGAACAGGACACTTCAGAGTCTATTCCTTCCATCATGTCGTTCACATATATCAAAAATAGCACTGGTCTAGAACTGACCCCTGTGGGACCCCGCTCGTAACAGGCGCCCACTGTGATACCTCTTCACGTACCATGACTCGTTGCTGCCTCCCTGTCAGGTATTCCCTTATCCATTGCAGTGCCCTTCCTTTTACGTGTGCCTGATCCTCCAGCTTCTGCACTAATCTCTTGTGGGGAACTGTGTCAAAGGCCTTCCTGCAGTCTAGGAAAATGCAATCTACCCAACCCTCTCTCTCGTGTCTTACTTCTGTTACCTTGTCATAAAAACTCCAGGAGGTTTGTGATACAAGATTTGCCTTCCATGAACCCATGCTGGTTTTCATTTATAATCTTGTTCCTTTCCAGGTGTTCGACCACTCTCCTCCTGATAATCTTCTCCATGACTTTGCACACAATACATGTCAGAGACACAGGTCTGTAGTTTAGTGCCTCGTTTCTGTTTCCTTTCTTAAATATGGGGACTACATTAGCTGTCTTCCATTTCTCAGGTAGTTGCCCAGTTTCAAGGGATGTGTTGAAGATTGTGGTTAGAGGCACACACAGCATCTCTGCTCCTTCTCTAAGGACCCATGGGGAGATGTTGTCCGGTCCCATCGCCTTTGAGGTGTCAAGGTCACTTAAGAGCTTCTTCACCTCCTCCTCAGTTGTTCGTATGTCATCCAACACTTGTTGGTATATTCCCTCTTGATGTTCCCTTCTGTGCTGTCTTCCCACAGCCCTTCCTGTCTCTACTGTAAAAACTTCCTTAAATCTCCTGTTCAGCTCCTCACATACCTCCTGATCATTTCTTGTGAGTTCTCCACCTTCTGTCCTTAATCTGATCACCTGGTCTTTGACTGTTGTCTTCTCCTGATGTGGCTATACAACAGTTTCGGGTCAGTCTTGATTCTCGATGCTATGTCATTTTCATACTGTCGCTGGGCCTCCCTCCTTACCTGTGCGTACTCGTTCCTGGCTCTGCGACTGATCTCCCTATTTTCGTGTGTTCTCTGCCTTCTGTACTTTTTTTCATTCTCTATTGCACTTTGTTTTTGCCTCCTTACACCGTCGGGTAAACCAGGGGCTTGTTCTGGTCTTCCCGTTGTTACTGTTGCCCTTGGGAATGAACCTTTCCACTGCCTCCTTGCATTTTGTTGCTACATATTCCATCATTTCATTTACTGGCTTTCCTGCCAGTTCTCTGTCCCACTGGACCTCCCGCAGGAAGTTCTTCAACCCTATGTAGTCCCCTCTTTTATAGTCAGGCTTTTCCCATTCTACTCCTGTTATTCTCTCCACTTGCAGCTCTACTATGTATTCAAAGCACAGAACCACGTGGTCGCTAGCTCCTAGGGGACTCTCATACTTGATGTCCTCAATGTCTGAGCTGCCCAGGGTGAACACAAGGTCCAATCTTGCTGGTTCATCCTCCCTCTCACTCTGGTAGTGTCCTTAACATGTTGGTGCATGAGGTTTTCCAGCACCACGTCCAACATCCTGGCTCTCCATGTTTCGGGACCCCATGTGGCTCCAGGTTTTCCCAGTCAATCTCCCTGTGGTTGAAATCCCCATAACCAGCAACTTTGCTCTGCTGGAGTGAGCTCTTCTTGCCACCTCAGCAAGTGTGTCCACCATTGCTCTGTTGCTCTCTTCATATTCCTCTCTTGGCCTCCTGCAGTTCTGTGGTGGATTATACATCACTGCAATGACCACTTTGTGTTCCCAGACTGAAGTGTACCTGCTATGTAGTCTCTTTCTCCTGTCTCATCTATTCCTTCCATTTTCTCGAATTTCCATCTGTTTTTTACGAGCAGAGCAACCCCACTCCCCCCCTACCCCTTCTATCTTTCCTCATGATCTGGTATCCTGGTGGGAAGATTGCATCTGTTATTGTCTCCATGAGTTTTGTTTCTGTAACTGCTATGATGTTGGGGACTTCTCATTGATTCTTTCTTGCCATTCCTCATGTTTATTCGTTAATCCATCTGCATTTGTGTACCAAACCTTCAACTTCTGTTCTAATACTGTAACTGTGGTGCGGGGGGTGGAAACAGAGGGATCGGTGTATGATGGTTGGTTTGGAATGTTCAGTTGCCTTGGGGGTGTCGTGGCTGGAGTCCTTCTGCAGGTGTTTCTGGGGGGTGCGCTTGTCCTTCCATTTGATCCTGGGTTATTCTGCTCTCCTTTTTCATTTCCTCCCATTTCTCCTTTCGTTTTGAACTCTCTCTTTCATTGTCTTCCTTTCGTCCTGTGTTCTGTCTCGGTCGAGGTACACACTCCGGAACTCCTGCTTGCCTCTCAGCCGTGCTTTCTCCTGCAGGATCATGGTTCGGGTTGATTCTGCCTTGAAAATTACTTTGAGAGGCCGATTCCTTTTCTTTGTGTGTGTGTGTGTGTGTGTGTGTGTGCTCACCTAGATGTGGTTGCAGGGGTCGATTCATAGCTCCTGGCCCCGCCTCCTCACTGGTCGCTGCTGGGTCACTCTCCCTGAACCATGAACTTTATCATACGTGTGTGTGCGTGTGTGTGTGTGTGTGTGCGCGCGCGCGAGAGAGAGAGAGAGAGAGAGAGAGAGAGAGAGAGAGAGAGAGAGAGAGAGAGAGAGAGAGAGAGAGAGAGAGAGAGAGAGAGAGAGAGAGAGAGAGATAGAGAGAGAGAAAACCAAAGAGGAGGGAGAGAGATAAAATAATTAGTGCATGTGTATTCGCCAAGTACGCACGTACGTGCTCGTGCAAACACACACACACACACACACACACACACACACACACACACCTAGTGCCTACCTCCACACACGGTTAAGACGTGCAGTCTCCCAGACAGTAAACTGGCGTGCAACTTTAAAACAATGTAGGCAATTATGAACACCCTAGAGTGCAATTTTGGCTAACTGCAACATGGGGCGTGAGTACCAAGACATGCGAGGGACGACGCACCAGGGAAGAGAAGCAAAAATACCTAAGATAAGAAGAGAAGGGCTGTAAAATGAGTCATTTTACATCAAACTTGTTCTCTAAACTGCGTTTTGAGGGATACTGAAAGAAAACTCGCAAGATTTTATACGAAATTTAAATATTTTTTTAACTACCTCAATATTTTCATTTTTTTTTTTTTGGTTTGCTTGCATTTATATATTTTTTGTTCACTAAAATCAACATTTTTGGTTTAACGTTCGTGAAAAGAACTTTTAACCAAACGTGTGCATCGTTCCAGTCAAGGTATTGTGCCTTTTTTGCTAAGAGGACTGGAAAATGCGAAAAGGGACTGGAAAATGCGAAAAGGGACTGGAAAACACGAAAAGGGACTGGAAAATGCGAAAAGGGACTGGAAAACACGAAAAGGGACTGGAAAATGCGAAAAGGGACTGGAAAACACGAAAAGGGGCTGGAAAATGCGAAAAGGGACTGGAAAACACGAAAAGGGACTGGAAAATGCGAAAAGGGACTGGAAAACACGAAAAGGGACTGGAAAATGCGAAAAGGGACTGGAAAACACGAAAAGGGACTGGAAAATACAGAGAGAGGGGACTAAAATATATAAAGAGGGGGAACTGGAAATACGAAGAGGGAGAACTGTGCTAAAATAACCAAAGATGGGAATGAAAGAAAGCTGAGAGAGATAAATAAAGCAAGCTCAAAGAAATTAATAAAAAAGCTCGAAGAGAAGAATAAAAAAAACTCAAAGAGATGAATGACATTAGAAAACGGAGTTCTAGAAGGAAAAGATGATCTAGAAAAAAAATGGAGAGACTGAAAGGAGAGAGAAAGCGACTATTAAACAGAGAATAACAATAAAACAAATTAGAAGAGGGTGTGTTGGTGCGAAACGTTGAGTTAAAGGAGAGGAAGATGATTTCTTATTATAATATATATTATATATATAATATATATATATATATATTATTATATATATATATATATATATATAGGTAGTAGGTTGGTAGACAGCAACCACCCAGGGAAGTATACCGTCCTGCCATGATGACTGTGAAACAAAACCTGTAACTGTTTTGCATGATGGTAGGATTGCTGGTTTCTTTTTCTGTCTCATAAACACGCTAAGATAACAGGGATATCTTGCTACTCCTACTTACACTTTGGTCACACTTCACAGACACGCACATGCATATATATATATACATACATCTAGGTTTTTCTCCTTTTTCTAAATAGCTCTTGTTCTTTTTTATTTCTTCTATTGTCCATGGGGAAGTGGAAAAGAATCTTTCCTCCGTAAGCCATGCGTGTCGTATGAGGCGACTAAAATGCCGGGAGCAATGGGCTAGTAACCCCTTCTCCTGTATACAATTACTAAAAAGAGAAGAAGAAAAACTTTATAAAAACTGGGTTGCTTAAATGTGCGTGGATGTAGTGCGGATGACAAGAAACAGATGATTGCTGATGTTATGAATGAAAAGAAGTTGGATGTCCTGGCCCTAAGCGAAACAAAGCTGAAGGGGGTAGGAGAGTTTCAGTGGGGGGAAATAAATGGGATTAAATCTGGAGTATCTGAGAGAGTTAGAGCAAAGGAAGGGGTAGCAGAAATTTGTTAAATGATCAGTTATGGAAGGAGAAAAGAGAATATGAATGTGTAAATTCGAGAATTATGTGGATTAAAGTAAAGGTTGGATGCGAGAAGTGGGTCATAATAAGCGTGTATGCACCTGGAGAAGAGAGGAATGCAGAGGAGAGAGAGAGATTTTGGGAGATGTTAAGTGAATGTATAGGAGCCTTTGAACCAAGTGAGAGAGTAATTGTGGTAGGGGACTTGAATGCTAAAGTAGGAGAAACTTTTAGAGAGGGTGTGGTAGGTAAGTTTTGGGGTGCCAGGTGTAAATGATAAGGGGAGCCCTTTGATTGAACTTTGTATAGAAAGGGGTTTAGTTATAGGTAATACATATTTTAAGAAAAAGAGGATAAATAAGTATACACGATATGATGTAGGGCGAAATGACAGTAGTTTGTTGGATTATGTATTGGTAGATAAAAGACTGTTGAGTAGACTTCAGGATGTACATGTTTATAGAGGGGCCACAGATATATCAGATCACTTTCTAGTTGTAGCTACACTGAGAGTAAAAGGTAGATGGGATACAAGGAGAATAGAAGCATCAGGGAAGAGAGAGGTGAAGGTTTATAAACTAAAAGAGCGAGGCAGTTAGGGTAAGATATAAACAGCTATTGGAGGATAGATGGGCTAATGAGAGCATAGGCAATGGGGTCGAAGAGGTATGGGGTAGGTTTAAAAAATGTAGTGTTAGAGTGTTCAGCAGAAGTTTGTGGTTACAGGAAAGTGGGTGCAGGAGGGAAGAGGAGCGATTGGTGGAATGATGATGTAAAGAGAGTAGTAAGGAGAAAAAGTTAGCATATGAGAAGTTTTTACAAAGTAGAAGTGATGCAAGGAGGGAAGAGTATATGGAGAAAAAGAGAGAAGTTAAGAGAGTGGTGAAGCAATGTAAAAAGAGAGCAAATGAGAGAGTGGTGAGATGTTATCAACAAATTTTGTTGAAAATAAGAAAAAGTTTTGGAGTGAGATTAACAAGTTAAGAAAGCCTAGAGAACAAATGGATTTGTCAGTTAAAAATAGGAGAGGAGAGTTATTAAATGGAGAGGTAGAGGTTTTGGGGAAGATGGAAGGAATATTTTGAGGAATTGTTAAATGTTGATGAAGATAGGGAAGCTGTGATTTCGTGTATAGGGAAAGGGAGGAAAACATCTTGTAGGAGTGAGGAAGAGCCAGTTGTGAGTGTGGGGAAGTTCGTGAGGCAGTAGGTAAAATGAAAGGGGGTAAGGCAGCCGGGATTGATGGGATAAAGATAGAAATGTTAAAAGCAGGTGGGGATATAGTTTTGGAGTGGTTGGTGCAATTATTTAAAAAATGTATGGAAGAGGGTAAGGTACCTAGGGATTGGCAGAGAGCATGCATAGTTCCTTTGTATAAGGCAAAGGGGATAAAAGAGAGTGCAAAAATTATAGGGGGATAAGTCTGTTGAGTGTACCTGGTAAAGTGTATGGTAGAGTTATAATTGAAAGAATTAAGAGTAAGACGGAGAATAGGATAGCAGATGAACAAGGGGGCTTTAGGAAAGGTAGGGGGTGTGTGGACCAGGTGTTTTTCAGTGAAACATATAAGTGAACAGTATTTAGATAAGGCTAAAGAGGTCTTTGTGGCATTTATGGATTTGGAAAAGGCGTATGACAGGGTGGATAGGGGGGCAATGTGGCAGATGTTGCAAGTGTATGGTGTAGGAGGTAGGTTACTGAAAGCAGTGAAGAGTTTTTTACGAGGATAGTGAGGCTCAAGTTAGAGTATGTAGGAAAGAGGGAAATTTTTTCCCAGTAAAAGTAGGCCTTAGACAAGGATGTGTGATGTCACCGTGGTTGTTTAATATATTTATAGATGGGGTTGTAAGAGAAGTAAATGCGAGGGTCTTGGCAAGAGGCGTGGAGTTAAAAGATAAAGAATCACACACAAAGTGGGAGTTGTCACAGCTGCTCTTTGCCGATGACACTGTGCTCTTGGGAGATTCTGAAGAGAAGTTGCAGAGATTGGTGGATGAATTTGGTAGGGTGTGCAAAAGAAGAAATTAAAGGTGAATACAGGAAAGAGTAAGGTTATGAGGATAACAAAAAGATTAGGTGATGAAAGATTGAATATCAGATTGGAGGGAGAGAGTATGGAGGAGGTGAACGTATTCAGATATTTGGGAGTGGACGTGTCAGCGGATGGGTCTATGAAAGATGAGGTGAATCATAGAATTGATGAGGGAAAAAGAGTGAGTGGTGCACTTAGGAGTCTGTGGAGACAAAGAACTTTGTCCTTGGAGGCAAAGAGGGGAATGTATGAGAGTATAGTTTTACCAACGCTCTTATATGGGTGTGAAGCGTGGTGATGAATGTTGCAGCGAGGAGAAGGCTGGAGGCAGTGGAGATGTCATGTCTGAGGGCAATGTGTGGTGTGAATATAATGCAGAGAATTCGTAGTTTGGAAGTTAGGAGGAGGTGCGGGATTACCAAAACTGTTGTCCAGAGGGCTGAGGAAGGGTTGTTGAGGTGGTTCGGACATTAGAGAGAATGGAGCGAAACAGAATGACTTCAAGAGTGTATCAGTCTGTAGTGGAAGGAAGGCGGGGTAGGGTCGGCCTAGGAAGGGTTGGGGAGGGGGTAAAGGAGGTTTTGTGTGCGAGGGGCTGGACTTTCAGCAGGCATGCGTGAGCGTGTTTGATAGGAGTGAATGGAGACAAATGATTTTTTAATACTTGACGTGCTGTTGGAGTGTGAGCAAAGTAACATTTATGAAGGGATTCAGGGAAACCGCAGGCCGGACTTGAGTCCTGGAGATGGGAAGTACAGTGCCTGCACTCTGAAGGAGGGGTGTTAATGTTGCAGTTTAAAAACTGTAGTGTAAAGCACCCTTCTGGCAAGACAGTGATGGAGTGAATGATGGTGAAAGTTTTTTCTTTTCGGGCCACCCTGCCTTGGTGGGAATCGGCCGGTGTGATAATAATAAAAAAAATAATAATATATATATATATATAATATATATATATATATAATATATATATATATATAATATATATATATATATATTAAGACGCAGTATACCTACTGCACGAACGTTAAAACTCTGGGGAACATCAATCTTAAGTATCTCTCCGTGGGAGTCGTAATGAACATTTTATTGCTACACTTTGATGATTACGGAATAAATTTGGAAGAGATTGATTTACCCAGCGGTGCGATTACGATATAAAGTAATATACGCGGGTCGTGGCCGCTGCCAAATTGCTTATATATAAGGAGACGCTCCCTAAACTGCTAGATAAATTCTGCCTGTGACCGGGAACGACCCGACCTGGTCTGAGGTGACCTGGTTTGAGCTGGTCTGGTCTGAGGTGACCTCCTTTGAGCTGGCCTGTCTGAAGTGACCTGGTTTGAATTGAGTTGGTCTGAGGTGATCTAGTTTGGGCTGATCTGGTCCGAGATGACCCGATTTGGGCTGACCTAGTCTGAGGTTACCTAGCCTGTCCTAGAAGTCTTCAGGATCCCTTAGCATCGTTTGGGACCTGATAGAGTTGACCTAGTCTACCCTGATGGCCTTCAGGGACGGGCAGCATCGCCTGGAAGCCTTACACGGGATAACATACAAACTCCAGGAGTAAATAGGCACTTAGATGTTAGGTGAATGTTGTGGTTCGGTTCCTAGGGAAGGACTTGAAAAAAAATTACCTATATCTTGTCAGGTAATCCTGGGTTAACCCTCCACACACACACACACACACACACACACACACAGGAGCCAGGAGCTGTGACTCGACCCCTGCAACCACAAATAGGTGAGTACACACACACAGTAGCGATCAGTGAAGAGGCGGGGCCAGGAGCTCGGACTCGACCCCCGCAACCTCAACTAGGTGAGTACAACTAGGTGAGTACACAAACGACACATACCACACACACACAGACACACACACTAAGGGGTATGTCATACGAGGAGAGGTTAAGGGAAATCGACCTGACGACACTGGAAGACAGGAGAGTTAGGGGGATATGATAACGACATATAAAATACTGATAGGTATAGACAAGTTGGACAGATACATGATGTACCAGAGATGGGACACAGCAACGAGGGGTCACAGTTGGAAGTTGAAGACTCGGATGAACCACAGGGATGTTAGGAAGCATTTCTTCAGTCACAGAGTTGTCAGGAAGTGGAATAGCCTGGGTAGTGATGTAGTGGAGGCAGGATCTATACATAGCTTTAAGAAGAGATATGATAAAGCTCACGGAGCGGGAAGTGTGACTGGGTAGCGGCCAGGTGAAGAGGCGGGGCCAGGAGCTGTGAATCGACCCCTGCAGCCACAACTAGGTGAGTACGTACACACACACACACACACACACACACACACAACACACACACACACACACACACACACACACATACACACACACACACACACACATTCACTATTTAAATCACCATTTTAGGTATTAAAGTATTCCGGACTGTTGGTACACAGGTGACATGCAGCCTTAATGGCCCTCGTGTAGTCGACAGAGTTTAAACCCACTAAATTAATGATGAAGGAAGTATTCTCTGACGCAGGTCGTAAGTCACATGATGAACCACTTGGAGAAGATTTTAGTCATGTTACAGAGACCTTCCACTGGCTTACAGGTCCACCCAGTGTAATGGTAAGATTTCTACCCATATATAAACAGCAGAGTCCAGTCTTAAGACTTTTCATTCTAATTAAAGATGGTATAAACCTCGGTAATAGATACCGACAAACTAGTTTAAAAAGACACGTGAGCAAACACTAGGACATTATAAAACGTTTCGGTCCTGGGAAGTGATCAAGGTCCCAAGACCGAAACGTTTTCTAATAAATATCCTAGTGTTTGCTCACGTGTCTTTCTAAACCAATATGAAATGTACAAATATAAACTCTAAATCTTTAGTAGCAAAATACATGTTAATTTCAAGGGTTTATCAGAAAATTTATTATAATCATTACACCAATGTTAAAACCGTGGGTTTTATTTTTCATTTAAACGCTAAATAAAATCAGCCAAGTTTATCACCAGGTAACTTTCCTGAGAGTTAAACTGAGCATGTAACAATATTTTGTATATAACTGCTGGTACTATATCAAGTGAGAGTTATTATGTGTGTGTGTGTGTGTGTGTGTGTGTGTGTGTGTGTGTGTGTGTGTGTGTACTCGCCTAATTGTACTCACCAAATTGAGGTTGCAGGGGTCGAGATTCAGCTCCTGGCCCCGCCTCTTCGCTAAACGCTACTAGGTCCTCTCTCTCTCTCCATGCTCCATGAGGTTTATCATACCTCATCTTAAAGCTATGTATGGTTCCTGCCTCCACTACCTCACTTGCTAGACTATTCCACTGCCTAATAACTATGACTCATCTGAGTCTTCAACTTCCAAGTTTGTGTCCCCTCTCTGGAACATCCTGTCTCTGTCCACCTTGTCTATTCCAAGCAGCATTTTGCATGTCGCTATCATGTCTCCTCTAACTCTCCTGTCCTTCAGTTTCGTCAGGCCGATTTCCTTTAACCTTTCTTCGTAGGACATTCCCCTTAGCTCTGGAACTAACCTTGTCGCAAACCTTTGCATTTTCTCTAATTTCTTGACGTGCTTGACCAGGTGTGGGTTCCAAACAGGTGCTGCATACTCCAGTATGGGCCTGACGTACAGAGTGTACAGTGTCTTGAATGATTTCTTACTGAGGTATCTGAACGTTATTCTCAGGTTTGCCAGGCGCCCACATGCTGCAGCAGTTATCTGGTTGATGTGTGCTTCCCGAGACGTGCTCGATGTTATACTCACCCCAAGACCTTTCTCCTTGAGCGAGGTTTGTGTGTGTGTGTGTGTGTGTGTGTGTGTGTGTGTGTGTGTGTGTGTGTGTGTGTGTGTGTGTGTGTGTGTGTGTGTGTGTGTGTACTCAGTTGAACTCACCTAGTTGAGGTTGCAGGGGTCGAGTCCGAGCTCCTTGCCCCGCCTCTTCACTGTGTACTGTGTGTGTGTGTGTGTGTGTGTGTGTGTGTGTGTGTGTGTGTGTGTGTGTGTGTGTGTGTGTGTGTGTGTGTGTGTGTGTGTGTGTGTGTGTGTGTGTCTGTGTGTGTAGTCACCTAGTTGTACTCACCCAGTTGAGGTTGCAGGGGTCGAGTCCGAGCTCCTGGCCCCGCCTCTTCACTGGTCGCTACTAGGTCACTCTCCCTGAACCGTGAGCTTTATCATACCTCTGCTTAAAGCTATGTATGGATCCTGCCTCCACTACATCGCTTCCCAAACTATTCCACTTACTGACTACTCTGTGGCTGAAGAAATACTTCTTAACATCCCTGTGATTCATCTGTGTCTTCAACTTCCAACTGTGTCCCCTTGTTACTGTGCCCAATCTCTGGAACATCCTGTCTTTGTCCATCTTGTCAATTCCTCTCAGTATTTTGTATGTCGTTATCATGTCCCCCCTATCTCTCCTGTCCTCCAGTGTCGTCAGGATGATTTCCCTTAACCTCTCCTCGTAGGACATACCTCTTAGCTCTGGGAATAGTCTTGTTGCAAACCTTTGCACTTTCTCTAGTTTCTTTACGTGCTTGGCTAGGTGTGGGTTCCAAACTGGTGCCGCATACTCCAATATGGCCCTAACGTACACGGTGGACAGGGTCCTGAATGATTCCTTAGTAAGATGTCGGAATGCTGTTCTGAGGTTTGCTAGGCGCCCATATGCTGCAGCAGTTATTTGGTTGATGTGTGCTTCAGGAGATGTGCCTGGTGTTATACTCACCCCATGATCTTTTTCCTTGAGTGAGGTTTGTAGCCTCTGGCCCCCTAGACTGTACTCCGTCTGCGGTCTTCTTTGCCCTTCCCCAATCTTCATGACTTTGCACTTGCTGGCATTGAACTCCAGGAGCCAACTGCTGGACCAGGTCTGCAGCCTGTCCAGATCCTTTTGTAGTTCTGCCTGGTCTTCGATCGAGTGAATTCTTCTCATCAACTTCGCGTCATCTGCAAACAGGGACACCTCTGAGTCTATTCCTTCCGTCATGTCGTTCACAAATACCAGAAACAGCACTGGTCCTAGGACTGACCCCTGTGGGACCCCGCTTGTCACAGGTGCCCACTCTGACACCTCGCCACGTACCATGACTCGCTGCTGTCTTCCTGACAAGTATTCCCTGATCCATTGTAGCGTGTGTGTGTGTGTGTTGCTGTCTGTGCAGCAGCACTGGTTAGTGCATGTGTATGCAGTGTCATCTTACCTCCCATTGATCCATCAACATTTCTTCCTGGCCTGTCATTCCTCCTCACAGCTGGACCACCACCTACTGCCGTGTCACCATCTGCCATCACTCAACCAATCTCTCACAAAGCCAGTCACTTGGTCTAAATATCAGTCACCCCGAAGGATGACTTATCTTTTCCTCTGATATCTCTTAACTAGACGCATCAATTGTGCCTATTTCAAGCTCTCAAGTGTAAATGTTACAACATTCTGTAGGCCTTAGGCTCGCTTTTCAGTTTTCTTAGCACAGTGTTCAATCATCTGAAATCCTCTTTGTCTACTCTAAATCAATCATCAATGCCTTTCATTTCCCAGGTGCTGTACAAGTTACAGGTGTAGCGCTTCTTCGTGAATATAGCTGAAGGTTAAAAGAGAGAACAACGTTTTGGTGCTATTAAAATGATCCTAAAATATCACACTTTTATTTTTGTCAGTCTAAACACTTAGTTTCCAGCTGGTCTGAGGGTGTACAGTGATTTCTATATTCACGTTTACTTCCCGAGCGCGAGAGAAGGGTTGGATTTGAATGGGAGCTGCAGGTCAGTAGGTTAAGTTCAGACTGAGTGGCTTTGAGAATAAGCTGGACAAATGTCTGAGTGGAAGGGGAGAAGGTTGGATATGAGATGGACCTGCTAAGCACTGGCCAGTAGGGGCAGTGACTTAGTAGTAAGACACATGTGCAACATCTGGGTATCTTTATTGTAGACGTTCTACTGTCTTCTAGTTATGTCATAGAATCTGTATTGATGAAGCCACTGGATGGCGAAACGTCTACAATAAAGATAACCAGATGTTGCACATGTGTCTCAACTTTCATCTTGTCGGTATTGTATACCTTTCTTGCAAGACTTAGTAGTAGCCGGTGATTCACTGGTCACTGGAGACTCGGTGGTCACTGGAGACTCGGTGGTCACTGGAGACTCGGTGGTCACCGGGGACATTATAGTCACTGATGACTTAGTAGTAGCTGGCGAATCACTGACATCCTTACAAACAACAGTGAGCCAGTAGGCCTGCTGCAGTGTTCCCCCATTCTTAAATTCTTACCTTGAGAAAACTGAATTACACTCTAGAACACTTTCTTCACTTATACAATTAGAAAAAGATTTACCATTGCATATTTCGATGCTTCAGAAGAGTTTGAAGATAACTCTTGAGAAGATGAGTAGCTGTCACGTCTCTCAGACTCACACTTATACTTGCCATCCTCATCTTTATCCCAAAAATTATTCATCAGCCAAAACAAAACAAAAAGAAATATTTCATCATAATGTCAACGATTTCTCGTATATTTATGACTGCATATTCCAGCAGTAATATCTCGTTACCTTTATCTTCTCTCTTGCTTTTACTGACACTTAACTAACCTCGTAAACACAGCAGCAGCGGCAACAACCACAACCCTATCAACCACAACCACCATCACAACTACAACCACCAAAAACCACATTACCACACCACCAACTTCTATTTTTCAGTAAGACACATTTGATAGTTTTTTTTACGTGGATAAACAAAACATAATTAAGAAGGGAATTTAGGCTACTGTTTCATATCTGTGACTCCCTCAGCACGTATCAATGCTTCTCTCCTCGGCTTCCCCGACCCTCGCACTTTCTTTCCTCGGCTACGCAAAAGAACTACAGACTTTTAGTCTGTCATCTTTTATGGAGGGTATTAAGAGTGAATTGTACTGAGAACGATACCAGAGCGTTTTCTCTAATTTTCCTCTTAGTCCGACTGAGGCCAAATCACTACACGAGTCACTGTGTACACATGCAACTGTGTGTACACACAGGCGATGGCAAGCATGACCTCTCCCTTCACACACACACACACACACACACACACACACACACACACACACACACACACACACACACACACTTCTACAAATAGTCAGAGATAAAACCAGAAAGAGAAGACTAGGAGGACGCCATTTTCTTGGACTGCAAGAAAAGCGTTTGATACAGTACCATACAAGAGATTAGTCCAGAAATTAAAGAAACATGCAGTGTTAACAGACAGAGTTAACATGCCGAGTTAACAGGCAGAGTGTTCCATCAGGTCAGGGAATTTCTGAATGTGAGAAGGCATAAGACGACGCAAAAATGTTAACGGTCGCACTGAAAAAATAATTTGCCAGTTGATGAAAGTATTGGTTATAAAGGCCAGCATGCCCCTAATGTAATCATTCACACCTGTACCTGGATAAAGGTAATCCTTCACACCTGTACCTGGATAAAGGTAATCATTCACATCTGTACCTGCATAAAGGTAATCATTCACACCTGTACCTGGATAAAGGTAATCATTCACACCTGTACCTGGATAAAGGTAATCATTCACACCTGTACCTGGATAAAGGTAATCATTCACACCTGTACCTATATAAAGGTAATCATTCACACCTGTACCTGGATAAAGGTAATCATTCACACCTGTACCTGGATAAAGGTAATCATTCACACCTGTACCTGGATAAAGGTAATCATTCACACCTGTACCTGGATAAAGTAATCATTCACACCTGTACCTGGATAAAGGTAATCATTCACACCTGTACCTGGATAAAGGTAATCATTCACACCTGTACCTGTATAAAGGTAATCATTCACACCTGCGCCTGTATAAAGGTAATCTTTCACACCTAAACCTGTATAAATATTCACACCTGTACCTGTATAAATATCATTCACACCTGTACCTGTATAAACGTAATCATTCACACCTGTACCTGTATAAACGTAATCATTTACACCTGTGCCTGTATAAAGGTAATAATTCACACCTGTATCTGTATAAAGTTAATCATTCACACCTGTACCTGCATATAAGTAATGATTCACACCTCTATCCGTATAATCATTCACACTTATACCTGTATAAAGGTAATATCACATTTGTACCTGGGTAAACAGATGGAGACTAAATAACATACAAATGCACGTTACAATATAATTCATTTACACCTGTACAAATTTTAATCATTTACCCTTGTATAAAGGTAATCAATGAGCCCTGTACTAAGGTAATCATCCACCCCTAGTACTCCTGTACAAAGGTAATCACTCACTCCTGAACCAAAGTAATGGCTTACAACAGAGTTGTGATGATCATAGTAATTGTAGCAGCAAGATTACTAATAGCAATAGTAGTAATAACATTAGTAATAGTAGCAAGATTACTAACAGCAATAGTAGTAATAACATTAGTAATAGTAGTAGCAAGATTACTAATAGCAATAGTAGTAATAACATTAGTAATAGTAGTAGCAAGATTACTAATAACAATAGTAGTAATAACATTAGTAATAGTATAGCAAGATACTACATATACCAATAGTAGTAATATCAGTTAGTAATAGTATAGCATAGATTACTAATAGCAAGAGTAGTAAGATACTTAGTAATAGTAGTAGTAAATTACTAATAGCAATAGTAAGTAAATACATTATAAAGTAGCAAGATTACTAATAGCAATAGTACGTAAAACACTAGTAATAGTATAGCAAGATTACTAATACCAATGGTAGAATATCATTAGTAATACAGTAGCAAGATTACTAATAGAAGAGTAGTAATAACATTAGTAATAGTAGTAGTAAGATTACTAATAGCAATAGTAGTATTAACATTAGTAATAGCAGTAGCAAGATTACTAATAGCAATAGTAGTAATAACATTAGTAATAGCAGTAGCAAGATTACTAATAGCAATAGTAGTAATAACATTAGTAGTAGTAGCAAGAATACTAATAGCAATAGTAGTAATAACATTAGTAATAGTAGCAAGATTACTAATAGCAACAGTAGTAATAACATTAGTAATAGCAAGATTACTAATAGCAATAGTAGTAATAACATTAGTAATAGCAAGATTACTAATAGCAAGAGTAGTAATAACATTAGTAATAGCAGTAGCAAGATTACTAATACCAATAGTAGTAATAACATTAGTAATAGTAGTACAAGATTACTAATACCAATAGTGTAATAACATTAGTAATAGTTTAGCAAGATTACTAATACAATAGTAGTAATAACATTAGTAATACAAGATTAATAATACCAATATATATAACATTAGAATAGCAAGATTACTAATACCAATAGTAGTAATAACATTAGTAATAGTAGTAGCAAGATTACTAATACCAATAGTAGTAATAACATTAGTAATAGCAAGATTACTAATACCAATAGTAGTAATAACATTAGTAATAGTAGTAGCAAGATTACTAATACCAATAGTAGTAATAACATTAGTAATAGTAGTAGCAAGATTACTAATAGCAATAGTAGTAATAACATTAGTAATAGTAGTAGCAAGATTACTAATAGCAATAGTAGTAATAACATTAGTAATAGAAATAGTAGAAGTAACAGCAACTTTTACGGAACTCTCATAGACATACAAATTATATACCTTCCCACACAACACACTAAACACAAAGATAAATAAAACTCCCACGTTGTGAGGGTAACAAGAAGTGCAGCCTTGAGATCTCCCAGCCAGCCTCTCCAAACATTAATTTGTAGCTTATGAAACTATTAAGGTATATCCCGGGCTTCAGGTGGGCGTTGGACTCCTGTTGCTGATCCCACTATAACCTCTAACATCCATAGCATTAAACATGTGAATGTTATGAATAAACAGAGGAATGGACGGGGACTTGAGAGTCCCAGTTTAATCTTCTCCACTGACAATCGTTCGTCACGACTTGAGGTTATGGACAGTATGACTGAGAGGCGTGAGAATGGATGTACCATAAGAGGTTCTGGAGCTGTGGGAAAAGACGGTTAGTGGAGCTGTTACAAGTCACAGATGCGCTGTCTGTGAAATCTTCTTATTGTAAGATTCGTGGTTCAGTGGTACAGCGTTGGGCTTGCTGCATGACAGGACCAAGGTTCGAGTCCCCGTCCACGTCTCTGTTTACTCAATGACAGTCGTTCATTACTTGCACTGAGTTTATGTAACTGTTATTTTCACAGGGGATGAGAACTAAACTCAATGACGTTCTACAGCTCCTGGGGTATGGGAGATATTCACATTTGATTCAAGGCAAAGGTGGCTTCAATTCCTTTGATCAAGAGCTCTTCAAAAGCATCAAGGAGTCCTTCGTGAAGGTAATTCTTAAAGGTAATCACTGATGCCTTTCTCGCTCACTTTCCTAAAGAACTCACAACGCATTAGAACGGTTTGGTGTTTAGCGCTCTCTTCACTGGGGAGGGAGAAGGGGGGGGTATTAATGCTGAAGGACTCTTAATCCATAAAAATGGGGTCTATCCTCCTGTTCCTCGAATTAAACCTGAAGCTCCTACCACTCCTCAGGCGATGCACAACCCTAACAGGTTTTCTGGTTACTCGCAACTGTAACAACAACACTGGGCACTTTTAACAAACAGCTACAGAGATCAATATCAGTTTGTTGCTTTCATTACCATCTTCCAGCTCCCTGACCAACGTGCTGTGATACTAAGGAAATTATCACCACAAAGCAAACTGAATAACTTTAAGAATCCGTTATTTATATTAAACAAATCATATCCATAATTAGTTGCAGGTCTCTGGCTATATATCACTACAAACTTACACGAAAGGGAAAATGTCCCCAAAATTTACGCCGAGAAGAGAGATACTGGGTTCTTAGTCAAGAACGCATGCTGTGGGAACAACCTGCGAGACACTATTTGCACTGAAACTTTCATGACGACGTTTCAACAATTTTTGGATTTTTTATGGAAAAAAAAGTTAGGCAAGCTTATAAGGCTCACGAACAGCCTGAGGTCAGGCTTGGGAAAGGTCACAACTGAGGTCATGATCAGGCAGATAACTCCACCGCTTTAAGGTGACCTAACGTCAGGGACATGTCAGTGTTGTGAAAATAAACACGGGTCACCATACACGACTGATACAGGACAAAAATACACTGGTGTTGTATACTCGTACACCTGGTAAATTATTCACTGGTTTTGTTGGCCAACAAGAGACTAGTGAAGGTGTGGGGGAAAAAATCGTGGGCAATAGGACAGGCAATCAAGGTGCTGGAAAAGCAGTGTTGTGTCAGAGTTCTGTGGTGTCAGAGTTCTGTGGTGTCAGACCTCTGTGGTGTCAGAGTTCTGTGGTGTCAGACCTCTGTGGTGTCAGAGTTCTGTGGTGTCAGACCTCTGTGGTGTCAGACCTCTGTGGTGTCATATTTCTGGCCGGAACGTTATTTCCCACAAACAAATGCAGTACGTCGACGGAAGTCATTGTTGAACCAACACAACCCAACTCGTACAGTCATCGGGAGGTCAAGGAACCTCAAAGTAAACCGCAAGTATCCTGAAGAACCTCTCCACTTACCCTTAGTAAGTGAGCAACAATTACTGCAACCACTTACACTCTGGTAATCTCCATAATTTGCTTAATATAACATGTCACAGGTTACGTAGTATAAACAAATAACACGAATATAGGAGAAATAAACATTATGACTACGTCTGACCGAGACGTCGTTGTTTCCTTTTTATTCGTTACGTGTTTTATTCAAGAAATTTTAGGCATAACTCCACTGTGAGGAAGATTTAGGAGGTAAACACTTCATCCAGTGAGATAGGAGTTCCTATAATAACCATCTTATTTATGGTACACAATACCGACAATGTTAGTAGGTAAAAGGACATAAATGCAACTGTGACAAAGCTCCTGGAGAGCGAAACGTTGCTAGGGTTTTAGGACTCGTTCGCCATGGGTTGAATCCCCACCCGTTCCGCGGGTTTTTAAGACAGGTGCATCACTTGAGTATCTTTATTGACGAAAGGTTTCGTCTGCACAGCAGGCTTCTTCATTCGAATACAGAGAGTTTTATACTGGCTCAGGCGATCATCTCTCTAAAGAATCAAAATCCAATTTACGGGGTCACTTTTTACAATAATGATTTTTTTTTTACCAAAACTCTGCTACAGAAAATAAAATTGTATAAAATCAGAACTCTCGAAGCTTGGCGCAAATATAAGAGAAATCTTTGCCGAGGTTACAGAAAATGCAATTAAAACAATTTGCTACTGACATCCAGCGAATGAAAAATATACGAGACCTTAATTAACACAACCAATCAGCTCTCAGTGACGTATAAAACTCGAAACTAACAATGCAGCAAGACCCGTAATCAGTGGGACTGGGCCGCTGTCATTCAAACTGTCCGGAGAGGCAGTAAATATCTTAAATACTGTTGTGGGTATGAATTCCTCATCAGAAATCAAGAACAATAATGATTTCATTAACAAGGCAGAGATTATAAACCAGCTTTAGTGTCACTGTTTGGTTTATAAAGGTCACTGTTGATGTTTTGATGCATTTTCTTACCTTTTTTGTGGAATTATCCATGCATGAGCTATGAACATTACAGAATTTTCTCAACCTATGCATTTAATGTTGCAGATTCGTAGCTTAATGCTATGTTTTAAATCTAAGATCAAGAGATATTCCATACTTATAATTGTCAGCAACATGTACATCCCTTTTAATGCAGATACACCTGTCAACTCTCTCAGATGTCCAGAGTGTAAATATTGCAACTTTGGTTTGTCTGTCTTGAATTAAAAATAATAGAACTTCCCTTTAGCCCAGAGTGTAAACAACTACGGTGTGTGTATCAAGCATTAGGAATAACAGGATCGGAGTAAATAATAAAATAATGTCACAGGAATGTAGTTAGAGGCCTGAGTAGATGTATCACTTAATATCATAACATGAACGTAGATAAGTACGTTTTATGGAGTAACTTGCAATGTGAACAGATTAACTGATGTTGTAGTGGCCAGGCTTAGGCTTGGTTACAAGTACTTCTGGCAGCTTGGCAAAAACACACAGACGATCAAAATAAAAGTTTGTGGTCAGCCTTAAGGTCGCTTTCTTTAACACTGTGCTTGATTATTCACTTATTGAAGAATATATTGACATAGTATAATAACCTATCTGACACGTCAACGCATTTTATTAATAGAAATAAGATGCCAGATATATCAGGCAAGTATCCAAAATTTGCTTGCAAGAGATAAATCAATTGTAGATATAAATCCATATGCACTCCTATTAACTGACCACGGGATGGATATGGGGTGCACAATAAACTAGCCGCTTCTGCGGAAAGAATCTAAAATCTATATCTTTCCTACCCAACCCAACCTAATCATAACAATCCTGTTTCTCCTAGTTGGTATGTACATTACATACTTCCATAACGCCGTCTTATAATTTAGTTTTCTTTAGTCACTTCATAACGCACGCGCGCACACACACACACACACACACACACACACACACACACACACACACACACACACACACACACACACACACACACAGAGGCTGCATCCTGAAGGAGGGGCGAGAATGTGAGGTAGTAAGGTAGCCCCTGAATGGTGTATTTCCTTGCCTATAACGTTTACCCTACGTTGGAAATTTGCACACAGTATAATGTGATCCTTTACTGACAACGTTTCGCCCAAACAGTAGACTTTATCTAGTCGCATTATACTGCATTTGGGTCATCTTACCTTATTTAGAATATTACATAAGGTTTTAACAGATATACTGTTATATTCCTGTTTTAGTGTTACTAAATCACCGTTATTACTTTGCCGTTACAATGTTTCTCTGTTGCAATATTTTCCTGGTACAATATTTTCCCATTCCAATACATTATTTTCACAATGTCTTCCTGTTACAATACGTTACCGTTTAAAGGCTCTGCTACGAACGTACCCTGTTAATCCCCAACAGAGGATTTCTTTGGCATTAAACATGACTACGATGGATTCTGAACCGCAGGTTTAATGCGGTTAAAATATTTAGCCTCGCCACCACCACAGTTTACACCTTAACTCAGATTTTTTCCTGTGTTTTACTGGTGAGTTATTCCGAGTTTAATGTCACGGGAGGGTAAAAAAAATAAACCTAAAACGCAACGTTTATTAAGAGAATATAGGCATTTCGGAGACAATGCTATCTACTAATAGAGAGACGTGTAAACCGTATCAAGTTTTACTGGAGGCGTGTAAACCGTACCAAGTTTTATTGGAGGCGTGTAAACCATACCAAGTGTTATTGGAGACGTGTAAACCGTACCAAGTTTTATTGGAGACGTGTAAACCGTACCAAGTTTCATTGGAGACGTGTAAACCGTACCAAGTTTCATTGGAGACGTGTAAACCGTACCAAGTTTTAAATTTAGACGTGTAAACCGTACCAAACTTTATCGGAAAACGTTAAACCGTACCAAGTTTTTTGGAGGCGTGTAAACCGTAAACCCAAATGTTATTGGAGACGTGTAAACCGTACCAATGTTATTGGAGACGTGTAAACCGTACCAATTTCATTGGAGACGTGTAAAACCGTACCAAGTTTTATTGGAGACGTGTAAAACCGTACCAAGTTTTATTGGAGACGTGTAAACCGTACCAAGTGTTATTGGAGACGTGTAAACCGTACCAAGTTTTATTGGAGACGTGTAAACCGTACCAAGTGTTATTGGAGACGTGTAAACCGTACCAAGTTTTATTGGGGGCGTGTAAACCGTACCAAGTTTTATTGGAGACGTGTAAACCGTACCAAGTGTTATTGGAGACGTGTAAACCGTACCAAGTTTTATTGGAGGCGTGTAAACCGTACCAAGTTTTATTGGAGACGTGTAAACCGTACCAAGTGTTATTGGAGACGTGTAAACCGTACCAAGTGTTATTGGAGACGTGTAAACCGTACCAAGTGTTATTGGAGACGTGTAAACCGTACCAAGTGTTATTGGAGACGTGTAAACCGTACCAAGTGTTATTGGAGACGTGTAAACCGTACCAAGCTTTATCGGAGACGTATAAACCGTACCAAGTTTTATTGGAGGCGTGTAAACCGTACCAAGTTTTATTGGAGGCGTGTAAACCGTACCAAGTTTTATTGGAGACGTATAAACCGTACCAAGTTTTACTGGAGACGTGTAAACCGTACTAAGTTTTGTTACAGAAAATTTAGGACCTTCCAGTGAAGATATGAACATGTGTTTTATTGATGAAGTAGGAAGAGGCCAGATATTTGAAGTTCAATTAGAAAGTAAAGATCAAATTCCTTTATTAATGGCAGAGACCAGAACATCCAGGTATCGTAGGGAGCATCCAGGTAACGTAGGGAGCATCCAGGTATCGTAGGGAGCATCCAGGTAACGTAGGGGGCATCCAGGTAATGTAGGGGGCATCCAGGTAACGTAGGGAGCAACCAGGTAACGTAGGGAGCATCCAGGTATCGTAGGGAGCATTCAGGTAACGTAGGGAGCATCCAGGTATCGTAGGGAGCATCCAGGTAACGTAGGGAGCATCCAGGTAACGTAGGGAGCATTCAGGTAACGTAGAGAGCATCCAGGTAACGTAGGGAGCATCCAGGTAACGTAGGGAGCATCCAGGTAACGTAGGGAGCATCCAGGTAACGTAGGGAGCATCCAGGTAAAGTAGGGAGCATCCAGGTAACGTAGGGAGCATCCAGGTATCGTAGGGAGCATTCAGGTAACGTAGGGAGCATCCAGGTATCGTAGGGAGCATTCAGGTAACGTAGGGAGCATCCAGGTAACGTAGGGAGCATCCAGGTAACGTAGGGAGCATCCAGGTATCGTAGGGAGCATCCAGGTATCGTAGGGAGCATCCAGGTATCGTAGGGAGCATCCAGGTAACGTAGGGAGCATCCAGGTATCGTAGGGAGCATCCAGGTAACGTAGGGAACATCCAGGTATCGTAGGGAGCATTCTGGTAACGTAGGGAGCATCCAGGTATCGTAGGGAGCATCCAGGTACCGTAGGGAGCATCCAGGTAACGTAGGGAACATCCAGGTATCGTAGGGAGCATTCAGGTAACGTAGGGAGCATTCAGGTAGCGTAGGGAGCATCCAGGTATCGTAGGGAGCATTCAGGTAACGTAGGGAGCATCCATGTAACGTAGGGAGCATCCAGTTAACGTAGGGAGCATCCAGGTAACGTAGGGAGCATCCAGGTAACGTAGGGAGCATCCAGGTAACGTAGGGAGCATCCAGGTAACGTAGGAAGCATCCAGGTATCGTAGGGAGCATCCAGGTATCGTAGGGAGCATCCAGGTATCGTAGGGAGCATCCAGGTATCGTAGGGAGCATCCAGGTATCGTAGGGAGCATCCAGGTAACGTAGGGAGCATCCAGGTATTGTAGGGAGCATCCAGGTAACGTAGGGAGCATCCAGGTAACGTAGGGAGCATCCAGGTATTGTAGGGAGCATCCAGGTATCGTAGGGAGCATCCAGATATCGTAGGGAGCATCCAGGTATCGTAGGGAGCATCCAGGTAGCGTAGGGAGCATCCAGGTATCGTAGGGAGCATCCAGGTATCGTAGGGAACATCCAGGTATCGTAGGGAGCATCCAGGTATCGTAGGGAACATCCAGGTATCGTAGGGTGCAACCAGGTATCGTAGGGTGCAACCAGGTATCGTAGGGAGCATCCAGGTATCGTAGGGAGCATCCAGGTATCGTAGGGAGCATCCAGGTATCGTAGGGAGCATCCAGGTATCATAGGGAGCATCCAGGTAGCGTAGGGAGCATCCAGGTATCGTAGGGAGCATCCAGGTATCGTAGGGAACATCCAGGTATCGTAGGGAGCATCCAGGTATCGTAGGGAACATCCAGGTATCGTAGGGTGCAACCAGGTATCGTAGGGTGCAACCAGGTATCGTAGGGAACATCCAGGTATCGTAGGGTGCAACCAGGTATCGTAGGGTGCAACCAGGTATCGTAGGGTGCAACCAGGTATCGTAGGGAGCATCCAGGTATCGTAGGGAACATCCAGGTATCGTAGGGTGCAACCAGGTATCGTAGGGTGCAACCAGGTATCGTAGGGTGCAACCAGGTATCGTAGGGTGCAACCAGGTATCGTAGGGAACAACCAGGTATCGTAGGGAACAACCAGGTATCGTAGGGAACAACCAGGTATCGTAGGGAACAACCAGGTATCGTAGGGAACATCCAGGTATCGTAGGGAACATCCAGGTATCGTAGGGAACATCGACAACCAGGAGAGTTTACATCACTACAAATTAATTTTCTTTTTAATTTCTTTTACTCTAAAACAGAAAACATCGACTGGTGTGCGAACTAAAATAAGAAGTGTGTGTGGTGTGTGTGTGTGTGTGTGTGAGTAGAGCGAGAGAGAGAGAGAGAGAGAGAGAGAGAGAGAGAGAGAGAGAGAGAGAGAGAGAGAGAGAGAGAGAGAGAGAGAGAGAGAGAGAGAAGACAGACAGACAGACAGTCTTGATAAAACTATCCTACACAGTAAAGTTTAAAACATGTGAGCAAACTCCTAGATTCAGTGACCTTGTTCACTCAAAAGTATATTTTGAGTGAACAAGGTCCCCAATAAAAGGTCAGTGTTTACTCACGTGTCACTCACCTCACAGTAATGGTGTCTCACTACAGGTTTGTCCTGAAATTCAGAAACCGGCGGGTCGTCATGGGGTACCTCTCTTATGTGAAGATTTTTAATGAACTGTTCCAGCCACTGTATGTTGACTTCTTATTCTTGTATTGAAGCATGTGTAATTATTGTCCTCATGCTGTTACTGGTGGCTGAGACGTGTGTACAACACCGAGGGACGCTTCGCCCATTAGAAGGGCTTCGCCAAGCTAAAGCAGAGGTATGAGAACGAGACCTTTATATAGTGGAACTAGTGTAATACGCAAAGCGATGCAACAGTTGTATATTGCCACTCCAGCCCGTCCTCTTAAACAGTATATCACTCTTGCTATGAGTCAATTGAGTGACTTTAATGAATTTTCGACAATGATTATCTGACTTCTGATTATTCCACTGCGTTCTGCGAATTTCTGTTTGCTGTTAGCTCGTCAGAAGTGTTTACTTGCCTTATTCTTTCACTTATGGCCGCTGTGATGTGTTATTGATTAATTTTAACTGGTAGGGAACACTCTAAACTAAATAACGTAAAGTTGCTGCAAACCGTACTTGAGAAATCCACATATAATTTGCGAGGATGAGTTGTCTAATCCTAAATCCTTCACAGGAAAGGCAGGACGGGAACCAAGTCAGCAGTGACAACAACAGGAGCGAACTTCCTCCCTGGCGTCGTGCCGGGTTGATTCGCATCCATAAGACGCTTCACACCGCAAAAATTACGCCAAGAAAACAAAATTATCTTCCTACGAAATTTCTTGATTATACTCACGGATAAGCGCAAAAAATCGTAAGGGCCATGGGAGGAGTTGGCGAATCATCAGGGATTCCAGAAGAAAACTCCATCACCAACATTAATGCACACCTCAAGGGGGAAAAATTATGCAGACTATAATGCGATAAAAACATTTAGCTGTGACATACCATTATTATTATTATTATTATACAGGTCAGCAAGATAACATCTGAGGGCTTCATAAACAGCGACCGGTACGATTTTATAGTGGCAAATTCTTTTTAACGGACCTCTGAGTTCTGTGACAAGGTTTCAAATTAATGGACTCTCAGAAGAGATTTGACAATACTGCACAAGAGATGTGAACAAAAGCTGGAGAAGCAGGTAGGAAAAAAACAGGGAACGCTCTACAATGGATAAATGAATACTTAGCAGGGAGAAAACGGACTGTCCTGGAAAAGGCGTCAGAATGGGCAAGTAACAAGTGGGGTTCCACAAGGTTTGGTGCTGTGACCAGAACTGTTTGTTGTATGGAAACGACATGCCCGAAGAGGTAGTCTGTTTTCCTGTTTGCAAATGAAGACAAAAAAAAGAAAAATGAAGACAATATAAAAAAAAAAGAAAAATAAAGACTAGGAGATAAAAAAGGAGAAGACAAATAAAGACTAAAAACAAACCAGGACGAGCTGCAGGATTGGCTAACAATTAGGCATTTTAATTTAACCCTAGCCAGTGAAAATTCAAGAAGATTGGGGAAGGGCCAAGAAGACCAGAAACAGAGTACAAGCTCAAGGGCAAACTCTACATACTTCACTTAAGAATAATCTCGGAGTGAGCATAGTACAGAGCATATCACCTGAGGCGTACATCAACCTCAGCAACAAATGTGGGTTTGGCAAATCTGAAATTACATATCAGGAATGTTACCTAAGACTCATCACGACATTATAGACAACACATGTCAGGTCCACTTTGGCGTATGTAATATGACCAGTGGCGGCTCGTAGCTAAAATAAGTGGTGCTGCTGCTTCAGAAATTTTTTAGCAATTGTTTTAATATTGTTTAAATTAAAGAACCGAAAAAAAAACTATGAATTAAATAAAATAGCTGGAAGCATGATAATCATCTAATCCTACACTTTATTACATTCAAGAATATGGCACATGGCTTTTAAGCACAACACACGTCGCTGAGTCAAAAAGAAACACTACACTTGCACAACAGGGTCGGCACTGCGTCAGCGACAGTGCTTTCTCTACCTAGCTTGCAGCGTCTTATCTCGGACATGTGCGCATGCGCACAACAGCCAAACACCGAGTCGCTGGAACTGTGAAGCACACAGTTCCATACAAGGATTTTTGTAATTTTTTCATGTACTGGGAGATGGCTACTGACATTAAGTTTACGGATTATATTATAATGTACAAGTATAAAGAAAGTAAAGAAAAAAACTCATATTGAATGTTATCGATAATATCGAGTGAAAATAGGGGGTGCTGCAGTTCCACAGCGCCTATACACGAGTCGCCACTGGTAATACCACTAATGAAAAAAAAACCCAAGAAGCTTCTGAAGCAACTTGAAAATGTACAGAAGTTTGCAACGAGAATAGTATAAGGAAGGGATACGAGTTATGAGTGAGAAGAGACTAAAGGACCTAAACCTCACGATATTAGGTAGATATATCGTATACAATAGTACGATGAATAAGATGGACAAAGACAGGCTGTTTAAGAACTGGGAAGTCTGTATACGAGGCACAGTTTCAAAGATGGAACCAGGGATGAGTCACAAGGTTGTTAGGAAGTATTTCTTCAGCCTGAGTGGTCTGGAAACGGAAAAAAAAATAGACAAAACTTTGGTAGAGGCAGGATCCGCACACGGCTTCAAGAAGTATGAAACGGAGATTCGACCTCTTTAACCACAAAAGATTACACACACACACACGCACACACACACACACGCACACACACACACACACACACACACACACACACACACACACACACACACACACACACACACACACACCCACACACACACACACGTACGAGCACAAAATTTTGATGGAAAATGGTCAGTTATCTTCCGTCAAGGCTGAGATAATGATCACCTCCAACTACCTCTCTACTGTCTCGAGGATGGTAATCACCTCTGTATAAGACTGATGAAGTCTCTTGGGCACTCGAAACGTGCCATTAGTTAAGATATCTAAGAGTTGCATGTATGTCTCATCAACCTGTCGGTATTACGTACTTATGATGCCTGTTCTTTGAACGTTCTTATGGTACAGTTTCCTCAGTGTTATGGTGACGGGGCCACTTCAGCTACTGTCAACGTTTACGTAACAGTTTCCTCAGTGTTATGTGACGGGGCCACTTCAGCTACTGTCAAAGTTGACGGAACAGTTTCCTCAGTGTTATGGTGACGGGGCCACTTCACCTACTGTCAACGTTGACGTAACAGTTTCCTCAGTGTTATGGTGACGGGGCCACTTCACCTACTGTCAACGTTGACGTAACAGTTTCCTCAGTGTTATGGTGACGGGGCCACTTCACCTACTGTCAACGTTAACGTAACAGTTTCCTCAGTGTTATGGTGACGGGGCCACTTCACCTACTGTCAACGTTGACGTAACAGTTTCCTCAGTGTTATGGTGACGGGGCCACTTCACCTACTGTCAACGTTGACGTAACAGTTTCCTCAGTGTTATGGTGACGGGGCCACTTCACCTACTGTCAACGTTAACGTAACAGTTTCCTCAGAGTTATGGTGACGGGGCCACTTCACCTACTGTCAACGTTGACGTAACAGTTTCCTCAGTGTTATGGTGACGGGGCCACTTCACCTACTGTCAACGTTGACGTAACAGTTTCCTCAGTGTTATGGTGACGGGGCCACTTCACCTACTGTCAACGTTGACGTAACGGTTTCCTCAGTGTTATGGTGACGGGGCCACTTCACCTACTGTCAACGTTGACGTAACAGTTTCCTCAGTGTTATGGTGACGGGGCCACTTCACCTGTCAACGTTGACGTAACAGTTTCCTCAGTGTTATGGTGACGGGGCCACTTCACCTACTGTCAACGTTGACGTAACAGTTTCCTCAGTGTTATGGTGACGGGGCCACTTCACCTACTGTCAACGTTGACGTAACAGTTTCCTCAGTGTTATGGTGACGGGGCCACTTCATCTACTGTCAACGTTAACGTAACAGTTTCCTCAGTGTTATGGTGACGGGGCCACTTCACCTGTCAACGTTGACGTAACAGTTTCCTCAGTGTTATGGTGACGGGGCCACTTCACCTACTGTCAACGTTAACGTAACAGTTTCCTCAGTGTTATGTGACGGGGCCACTTCACCTGTCAACGTGACGTAACAGTTTCCTCAGTGTTAGGCTGACGGGGCCACTTCACTACTGTCAACGTTGACGTAACGGTTTTCCTCAGTGTTATGGTGACGGGGCCACTTCACCTACTGTCAACGTTAACGTAACAGTTTCCTCAGTGTTATGGTGACAGGGCCACTTCACCTACTGTCAACGTTGACGTAACGGTTTCCTCAGTGTTATGGTGACGGGGCCACCTCTACTACTTGTCAAGTATACTCTTACAAAGTTAAAATTGGCTGCTCCTCCCTGTCGTACATAAATCGCGAGGTGAGGCCTCTCGCCTGGGACTAATGCATAACTCTGCTCGATTTACTGCAGTTTTTGACGAGTCCTTAACCATCACTTCAGGTGGTGGTACCTGTATGGTACCTGTGTTCAATAAATAATAATAATTTAATATCAAACGTTCAATAAAGTCTGTGAATTAAAGAATTTTTTCTCCTAATTAATGTTTTTTTAGCCACATAAATCTTGATTTTAGAAGAAAATTTTAATTTCCTAAAAATGCTTGAAAAAAGATAAGAGGTTCATATATTGTAGATTTTTTAAGAAAGCCTTAAAATAATGCTGAATTTTTCCCCTGCAGCATTACCACCAACACCTGCAGTACGAACACTAACAGCTGCAGCACCAACACCTGCAGGACTAACGAGAACATTAAGAAGAATAAACGTATCTGATAAACCCTACAAATATTTTCTTTCAACAATAAATGATTAATTCTTGACATCTTCAGTAGCAATAGAGATGTTTTTTTCAACAAGGTTGAAATGCTATACAGGTTTCCGAGAGAATGAGAAGCCTTGCGAGGGCTTATACTTAGCTATATTTCACTCAAGGATAGTATTTTACGGCTTCAAGAACGTTTCCGGTAACGTCTAAAGGGTTTAAGGAAGGGCGAGGAGGTAATCGTAGTTAGGGTAAGACTGAAATCTAGACGTAGTAATTCTTCTTCGTCATACGGATCAGTTTTATATACTAAAAGCAGCTGGTTGGTTTAGTCTTTTTAAACCCTCTCTACTACACGTTATACGTAGATTATTAAGGGTAATCTACGTATAAGGTGTTTTAGAGGATTTAGCAATGACTAATAAACAACCAGCTGTTCATTAAGACCACCTGTAAACCACGAAAGATATTTTAAAGTTTGTCTACTAAACTTGGGTCATTTAAGCTGCGTGTCACATGTACATCACCTGTCAAGGATATTTTTAAGGTCTGTCTATTACACGTGGGTAAAGCTTGTCTAATACACGTGGGTAAAACCTGCCTACTGCAAGTGGGTAAAGCCTGCCTACTACACGTGGGTAAAGCCTGCCTACTACACGTGGGTAAAACCTGCCTACACGTGGGTAAAGCCTGCCTATAACACGTGGGTAAAACCTGTCTACTACACGAGTTTCATTAAGGCTATATATCACCTGAACACCATCAGCCAATGATGCTTTAATTCCCAGTATAAAAATTGAAGTTTAATCTTTTGTCAAGATACAGATATAAATACCTCTCTGAATATATATATATATATATATATATATATATATATATATATATATATATATATATATATATATATATATATATATATATACACGCAAGTGTATTTATACATATATGAGTGTGTGTGTGTACTCACCTAGTTGTGGTTCCAGGGGTCGAGTCACAGCTCCTGGCCCCACCTCTTCACTTGCCGCTACTGGGTCACTCTCCCTGCACCATGAGCTTTATCATACCTGTGTGTGTGTGTGTGTGTGTGTGTGGTGTGTGTGTGTGTGTGTGTGTGTGTGTGTGTGTGTGTGTGTGTGTATGTGTGTGTGTGTTGTGTGTGTGTGTGTGTGTGCGTGCACTTGTCTGTGCCTGCCTGCCTGTCTGTCTGTCTGTCTGTCTCTCTCTCTCTCTCTCTCTCTCTCTCTCTCTCTCTCTCTCTCTCGTGCCTAATAGATAAAACTGGTCAATTAGTAAGAACTCGTTTAAAATTAAGTCCTTTCTAAAATTTTCTCTTATACGTTTAAAGATATATTTTTTCTTTCATATTAATGTAAAAATTAATAATTTTGTACCGAAAGAACCTTAGAAAACTTACCCAACGCAATTTAATTTAGCCTAACCCATCTAAATACATTTTACATAAGTTTACAATAATTTAATAAAGAAATACATTTTTTTCGTTATGTTCAGAATGATTTTTGCGAAATTACTGCATACACAAATTTTCGCTTGCCTTATTCGGCAAGAAGAGCGTTACTATTTAAGCCAAATTCGGCGCTATGCTATTCGGCACGACACACACTTACACATTATATATATAAATATATATATATATATATATATATATATATATATATATATATATATATATATATATATATATATATTATATATATATATATATGTATGCATGCATGCAAAACAACCACTGTGAAAGAAAGAGAAATTCCAAGCGCTTTCGTGACTACTCACATTATCAAGGAACTATGAAAATAAAGCATCCAAGGAAGGTATATAAGGGGTCTGGCCAACACCTCACTATCAGATCCCACAATGGTTAAACACCTGACGCGCGCCGGCCCAACTGGACAGGTCCTTTGCACAACTCACCAACAAACTATTCTACCCAAGAAAATTTTTAAAATTATTATTTGTCCAGTGTATTATTAAATTCTTCCCAAATTCTTTTAATTATAAATGGATATAATTTATATAAACCAAAGGAAATATTCATATTATTGTCAAAACTGCTTTTTATGAAACAAGATTCAATTATATTCCTGTCGACCATGGACTTGCTTGATATTACTTTCTCAACTTTTTGAAAATCAATTGGATGGTTAAAATCTCTTACATGAATAAATAGAGCATTGGAATCTTGTCCAGTTCTAATGCTATATTTATGTTGTTTTAATCTTAGTTCGAGATTTTTACCAGTTTGACCGTAATAAACTTTATCGCAAATTTTACAAGGAATCTTATAGACACATCCATCAGCATTTTGGGGGTAATTCTTTATCAAAAGTTTTTTCACTGCATCAAGATTTTTGAATACAACTTTAATATTAAAAGTCTTAAGAAGAGAAGGCATATCAACCAAGTTTTCATGGTAAGGGAGAACCAACATATTTTTAGTTGAATAAGGCTGGTTGTCCCTTTTTGGATTGTAAAAAGTATTTCTAGCAACTGTAAAAGATTTATCAATTACATTTCTTGGGTATTTTAAATCATTACCTATTTCATAAATTTTGGATATTTCCTCATTTATGAAATAGGTAATGATTTAAAATACCCAAGAAATGTAATTGATAAATCTTTTAAAGTTGCTAGAAATACTTTTTACAATCCAAAAGGGACAACCAGCCTTATTCAACTAAAAATATGTTGGTTCTCCCTTACCATGAAAACTTGGTTGATATGCTTTCTCTTCTTAAGACTTTTAATATTAAAGTTGTATTCAAAAATCTTGATACAGTAAAAAACTTTTGATAAAGAATTCCCCCCAAAATGCTGATGGATGTGTCTATAAGATTCCTTGTAAAATTTGCGATAAAGTTTATTACGGTCAAACTGGTAAAAATCTCGAACTAAGATTAAAACAACATAAATATAGCATTAGAACTGGACAAGATTCCAATGCTCTATTTATTCATGTAAGAGATTTTAACCATCCAATTGATTTTCAAAAAGTTGAGAAAGTAGTATCAAGCAAGTCCATGGTCGACAGGAATATAATTGAATTTTGTTTCATTAAAAGCAGTTTTGACAATAATATGAATATTTCCTTTGGTTTATATAAATTAGATCCATTTATAATTAATAGAATTTGGGAAGAATTTAATAATACACTGGACAAATAATAATTTTTAAAATTTTCTTGAGTAGAATAGTTTGTTGGTGGGTTGTGCGAAGGACCTGTCCAGTTGGGCCGGCGCGCGTCAGGGATCTGATAGTGAGGTGTTGGCCAGACCCCTTATATACCTTCCTTGGATGCTTTACTTTCATAGTTCCTTGATAATGTGAGTAGTCACGAAAGCGCTTGGAATTTCTCTATTCTTTCACAGTGGTTGTTTTGCATATTCTGAAATCACCTGTTTACTGTGATCTTATTGCATATATATATATATATATATATATATATATATATATATATATATATATATATATATATATATATATATATATATATATATATATATATATATATTGGCTAGCATTTATCTTGCAGAGACTCGTTTCAGATCCATTCGCAGTTACGGTACTTATATTTTGATATCTCGCGAGTTTCCACGTAACATTCCACTCTAATATCCTTCAAACACATTGTTTTACGCTCAAAGTTAATAATTTTCAGAGTACATCAAACTCAGATATGGAGCTGTCACGATACTATTACTAGCTTTTGTTTCCTTCTGTGTAACTATCGAATAGAAAAGTTTAGCAGGACACTGCCGATGTGGAAAGATTGTAAGATGAATTTGGAACTAATGAAATTAAGCATGTTAAGGGTGATATAAAGCAGAGGATGCAACAGGTGTTTGATCAAAACGTGCTTGCAACAGGTGTTCGGTCAAAACATGAAGGGCAAAATGTGCTCATATTAGAGTACTTATACTGTGATGTGTTATTTCATCCACATGTACGCTCGCTACCTCTTCTACCTGATACGATAAAGTGGAGCCCTTCATTGAATTATTCCATTTCGTCTATGAGACTGGATTTAAACGACACTACACAAAACTGTAAAAAAAAAACTTCTATATACCTTCAAGTCTCTACACAGAAATATTACTAGACACACACATGAGTGCGCACACATGCCTTTGCTTGGACAAACTTTCGCTTTAAGTACAACTTCAAGTCTTTACTGGAAAAAGATCTACTTAGAGCTAAACATGGTTCGTTACTTTGTTTTCTGTATGTTTCTGTCTGCAAACAGATCGCTTTAAAACCTGCAACACTAAAGCAGCACTTCTTCAATAACGAGGAAGCTCCTTACCAAAACAGTAGTTGGGACAAGGACTCCCAAGGACATAGGACAAGAAACCACTAAGGACGCAGACATGAAACAAGGTCTGCTAAGGACAAGGACATGCGACATAGACATGACGAGGACAGACTTGAAGCACGAATATTTTCTTCACAAGAGCAGGACACTAATTGGAAATCATCGCTACAAGATGCGGATACAGAGGCAGCAAGGAAATCTTTGAGTGTCTAGATGAAAGGTCAGTATACACACTCAAGCACTCTTCGCTGTCATCTTGGCATAGTGTCTATATAAAAGGCCAGTAGCACGAGCACCACTCACCACAGCTTACACACGCTACTAAACAACTCCCAGAATTCATTTCCACGTAATGAGACAGAGCATAGCTTGGAGCATAGAGAATTTTGTTTATTATGAACTTCACGGGAGAACTCTCAACATGTAAGTCATATAGAAAGCTAAAATAAGCTCCAGTTCCTTGGAAAAAGAAAATTTCACCAACATGGAAGTGCCCTCTTCAAGCAAGCAGGTGTTTATCCTATTACCAACATGTTTGTAATACATTAAGGAGAGAGTAGTGAGAGTCTTCCAAGTACTTTTTTTAAGTTATCATAACTATCGTGAGAGAAGGTCCGACAGCCTGGTTGATCAGGGTATCTAAATTAGCAAAGAACAAGCTGTTAAAGTGTAAAGAAATCTACTGGGATAAAGATGTTTTACAACGCTGATGTATCTAGATGTATCGGACTAAAGCCAAGAGAAGACAGAAACAGCAGTGATAGCTCCTCTCTCTGCTGAAAAGGACTTGAGGTTGAAATATACAGCATGTCACTCTTGTTTATTTTTCCATGTGGGCATTGGTCTCTGATCTCTTGTAGTTTTACAAGATGTCGACACATGCAGCGATTAAGAGGAGTAGCTTTCGGGTAACTACGACCACCAGTGGTGGAGGCTGACTGACCACCACAAACACCAGTGTAGAGTGACTGACCACCACCACCAGTGGTGGACGCTGACTGACCACCACCACCAGTGGTGGAGGCTGGCTGATCACCACCACCAGTGGTGGAGGCTGGCTGATCACCACTAGTGGTGGAGGCTGACTGACCACCAGTGGTGGAGGCTGACTGACCACCAGTGGTGGAGGCTAGCTGATCACCACCACCAGTGGTGGAGGCTGACCACCAGTGGTGGAGGCTGGCTGATCACCACCACCACCACCAGTGGTGGAGGATGGCTGATCACCACCACCACCACCAGTGGTGGAGGATGACTGTCACCATCACCACCACACATCTACAACATTGCACATATTCACTTTAGTGTTGTATTAAGTATTAACGTTAACACTGCTACCGCTTGCGGCTCTCAGAGTAACACAGCTATAACAGCGCCACACATTACTGTTGATATTTTTTAGATATTAACGAGACACAACTTTTATTTACATGTGTTTTAACACAGATCATTTTTGTTGGTGTTACTGTTGGTATTACTTATGAGGTATTAAGGATAAAGTTCATTGGTTGTCAATGATTAAATCATTTACACTGTTGAAGGTCGCAGCTTCGTCAACGATTACCTTAAAAAACTGTATTATTAAAAGGTTAGATACGAGTGAAGGAGAGTCAGAGGTCAGCTGTGAGAGCTCAACATGTGGCACTATGTTGCTGTGAGAGCTCAACATGTGGCACTATGTTGCTGTGAGAGCTCAACATGTGGCACTATGTTGCTGTGAGAGCTCAACATGTGGCACTATGTTGCTGTGAGAGCTCAACTTGTGGTACTATGTTGCTGTGAGAGCTCAACATGTGGCACTATGTTGCTGTGAGAGCTCAACATGTGGCACTATGTTGCTGTGAGAGCTCAACATGTGGCACTATGTTGCTGTGAGAGCTCAACATGTGGCATTATGTTGCTGTGAGAGCTCAACATGTGGCACTATGTTGCTTTGAGAGCTCAACATGTGGCACTATGTTGCTGTGAGAGCTCAACATGTGGCACTATGTTGCTGTGAGAGCTCAACATGTGGCACTATGTTGCTGTGAGAGCTCAACATGTGGCACTATGTTGCTGTGAGAGCTCAACATGTGGCACTATGTTGCTGTGAGTGCTCAACATGTGGGACTATGTTGCTGTGAGAGCTCAACATGTGGCACTATGTTGCTGTGAGAGCTCAACATGTGCTACTATGTTGCTGTGAGAGCTCAACATGTGGCATTATGTTGCTGTGAGAGCTCAACATGTGGCACTATGTTGCTGTGAGAGCTCAACATGTGGCACTATGTTGCTGTGAGAGCTCAACATGTGGCACTATGTTGCTGTGAGAGCTTAATCTGTGGCACTATGTTGCTGTGAGAGCTTAACCTGTGGCACTATGTTGCTGTGAGAGCTTAACCGGTGGCACTATCTTGCTGTGAGAGCTCAATATGTGGCACTGTTGCTGTGAGAGCTTAACATGTGACACTATGTTGCTGTGAGAGCTCAATATGTGGCACTATGTTGCTGTGAGAGCTTAACCTGTGGCACTATGTTGCTGTGAGAGCTCAATATTGTGTGAGACTAATGTTAGCTGTGAGAGCCTAACCTGTGGCACTATGTTGCTGTGAGAGCTCAAAATGTGGCACTATGTTGCTGTGAGAGCTCAACATGTGGCACTATGTTGCTGTGAGAGCTTAATCTATGGCACTATGTTGCTGTGAGAGCTCAACATGTGGCACTATGTTGCTGTGGGAGTTCAACATGTGGCACTATGTTGCTCTGAGAGCTCAACATTGTGGCACTATGCTGCTGTGAGAGCTCAACATGTGGCACTATGTAGCTGTGAGAGCTTAATCTGTGGCACTATGTTGCTGTGAGAGCTTAATCTGTGGCACTATGTTGCTGTGAGAGCTCAACATGTGGCACTATGTTGCTGTGAGAGCTTAACCTGTGGCACTATGTTGCTGTGAGAGCTCAACATGTGGCACTATGTTGCTGTGAGAGCTCAACATGTGGCACTATGTTGCTGTGAGAGCTCAACATGTGGCATTATGTTGCTGTGAGAGCTCAACATGTGGCACTATGTTGCTGTGAGAGCTCAACATGTGGCATATGTTGCTGTGAGAGCTTAATATGTGGTACTATGTTGCAGGCACCTTCAAATGTCCCACAGACATGAAGATATCAATCCCAAAAAAACGAGACCTAAGATTAATGTTTTGAAATACTATCATGATGGTAGAGGAGACATGATTGTAGGGGAGGCATGATGGTAGGGGAGACATGATGGTAGGGGAGACATGATGGTAGAGGAGACATGATGGTAGGGGAGGCATGATGGTAGGGAGACATGATGGTAGGGGAGACATGATGGTAGGGGAGACTATGAGAGTATGGGAGACATGATGGTAGAGGAGACATGATGGTAGGGAGACATGATGGTAGGGGAGACATGATGGTAGAGGAGACATGATGGTAGAGGAGACATGATGGTAGAGGAGACATGATGGTAGGGGAGACATGATGGTAGAGGAGACATGATGGTAGGGGAGACATGATGGTAGAGGAGACATGATGGTAGGGGAGACATGATGGTAGAGGAGACATGATGGTAGAGGAGACATGATGGTAGAGGAGACATGATGGTAGAGGAGACATGATGGTAGGGGAGACATGATGGTAGAGGAGACATGATGGTAGGGGAGACATGATGGTAGGGGAGACATGATGGTAGGGGAGACATGATGGTAGAGGAGACATGATGGTAGAGGAGACATGATGGTAGAGGAGACATGATGGTAGAGGAGACATGATGGTAGAGGAGACATGATGGTAGGGGAGACATGATGGTTGGGGAGGCATGATGGTAGGGGAGGCATGATGGTAGGGGAGACATGATGGTAGAGGAGACATGATGGTAGAGGAGACATGATGGTAGGGGAGACATGATGGTAGAGGAGACATGATGGTAGGGGAGACATGATGGTAGAGGAAACATGATGGTAGGGGAGACATGATGGTAGGGGAGACATGATGGTAGGGAGACATGATGGTAGGGGAGACATGATGGTAGAGGAGACATGATGGTAGGGGAGACATGATGGTAGAGGAGACATGATGGTAGGGGAGACATGATGGCAGGGAGACATGATGGTAGGGGAGACATGATGGTAGGGGAGACATGATGGTAGAGGAGACATGATGGTAGAGGAGACATGATGGTAGGGGAGACATGATGGTAGGGGAGACATGATGGTAGGGGAGACATGATGGTAGGGGAGACATGATGGTAGAGGAGACATGATGGTAGGGGAGACATGATGGTAGGGGAGACATGATGGTAGGGGAGACATGATGGTTGGGGAGGCATGATGGTAGGGGAGACATGATGGTTGGGGAGGCATGATGGTAAGGGGAGGCATGATGGTAGGGGAGACATGATGGTAGGGGAGACATGATGGTAGAGGAGACATGATGGTAGGGGAGACATGATGGTTGGGGAGGCATGATGGTAGGGGAGACATGATGGTAGGGGAGACATGATGGTTGGGGAGGCATGATGGTAGGGGAGGCATGATGGTAGGGGAGACATGATGGTAGGGGAGACATGATGGTAGAGGAGACATGATGGTAGGGGAGACATGATGGTAGGGAGACATGATGGTAGGGGAGACATGATGGTTGGGGAGCATGATGGTAGGGGAGGCATGATGGTAGGGAGACATGTGGTAGGGGAGACATGATGGTAGGGGAGACATGTGGTAGGGGAGACATGTTAGTAGGGGAGACATGTTGGTAGGGGAGACATGTTGGTAGGGGAGACATGATGGTAGGTTAGACATGATGGTAGGGGAGATATGATGGTAGGGGAGATATGATGGTAGGGGAGACATGATGGTAGGGGAGACATGATGGTAGGGGAGAAACGATGGTAGAGGAGACTTGATGGTAGGGGAGAAACGATGGTAGAGGAGAAACGATGGTATAGGAGAGAACGATGGTATAGAGAGGAGGAAACGATGGTAGAGGAGAAACGATGGTAGAGGAGAAACGATGGTAGAGGAGAAACGATGGTAGAGGAGAAACGATGGTAGAGGAGAAGCGATGGTATAGGAGAGAACGATGGTAGAGGAGAAACGATGGTAGAGGAGAAACGATGGTAGAGGAGAAACGATGGTATAGGAGAAACGATGGTATAGGGAAACGATGGTAGAGGAGAAACGATGGTAGAGGAGAAACGATGGTAGAGGAGAAACGATGGTGAATAGGAGAGAACGATGGTAGAGGAGAAACGATGGTAAAGGAGAAACGATGGTAGAGGAGAAACGATGGTAGAGGAGAAACGATGGTAGAGGAGAAACGATGGTAGAGGAGAAACGATGGTATAGGAGAAAACGATGGTATAGGAGAAACGATGGTAGAGGAGAAACGATGGTAGAGGAGAAACGATGGTAGAGGAGAAACGATGGTAGAGGAGAAACGATGGTAGAGGAGAAACGATGGTATAGGAGAAACGATGGTATAGGAGAAACGATGGTATAGGAGAAACGATGGTATAGGAGAACGATGGTTAGAGGAGAACGATGGTATAGGAGAAACGATGGTATAGGAGAAACGATGGTAGAGGAGAAACGATGGTAGAGGAGAAACGATGGTAGAGGAGAAACGATGGTAAGGAGAAACGATGGTATAGGAGAAACGATGGTAGAGGAGAAACGATGGTAGAGGAGAAACGATGGTAGAGGAGAAACGATGGTAGAGGAGAAACGATGGTAAGGAGAAACGATGGTATAGGAGAAACGATGGTATAGGAGAAACGATGGTATAGGAGAAACGATGGTATAGGAGAAACGATGGTAGAGGAGAAACGATGGTATAGGAGAAACGATGGTAGAGGAGAAACGATGGTAGAGGAGAAACGATGGTAGAGGAGAAACGATGGTATAGGAGAAACGATGGTAGAGGAGAAACGATGGTAGAGGAGAAACGATGGTAGAGGAGAAACGATGGTATAGGAGAAACGATGGTAGAGGAGAAACGATGGTAAAGGAGAAACGATGGTAGAGGAGAGAAACGATGGTATAGGAGAAACGATGGTAAGGAGAAACGATGGTAGAGGAGAAACGATGGTATAGGAGAAACAATGGTATAGGAGAAACGATGGTAGAGGAGAAACGATGTTAGAGGAGAAACGATGGTAAAGGAGAAACGATGGTAGAGGAGAAACGATGGTATAGGAGAAACAATGGTAAAGGAGAAACGATGGTAGAGGAGAAACGATGGTATAGGAGAAACAATGGTAAAGGAGAAACGATGGTAGAGGAGAAACGATGGTATAGGAGAAACAATGTAAAGGAGAAACGATGGTAGAGGAGAAACGATGGTATAGGAGAAACAATGGTAAAGGAGAAACGATGGTAGAGAGAAACGATGGTATAGTAGAAACAATGGTTAAAGGAGAAAACGATGGTAGAGGAGAAAACGATGGTATAGGAGAAACAATGGTAAAGGAGAAACGATGGTAGAGGAGAAACGATGGTATAGGAGAAACAATGGCAGAGAAGACATGATATCAGAGGAAAGACAACAAACTCTGTAAGTGATACAGTCCCCCCCCCCCCAATTACACTGTATTTCTCTCGTGCGAATAAAATAAAAAAAAATCCCCAAACTATGATCTGGTTAACATCACACAGGAGTGAAATTAACTACCTTTCTATAGTAAGCTTCGTTTAAGAGCATAAACCTAAAGTCTTATTTACATAATATAAAAACATCGATCTATACTCATAAACATTTGTGAATGTTATTAAAATCAATCTGGGGACTGTTAGTGGTCCATGTAACAGATTACATAGTCGATTTTAAGGCCATTTTATGCAAAGAATATTGACAGGGGATACGCGGGTAACAAATCAAGCTAGCAAAGACGGAAGGTCTGGTCTGGGTTCTGACCGCGGGGGGCAGTGACCCCCAAAAGTGACTGCAGGTAACCTGCTGTTACAGGGAATCTGACGTTACAGATAATCAGGTCTGACCCAAGAAAATGTAGATTAGATCCAATTCTAGGATCAGGACCTCTTCACCAGCATCAAGGCTCCTTCCATGAAGGCACATGATTGGATCAAGATTACTTCACTAGCATCAAGGCTCCCTCCTTGAAGGCACAAGATATGATAAACATTCCTTCACCAGTATCAAGTCTCCTGGAGAAGAGTTCAGCTCCATGGAGCTGAACTGTTGTACACGTGTCAGTCTTCAACTTGTCGGTATTTTATACCATTTTCAAGACGTTTTGGCCTGTTTTAAATACACAGCAAGACAACGACACACAAAACAGCTTGGACACTGAGGCTGTGTTTGGCTTTAGAGACTAAGCTCTTCCAACACACTCCTTGTCTGCTCGTCTATTAGGAACTGCTGCACTAACGGAGTCCTGTGTTTCAACATTTTCTTTTTGTTTCCAAAAATTGGATACACCAGCTGTGTGCTGCTACCTTATTCTAAGTGACAGTAGAAAAGAAAGCTAGCTATGTTTCCTCTCTGTTTCTTCCATTATGGAAGTTGGGGATGGGGAAAGACTGTGGGACTGGAGCGAGAGCGAGAGCGAGAGAGAGAGAGAGAGAGAGAGAGAGAGAGAGAGAGAGAGAGAGAGAGAGAGAGAGAGAGAGACCGACCACAACCCTCACTGAAGTAGGACAGAGACTAGGCAGCCAGTGAGCTGGCTGGAGGCGAATGGTCTCGCAAGATCTACTGCAAGAAAGGTGAAGCTACTTTTGAAACCAGTGCTGAAAGACTTGGTACAAGTTTCCATGTGAAATGAAGTGGATAAACTGCGGGTCATTACTGACAGGTACCATTAGGCTGCATTCGTAGTTCTCACAAATGGTATTAAAGATCACTATAACTCCATATAGTGTTATAATATTCCCCCTTCGTTAATCTAGTAATTTTGTATTTCTTATACTTTCATTAATATAATAAATAATTGAATTCTCGTGTATACTGTTTTACCATTTTCCACAGTACAATTACCCTAATATTGAGCTGTGTGACTCAGTGGAGCCGAAGTGTTGGGAAGTGTGTTGTTGGCGGGTGAAGTTGAAGCGTGCAACGCAACACCCGCTCTGACATGTTGACATCAATGTTCAAATGTTGGTGTGTTGTCTGCTTCCTCTCCCTTTGACTCACCCTTTGCTTTCCCTCCCTTTCCCCACCTCCCTCCCTCTCCCTTTCCCTCTCTCACCCTTTGCTTTCCTTTCCTTCCCTCTTTCTCTCTCTCCATGTAATAAATCAGTAGAAGGGAGAGCTGAGAGTGTTGCTGCCTGTCGTCTTGTTGGAAGCGAGCGGACGGGCGGACGTGGTGAGCAAATGTGCTCGTCTCCGTCCGCCAAACTTGCTCGGTGTGCCAGCGTGATGCATCACCTTCAAGTTATGCTTGATTACGTCTCTCCCATCACCGCCTGAGCATCCTCTAATAGTCAGGTGATTTGCATAATTCCTGAGGTTGTTGAGCGTGGCGTGCATCAGGTTGAGGAGAGACTACGAGAGGGTGGGAGGGAAGGAAAAAATGTCTTACGTAGATAAGAGCATTTGCCTAGCAACTCTCAATATAAATACACTAACGATCGACTATGAAAACACTCGAGATTATGTCTCAGATTAGTTTCTCATTATGTGTGAAGATCAAATCTAATTATTTTTTATGTCTATAAAGTTATATCAGTGTAAACATATTACATTCTTAGGACAAACACTAAATTCAGTATACTGGGAACCCTTATTGACAACGTTTTGCCCACACAGTGGGCTTTATCAAGTCACAAACAGGTATGTTCGTGACTGTGGGCGAAACGTTGTCAATAAAGGATCGCAGTATACTGCACTTGTGTTTATTTTTCCATCGTGTCGGTATTTTATACCATTTAACTCCACATTCTAAGGAGTTCGATATTATGTGTGTATTGGGTTAGCACACTTCCCGGTACCATTCTGGTGAAATGCTATTGTTTATGAGTTTTTCATTGTAAGAGAAGGTCAATTCCAATTCCTTGTATAGGGAGACCTTCACAGTGTCAGGACACTTTCCCTTCACTGAAGCGTCAGGAAATGTAACAATTGGATAAAACTTAAAAATATTGCAACAGCGCCTTGCCTACGAGGTCTGCTGTGTTTAAAGTTTAATGACAACACGAGGGTCATTAAGACTGCATGTCACCTGTACACCACCAGTCAAGAACACTCTAATACATGAAGTACGAATTAATGTTAACTGTGTATTGATAAATTAGACACATGTGCAACTCTTGGGTATCTTAATTGAGGAACGCCTCGCCACACAGTGGCTTCATCAGTCCATACAAAGGAGAATCTTGAAGAACAGGAGGAGAATGAGGTAATCAGTCCCTCAACCTTGAGTCGATGTGGTCAGTCAGTTCAAGATTGATGGATGACCACATCGACTAAGGTTGAGGGACTGATTACCTCATTCTCCTCCTGTTCTTCAAGATTCTCCTTTGTATGGACTGATGAAGCCATTGTGTGGCGAGGCGTTTCCTCAATAAAGATACCCAAGAGTTGCACATGTGTCTAATTTATCAACATGTCGGTTCTCTGAACCATTCATCTACAAACTGTGTATATACACAATGATGTACATATCCCGGTGTGTATTATATACATATGTACCTCTCAGTATATACATGCTGAGTAATATACATCTCCCAGTGAATACACAGATATATACACCTCCCGGTCCACTGTACATACACAGATGTATACATCTCGGTGTATATACCGTTCTCCTCCCTTAAAAGCTAGCCTCTGACTAATCCTATACCTACCTGTTACCTGGTAGTGGTACTGGGGACTATCTTCCCCACGGCTCAGTCTCAAACTAGGCCTCCTAGGTTGGAAGGTAAATATACCAGGATCAAGAACTATTAAGAAACACAAAAGGAAAATAAAAGTGTATACTGCATGAAACCAGAAGCTTTGCAAGATTTACCTGTCATCTTACGCGTTCACGAGACAGAAAGAAAAGAGCAGCAATCCTGTCAGACAGGACGGTAATACCTTCCTTTTATGGTCGCTGTCTACCAGCTTACTAATTTTTCGAATAAAGTTGGTAGAATTACCGACAATATGTAAAGTAAAAGGACACAAGTGCAACTAATGTGACATTTATTGTGGCAACGTTTCGCTCTCCAGGAGCTTTATCAAGCCATCGTAATGGCTTGATAAAGCTCCTGGAGAGCGAAACGTTGCCACAATAAATGTCACATTAGTTGCACTTGTGTCCTTTTACTTTACATACTAAATTTTCACTATGTTTTTGGTCTAGCATTTAAAAAAAATCCATTAAAATTAAGATATTTTAGGTTAAGAAGCATTAATTTAGAGTAAAGGTGCATGATCTTATAGATTTTAATAGCCGTTAAGAGGAATAAATTAAGGAGGTATTGTATAGACGTAAACACAAGCTGTTAGGGGTAGACTGGACGCCACGATGAAATACGCTCGTCGAACAATGATTCTGTTTATCCTGCTCATAAAGACCTGCTCAAGCCAATTGTAAAACACCAGAAAGAGAAAATAACATTTCAACTTTACAATGGGGACAAACAATGCTTCTGCTACCTACATACCATCCCCCCCACCCATCCCCCCCACACACACTTGTCTAAACGCGAGTCTGACGTCACAAGCAGGGATGCCTTTGGTGTGTTTGTTCCCACCGACAAAGCAAAGGTGTCTGCGCCAGTTTTCTACTAAAGTTTGAACGTTGCCAGGAAAAAATACTGAAACTAACCAGACATTTGTTTACAAGTCTACCAGCCAGCAGTTGAAACGTATTATCCCACAGACTTAAGAGCACAGGTTCTAAGCGAAGGAGCACAGGTTCTAAGCAAAGGAGCACATGTTCCGAGCACGTGTGTTATCCTGGAGACTTGAGAACACCTGTTCCGAAGAGGAAAGGGAAGAGGAATACGCGAGTCACCCTGTAAACTTTAAAACACCTGTATAACAAAATATTACAATGAAAATTTTATTACCTTATCCGCTGTTTTCATTTAAAGACAAAAAAAAATCTGATGAATATAAAGAGGAATGGAAAGATGACGAGATTTCAGAAACACTGTGCCAACAAGTACAACTAATAGCAATGGTAAACACACCAATAAGAAAAGACAGGGCGAAAAAACAAAGCTTGTGTTGGGACAACGACTCGCTCCAATAAAACGAGTAAGAGCGTGTTCTGCAACGTGCAAGTTTTCCCCAACACTGTCGTCAGTACTCCAGGTGGGTCGGATGAATAAGAAATCACTTCATATATACCCTTTGAAATGTAAGGTGTTGATACCAAAGGGATTTTATGGAAATGACAGGACATCTGTGTTACAGATGTGTTAATACCAGAGGGATTTTTAAGTTAAGCTTCCATATAACTTCCGGGTTATATTGAGGCAGTTATATGGATGGTTAACTTATAAATCTCTCTGGTATTAACACATCTGTTACACAGATGTCCACCATTTCCATAAAATCACATGGCTATCAATATGAAAAGACATGAACCAAAATCTTTTCATATTAAGGCTGCAGTAAAGTGCCGGAGAGAGGCCATTTGAGAGTAACACCTCTGAACACACATACAGTCCTCACAATAGTCCTACAAAGGCATTACAGAGGTACCGAAGGCAACATTACTTACAATGATAGGACCATTGCTGCACCTCACTAACAAGAAGAAATATTAAACAATAAGTATGTCTCCCAGTACAGGTATTAAGCAGTGAATGGCCAGTACCATCTAAGTTCGGCATTATTGAAGTTTTAAAACACCGGCCTAACTTGATCTGGGCAAGTTGAGCAGTGTGCTTCTAGCCTTTACCGCTGGAGCAATTGCTACTCTACGAACGGCCATATTATGCAATCATAGCACAATTATACATGAATATCCGCGTAATGTGGAGAACGGCTCCTCTAATGACCCCTAAGAGTCGTAGTTGATGACCCGGGAGTGAGAAGAGCAGGAGAATGTGTAAAAGAAAAGGGGAGGGGGCGTTACTTCTTTACTTTTTGTATTACATTAAATCTTAACCAAAGCCTCGTCTTGGTTCCCTGGAAACAAACACACACACACACACACACACACAAACTTTGAACCTGCAACATTAAAACACGAGTTCTTGCAAAGAACCCCATTATCTCAGGTCCAGGCGAAAGAGC
>NC_069468.1:19685785-19688285 GCF_026875155.1 Cherax quadricarinatus
CAACTTCACGTCATCTGCAAACAGGGACACCTCAGAGTCTATTCCTTCCGTCATGTCGTTCACAAATACCAGAAACAGCACTGGTCCTAGGACTGACCCCTGCGGGACCCCGCTGGTCACAGGTGCCCACTCTGACACCTCGCCACGTACCATGACTCGCTGCTGTCTTCCTGACAAGTATTCCCTGATCCATTGTAGTGCCTTCCCTGTTATCCCTGCTTGGTCCTCCAGTTTTTGCACCAATCTCTTGTGTGGAACTGTGTCAAACGCCTTCTTGCAGTCCAAGAAAATGCAATCCACCCACCCCTCTCTCTCTTGTCTTACTGCTGTTACCATGTCATAGGTTTGTGACACAGGATTTCCCGTCCCTGAAACCATGTTGGCTGCTGTTGATGAGATCATTCCTTTCTAGGTGTTCCCCCACTTTCTCCTGATAATCTTCTCCATGATTTTGCATACTATACATGTCAGTGACACTGGTCTGTAGTTTAATGCTTCATGTCTGTCTCCTTTTTTAAAGATTGGGGCTACATTTGCTGTCTTCCATGCCTCAGGCAATCTCCCTGTTTCGATAGATGTATTGAATATTGTTGTTAGGGGTACACATAGCGCCTCTGCTCCCTCTCTCAATACCCATGGGGAGATGTTATCTGGCCCCATTGCCTTTGAGGTATCTAGCTCACTCAGAAGCCTCTTCACTTCTTCCTCGGTTGTGTGCACTGTGTCCAGCACTTGGTGGTGTGCCCCACCTCTCCGTCTTTCTGGAGTCCCTTCTGTCTCCTCTGTGAACACTTCTTTGAATTCTTGTTGAGTTCTTCACATACTTCACGGTCATTTCTTGTTGTCTCTCCTCCTTCCTTCCTTCCTTAGCCTGATTACCTGGTCCTTGACTGTTGTTTTCCTCCTGATGTGGCTGTAAAACAGTTTCGGGTCAGATTTGGCTTTCGCTGCTATGTCATTTTCATATTGTCTTTGGGCCTCCTTCTTATCTGTGCATATTCGTTTCTGGCTCTACAACTGTTCTCCTTATTCTCTGGGTCCTTTGCCTTCTATATTTCTTCCATTCCCTAGCACACTTGGTTTTTGCCTCCCTGCACCTTTGGGTAAACCATGGGCTCATCTGGCTTTTTCATTAATCCTGTTACCCTTGGGTACAAACCTTCCTCAGCTCCTTGCATTTTGTTGCTACATATTCCATCATCTCATTAACTGGCTTCCCTGCCAGTTCTCTGTCCCACTGAACCCGTTCAGGTAGTTCCTCATTTCCTGTGTAGTCCCCTTTCTTGTAGTTTGGCTTCATTCGTCCTGGCCTTCCTGCTTCTCCCTCCACTTGTAGCTCTACTGTGTATTCGAAGCTTAAAACCACATGGTCACTGGCCCCAAGGGGTCTTTCATATGTGATGTCCTCGATATCTGCACTACTCAAGGTGAATACTAAGTCCAGCCTTGCTGGTTCATCCTCTCCTCTCTCTCTTGTAGTGTCCCTTACGTGTTGGCACATGAAGTTTTCCAGTACCACCTCCATCATCTTAGCCCTCCATGTATCTTGGCCCCCATGTGGGTCCAAGTTATCCCAATCGATTCTCTTGTGGTTAAAGTCGCCCATGATCAGGAGCTTTGCCCTGCATGCATGAGCTCTTCTGGCCACTCTAGCCAGTGTGTCAACCATCGCTCTATTGCTCTCGTCGTACTCTTGCCTTGGCCTCCTGCTGTTTGTGGTGGGTTATACATCACTGCTATTACCACCTTGGGACCTCCAGAGTGAAGTGTTCCCACTGTGTAATCAACTTTCTTCTCCGCTGTCTCCTCTCTCCAGCTCATCAAAATTCCAGCGATTTTTGATCAGCAACGCCACTCCTCCACCCCCCTGTTCCCTCTGTCTTTCCTCAGGATTTGGTATCCGTTGGAAAGATGGCATCTGTTATCATACCTGTAAGCTTGGTTTCTGTGAGAGCTATGTGTCCAGTGATGCTTCTTTGACTCTTTCATGCCACTCCTCCACTTATTTGTTATTCATCAGCGTTTGTGTACCATACCTTCAGTTTCCTTTCCAAACACTGTGGTTTGGGGGGCCTGTGAGGGTGGGAGACCTGGTGGCATACTGTGGGATTCTATAGCTCGGTGTTGGGTGGAGGCTGTGGGTATGGATTGTAGTGTGTGTTGGGATGGTGTGATAGGTTGTATGGTTCTGAGAGTAGTTGTGTGTGTGCTTGCCCTTGCTGTTCTGTTCTGCTCTGACTGACCTCTGCTGGTTCCCTCCTTGTCTCTTTTCCTAGCTCCTTTCGCTTTTTTGTCCTCTCCTCAGCTGCTGTCGTTCTGATTTTGTTCTGTCTCTGTCTAGGAACACCCTCTTGTACTCTTCCGAGTATTTCAATCGTGGTTTCTCTTGGAGGATCCTGTTCTGCACTGTTTCCGTCATGAGAATCAGCTTGATTGGTCGGTTTCTCCCCTTCGAGTACCCCCTATTCTCTGAAAATTTACAATCTCGTCCATCTCTTCA
>NC_069468.1:19695785-19710785 GCF_026875155.1 Cherax quadricarinatus
GCACTTGTTGCCTCGGGGTGGAGGTGAGGCAGCGTCTGACACCTCCAGCCAAGATGATCATGCTTATCCTAACCTGCGTCTCTTACCTCTCCTCTTCTTCACCTTCTCTTTTATCTCTCCTCACAGCCGCTTCTCTCAGCCGCTTCTCTCCCACTACAGTCACACAGCCCACTGGATTCAGTTTCTTCCTCCCCACTACAATAACTCTCTCACCCACCACAGTCACCAGTGGTGTCACATTAGATATGTGACCTCTGGAAAAATTTGTGAGTCCAATAATTTCGCGATAATTGCGGTAATTACGTGACTTTGTGAAATTACTGAACTGAATATATTCTATTCTGGGTAAATATATCCTCCTACTTTTTAATAATGTGAACGCATGGTGTAACACTAATGTACTCACACTATATTGTGTGGTAGACGCCATGACAGTGCGCTTGTGTGTGGTGTGTTTACACACACACACACACACACACACACACACACACACACACACACACACACATAAGATAAGATAAGATTTCGTTCGGATTTTTAACCCCGGAGGGTTAGCCACCCAGAATAACCCAAGAAAGTCAGTGCGTCATCGAGGACTGTCTAACTTATTTCCATTGGGGTCCTTAATCTTGTCCCCCAGGATGCGACCCACACCAGTCGACTAACACCCAGGTACCTATTTGCTGCTAGGTGAACAGGACAATAGGTGTAAGGAAACGTGTCGAATGTTTCCACCCGCCGGGAATCGAACCCGGGCCCTCCGTGTGTGAAGCGGGAGCTTTAGCCACCAGGCCACCGGCCCACACAGAGAGAGAGAGAGAGAGAGAGAGAGAGAGAGAGAGAGAGAGAGAGAGAGAGAGAGAGAGAGAGAGAGAGAGAGAGAGAGAGAGAGAGAGAACGTGCATACTGATACGATAGGGATCTTTCAGTAGAAATCCCTCTGTGATAGTGAATTGTATCCTCTCTCAAGAAGCGACCAACTTACAGCTTTTGATTCAAATCTCACTGAAGAAACAGAGGTATATTTTTTATTGATAAGACATGAACAACATTTGGGTGTCTTTACTGCAGGAACGTTTCGCCTACGAGCGGGATTCTTTGGTCTAATACTGGGACAATAATGGGACAATACTAAAATTTTCACCGATACCTATACTCAATTTTAGGCCGATACCACTGATACCGATACATCAACACACCCCTAAACACCGGAGATAGAACTAATTTTAAGGCAAACAGTCCCTCAGAAATGATAGGTGGTGGTTAGTTCCTCAGTAATGATAGGTGGTGGTCAGTCCCTCAGTAATGATAGGTGGTGGTCAGTCCCTCAGTAATGATAGGTGATGGTCAGTCCCTCAGTAATGATAGGTGGTGGTCAGTCCCTCAGTAATGATAGGTGGTGGTCAGTCCCTCAGTAATGATAGGTGGTGGTCAGTTCCTCAGTAATGATAGGTGGTGGTCAGTCCCTCAGTAATGATAGGTGGTGGTCAGTCCCTCAGTAATGATAGGTGGTGGTCAGTTCCTCAGTAATGATAGGTGGTGGTCAGTCCCTCAGTAATGATAGGTGATGGTCAGTCCCTCAGTAATGATAGGTGGTGGTCAGTCCCTCAGTAATGATAGGTGGTGGTCAGTTCCTCAGTAATGATAGGTGGTGGTCAGTCCCTCAGTAATGATAGGTGGTGGTCAGTCCCTCAGTAATGATAGGTGGTGGTCAGTCCCTCAGTAATGATAGGTGGTGGTCAATCCCTCAGTAATGATAGGTGGTGGTCAGTTCCTCAGTAATGATAGGTGGTGGTCAGTCCCTCAGTAATGATAGGTGGTGGTCAGTCTCTCAGTAGTGATAGGTGGTGGTCAATCCCTCAGTAGTGATAGGTGGTGGTCAATCCCTCAGTAATGATAGGTGGTGATCAGTTCCTCAGTAATGATAGGTGGTGGTCAATCCCTCAGTAATGATAGGTGGTGATCAGTTCCTCAGTAATGATAGGTGGTGGTCAGTCCCTCAGTAATGATAGGTGGCAGTCAGTTCCTCAGTAATGATAGGTGGTGGTCAGTCTCTCAGTAATGATAGGTGGTGGTCAGTCCCTCAGTAATGATAGGTGGTCAGTCCCTCAGTAATGATAGGTGGTGGTCAGTCCCTCAGTAATGATAGGTGGTGGTCAGTCCCTCAGTAATGATAGGTGGTGATCAGTCCCTCAGTAATGATAGGTGGTGATCAGTCCCTCAGTAATGATAGGTGGTGGTCAGTCCCTCAGTAATGATAGGTGATGGTCAGTCCCTCAGTAATGATAGGTGATGGTCAGTCCCTCAGTAATGATAGGTGGTGGTCAGTCCCTCAGTAATGATAGGTGGTGGTCAGTCCCTCAGTAATGATAGGTGGTGGTCAGTCCCTCAGTAATGATAGGTGGTGGTCAGTCCCTCAGTAATGATAGGTGGTGGTCAGTCCCTCAGTTATGATAGGTGGTGGTCAGTCCCTCAGTTATGAGAGGTGGTGGTCAGTCCCTCAGTAATGATAGGTGGTGGTCAGTCCCTCAGTAATGATAGGTGGTGGTCAGTCCCTCAGTAATGATAGGTGGTGGTCAGTCCCTCAGTTATGATAGGTGGTGGTCAGTCCTTCAGCAATGACAGGTGGTGGTCAATCCCTCAGTAATGATAGGTGGTGATCAGTTCCTCAGTAATGATAGGTGGTGGTCAGTCCCTCAGTAATGATAGGTGGTGGTCAGTCCCTCAGTAATGATAGGTGGTGGTCAGTTCCTCAGTAATGATAGGTGGTGACCAGTCCCTCAGTAATGATAGGTGGTGGTCAGTTCCTCAGTAATGATAGGTGGTGGTCAGTCCCTCAGCAATGATAGGTGGTGGTCAGTCCTTCAGCAACGATAGGTGGTCAGTCCCTCAGCAATGATAGGTGGTGGTCAGTCCCTCAGCAATGATAGGTGGTGGCCAGTCCCTCAGTAATGATAGGTGGTGGTCAGTTCCTCAGTTATGATAGGTGGTGGTCAGTCCCTCAGCAATGATAGGTGGTGGTCAGTCCCTCAGCAATGATAGGTGGTGGTCAGTTCCTCAGCAATGATAGGTGGTGGTCAGTCCCTCAGCAATGATAGGTGGTGGTCAGTTCCTCAGCAATGATAGGTGGTGGTCTGTTCCTCAGTTATGATAGGTGGTGGTCAGTCCTTCAGCAACGATAGGTGGTGGCCAGTCCCTCAGTAATGATAGGTGGTGGTCAGTTCCTCAGTTATGATAGGTGGTGGTCAGTCCCTCAGCAATGATAGGTGGTGGTCAGTCCCTCAGCAATGATAGGTGGTGGTCAGTTCCTCAGCAATGATAGGTGGTGGTCAGTCCCTCAGCAATGATAGGTGGTGGTCAGTTCCTCAGCAATGATAGGTGGTGGCCAGTCCCTCAGTAATGATAGGTGGTGGTCAGTCCCTCAGTAATGATAGGTGGTGGTCAGTTCCTCAGCAATGATAGGTGGTGGTCAGTCCCTCAGCAATGATAGGTGGTGGTCAGTCCCTCAGCAATGATAGGTGGTGGTCAGTCCCTCAGTAATGATAGGTGGTGGTCAGTTCCTCAGCAATGATAGGTGGTGGTCAGTTCCTCAGCAATGATAGGTGGTGGTCAGTTCCTCAGCAATGATAGGTGGTGGCCAGTCCCTCAGTAATGATAGGTGGTGGTCAGTCCCTCAGCAATGATAGGTGGTGGTCAGTTCCTCAGCAATGATAGGTGGTGGTCAGTCCCTCAGCAATGATAGGTGGTGGTCTGTTAGTCAGTTATGATAGGTGGTGGTCAGTCCTTCAGCAACGATAGGTGGTGGCCAGTCCCTCAGTAATGATAGGTGGTGGTCAGTCCCTCAGCAATGATAGGTGGTGGTCAGTCCCTCAGCCTAGACGCCTGTAATCAACATACATGTAATGTGCGTCTGTTTCATCAACTTGTTAGTGTTGTATACCCTCACTAATATAATCTGTGTTGTCCACCTATGTGTGGGTTATTTATGTACCCAAATTATTCATATATGTAATAAAAAAGTCTTTCAAGACATTGATGATTACCCATACTGAAGCGTTAATCCATGTGGTTAGTCAACACAATAGTAGTGAGGGCTCCAACCTTCGTGCAAGAATCTGGAGAAAGAGAAAGAGAGAGAGAGAGAGAAAATACTGTGGCAGCCAGACTCGCCTCGTGATTACTGCACAGAAAGTACGCAACACACTGCTTCAACACAAGACTGAACATTAATTTTCTGGAGCAGAAAGAAAAAGTGGTAGAGCTTGCTGTGTTGAAGATTCTGTAGAGCAATAATCAGCAAAATGCAGTGAAGGCGAGATTGGGTGTGTCCTGGATACAGCGATGTGAGATATGGAGGTGTGAGATGTCAAGGCGTCCTGGATTTAGCAAAGGTGAGAGAAAGGTGTCCTGGATCTAGTGAAGGTTAGAGAAAGGTGTCCTGGATCTAGTGAAGGTGAGAGAAAGGTGTCTTGGATCTAGTGAAGGTGAGAGACAGGTGTCTTGGATCTAGTGAAGGTGCGAGAGAGGTGTCCAGGATCTAGTGAAGGTGAAAGAGGTGTCCTAGATCTAGTGAAGGTGAGAGAAAGGTGTCCTGGATTAAGTCAAGATAAGAGACAAGTGTCCTAGCTTCAGTGGTGTGTTTTTTGATAGACTGATTTACAATCTGCACAAAATGAAAACAAAATAATGTGAAGGCATCTGCACCACGTCAGGAGATCAAGTATTATTAAGACCAGATCAAAATCGGCAACACACACCAATGTTGAATTACTTTTCCGGCTTTTCGTGTCGATTTTATTTATTTTCAGTGTGGGACAAGACAATCTGGAGAAACTGCGCTAAAGAATACACTGAAAGTGTGTCCGAAATATATCAGATAAGCCGAGTGCAGAGGATGACAGAGACAACACTCGACCCCTGAAACTACAGAGTACCAGTAGGCGGGTACTGTTTCCTTCACAAATCTTCTCCCTTGCCATGTGACCTGTCTCTTGACATTATTTACCTAGTGGGTGAGAGGAGACCAAATAGATGTCAGAGTCACATTGTAAGAATGAAGAGAATAAGGGAGTGAAGATGACTATATGATGTCACGCGAATGATTAAAAAAGCTTATAAACCATACCACGGGCGGGGATATTATTATTATATTATTATAATCAAGGGGGAAGCGCTAAACACGGAGGATTATGCAGCGCCTAGGGGGGGGGATGTGGAAGGCATTCAGGCTTAATTCGGGGAACTGGAGCACAGATCCAATTCCCTAAATCAAGAGCTCCTCACCAACATCAAGGAACCTTCCTTGAGGGGACGGGTGGGGATAGAACCCGCGATCAGAGTCTCAAAACTCCAGACCGTCGCGTTTTGAGACACTCTGATCGCGGGTTCTATCCCCGCCCGTGGTATGGTTTGTTTGCAATCGTGTCATTACAAAAAACTTATAGTATAATTCAACAAGGGGCTACTGAAATTCAACCCTAGCAAATGGAAGGTTAGGAGGATGGGGTTATGAAGAGGCCAGAAGAACCTGGTGGATAACGCACTCGCTTCACACGGCGAGGGGTCTGGGTTCGATTCCCAGCCAGAGTAGAAACATTGGACGTGTTTCTTTCCACCTGTTGTCTATGTTCCCCATCAGTAAAATGGGTACCTGGGTGTTAGTCGACTGGTGTGGGTCGCATCCCGGGACACTGACCTAATTTGCCCGAAATGCAGAGCATAACAAGAGAGTTTCTATGTAGTAGTATGTCATTGTTGTCAGCTAGGACTGTATACCCTGTACATGTACTTGTAGTAAAAAAATATATTATTATTAAGGAATAACACTAAGGGTCTCTTAAGAGAGAAAAAAAGCCTTAGACCAGACATCACACCAAAACTCTCGCCTAAGAAACACAAACATAATGAGTTACCAAAATTCGCACTTAGAACCTTATGACTACGTTTCTGTCAGTCCTGGACAGATTACATCCAGTAGAGACAGAACCAAAAACAACACAAATGAAAGAGAAATCCTAGATATTTTTTCTCGTATGCAAAAATCCAGAGCAAAACCCACATCTAACATCTGGACCTTCCTTAAAAAAAATGAAACCAACAATGACAACAAAGAAATAAGCACAAGTCATATTGCAACTGAAGTTGCAATATGGCTTGTGTACAGCGAGTCATTAATCAGTCTAAAGATTGATAATCCAAATGTCTTTCTCATGGATGAGACTCAAAACACTGCTGACATCACCATTATTTTTGACACAGCTCTAACTCCACTTGACTTTGAAAAAGCCATCGATTGCATGCCCCTGCACTCTGCCCCAGACCCCGACTCATGGAACTCCATATTCATCAAGAACTGTAAGAAACCACTCTCTCGTGCCTTGAATATTCTATATCGGAGAAGCTTGAACACAGGAATCATCCCCAGTCCTTAGAACCCATTGATATAGCCTCACTCCACAAAACTGATGCTAAAGCAAATGAAAAAAAAGCTATAGACTGATAACGCTGACGTCCCACAGAGTATCAAAATCTAAGTCTAAATCACATAGAATATCAGCAATTGCACATCCCAGGAAAACATGGGTTTAGAGAAGGTAGCTCCTGCCTCTCGCAAATGGGTGACCATTACATGGTCTTAGTTGTAGTGGAAGATATGTAAAATGCTGATGTAATGTGTAAGTTTTATGCAAAAGTTTTCGGTGAGTGTAATGGTGTAATTGCCCACAAAAGGAATGACTTGACAAGTGGGAAGGTGGATTTTTAACTTTCTAATGAATAAAGCCCAAAGTGTAAGCGTGAGCAGAGTGAAATCAGAGGCTGCCATAGTGAAAAGCTTTCTTTCCTAAGGTACAGTACGTACCCTTGTTCTCGTGCTCATTCTTGCATCCGATTTAGAGAGAGGCATAACTCTAGCTCCGTATGTTTCCTTGCAGACGATACTGGAAGCTGTATGAGAGTGTCATCCACTGAGGAAACAGCAAACTCTCAAACTGATATAAATAAATTTTTCCACTGGGACACTGAAAACAATATGGAAAGACTGAGGAAATGAAGACTGGATGGAGTTTAAAAAAAAAACTAATCACTCAAAAGAGCGTAAGGTTAACGTGGAAGACCTGGGAGTGATCATATCAAAAGATCCCGCCTTCAACAATCACAACAATGTCACTATCACAACCGTATGGAAAATGATACGCTGGATAACTAGAACCTTCAAAAAGAGTTGATGCCGGTTCCATAAGACTCAGCAAATCACTTGTTTTCTCTAGGCTAGAGTACTGCTGTACTCTAACAGCTTCGTTCAGGCAGGTAAAACTGCAGCTTCAATGCCCGCATAGATTCAGTCAAGAACCTATATTACTAGGGAAGTCTGAAGTACCTCGACCTGTACTCTTTGAAACGTAGGCAAGATAGATATATTATAATCTACACCTGCAAAATTCTAGGAGTGGTTCCAAATCTGAACATACAAATCATTCCCCATACAAATAAAAGGTTTGGCAGGCAGTGCAAAATACCCGTAAGGAAAAGTTAGAATGGTCTGAGCACACTAGTGTAAAATTCAATAAGTGTGAAAGGACCAAGACTTTTAAATGTATTCCCTTAGCACACAAGGGGAATTGCTATCAACCCCTTGACTGTCTTTAAGAAAGAACCACACAAACTTCTCAAGTCATCTTCTGATCAGCCAGGCTGTGGTGCTTACAATGGCTTCCTTGCGGCTAGCACCAAAGCTTGCTTGATCAGGCCAGGCCGCCTGATCTAGGACGGTCCCGCGAGGGCGATGACCCTCGGGAAAACTCTTGAAGCAGACGTAAGACCTGGATCACAAGAATAATCATCGACCTCTCGTCTCTTACAAAGTATACCGAGAAAGTTGAGAGGTTTGCAACAAAGTTGGTGCCACAACTGCAAAAGATGAGATGCAAAGCTTAAGAGAATCTAATGAGACACGATTATTTATAGGACACTGCAAACATAAACAGTGATATTCTATTTGCAATGAGAGAAAATAAAACGATGGGACACAACTGGTAGATGAGAGAGAAAATGGGGATACAGAAAGTGCTGGAGAGCAAAGGGCGAGGGAGGGGAGTGGAGGGGAGTGGAGGAGGGAGGGGAGGGAAGTGGAATGGAGGGAGGGAGGGAAAGAGGGAAAGAGCCCGCACATCGGCTTCTGATTGTTCTCCAGTCTTCCCTGAGTGACAGATGGGCGGTAGGCGTCCCTTGGAGGTGGTGCTGGTCCCGGAGACCAATCAGAGGCTGTACAAAGAGTGACACGGGACAAAGGCTGACGATACCCTCTTACTAATTACCCAACTCTTGATGCCGGGCTTAATTAACCCCCACAAGTGTTGCCTAGACGCAGCTGGGGCGCGGGACGCTAGGCTGGGTGCTGGGGGAATGGAGGGGGGATTGGAAGGCTGAGACTTCGAGTTGAGACTGCGAGAGGGGGAAGACCTGTATGAAGACAAAGGCTCGGGGTTCTACAAAGGCTTGTGCTGGGAGTCCTCCTGCTGGGAGTCCTCCTGCTGTGTGGTGGCCAGGCACGTTGCTAGGTCCTTGGGCTAGGAAGGCAGTAGTAGTTTGGGTTACACAAGATGCCGTGTCTTGGAGCTGAGGGTGAAAGTACATAAGACGCTCTAACTCCATTCTTTGCTGTTTCAACAGCAGGCATTACAACCATCACAAATTACCATTAACTGAAGGAAATCCTCCAGCTTTATAGAAAGAAAATGCCGCGAAAGCCACAAGTTCTGCAAAATCCTACGGATCTTTGTAACAGGCAACAAAAGTTAGAGGTTTTAATGTTGTTCATAAATAGTAGTGATATTAATTCCACATTGTTTTATTGAACGATATTCTAAGATCTAGTGCTAGAGAGTGTGTGTATCCTCTACACGACACAGAGATAATGCTGAAGTGTGTTTATCCACCCCAACCATAATACACTAAGATATAACGTTGGAGAGTGTGTTTATCCATCTCTACATACACTGCGCTGTCTACTTTTCGAGGCCTTCCTGCATTTCTCCAGAGACATATAATAAATCTTGATCTCACAAATAATGGTGGGGCGCAGAGCTGCCTAAAATCTCAAGATTCTCGAGAGTATTTGCAAATTTGTGTGGTGCTATGTAGCTGACATTCTTCCTTGTGCCTCTCGACGCAGCCATGGAATATCCGGCATTCTAATCTTTAACCATGAGACTGAACTCCTTAAAGAGGGACTATGGAAACTCTTTAAACCTCACCATTCCACCAGGAAAATAGTGATAACATTCAACACTCATAAATGATTTTAGAAAAAAACTGAAGAGATACTTGTACTTTTAGATTGATAGACTGAACACGTCGACTCCAGGCTGAAGGAACTGATTACTTCAAACTACTACTCGTCTTCCACCGTTCTTCTCTGTATTGGACTGAAGAAGCCACTGGCTGAAAAAACGTTTCCAGAATAAAGATACCCAACTGTTGCAAAAGTATCATTTATCAATACCAAGTGAGTATCCTACGTTACCTACTAAATTACTCTTCTATACAAGGGTTCAAAGCTCTTGTAGGTCATCAGTATTAGGGAAGCTATGTTCGTCATGTCTGCCATACCCCCGGCCGGGATTGAACCCGCGGTCATAGAGTCAAAACTCCAGCCCGTCGCGTTAGCCATCGTGTCATTACGATTTCTTGAGTCACACTGACAGACTGCATGAATAGTCTATCAGTGTTACCTGTAGCAATGGTTCTTCTATCTGCTAACTCTCAGCTTCAATGTTTGCAAGTCATTCTTGCAGCGCCACCATTCCCACCTCAATTTTCTAACACACAACACAGTGTCAGTCTGATAACGAACATTCCAGTTAAACGAGAGCACTATGAGGTCGTTAGCAGTATCCACGTTCTTTATCACCACATTTATCCAGATGAGGATAAAAATAATGAAAAAAGTATAAACAATATGGAAATAGTTGCAATAAAAAAGTAAATAGGACACAGGAGCGAAAATGAAAACAATCGTCCTCAAGGAAAATCTGACGAAGACAAGAATAAGCAATTAAGAAAAAGAGTAAAGCAAGGAAGGCAAGAAGCTAGTGACAAAAATATATGGAACAATGAGGCATAAATAAATATATTTATACAAGAAAACTGCCACACAATGAACAAAGACTAATTGGCCCATGAATACACAAGCTGGAAATCCAACCCTGTGGAAGCTGCAGCAGCCAGGGCAGATGAAAGAGAATCATATAGACAGGGGATGAGAGGGGGAGGAGGGAGGGAGGAGGAGGTGGTAGGAGGAGGAAGAGGGAGGATGAGGAGGTGGAGGAGGTAGGAGGAAGAGGGAGGAGGGGGTAGGAGGAACAGGAGGGAGGAGGATCAGGAATAGGAGGGAGGAGGATCAGGAACAGGAGGGAGGAGGATCAGGAATAGGAGGGAGGAGGATCAGGAACAGGAGGGAGGAGGATCAGGAACAGGAGGGAGGAGGATCAGGAACAGGAGGGAGGAGGATCAGGAATAGGAGGGAGGAGGATCAGAAACAGGAGGGAGGAGGATCAGGAACAGGAGGGAGGAGGATCAGGAATAGGAGGGAGGAGGATCAGGAAATCAGGAGGGAGGAGGATCAGGAACAGGAGGGAGGAGGATCAGGAACAGGAGGGAGGAGGATCAGGAATAGGAGGGAGGAGGATCAGGAACAGGAGGGGGAGGGAATAAGAGGAGCAGAAGCAGTAGCAGATGAAAGTAGTGCTAAGCATGCTTAGCCGGGTAAGAGAGTGATGGAATTAGGTGGGATGGTGTTGGGTTGTTATGGAACTGATACAAAATGAAACTGGAAGGTCATGGATTGTAGTGGATGTGCGTTTCCCAATTGTAGGGCACAGATATAATGGCTCTGGTCATACAAAAAAAAAAAATCCCAAGAGGAAGACAATACAAATCTGTCACTGATCAGTCCCTGGGTGATCATTTCCTTGGTAAACATTGTCAATTGCAAGGAGGTCCAGTTGCCTGCCTCTAAGGAGAAAGATTCATGGATGGACTGGCTCCATATCCATCAAAACAATTATGGGATATTTATACGTTCTAGTAGCATAGTTAACATTCATTCTAAAGAGCCAGATGTAGCAAGTCCGTCAGCCTGGAGAAGAGTTCAGCTCCATAGTCTGGAACGATATGAAGCTGAAGCATGAGAATCGAGTCTTAAATACTATTTCTCGAAGACTGATGGACTGGTTACAACCTTACCTCGCCACTTCTGCTGTCTACAATACAGTTTCCTCTGTATTTGACCGATGAAGCCTACCGCGAAGGCGAAACGTTTCAACAATAAAGATACTCAACTGTTGCACGTGTGTTTTACACAAGTTGTCGGAGTTTTATACCATCTTCAACATCCAAGGTCTGCTGGTTCTTCACTCCCGACATTGCCCTACTCCTGCGCTTTCCTGGTTCTCATCAGCAGTTGTCCGATAACTAAACTGATGATAATCCTGCTCAGTATCTGTCTTCGCGGAATAACATGGTGCCCAGTCTGGGAGACAGCTAATACATCTGGCTTGTGAGTTTTAAGTTTCACAAGCTATTGGTTCAACTTCCACCCGTTCCCTGATTTGTTTACATCGGGATGCTGGCTCTCTGGATGAGTTATCAACTGTTGGTAGATTTGAAACTGGCATAGCTCAACTCTTAGTGGAATATTTCTTGATATCCTCCTTGCCCTACCGAAGTCTGCCGGCTCAGGTGACACTACCGAAGTCTGCCGGCTCAGGTGACACTACCGAAGTCTGCCGGCTCAGGTGACACTACCGAAGTCTGCCGGCTCAGGCTGACACATTTCAACACCTCGTATTAGTACCATCCTGCATTATGCACTCTGACGACTCAAGGATATTTGACCGACAGACTTTTCACCGAGCGGACAAATGGCTGAACTGACATTCTTCACAGTTTGTTTCCCAAACATTAAAAGAAGAAATTTAAATAAAAATTAAAAAGACCATAAAACAGAAAACCTAATTATCAGTTCGGTGAAATTTTCGTTCGGCCAACTGTCCGTCGGTCAAATGTCTGTCGGCCAATTGTCAGTCGGTCATCTGTCCAGGCACGAGTATGATAGGGAAATATAGCTACCTGGTATTGACAGTGTGTTAGGTAAAGTTCATCAGGAAACAGGACAAATGTTTCCTGACGCGGGCCTTAGTCATATGATGACCCGCCGTTGAAGCTTTTGGCCATCTGACCGAGACCTTCCACTGGCTTACCAGTCCACTACTTTAAAATTTATGGCCTTAATTATAACCATCATCTTAATATACATCCAGTGCGTGACGACCATATAGACTAAAACAGCAGCACACTCATAATGTATCAAATTTTGCTAAATATAAAAAATAAATACTTAAGATTTTTGCATACAAACTGTGGCCAACAAATGTGAAATACGACATTTCTTGACGAGAGTAAAGATGATCTTCCCAATTTTCCGTTCTCTGATTTTATGAAATGGAGAAGACTACCAATCAGATGCAAGCATTGCAATCAGAGACGTCCTTTTAAATTGCATATTTCGATGCTTCAGAGGGGCTTTTTTTTTTTTAGGGGGGGGGAGTGATATATTACCGATATAAATAAAAATGAATTTTGATGCTGTGTAGACACAAAGAAATTATTGTAAATTTAAATACAATGTTTATGTATTATACTCTGTAATGGAGTCTTGTCTCGTACCTAGTCTTGTCTCGTACCTGGTCTTGTCTCGTACCTGGTCTTGTCTCGTACCTTGTCTTGTCTCGTACCTAGTCTTGTCTCGTACCTTGTCTTGTCTCGTACCTCGTCTTGTCTCGTACCTCGTCTTGTTTCGCACCTAGTCTTGTCTCGTACCTCGTCTTGTCTCACACCTCGTCTTGTCTCGTACCTAGTCTTGTTTCGTACCTAGTCTTGTCTCGTACCTAGTCTTGTCTCGTACCTCGTCTTGTCTCGCACCTAGTCTTGTCTCGTACCTCGTCTTGTTTCGCACCTAGTCTTGTCTCGTACCTCGTCTTGTCTCACACCTCGTCTTGTCTCGTACCTCTTGTCTCGTACCTCGTCTTGTCTCGTACCTCGTCTTGTCTCGTACCTCGTCTTGTCTCGTACCTCGTCTTGTCTCGTAACTCGTCTTGTCTCGCACCTCGTCTTGTCTCGCACCTCGTCTTGTCTCGTACCTCGTCTTGTCTCGTACCTCGTCTTGTCTCGCACCTAGTCTCGCCTCGCACCCAGTCTCGCCTCGCACCCAGTCTCGCCTCGCACCTAGTCTCGCCTCGCACCTAGTCTCGCCTCGCACCCAGTCTCGCCTCGCACCCAGCCTCGCCTCGCACCTAGCCTCGCCTCGCACCCAGTCTCGCCTCGCACCCAGCCTCGCCTCGCACCTAGCCTCGCCTCGCACCTAGTCTCGCCTCGCACCTAGTCTCGCCTCGCACCTAGTCTCGCCTCGCACCGTCTTTTTCATAGCTCACTCTTCAGTGGAGTCGGGTGGCTGACGCAGCAACAGCAGAGGTGGAGAAGAATAAGGAAAAATATTAACAAGTGCGACTGGACTGAAGTACTTGAAGGATCAGAATTAGAAGATAAGAAAAAGTATGGGTGAGAAGGAAGTGAAAGGAGAAAGGTGAATGTGAACAGGAGGAGGAGAGGATGAGAAGTAGTAAGAGACGAAGGAAAGTTACAGGAAAATGAGGAGAAACGAAGGAGTAATTAGCTTTACAGTAGGGAGAGAGAGAGAAAGAGAAATGGGAGAAACAGGTGCGTAGGGAAAGAGGAGGATGAGGGGAGAGAATATGGGAGGAAAAAAAAACACAAGTTAATTACAGAGATAAATTGATATGGGAGGAGGAAGAGGGGGAGAATAAATAAGAGGAAACAGGAAGAGCAGAAATATGACAATGAAAAGGAAAAAAACGGAGAGAACGAGGCAGAAAATGAAGAGATAGAACAGTACATGGAAAAAGACCTTTCAATTATTATTATTCTGATGGAAGCGCTAACCAGTAGGGGATAAGCATATTATTATTCTGATGGAAGCGCTAACCAGTAGGGGCCAAGCATATTATTATTCTGATGGAAGCGCTAACCAGTAGGGGCAAGCATATTATTATTCTGATGGAAGCGCTAACCAGTAGGGGCCAGTATATTATTATTCTGATGGAAGCGCTAACCAGTAGGGGCCAAGCATATTATTATTCTGATGGAAGCGCTAACCAGTAGGGGCCAGTATATTATTATTCTGATGGAAGCGCTAACCAGTAGGGGCCAGTATATTATTATTCTGATGGAAGCGCTAACCAGTAGGGGCCAGTATATTATTATTCTGATGGAAGCGCTAACCAGTAGGGGCCAAGCAGCGCCTGGTGGGGGAAGAGGAGGGTAAAAAAAAAAAAAACTCCAATCCCTTGGATCAAGAGCTCTGGCATTAAGATAGGTATTTGTCTCTCACAGACACTGGATCAAAGATGCCCAGTGCAGAACACGCTTATACTGGAACGTTTCGCTCTGCATTCAGCTTCATCGGGTCCTGATAAAGGCTTACACAGCCTCTGTAAATATGTTGCTGTCGGCAGTACGGTATTTAGGCGAGAACAAATAGTAAACGCGTCTGTCTTGCTCCCAGCAGACGGAGGATCAAGCCTCCACCACATCTTGCGCGGAATGACTCGCGTGGGTTTAGCGCTTAACATGAATTAAAAACTGTAAGCAGAGGCAGCACACCCACCCACACATACCTAGTAGCGACCAGTGAAGAGGCGGGGCCAGGAGCTATGCCTCGACCCCTGCAACCACAAGCAGGTGACCACAATTAGGCAAGTACACACACACACACACACACACACACACACACACACACACACACACTTGATTTACGTGCAAACATAATACCTGGAGGGTGTTCCGGGGGGTTAATGCCCCCGGTCAATGACCCCGGTCAATGCCCCCGGTCAACGCCCCCGGTCAACGCCCCCGCTGGCACAT
>NC_069468.1:19715785-19720785 GCF_026875155.1 Cherax quadricarinatus
CAGATACTAATGCCGGAAAAAAAATCCCCCCCCAGTACCAACAATACCACCAGTCCGATAACATTCTTCTTTGCAATATACAGGGTCTAAAGCCAGCAACAAACAACAAAATACCTTTCATCCGTGGACTGCTTGCAGAGGCAAAGGCAATGTTCGCGGCTTTCACTGAGACCCACATAAAGGATCACTTGGACAACGAAATATGGATCCCAGGTTACAACCTATACAGATGTGACAGAGTGAACAGGCAAAAGGGGGGGGGTTGGCCTGTACATTGCAGAGTCACTTGTTTGCACAGAACTGCTTAATGCCTCAAATGACGTAGTGGAAGTTTTAGCAGTAAAGGTCGAGAACCAAAACCTAGTCATTGTGGTAGTCTACAAGCCTCCGGATGCAACATCCCAGCAATTCCAGGAACAGCTGTTAAAAATTGACCACTGTCTGGAAAATCTTCCAGCTCCTGCACCCAACATCTTGCTCCTGGGGATTTCAACTTAAGGCACCTAAAATGGAGGAATATAGCAAATAATATTGTTGCAGTAATAACACCAGGAGGCAGCTCTGATGAAAACTCACACTCACACGAGCTTTTAAATCTCTGCACAAAATTCAATTTAAACCAGCAAATAATAGAGCCTACTAGACTGGAGAATACACTAGACCTCATCTTCACTAACAATGATGATCTGATAAGAAATGTCACCATATCAAAAACAATATACTCAGATCACAACATAATTGAGGTTCAGACATGTATGCGTGGAGCCCCAGACGGACAAAATGAGACTAGTCACGAGGGAGCATTCACCAAATTCAACTTCAATAACAAAAACATAAAGTGGGACCAAGTAAACCAAGTCCTAACCGATATAAGCTGGGAAGATATACTAAGCAACACAGACCCAAACTTATGCCTAGAACAGATTAACTCGGTGGCACTCGATGTATGCGCAAGGCTTATTCCTCTAAGAAAAAGGAGGAGTAGATGTAAAATAGAAAGAGACAGGCGCTCCCTTTACAGGCGACGGAAAAGAATAACAGAGCGGCTAAATGAGGTCAATATATCTGAAATGCGCAGGGAGACACTGGTCAGAGAAATAGCAAGCATCGAACTTAAGCTAAAAGAATCCTTTAGGAGTCAGGAATCGCGGGAAGAACTAAAAGCCATAAATGAAATCGAAAGAAACCCAAAGTATTTCTTCTCCTATGCCAAATCAAAATCGAGAACAACGTCCAGTATTGGGCCCCTACTTAAACAAGATGGGTCCTACACAGATGACAGCAAGGAAATGAGTGAGCTACTCAAGTCCCAATATGACTCAGTTTTTAGCAAGCCGCTAACCAGACTGAGAGTCGAAGATCAAAATGAATTTTTTATGAGAGAGCCACAAAATTTGATTAACACAAGCCTATCCGATGTTATCCTGACGCCAAATGACTTCGAACAGGCGATAAATGACATGCCCATGCACTCTGCCCCAGGGCCAGACTCATGGAACTCTGTGTTCATCAAGAACTGCAAGAAGCCCCTATCACGAGCCTTTTCCATCCTATGGAGAGGGAGCATGGACACGGGGTCGTCCCTCAGTTACTAAAAACAACAGACATAGCCCCACTCCACAAAGGGGGCAGTAAAGCAACAGCAAAGAACTACAGACCAATAGCACTAACATCCCATATCATAAAAATCTTTGAAAGGGTCCTAAGAAGCAAGATCACCACCCATCTAGAAACCCATCAGTTACACAACCCAGGGCAACATGGGTTTAAGAACAGGTCGCTCCTGTCTGTCTCAACTACTGGATCACTACGACAAGGTCCTAAATGCACTAGAAGACAAAAAGAATGCAGATGTTAATATATACAGACTTTGCAAAAGCCTTCGACAAGTGTGACCATGGCGTAATAGCGCACAAAATGCGCGCTAAAGGAATAACAGGAAAAGTCGGTCGATGGATCTATAATTTCCTCACTAACAAACACAGAGAGTAGTCGTCAACAGAGTAAAGTCCGAGGCAGCTACGGTGAAAAGCTCTGTTCCACAAGGCACAGTACTAGCTCCCATCTTGTTCCTCATCCTCATATCCGACATAGACAAGGATGTCAGCCACAGCACCGTGTCTTCCTTTGCAGATGACACCCGAATCTGCATGACAGTGTCTTCCATTGCAGACACTGCAAGGCTCCAGGCGGACATCAACCAAATCTTTCAGTGGGCTGCAGAAAACAATATGAAGTTCAACGATGAGAAATTTCAATTACTCAGATATGGTAAACATGAGGAAATTAAATCTTCATCAGAGTACAAAACAAATTCTGGCCACAAAATAGAGCGAAACACCAACGTCAAGACCTGGGAGTGATTATGTCGGAGGATCTCAACTTCAAGGACCATAACATTGTATCAATCGCATCTGCTAGAAAAATGACAGGATGGATAATGAGAACCTTCAAAACTAGGGAGGCCAAGCCCATGATGACACTCTTCAGGTCACTTGTTTCTATCTAGGCTGGAATATTGCTGCACACTAACAGCACCTTTCAAGGCAGGTGAAATTGCCGACCTAGAAAATGTACAGAGAACATTCACGGCGCGCATAACGGAGATAAAACACCTCAATTACTGGGAGCGCTTGAGGTTTCTAAACCTGTATTCCCTGGAACGCAGGAGGGAGAGATACATGATTATATACACCTGGAAAATCCTAGAGGGACTAGTACCGAACTTGCACACGAAAATCACTCACTACGAAAGCAAAAGACTTGGCAGACGATGCACCATCCCCCCAATGAAAAGCAGGGGTGTCACTAGCACGTTAAGAGACCATACAATAAGTGTCAGGGGCCCGAGACTGTTCAACTGCCTCCCAGCACACATAAGGGGGATTACCAACAGACCCCTGGCAGTCTTCAAGCTGGCACTGGACAAGCACCTAAAGTCAGTTCCTGATCAGCCGGGCTGTGGCTCGTACGTTGGTTTGCGTGCAGCCAGCAGCAACAGCCTGGTTGATCAGGCGCTGATCCACCAGGAGGCCTGGTCACAGACCGGGCCGCGGGGGCGTTGACCCCCGAAACTCTCTCCAGGTAAACTCCAGGTAAACTCCAGCACACTCCGCCCCAGCACACTCTGCCCCAGCACACTCCGCCCCAGCACACTCCGCCCCAGCACACTCCGCCCCAGCACACTCCGCCCCAGCACACTCCGCCCCAGCACACTCTGCCCCAGCACACTCTAAACCCAGCACACTCTAACCCAGCACACTCTAAACCCAGCACACTCTAAACCCAGCACACACTGCCCCAGCACACTCTGCCCCAGCACACTCCGCCCCAGCACACTCTAAACCCAGCACACTCTAAACCCAGCACACTCTAAACCCAGCACACTCTGCCCCAGCACACTCTGCCCCAGCACACTCTGCCCCAGCACACTCCGCCCCAGCACACTCCGCCCCAGCACACTCTAAACCCAGCACACTCCGCCCCAGCACACTCCGCCCCAGCACACTCCGCCCCAGCACACTCTAAACCCAGCACACTCTAAACCCAGCACACTCTAAACCCAGCACACTCCGCCCAGCACACTCTGCCCCAGCACACTCCGCCCCAGCACACTCTAAACCCAGCACACTCTAAACCCAGCACACTCCACCCAGCACACTCCACCCCAGCACACTCCACCCCAGCACACTCCGCCCCAGCACACTCCACCCCAGCACACTCCACCCCAGCACATTCCACCCCAGCACACTCCACCCCAGCACACTCCACCCCAGCACACTCACCCCAGCACACTCACCCCAGCACACTCACCCCAGCACACTCACCCCAGCACACTCACCCCAGCACACTCACCCCAGCACACTCACCCCAGCACACTCACCCAGCAACTCCACCCCAGCACCACCAGCCATCCCCCAGCACACTCACACCCCCAGCACACTCCACCCAGCACACATCCACCCCAGCACACTCCACCCCAGCCACACTCCACCCCAGCACATTCACCCCAGCACACTCCACCCCAGCATACTCCACCCCAGCACACTCCACCCCAGCACACTCCACCCCAGCACACTCCACCCCAGCACACTCCACCCCAGCACACTCCACCCCAGCACATCCCCCCCAGCACACTCCAACCCCAGCACACTCCACCCCAGAAACTCCACCCCAGCACCCCCACCCCACATACTCACCCCAGCACACTCCACCCCAGCATACTCCACCCCAGCACACTCCACCCCAGCACACTCCACCCCAGCACACTCCCCCCCAGCAAAACTCCACCCAGACACTCCACCCCAGCACACTCCACCCCAGCACACTCCACCAAAGCACATTCTACCCCAGCACACTCCACCCAGCACACTCCACCCCAGCACACTCCACCCCAGCACACTCCACCCCAGACACTCCACCCCAGCATACTCCACCCCAGCACACTCCACCCCAGCACACTCCACCCCAGCACACTCCACCCCAGCACACTCCACCCCAGCACACTCCACCCCAGCACACTCCACCCCAGCACACTAACAAACATAACATTTGTGAAGAACACTAAATTTGAAGTCACTCAGTATAAACTTGTATCTAAATGAAAAATTTCAAGATTGTGTAGGCGACGAAGTGTGGGTGGGCGGGGGGGGTGGGCTAGCGGGAAGGGTGGGTTTATTTAACTTGGGTGGGCTTGCGAGTGGACAGCTGGTTGGTTTGGTGATTTGGTTGGTTGCTTTTGATGGGGCAGTGGTCAGAGGTCACGCCTGGGTCTGGTCGTGGGCAGCCACTTAGCTCACTGGTCATACCAGTCAACTCGTAATCGTGAGGCTCTGGGTTTGATTCTCCTGTCACGGATACACACATGGGCGAGTATTCGTAACTCCAGCAACCTCCAGGTAACAAGCTTCATTTACCTAAACATCTATGTTAAAACATCTGTTACAACTCACCTGACAAAAAAATAAAACTATATTAAAACAATAAATCTATGAAAAATA
>NC_069468.1:19723285-19883285 GCF_026875155.1 Cherax quadricarinatus
CTCACCTCACCTAGTTGTACTCACCTAGTTGAGGTTGCGGGGGTCGAGTCCGAGCTCCTGGCCCCGCCTCTTCACTGATCGCTACTAGGTCACTCTCCCTGAGCCGTGAGCCTTATCATACCTCTGCTTAAAGTTATGTATGGATCCTGCCTCCACTACATCGCTTCCCAAACTATTCCACTTACTGACTACTCTGTGGCTGAAGAAATACTTCCTAACATCCCTGTGATTCATCTGTGTCTTCAGCTTCCAACTGTGTCCCCTTGTTACTGTGTCCAATCTCTGGAACATCCTGCCTTTGTCCACCTTGTCAATTCCTCTCAGTATTTTGTATGTCGTTATCATGTCCCCCCTATCTCTCCTGTCCTCCAGTGTCGTCAGGTTGATTTCCCTTAACCTCTCCTCGTAGGACATACCTCTTAGCTCTGGGACTAGTCTTGTTGCAAACCTTTGCACTTTCTCTAGTTTCTTCACGTGCTTGGCTAGGTGTGGGTTCCAAAACTGGTGCCGCACACTCCAATATGGGCCTAACGTAACACGGTGTACAGGGTCCTGAATGATTCCTTATTAAGATGTCGGAATGCTGTTCTGAGGTTTGCTAGGCGCCCATATGCTGCAGCAGTTATTTGGTTGATGTGCGCTTCAGGAGATGTGCCTGGTGTTATACTCACCCCAAGATCTTTTTCCTTGAGTGAGGTTTGTAGTCTCTGACCCCCTAGACTGTATACTCCGTCTGCGGCCTTCTTTGCCCTACCCCAATCTTCATGACTTTGCACTTGGTGGGATTGAACTCCAGGAGCCAATTGCTGGACCAGGTCTGCAGCCTGTCCAGATCCCTTTGTAGTTCTGCCTGGTCTTCGATTGAGTGAATTCTTCTCATCAACTTCACGTCATCTGCAAACAGGGACACCTCAGAGTCTATTCCTTCCGTCATGTCGTTCACAAATACCAGAAACAGCACTGGTCCTAGGACTGACCCCTGCGGGACCCCGCTGGTCACAGGTGCCCACTCTGACACCTCGCCACGTACCATGACTCGCTGCTATCTTCCTGACAAGTATTCCCTGATCCATTGTAGTGCCTTCCCTGTTATCCCTGCTTGGTCCTCCAGTTTTTGCACCAATCTCTTGTGTGGAAGTGTGTCAAACGCCTTCTTGCAGTCCAAGAAAATGCAATCACACCCACCCTCTCTCTCTTTGTCTTACTGCTGTCACCATGTCATAGAACTCCAGTAGGTTTGTGACACAGGATTTCCCGTCCCTGAAACCATGTTGGCTGCTGTTGATGAGATATCGTTCCTTTCTAGGTGTTCCACCACTCTTCTCCTGATAATCTTCTCCATGATTTTGCATACTATACATGTCAGTGACACTGGTCTGTAGTTTAATGCTTCATGTCTGTCTCCTTTTTTAAAGATTGGGACTACATTTGCTGTCTTCCATGCCTCAGGCAATCTCCCTGTTTCGATAGATGTATTGAATATTGTTGTTAGGGGTACACATAGCGCCTCTGCTCCCTCTCTCAATACCCATGGGGAGATGTTATCTGGCCCCATTGCCTTTGGGGTTTCTAGCTCACTCAGAAGCCTCTTCACTTTTTCCCTGGGTTTTTGTGTGACTGTGTCCAGCCTTGGTGGTGTGCCCCACCTCTCCGTCTTTCTGGGTCCCTTTGTCTCCTCTGTGAAATTCTTTGAATCTCTTTTTGAGTTCTTCCCCCATACTTCAGGTCTTTCTTGTTGTCTCTCTTCTTCCTTTTTTTGCCTGATTACCTGGCCCTTGACTGTTTTTTTCCCCCTGATGGGGTGTACAACAGTTTGGGCCCAGATTTGGTTTTCGCTGTTATGTCTTTTATATTGTTTTTGGGCCCCCTTATCTTGGCATATTCTTTTTCTGGCTCTACGATGTTCTCCTTATTCTCCTGGGCCCTTTTTGCCTTCTATATTTTTTCCCATTCCTGCCACTTGGTTTTGCCTCCTGCCCTTTGGGGTTTAAAATGGGCCCCTTTGGCTTTTTCATTTTTCCTGTTACCTTGGGTAAAAAACCTTTCCCTCGCCCCCCTTGATTTTGTTGCTAAATTTCCTCATCTATAACTGGCTTCCTCCCCAGTCTCTGTCCCACTGAACCCATTCAGGTATTCCTCATTCCTGTGTAGTCCCCTTTCTGTGTTTGGCTTAAATTCATCCGGGGCCTTCTGCTTCTCCCTCACTTGTGCTTCTGTGATTGAAGTTTAAAAACCAATGGTACGGGCCCCCAAGGGGTCTTTCTAGTGAGTCCTCGATTCTGCAAACTCAAGGTTTTTACTAGTCCGCCTTGCGGGTTATCCTTCCTTCTCTCTTGTATTTCCCCTTACGTTTTGGGCACTGAAGTTTTCCAGTACCACCTCCATCTCTTAGCCCTCCTGTTCTTGGGCCCCCATGTGGGCCCAAAGTTCCCCCAATCGTTTCCCTTGGGGTTAAAAGTCCCCATGCAGGGGGCTTTCCCCTGCTGCAGAGCTCTTTGGCCATCTAACCGTGTGTAAACCTTGCTCATTGCTCTCGTCGTACTCTTGCCTTGGCCCCTGTTTTCTGTGGTGGGTTATAATCACTGCTATTCCCCTTGGGCCCTCCAGAGTGAGTGTTCCCGCTTGTAATCACTTCTTCTCCGCTGTCCCTCTCTCCAGTCATCAAAATTCCAGCAATTTTTGATAGCAAGCCACTCCTCCCCCCCCCTGTTCCCCTGTTTTTCCCTAGGATTTGGTACCCCTTTGGAAAGAGGCATCTGTTATAAAACCCCGAAGCTTTTTTTCTGTGGAGTATGATGTCCCGGGATGCTTCTTTGACTCTTTCATGCCCTCCTCCCCTTATTTGTTTTCCCCTCGCGTTGCATACCCTACCTTAGTTTCCTTTCCAACACTGTGGGGTTTGGGGGCCCCGTGGGGGGGGGCCTGGTGGCTTTTCTGTGGGATTTATGTCGGTTTGGGGGGGGTGTGGGGATGAAAATTTTGTGTGTGTTGGGATGGGGTGATAGGTTGTTTGGTTCTGAGAATAGTTGTGTGTGTGCTTGCCCTTGCTGTTCTGTTCGCTCTGATGACTTGTGTTCCCTCCTTTTCTCTTTTCCTAGCTCTTTTGTTTTTTGTTTCTCTCCCTCAGCTGTGTCGTTCTGATTTTTTTTCTGTCTCTGTCAGGAAAAAACCCCCTTTTACCTTCCGAGTATTTATCGTTATTTTCTTGGAGGACCTGTTCCGCACTGTTTCCGTCATGAGAAATCAGCTTGATTGGTCGGTTTCTCCCCCTTCGAGTCCCCCCCCATTCTCTGAAAAAATTTTCCCAAACTCGTCCATCTTTCACCTATTTCCGTGATGATTTTCTCAATCTCCTTTTTTTTCCTGCTGCCCTTTTAGTGTGTGTCCTTTTCCTTTTCTCCTGAAGCCCTGGATAAAACATGATTTTGCCCCCTTTTTTCCTCCCCTTGCCCCCACCCTCTGTGACTTGGATCCTGCCTGTATGTGGTCGTTTCTCCCTTGTTTTTCCCGTGGCTCTTATAGTGGTTGTGCCTCGATTGACCCTTTAACCCCCTCCATTGCAACCCGCTGTTTTCCCCTTTACTCCTTGGTCCTCCTTGGCAGGCTGTATGCCTTGCATAATTATAATTCCTTCTTTGTTGGCCCCCGCACTTATATGCTGGCTTCTCTGGTCACTGCCCCGTAACGCTTGGCCCTTTTTTTCAACTTTAGGACCCTTTCTTGGCTACTGCAGTTTTTACTTGTGCCCCCAATTTTTTGTTCCTTCTCCCAACTCTTTTCCAATTTTACAGAGGCTCTTTCCCATTTTTTCAGAAAGCTTCCCAATTTTCTCTCCCCTTTGTTCCTCCCTTTTTCCCTGCTCCTCCATCCCCTCCTCCCTACCAGAACCCTTCTTCTGATCCTTGGTTCCTGCGAGTCCCCACCCTTTTTTTTTTTTTTTTTTTTTTTTTTTTTTTTTTGTGAGAGAAGAGGAAAGGGGGGGGTGGAAGGAGGGGGGAAAAAGTTAGAAGGGGAAAAGGGGGGGAGGGTTGTGTGTGTGGTGTGGTGGGGTGTGTTTATGTGTGTGTTGGTATGTGTGTGTGTTGTGTGTGTATGTGTGTGTGTGTATGTGTGTGTGTGTGTATGGTGTGTGTGTATGTGTATGTGTGTTGTTGTGTATGTGTGGGGGGGTGTGTGGTATTGTTGTGTGTTGTGTATGTGTGTATTGTGTATGTGTGTGTATGTGTGTGTTGTTGTGTGTATTGAGTGCGTATGCGTGTGAGTGCGTGTGGTGTTGTGTGTGTGTGTATCACCTAGTTGTATCACTAGTTGAGGTTTTCGGGGGTCGAGTCCCGGTCCTGGCCCCCCCTCTTCACTGTCGCTACTAGGTCATCTCCCCGAGCCGTGAGCTTTTTTCTACCTGCTTAAAGTTTTGTAGGGTCCTGCCTCCACTACATCGCTTCCAAAATATTCCACTTACTGACTATCGTGGTGAAGAAATACTTCCTAAAATCCCTGTGTTCACTGGTCTTCAGTTTCCAACTGTGTCCCCCTTTTTACAGTGTCAATCTCTGGAACATCCTGTCTTTGTCCACCTTGTCAATTCCTCTCAGTATTTTGTATGTCGTTATCATGTCCCCCTATCTCTCCTGTCCTCCAGTGTCGTCAGGTGATTTCTCTTAACCTCTCCTCGTAAGGACATACCTCTTAGCTCTGGGACTAGTCTTGTTGTAAACCTTTGCACTTTCTCTAGTTTCTTCACGTGCTTGGCTAGGTGTGGGTTCCAAAATGGTGCCGCATACTCCATATGGGCCTAACGTACACGGTGTACAGGGTCCTGAATGATTCCTTATTAAGATGTCGGAATGCTGTTCTGAGGTTTGCTAGGCGCCCATATGCTGCAGCAGTTATTTGGTTGATGTGCGCTTCAGGAGATGTGCCTGGTGTTATACTCACCCCAAGATCTTTTTCCTTGAGTGAGGTTTGTAGTCTCTGACCCATAGATGTACTCCATCTGCGGCCTTCTTTGCCCTTCCCCAATCTTCATGACTTTGCACTTGGTGGGATTGAACTCCAGGAGCCAATTGCTGGACCAGGTCTGCAGCCTGTCCAGATCCCTTTATAGTTCTGCCTGGTCTTCGATTGAGTGAATTTCTTCTCATCAACTTCACGTCATCTGCAAACAGGGACACCTCAGAGTCTATTCCTTCCGTCATGTCGTTCACAAATACCAGAAACAGCACTGGTCCTAGGACTGACCCCTGCGGGACCCCGCTGGTCACAGGTGCCCACTCTGACACCTCGCCACGTACCATGACTCGCTGCTGTCTTCCTGACAAGTATTCCCTGATCCATTGTAGTGCCTTCCCTGTTATCCCTGCTTGGTCCTCTAGTTTTTGCACCAATCTCTTGTGTGGAACTGTGTCAAACACCTTCTTGCAGTCCAAGAAAATGCAATCCACCCACCCCTCTCTCTCTTGTGTGTGTGTGTATGTGTGTGTATGTGTGTGTGTGTGTGTGTGCATGTGTATGTGTATGTACTCACCTATTTGTAGTCACCTATTTGTGGTTGCAGGGGTCGAGTCACAGCTCCTGGCCCCGCCTCTTCGCTGATTGCTACTAGGTCCTCTCTCTCCCTGCCCCATGAGCTCTATCATACCTCGCCTTAAAACTATGTATGGTTCCTGCCTCCACCACATCACTTTCTAGGCTATTCCATGGCCTGACTACTCTATGACTGAAGAAATACTTCCTAACATCCCTTTGATTCATCTGAGTCTTCAACTTCCAATTGTGGCCTCTTGTGTCTGTGTCCCATCTCTGGAACATCCCGTCTTTGTCCACCTCGTCTATTCCGCGCAGTATTTTATATGTCGTTATCATGTCTCCCCTGACCCTCCTGGCCTCCAGTGTCGTCAGGCCGATGTATGTGTGTGTGTGTGTGTGTGTGTGTGGTGTGTGTGTATGTGTGTGTATGTGTGTGTGTGTGTGTGTGTGTATGTGTGTGTACTCACCTAATTGTACTCACCTAATTGTGGTTGCAGGGGTCGAGACTCAGCTCCTGGCCCCGCCTCTTCACTGATCGCTACTGGATCCTCTCTCTCTCTGCTTCCTGAGCTTTGTCATACCTCTTCTTAAAAACTATGTATGGTTCCTGCCTCCACTACTTCACTTTGCTAGGCTATTCCACTTGCTGACAACTCTATGACTGAAGAAATACTTCCTAACGTCCTGTGACTCGTCTGTGTGTGTGTGTGTGTATGTGTATGTGTGTATGTGTGTGTGTGTGTGTGTGTGTGTGTGTGTGTGTGTGTGTATGTGTGTGTGTATGTGTGTGTGTGTGTGTGTGTGTGTGTGTGTGTGTGTGTGTGTGTGTGTGTATGTGTGTGTATGTGTGTGTGTGTGTATGTGTGTGTGTTTGTGTGTATATGTGTGTGTGTGTTTGTGTGTGTGTGTGTGTGTGTGTGTGTGTGTGTGTGTGTGTGTGTGTGTGTGTGTGTGTGTGTGTTGGTTTAGTTACCATTTTGTCCTAGGCACATGTCGATTAGACACTAGGCCTGTTGAATATGAGTACGTGTGTGTGTGTGTGTGTGTGTGTGTGTGTGAGTGTGTGTGTGTGTGTGTGTGGTGTGAGTGTGAGTGTGTGTGTGTGTGTGTGTGGTCTGTGTGTGTGTCTGTGTGTGTGTCTGTGTGTGTGTCTGTGTGTGTGTGTGTCTATGTGTGTGTGTGTCTGTGTGTGTGTGTGTCTGTGTGTGTGTCTGTGTGTGTGTGTGTGTGTGTGTGTGTGTGTGTGTGTGTGTTTTGGGTGTGTGTGTGTGTGTGTGTGTGTGTGTGTACTCACCTAGTTGTACTCGCCTAGTTGAGGTTGCAGGGGTCGAGTCCAAGCTCCTGGCCCCCGCCTCTTCACTGGTCGCTACTAGGTCACTCTACCTGAACCGTGAGCTTTATCATACCTCAGCTTAAAGCTACATATGTTTCCTGCCTCCACTTCATAGCTTCCCAAACTATTCCACTTGCTGACTACTCTGTGGCTTAAGAAATACTTCTTAACATCCCTGTGCTTCATCTGTGTCTTCAACTTCCAACTGTGTCCCCTTGTTACTGTGTCCAATCTTTGGAACATCCTGTCTTTGTGTACCTTGTCAATTCCTCTCAGTATTTTATGTCATTATCATGTCCCCCCTATCTCTCCTGTCCTCCAGTGTCGTCAGGTCGATTTCCCTTAACCTCTCCTCGTAGGACATACTGTCAGCATAGTTGCTGATCCCCTTATATGTGTTGTATAGCGTATCATAGTACCATCCATGTGCTTTATATAGAAGATCCCTAGGCCGAGTGACTGTATGACGTCAAGGGATACAGCATGAGTGAGTGAGACAAGCTGCCTCCCTCTCAGTCGACGCATAGGCATAGTAGGAGGCAGGACACGGCAGGCTGGGTTCCATCTCCCATTACCACAGTCTGACAATATAGCGTTACCATCCAACAAGTGAGTTTACCTTATCCATCAATCTCCTACCGAACCCCACACGACAATTTGGTGGCAACGGAGGGCCTGTAATCTTGACGATTACAGAGATTTCTGGAGATAAATTTCTACTGAGCCGGCCGCCATCTTGTGACTAGGCCTGCCGAGCAGGGTAACGCTCAACCTACCCCAAGCCAGCCAGCTACCTCAAGCCAGCTACCTCAATCAAGCGTCTACCAGCCACAACAGTATTTGCTGGTCAGTCTCTTGGTATTAGTCTTTATCTGCTTATTTGCATCACTCCCGAGGGGTTGACCCGAGTTTGCAAAATAAGCCAGCAACCAGTCTGTGGTGAGGGAGTCAGTCAGCCTAGCCTACTCCATCCAGCTTTTGCCTGCCAAGCCAGCTTTCCACCCCTGTTGTGCTCATCGTTAGAAGTATCAAGCTATTCTGTGTGAAGGGTTAAGATAAGCCAAGCCAGCCAGCAGCTAACCCAGGTGTCTTACCCCAGGACTCAAGAAATCGTAATGACACGATTGCAAATAAACCATACCCCCGGCCGGGATTGAACCCGCGGTCATAGAGTCTCAAAACTCCAGCCCGTCGCGTTAGCCACTAGACCAGCTAGCCACAATAAGATTCATCCAACTAGGTATATTTCTACACCATAGGAAAGTTAGCACAGGCACCTCTGTGACCACAAATGCAAGTTTTTACAGACGAATCTCCAGCTAGCATGGCCGTGACGAACTCTAGCTCAAGTCCCTTCACTGCCGTCAACATGACTCAAGAAATCGTAATGACACGATTGCAAATAAACCATTACCCCCGGCCGGGATTGAACCCGCGGTCATTAGAGTCTCAAAACTCCAGCCCGTCGCGTTAGCCACTAGACCAGCTAGCCACAATAAGATTCATCCAACTAGGTATATTTCTACACCATAGGAAAGTTAGCACAGGCACCTCTGTGACCACAAATGCAAGTTTTTACAGACGAATCTCCAGCTAGCGTGGCCGTGGCTAGCTGGTCTAGTGGCTAACGCGACGGGCTGGAGTTTTGAGACTCTATGACCGCGGGTTCAATCCCGGCCGGGGGTATGGTTTATTTGCAATCGTGTCATTACGATTTCTTGAGTCATGATGACGGCAGTGAAGGGACTTGAGCTAGAGTTCGTCACGGCCACGCTAGCTGGAGATTCGTCTGTAAAAACTTGCATTTGTGGTCACAGAGGTGCCTGTGCTAACTTTCCTATGGTGTAGAAATATACCTAGTTGGATGAATCTTATTGTGGCTAGCTGGTCTAGTGGCTAACACGACGGGCTGGAGTTTTGAGACTCTATGACCGCGGGTTCAATCCCGGCCGGGGGTATGGTTTATTTGCAATCGTGTCATTACGATTTCTTGAGTCATGTTGACGGCAGTGAAGGGACTTGAGCTAGAGTTCGTCACGGCCACGCTAGCTGGAGATTCGTCTGTAAAAACTTGCATTTGTGGTCACAGAGGTGCCTGTGCTAACTTTCCTATGGTGTAGATATATACCTAGTTGGATGAATCTTATTGTGGCTAGCTGGTCTAGTGGCTAACGCGACGGGCTGGAGTTTTGAGACTCTATGACCGCGGGTTCAATCCCGGCCGGGGGTATGGTCTTACCCCAGTACTCAAGCAAGCCACGTGAGTACAGTCGTCATCGCTTTGTGCTTCAAGTTCCAAGCCATTCTGAGTGTTTTTTCATCCCTGTGGTGTTGTGGTATTTTGTGGGTTTGTTTTTAAGCCAGTCGGCTTAGAATATCTTCGCGCCAGTCAGGGTGTCCCCAGTGAGGCTTACGCCATTCTTCCCATAGGCCCACTCACTCACCACGCGGTCGCCACTGCCCGGCCTCAGACGTCTCACTCAGCCATTAACCCACTCACCCAACCTCTACCATTGTTTTGGTACACTACTACGGGTTCCAGCACCATATTTTAAGGACCACATAGGGGGTCAAGAGCTAGTGTGTGTTTTGCACCACCATTGAAAGCCTCCTGTGTGAAGTCTATCGTCGATGTAAGCGCAATTTTACGATCACGTGAGGACAGTAGCCAGCCGCAAGACAACATAAACAATCCTCCAACTTTCCACCATCTACCTAATTCTTCACCAAGTCGCTACAGCGATAATATTTTTCATAGAGACATTTGCGAGTGTTGAGACATTTCTTTTGTGTTCCAGTGATTTTTCTCTTAGTGACATTCAGTGATTTTTCTCTTAGTGACATTCAGTGACTCTTGATTAGACTCATAGACAACCTGGAAGCTTTCTACAACAGATGGGAACATAAAAAGTCTGGGCTGAATGGTACTGCCCTTGATACTGGCCATGTAGTCAGAAACTGTAAGGCTGAAGGTGATGTCCTGGTAGTCAGTAAATGTGGGGCTGATAGTGCTGTCCTGGGAGACAGTAATGGTGAAGCTGGAGGTGCTGTCCTGGGAGACAGTAATGGTGAAGCTGGAGGTGCTGTCCTGGGAGACAGTAATGGTGAAGCTGGAGATTTTGTCCAGGTAGTCGGGAATTATACGCAGGAAGGAATACATAAAATGACCTCATAGGGGACAGGAGCCGTAGTGGGGAAACAAGTGTAGTCAAAGATAAAATAAACCCAAAATTGCAAACTAGAAATACCACAGGAAATAGCAAACAAGAGGACTCCACTAGCTATAGTGAGGATATATTACCAAAAACAACTGGGGGAGCTCCATTGTTGGTGCTAGGGAGGATAGGAATAAGACAGGGAAACATGCACCAACAGGGAATACAGTCACAGAAACCCAAGGCAAACAGAAACCAAGCCTGTGCACATACTATGCACTTAGTATCTGCAGACATGGGAAATCTGGGGAAAAACAGATGGGACGTGCAACTATGACCACCCTAGAAAATGCCCATGCCCATATGACAACAGGAAAATGCAAACTCCCTTCCTGTAAGCTTTTTCACCCTGAAATGTGTACCTCTTCAGTACAGGAAAGACTGTGCTATAACTTAAATTGCCAGGCACACCATCTAAAGGGTACAAAAAGATACAAAACATCCAGGCCATGGGAAAACCTGGGTAGCCACAGCCACTCAAGAGGGAGAGGTTTTTTAGTGCCAGGAAGGGAAAAAAAAACTGGCAGGAAATGGCAGAAATCGTACACCAAATCCAGTCATTCATGGAGTAGAACCACAGTCGATGGCCTCCACTCCAAACCAACAGATACATATACTAATGCTGGAAAAAAAATCCCCCCCCAGTACCAACAATACCACCAGTCCGATGACATTCTTCTTTGCAAATATACAGGGTCTAAAGCCAGCAACAAACAACAAAATACCTTTCATCCGTGGACTGCTTGCAGAGGCAAAGGCAATGTTCGCGGCTTTCACTGAGACCCACATAAAGGATCACTTGGACAACGAAATATGGATCCCAGGTTACAACCTATACAGATGTGACAGAGTAAACAGGCAAAAGGGGGGGGGGGGTTGGCATGTACATTGCAGAGTCACTTGTTTGCACAGAACTGCTAAATGCCTCAAATGATGTAGTGGAAGTTTTAGCAGTAAAGGTCGAGAACCAAAACCTAATCATTGTGGTAGTCTACAAGCCTCCGGATGCAACATCCCAGCAATTCCAGGAACAGCTGTTAAAAATTGACCACTGTCTGGAAAATCTTCCAGCTCCTGCACCCAACATCTTGCTCCTGGGGGATTTCAACTTAAGGCACCTAAAATGGAGGAATATAGCAAATAATATTGTTGCAGTAATAACACCAGGAGGCAGCTCTGATGAAAACTCACACTCACACGAGCTTTTAAATCTCTGCACAAAATTCAATTTAAACCAGCAAATAATAGAACCTACTAGACTGGAGAATACACTAGACCTCATCTTCACTAACAATAATGATCTGATAAGAAATGTCACCATATCAAAAACAATATACTCAGATCACAACATAATAGAGGTTCAGACATGTATGCGTGGAGCCCCAGACCGACATAATGAGACTAGTCACGAGGGAGCATTCACCAAATTCAACTTCAATAACAAAAACATAAAGTGGGACCAAGTAAACCAAGTCCTAACCGATATAAGCTGGGAAGATATACTAAGCAACACAGACCCCAATGTATGCCTAGAACAGAGTAACTTTGTGGCACTCGATGTATGCACAAGGCTTATTCCTCTAAGAAAAAGGAGGAGGAGGAGCGCCTGTAAAGGTGCTCCCTTTACAGGCGACGGAAAAGAATAACAGAGCGGCTAAAAGAGGTCAATATATCTGAAATGCGTAGGGAGACACTGGCCAGAGAAATAGCAAGCATCGAACTCAAGCTAAAGGAATCTTATAGGAGTCAGGAATCGCAGGAAGAACTAAAAGCCATAAATGAAATCGAAAGAAACCCAAAGTATTTCTTCTCCTATGCCAAATCAAAGTCGAGAACAACATCCAGTATTGGGCCCCTACTTAAACAAGATGGGTCCTACACAGATGACAGCAAGGAAATGAGTGAGCTTCTCAAGTCCCAATATGACTCAGTTTTTAGCAAGCCGCTAACCAGACTGAGAGTCGAAGATCAAAATGAATTTTTTATGAGAGAGCCACAAAATTTGGTTAACACAAGCCTATCCGATGCTATCCTGATGCCAAATGACTTCGAACAGGCGATAAATGACATGCCCATGCACTCTGCCCCAGGGCCAGACTCATGGAACTCCGTGTTCATCAAGAACTACAAGAAGCCCCTATCACGAGCCTTTTCCATCCTATGGAGAGGGAGCATGGACACGGGGGTCGTCCCACAGTTACTAAAAACAACAGACATAGCCCCACTCCACAAAGGGGGCAGTAAAGCAACAGCAAAGAACTACAGACCGATAGCACTAACATCCCATATCATAAAAATCTTTGAAAGGGTCCTAAGAAGCAAGATCACCACCCATCTAGAAACCCATCAGTTACACAACCCAGGGCAACATGGGTTTAGAACAGGTCGCTCCTGTCTGTCTCAACTATTGGATCACTACGACAAGGTCCTAAATGCACTAGAAGATAAAAAGAATGCAGTTGTAATATATACAGACTTTGCAAAAGCCTTCGACAAGTGTGACCATGGCATAATAACGCACAAAATGCGTGCTAAAGGGATAACAGGAAAAGTCGGTCGATGGATCTATAATTTCCTCACAGAGAGTAGTCGTCAACAGAGTAAAGTCCGAGGCAGCTACGGTAAAAAGCTCTGTTCCACAAGGCACAGTACTCGCTCCCATCTTGTTCCTCATCCTCATATCCGACATAGACAAGGATGTCAGCCACAGCACCGTGTCTTCCTTTGCAGATGACACCCGAATCTGCATGACAGTGTCTTCCATTGCAGACACTGCAAGGCTCCAGGCGGACATCAAGCGAATCTTTCAGTGGGCTGCAGAAAACAATATGAAGTTCAATGATGAGAAATTTCAATTACTCAGATATGGTAAACACGAGGAAATAAAATCTTCATCAGAGTACAAAACAAATTCTGGCCACAAAATAGAGCAAAACACCAACGTCAAAGACCTGGGAGTGATCATGTCGGAGGATCTCACCTTCAAGGACAATAACATTGTATCAATCGCATCTGCTAGAAAAATGACAGGATGGATAATGAGAACCTTCAAAACTAGGGAGGCCAAGCCCATGATGACACTCTTCAGGTCACTTGTTCTATCTAGGCTGGAATATTGCTGCACACTAACAGCACCTTTCAAGGCAGGTGAAATTGCTGACCTAGAAAATGTACAGACAACCTTCACGGCGAGCATAACGGAGATAAAACACCTCAATTACTGGGAGCGCTTTAGGTTCCTAAACCTGTATTCCCTGGAATGCAGGCGGGAGAGATACATGATTATATACACCTGGAAAATCCTAGAGGGACTAGTACCGAACTTGCACACGAAAATCACTCACTACGAAAGCAAAAGACTTGGCAGACGATGCAACATCCCCCCAATGAAAAGCAGGGGTGTCACTAGCACGTTAAGAGACCATACAATAAGTGTCAGGGGCCTGAGACTGTTCAACTGCCTCCCAGCATACATAAGGGGGATTACCAACAGACCCCTGGCAGTCTTCAAGCTGGCACTGGACAAGCACCTAAAGTCGGTTCCTGACCAGCCGGGCTGTGGCTCGTACGTTGGTTTGCGTGCAGCCAGCAGCAACAGCCTGGTTGATCAGGCTCTGATCCACCAGGAGGCCTGGTCACAGACCGGGCCGCGGGGGCGTTGACCCCCGGAACTCTCTCCAGGTAAACTCCAGGTAACTCCAAGGATACTGTTTGCAATAATTTTTTTTCCCTTCTTAATTCAGTATTAATTTTCGTGCATTAATACATGTCTGTTGTGTTGTGCTTCTTTTTTTTATACACTTGAAGTAAGTACCTAGTGTTTTTCCTTTGTTGTGTGTGCAACATATGAGAAGTATAGAACTTGTGTTTATACTTCAGAATCACCTAGTGTTCTCAGTATTCCAGTGAAGTAATTCAGTAATTTATTACCTTGTATTCTGCATCACAACTCAGTGTTGTCTGTTACATTTTTATCCCAGCATTTGTGTAGTCTTGCCAGTTTATTACATTTTTTCTCTGGGTGTTCAACATTTTTGTGTTAATTCTTTTCATTCAGCTAGTGTCTAATTTGTCTTATCTCCACAGACAATAGTGCCACTGTTTTGTTTAAGCAAGAAAAGTATTTTTTTTCCAAAGTTTTCACACAAGTTCCATAGCAAGAAAATTCTAGTATTGTGTTTATGTTGATGTGTTGTGTTCTGCATCACTGTAAGTATTCAAGCTTTTTTTGTTCTGTGTTTTTGTACCTATTATTTTTCATGTTTCATTGAACAAACTCTTAGTGCAATTTTTAAGTTGTTCATTTAAAGTAAATTGTTCTTTTGCTTGTTCAGTAAGTGTTGTTTAAGTTGCAGTTAAGAGTTAAAGTGTTCACTCAGTTCATTCCTTGCTAATATTTTTCTTAATCTTGTAAACTGTATTTTCTTGTGTGTGTAATATTTTTTTATTATTGCACATTGACTCATTTTGCAATAATTCTTGTGCAAGCATTGTGTTGTCATTAAAATTTTTCTTGCTGAAATTTTAAGTAGTGTTGTGCAATAATCTTGATTAGCAACTGTTATTTACAATATTGCTACAGTTTATTTCAGTGCAGTTTATTATGCTCTGTTCTGTGAATAATATTTTATTCTTTCTGTTCCATTTTATTTTATTTCAGTGAATTGTTCCCAGTTTGTTTTATTTTGCACAAGCTTTATTGAGTCCATTTTAACATTTTTGATTGATTCATCATTTTATTGTTGAATTTCCCTATTGCATTGAGAGTGAAGACAACTCACTGTGCCATTAATCTAATTTAAAGTAAAATTTGAGCAAATTAGATTTGAGTAAAGTACAAGTTCTCTTGATTTTCAAAGTGTTGTTTATTCAGTTGAGTATTTTCTTGTGTGAGTTTCCTTACTTACAGTGTGACCTGTCAATTTTTAATTACTTATGCAGAATAGTTAAGCATTTTCTTCCCATTTAAGCTTATTGTGTCATTCTCTCTATTTTTCTTGCCTTTATGTCCTTCAGTAAGTTCAGTGAGAAGATGTCCCAGTCACTTTTGAATGTTCACTTAGTGTATCATGTCAAAGTCAATATGAATCAGTCCACAGTACCAATATTCCCTTACTGACCGTAACACAATACCTAGCCCCTGAGCAATGTGTTTGTTCTCACAGATTGTATCTGAGATTTGTTAAAGTACTGCGAAATGTGAAGTTCAGATTAAGCTCCTATAGATTCGTTCATTACTTATTAATGTAGCCGAGCAGTCAGGCACTAGTAATACTGTCACTCCTGTCTGGACTCCAGCCACAATATCGTGCACGCAGGATAGTGCCGAGACTACTATCCTTGCGATGGCGACTTGTTCAAGTACTCGTTCCTTCCCAGGGGACGCTTTGAGAAGAGCTTTACTTGCAACGAGTTATGCCATCTCTTGCTGATGCCACAAGCAGTTGCAAAAAGACGTTTCTGTGGCTAGTGTGCTCACTTGAGTGTTGTTGTTGTTCTCCCTTGTGTTCCAGATGGTGATCCCATCCTCGTTGACAGTAATCAGTGCAATGTAAGAAGTTATTTCTCGAGTAACTTTCACATGTTGTTAACTTTGTAAGTGTAGTTTCTTTATAGTTGATACCTCGTGTCACTGTGTGCGACTCAGTTTGAATATCAGTATTGTTCACCGTGTTCATTTCTTTTCCCCTGTGCTTGCAGTGAGAGATAGTAGATTCGTTCTCCCTTGCTCATATTGCGTGTTATAGCGTTAATTTTTTCAACTGGGGAGAGTCATCCACTCCACCGAGTTTGTTCATTCCTCCAGTAAGAAAGAGCCGATCCCTTGTGTTCTGGCGATTCGATTCCTGCTCCAGGAAGATCTTATTCTGACTGTGAAGCCACCAGCACCCATTAGTGACTTTGTAATGAGCCAAGAATTACTGTATCGAACAGCCAAGTTAGGTACTCCAAGTAGAAGAGTGTACCAGTTAGTAATTCCACAGTCACTAGTGAACGTAGCTCTACAGCCAGTTCACGATGCACCAGGTGTTGCACACCCTGGTATGGATCGTTCTGTGAAACAAGCCAGAATGAAGTACTTTTGGCCACGTATAGCAACTGTCATTTCAGAGTATGTTAAGAAATGTAGTGTTTGTATGCAGCATAAAGGAAATGTCAATGGTCCTAATCCAATCCAGGTGTACCCAACCACTAGCGAACCACGGGAAAGAGTTGCCCTTGATTTGTTAACCAATTTTAAGTGTTCCCTCCAAGGCAACAAACATCTGTGTGTTATGGTAGACCATTTCACCAGATAGTGTGAGTTAGTTCCTATTGCAGATAAGACTGCAGAGACAGTAGCTAAAGCGTTTAAAGAACGCATTATCTGCAGGCATACCACCCCTAAGTCCTTAGTAACAGATAATGGAGGTGAATTCTGTAATGAGATTCTTGAAAATTTGTGTACTTTGTACAAGAATTCTAAATCCACCATTGTTCCTCATCATCCTGCCAGCAATGGGTTAGCTGAACGAACCAATAAGAAAGTACTTGATGTTTTGAGAGCCACTATCAACCCCAAGAGTGAAACTTGGGATGAAGTTATACCAGATGTTCAATGTGCCATATATTCTGCTTACAATGCTTCCATAGGTGATACTCCACATTATGCATTGTATGGTGTAGACAAGCGTTTACCCTATGAGTTGTTATATTCCACTACGAAACCCAATTACAACCCTGATGATTTATAGCAACTCGTACCAGCATAGCTCAGAGTGTTTTTAGAAGAATCCATGAAACACTTCATAAATCAACAGCAGAATTTACTAGAGTAACTAATAGCCATGCTAAGCCATCAAAAGTTAAAGTAGGTTCGAGAGTAATGCTGACAAATTTCAACAAAACATCTGAAATGCCTAAGCTCGATCAAAAGTTTGTTGGCCCTTATCGAGTTGTAGAACATATCTCTGGTAATAAGTATAGGGTTAGAGAAATTAGTACTGGTAAGTACAAAGAATCGCATTTAGATCATATGAAATTAGTATGCAATGTTGATATTGCTACCCAGACTAATGTGACAGATGCTGAAAATCTTCTTGACTCTGTACCCTCTACCTCAAATACGCAGTCAGATATTCAACATGAATGTCATTACTCCTTGCGTACTCGACAAGTAGTGAGAAACCCACAAGTATCTTTTGTAGATACTCGTTCAGATCTCCCTCAGTCAAGGTATGTGTTAGCCATTGCAGAGGAATTCGATCCTCCCAGAGATGATAACCATTCTGCATATGTAAACCTCACCCTCACAGAATTGGGTTTAAATGTACATAGCCTGTATAATTAGATGTCCAAGATGAAGGAAATTGTCAACTGTTTGTTATTAACTGATCAGTTTTTCAGAATTTTTTTTTTTCGTGTTCACGTTCCCTCCATATTCTGAGAATTTGACAGTAATGATCTGAGTGCACACCAGATGCCTTTGCTGTTAATTTCACCTTGTATATATTTATTTATTCTTCCTCAGAATCCGTAAAGTGCATGAATACAGATCGATTGATCAGTTCCATCCATATTGTACCACGATTTCTTATAGTTTGTAATGCATTACGTTAAAACTGATTACGTTAACACCTATTACGTAAAACTCATTTTGTTAACATCCATTATGATACCATCCATTAGTTCTAAGTTATATATGAAGTTGTTATTGTATAGAATCAGCCCAGAACCACCTTCCTGTTCAGCCTATAGCATAGTAGTGTATGTCGGGACGACATACGTAACATGACCGAGCTGTCAGCATAGTTGCTGATCCCCTTATATGTGTTGTATAGCGTATCATAGTACCATCCATGTGCTTTATATAGAAGATCCATAGGCCGAGTGACTGATTGATGTCACGAGATACAGCATGAGTGAGTGAGACAAGCTGCCTCCCTCTTAGTCGACGCATAGGCATAATAGGAGGCAGGACACAGCAGGCTGGGCTCCATCTCCCATTACCACAGTCTGACAATATAACGTTACCATCCAACAAGTGAGTTTATCTTATCCATCAATCTCCTACCGAACCCCACACGACAATAACTCTTAGCTCTGGGACTAGTCTTGTTGCAAACCTTTGCACTTTCTCTAGTTTCTTTACGTGCTTGGCTAGGTGTGGGTTCCAAAATGGTGTCGCAAACTCCAATATGGGTATAACGTACACGGTGTACAGGGCCCTGAACGATTCCTTATTAAGATGTCGGAATGCTGTTCCGAGGTTTGCTAGGCACCCATATGCTGCAGCAGTTATTTGGTTAATTTGCGCTTCAGGAGATGTGCCTGGTGTTATACTCACCCCAAGATCTTTTTTCTTGAGCGAGGCTTGTAGTCTCTGCCCCCCCCCTAGACTGTACTCCGTCTGCGGTCTTCTTTGCCCTTCCCCAATCTTCATGACTTTGCACTTGGTGGGGTTGAACTCCAGGAGCCAACTGCTGGACCAGGTCTGCAGCCTGTCCAGATCCCTTTGTAGTTCTGCCTGGTCTTCGATCGAGTGACTTCTTCTCATCAACTTCACGTCATCTGTATGTGTGTGTGTGTGTGTGTGTGTGTGTGTGTGTGTGTGTGTGTGTGTGTGAGTGCGTGTGTGTGTGTGTGTGTGTGTGTGTGTGTGTGTGTGTGTGTGTGTGTGTGGTGTGTGTGTGTGAGTGCGTGTGTTTTCATTCATGGCTTCATGGAGTCACCAGCATCAGCTGGGCGACTAACAAGGAGCATCATTTGAATCTCTCTGTCACGTCAAGTCTCTCTCTCTCCTCACTTTTCTACTTATTTCTTACGGCTCGTCATCATCATTGCTCATCTTCGTTATCCTTAACCATTAGTCTTAATCCGCGTCTCTAATCGTCCCTTTTCCCCTGTTCCTACTTTATCAAATTAAATATACACTCTGCTTTTTTATCTCAGTGTAATGTGTAAGTCTTAATAATGGAAGGGTCAGTGTGATAGTTGTTTTAACACATGTACAACACTGTGAACAAAGAGGCACAATATTGTGGCTGGAACAATGCATAATATTGTGACTGGAACAATGCACAATATTGTGACTGGAACAATGCACAATATTGTGACTGGAACAATGCACAATATTGTGACTGGAACAATGCACAATATTGTGACTGGAACAATGCACAATATTGTGACTGGAACAATACACAATACTGTGACTGGAACAATACAATACCAGCACTTTGAAGCTCACGACGACGTTTCGGTCCGAAACATCGTCAGAAGCTTCTATGTTCGGTTGGTAGCGCACTCAACTCGTACACTGAGGTCCGTGGTTCGATCCCCGGTACGGGGATCTCACTGTGTGGGCGAAACTTTTCGCCCACACAGTGGGAATCTTCAGTCATATAGAAACAAAATGAAAATGATGTGATCAGTCCATTAATTTCGTAGTAGTAGCCTTGTTACGAGTCTTTGCTAGAAGTTATGTATATTTAGCCAAAGAAGAAAATGCATTCACCATCACTCGTATATTAGCTTGTGTTTTCAAAAGGGCACAGACGCCATAATCCACTACACCGTAACATCCCACCAGGTTTTTCAGAATTCATGTTTATCCTGTTTCCTTGAATCTCCTCATGCGGCATTCCAACAGTACGTTAAATCGTAAAACAAAAACTTGTTTCCACTAACTCTGATGAAACATGATCATATAAGTATTCTTGATACTCGAGTTTCCTACCTCTCAGAACTTTTTTCACACCTTTCGATCTTACCTGCAACATCTCTCACACCTTATTCTATCCACCTTAAATTTATGTGCAATCTTAATCAACCAGTCTTGTTCCATCTCATGACTAAAACATGTCAACAACTCATCTCCTGCTATTTGAATTACATTTTTTCTAACACCGAACCTTCTAATTTCATCAGGTCTTCTTCTTTCAACAAATCGGCCGTATCCCATCGAGGCAGGGTGGCCCAAAAAGAAAAACAAAAGTTTCTCTTAACTTCAGTAATATATACAGGAGAAGGGGTTACTAGCCCCTTGCTCCCGGCATTTTAATCTCCTCTTACGACACGCATGGCCTACGGTGGAAGAATTCTTTTGCACTTCCCAATAGAGATAAGAGGAAATAAACAAGAATTAGAAAGAAAATAGAAGAAAACCCAGAGGGGTGTGTATATATATATATGTTTGTACATGCATGTGTAGTGTGACTTAAGTGTAAGTAGAAGTAACAAGACGTACCTGAAATCTTGCATGTTTTTGAGATAGAAAACACACACCAGCAATCCTACCATCATGTAAAACAATTACAGGTTTCCGTTTTACACTCACTTGGCAGGACGGTAGTACCTCCCTGGGTGGTTGCTGTCTACCAACCTACTACTTAGGTCAGATGACCAATACGGTCAGACTGGTCAGATGACCAAAAGCTCCAGTAGTGGATCATCACATGACCAATACCCGCCTCAGGAAATACATGTCCTGTTTCCTGTTACTAAGATTTCGCGAATCTGTTTCCTGACAGATCCTAACCTAACAGGAGGAAGTTGAGTGGAGGCAGCTGTATATTTTGGGCTATTATTATTATTATTATTATTATTATTATTATTATTATTATTATTATTATTGCAAACAAAGATTAATGGATACCAACACGTCTGGCTTCTCACGTGCACCATCTTAAAGGAAGACTAGGTTAATAGGAGTGCTGGTCATAAGAGACATTCCTCTGAGCCTTGAAGCCCACTGTGATTTTGGTATTCACTTGTTCCTGGGAGCGGTAGGGCCGGCGGTGCACCAGGGGTCGGTAGTAACTGTACAGGTCGATGGTCGCAGAGGCTAGCGACTGTGAGGTCGGTGGTAGTAGTGGTGGTGGTGGTCCAAGCTCTGCTATAACACTCTGACTGCAAATTTCCACAAGACACACTGGACAAAACAGTAACTAACTGGTTGAAACAGTTAAAAGAGAAATCTGTCTCAATTTAACTCGTGTAAATCCCTGCAGTGTACAACGAACTGCGCCACAACACTCGCTCTCACATATTTTTTTCAGACAGAGGCTATATGATCTCATTAATATAAACAAAGCAGTGCACAAGTGTGGAGGGCAAGACACTAAGAGTAAGAGTGTAAATGCGATGCTCCTGCTGGGAGAGACTTTTTAATTTAGCAAAACTGGATACATCCACAGTGTGCTGCTTTCCGGGTCACTGCATGGAGAAGACCCGGGTCAGGACCCGTCCTGGTGAACCTACCTGCACCTGTAGTCTGCTGCTATTGTATTCTATATGACAGTTGCACAGTGGGGTCAAAAGCTAGCTATGTTTCTCTGTTATATTCCATCAAACAGGATGGGTTTTATTCAGATGTTGAAATGTGTCAGCCTGACTTCCGTAGGACAACGAAAATACTGTCACGCATTTCCTGAATTCATCAGCTACAAGATCTAGAGAAGAAAAGGGAGAGGGGGGGGAAGGAGGAAGGAAGGGAAGAAGGAGGAAGGAAGGGAAGAAGGAAAAGGAAGGGGAAGAAGAAAGGGAGAGGAAAGGAGGGAAGGGAGAAAAATATGTAGAAGATGGGGAAACTGGCCAGCCTTTTGGATGAGAGGCTATCACCGCTGAATAGGACGCCATACTCCAGGGTACTGGTAACATCCATGCAAATCTTCCTATATCTCACTGAGGGTGTCCAGCACAAGTACGATCATCAGCAGCATGCGACTAAGACGTCGGATCACCTTGGCTTCTGTTATCTCTGTTGCGGGGGCACTCTAGGAGGTACAAAAGACATATTCTGACATAAATTAGTAGTTATCAGGCACACATACTTTGGTAAATGGACGAAGTCCAAAGCCCGGAAGAACGCAATTGTAATTCAAATTAATACACGTGCAAGCCGGGAAGCGAGCAGCAGCTACATAACAGTGTTACTGCTCTCAACTATTGGTATACATTTGCAGATTGTAATCAAGGAATTACATTTGTTTCAAGTACGTTTTGCTGCTATGTTGCCTATAATATTGTTTAAAAAAAAAAAACACTGTCCTGCAGGTGTTCTCGTAACACTAGTCACAGATGACTTCATGGTCTCTCAGCAACACTACAGGCACTAGGAAGCTTTTAAGTAACAAGCTTCACGATCAAGTCAGAAAGGCTTCGGTCGACTACAAAGAAGACGTTTATACTGGAGACAGCGGAAGTGGAGGAGAAGTAACTCAACATGTACAGTTCCTCAGCCTTGTCGGTGCTGTATACCATTAATATAATGATCGAGTTTTTCATGTTAAGTCTAAAAGCTACGCAGTCAGAAGCAGCGTATAATTTCTCGTTTCTTTCCTAGTAATGTAATGTAGACTTGAATAATCTATTAATAATGGTGCGCGTATCGCATGCCAACGCAGATAACTTGTGTCATCCACTTCTGTATAGCCAACGAGTGTCATCCACTTCTGTATAACCAACGAGTGTCATCCACTTCTGTATAACCAACGAGTGTCATCCACTTCTGTATAACCAACGAGTGTCATCCACTTCTGTATAAACAATGTTTCTTGTGAAAATAAACTTGCATTGTTTTGTATTGATGCAAAAATGGAGATGCCCACTGCCCACTGCCCACTGGTTCGCCACCACCTTATGGTTACACGTGACTGATGCAGACAGCTGAATTACATTCCTAGTGGGGAAAACAAATGCAGTCAACAACTAATCTGTAACCACCAAGGTTTGTGTCAGAGACCTGGTGTTTGAGAAGATACTGGCAGCGTCGTGGTTCATACTGGAGAACAGTGGTTGTAACACTCTATATGAGAAATGAGTCCACTTGCTTGTTTATTATGAATAACCTCTCACACCTTCCACCTCCGACTTCTTACACAATATAGAACACGGGTACCACAGACTACATGATATTACACACACACACACACACACACACATACGTGAGTACAACTAGGTGAGTACATATACACATACACACATACATGCATGCACACACACACACACACACACACACACACACACACACACACACACACACACACACACACACACACACACAAACACACACATATACAACAGGCCTAGTGTCTAATCGACATGTGCCTAGGACAAAATGGTAACTAACACACACACACACACACACACAAAGAAAAAATCCACTGCATACATGGTAGATTTCCATAAGCCATTATACAACAAGACGGGCATCCATCAGCAGTTTTACTTTCTCAGGAATAATCACTTAATTCTAGAACACATTCTCCCAACTGACAGCTGTTTGTGAAAATCAAGCCAGTAACAACACGAAACCAATTATTTTTTTTATATAAAAGCAACTGATATGAACAGACATTAAAACACGATCTGTGTTTGTACAATAAGTAACTCGGACTCTCACCCTTAATGCACTAATACTCTTAATTATGAGAGAGAGAGAGAGAGAGAGAGAGAGAGAGAGAGAGAGAGAGTGGAGGGAAACAAAGATGTTGGAAGGAGATGGAAAGACAGAGATAAGAGATGGTATCTAATACCGCCGCCATGTGTGTAACAAGACACGTGTCTACTGCCACAATAGTTACCAAGCAGACACTCCCCAAGGGTAAGAATTTGCAATCCAGAACAGAGTATCACTACTACTACTACTACTACTACCACCGCTACTACCACCACTATTACTACCTCCACTACTACTATACCACTGCTACTAGTAGTAGAAAGCAAGTGCCAAAACCATAAGGACCATACATCAATCCTGTACAGAGATGAGAATTACCAGGGTATAAATAGGGCTAGAGGGTCAGGTCAGCGGCAGAAGGGCTCAGTGAATTCAGTCCCACCAAGATACTGCAATTAAATTAGTGGCCCTAATCTTATCGCTGTGTCTTGGTGGGGCAGAATTCATTTTACTTACAAAATAACGAAAAGTCCATTGTTCTGGGCGAGTGGTTGCAATCACTGTAATCTCTGGACACTTGCCTTTTTTGCAGTCTCTAAATAACAGTTCTGGCAGTATTGTACAAGTTCCTTTTTTTCTATCAGACGGTCCTTCTGTGTTCTGCATCCAGTGATCCTTTTAGAGTTCATTCTTTTCATCCTGTGTTATGAATCCAGTGTTCCTTTCCAACTCTTCATTCTAAAGAATTGGAGTTTGCCACCACTGAACATCATGTTATCTTCCATTGCCTACTGGAAGACTTCGTCGATATCTGCAAGCCAACTTTCATGTTGTAATAATGTTGGCAGAATTACTGCCAATATGTGTTACTAATGAGCGAAATGTTGCCACAATAAAATGTCGCATTAGTTGCAAGTAATAACTTTCATTTTTTTTTGTATCGTTCGCGGTGTATGATACGACGCAGTAGCCGGAGTTGCTATCCGTGTGCTATGAAGAGAAACGGTAAAGGCGCCAGGACAGTGCCTTGGAGTACCCACCTTCATTTACTTTACTAAGGCAAAAATCTTTACTTTATTTCCCACTACTCTGAATTCTATTCATGAAAAAATTAAATATCTATTTTCCTACTTTGTGTGTTATACCATGATAATATTTTATACGTTATCGCTCCATGATCACATCTACTTTAGCGAAGTTCACGTAGACAACACCTGCGTTCACGTTTTCTTCGAAAGCCTCTGTAATCCTGTCATACACTACTGGAATGTGTAGGACAAACTTTTCTATAAAATTTGAATTTTGGGCGTCTCGTATTACTATCAAAACTAGGCGCTAAACCAACAAGGGTCATATAGGCGCGACTCCTAGCCTTTAAAAAATAAACTTGCGGTGTGGGCTATAGTCTAATTTTCTGACCACAGTTCACCGGCCTTCCTGTGCAGAGGAGCTGTGTAATGTACCTTTTAAGACCTCTGAGATTTAACATAAATCTAAGCCCTTTCACCAAACAGTCATGGCAGTTCCCTGCAGCGTTAAAAAATTACATGACACCCGTTCACAAATATTTTTCTTGAGACTGAGGCTATATGATATATTTCATATAAACAAAGCAGTGCACAAGTGCGTAAGGCGAGACACCTAGTGCAAGGGTGTAAATATGATGCTCCTGCTGGGAGGGCGTGAGAGAGAGAGAGAGAGAGAGAAGAGAGAGAGAGAGAGAGAGAGAGAGAGAGAGAGAGAGAGAGAGAGAGAGAGGAGAGAGAGAGAGAGAGAGAGAGAGAGAGAGAAGAGAGAAGAGAGAGAGAGAGAGGAGAGAGAATCCTTAGGAATCTTTAACCTATAACAGCTTGTCAATAAAGCTAGGGATCTAACCTAAGAGAGAGAGAGAGAGAGAGAGAGAGAGAGAGAGAGAGAGAGAGAGGAGAGAGAGAGAAGAGAGACTGTTCAAGCTGACCTCAACCAGAGCTAGAAACAACCGTACACATCTTGTCTCGTGATATCAGAGGGTCGATGTTGAGGTCTTTCCCTCACCTCTCAACAACAGCTATACCCTCCCATCCTCCTCCTCATCCTTTCACTCCCTCACCCTCCAACCATTCCCCTTCCCTCAACCTCAGTCCCTGCAACCTTTCTCTTCCTTCCAACCCCCTCCAACCACCCCTTCCTCAACTCATCCACCTCCCTTGCCCACTCCAATTCACTTCTGCCTACTCTTCCATCCTCTCCTCCATCCTTCGCCATCCAATACAACATGATGGTGGCTCATTCTTTCTGGCGAACATTTCAATTCTCCATCAATATTTGGCGACGCTGGTACATGGCAGACATACGTAATAAATGGAGATATTTTGTTATAAGAGAGGCAGGGGTCCCTGTCAGGGTCCCTGTAAGGGTCCCTGTCAGGGTCCCTGTAAGGGTCCCTGTCAGGGTTCCTGTCAGGGTCTCTGTCAGGGTCCCTGACCGGGTCTTCGGCAGGTTCCCTGGCAGGAGGCACTGTCCACTCACCACCTCTCGGGTGTGTGTGTGTGTGTGTGTGTGTGTGTGTGTGTGTGTGTGTGTGTGTGTGTGTGTGTGTGTGTTGTGTGTGTGTATAACGTATATATATGAATGATATACAATACCAAGTAGATGAATTAGACGCATGCAACATCTGGGTATCTTCAATTTATAGACGTTTCGCCATCCAGTGGCTTTATCAATACAACTCAAGGACAATATGGAGACGGTAGAACTATATACAATAGATGAGGTAATCAGTCCCTCAGCCTTGGAGAAGGTGATGAGTACCATAATCTTGAAGAATCTAAACTAAATCTCTCAGAAAGAGTTTATACACCAAGTCTCTCAGTCTAAATATGGCTAGTTTATTCTCTATTAAAGGAATTAAAGTATACTTGACTGATAGTATACAGTCTACAATATATTATTGTCATGCTCGCGAGGTTTCCAACCATACAGAGTTTACGATGACCATACTGAGTGAAGCCTCGTGAATCAACTCGTGTAGCGAGACAAACCCGCTACAAGAAACTCTGAACACATTATACAAGGCTTAAGAAACTCCAGATTAACTGGTAAATATGCCATCTTGGCTCACATTCGTTAATATATTAATTGTAAAGGAGATGAGAACAGATGGAGGGATACACGCGCGCGCACACCCGGAGCAATTGTTCCCCAAAGTTATGGTCGCTTGACAGTGTTCGTTGGAGAAGTTTGGCTGCTTCACAGCTGCCTCCTGACTGCCTCGCACCCAAACTCAGCAGGGAGAAGGTCCTGACAAGGAGAACAAGACGCTATATAAGCACCCCCACCTCTACCACTCTCACTCGCCCACCCACCAATGCCTAAGAAAAGCAGATTTGAAAATAAGGCACTGATCAAAAGCCATTAATCAAAGTAGAAAATTCCACTTTTCCAAGGGGATTTAAGATGTTTTCATCGCGACAACACTCAAAATGAGCCCCGAGAATCAATTTTGCAAACTTTACTGGTGGTAGCGGCGACCAGGGCTCCATCTCAAGGGCAGTGCAAGGAAGCTGCAGTACTCGCTGGGCCATGATTCCTTATATAAGTAGTTATAATATCTTTATTTCTACAAATACATGTGCAAGGTATACAGACCATAGCTGACATCAATGACATACTGCTATTACCTGGAGTTTACCTGGAGAGAGTTTCGGGGGTCAACGCCCCCGCGGCCCGGTCTGTGAGACCAGGCCTCCTGGTGGATCAGCGCCTGATCAACCAGGCTGTTGCTGCTGGCTGCACGCAAACCAACGTACGAGCCACAGCCCGGCTGATCAGGAACTGACTTTAGGTGCTTGTCCAGTGCCAGCTTGAAGACTGCCAGGGGTCTGTTGGTAATCCCCCTTATGTGTGCTGGGAGGCAGTTGAACAGTCTCGGGCCCCTGACACTTATTGTATGGTCTCTTAACGTGCTAGTGACACCCCTGCTTTTCATTGGGGGGAGTGATTTTCTTGTGCAAGTTCGGTACTAGTCCCTCTAGGATTTTCCAGGTGTATATAATCATGTATCTCTCCCTCCTGCGTTCCAGGGAATACAGGTTTAGAAACCTCAAGCGCTCCCAGTAATTGAGGTGTTTTATCTCCGTTATGCGCGCCGTGAAAGTTCTCTGTACATTTTCTAGGTCGGCAATTTCACCTGCCTTGAAAGGTGCTGTTAGAGTGCAGCAATATTCCAGAAAGCCGCTTGTCATGCAGAGCATTTCGGGCAAATTAGGTCACTTTCATCCCAGGATGCGGCCCACACCAGTCGATTAACACCCAAGTACCCATTTTATACTGATGGGTGAACAGGTACAGCAGGTGTCTTATGGAAACACGTCCCTCCCGTACCGGAGATTCAAAGTCCAGACCTCAGTGTGTGGCGGCGCAACATGCTACCTGAGTGCTGGCAAGACGCACCATCTTGACAAGTTGATATATATACTCTGAAGCCCCTTAAACCCAAGATGAAGATGAAATATGGAAGGTGGAAAAAAAAAAAAAAAAACACTTGCAACCAAAAATGATCCCGCAGCTCAGGAAACTGGCAGGACCAGACCTGAGGCAACACAGTCCTGAAATTACCAACCTCACTATAACACCATACGGGCCTAATTAGTATCATCTAGTTAGGTATATTTATGCACTGTGGAAGTCGACATGGGACATCACAAGTGTAGCATTTTTTTTAACCAAGTCTCACACCACACCATATATATATATATATATATATATATAATTATATATATATATATATATATATATATATATATATATATATATATATTACATACACAATGTATATATAGAAGACGATAGCACTGGAGTTAAAATTTTGAAGGTGGTTGTCACTGCCTTCTGAATGAGCGAATAAGCGTCCCCTAGCAAAAAATAGGCACACAGGCGCTCGCCTAGCAGGAAATAGGTAAGTAGGAGGCAGAATAACGCTAATGGAAAGAGGCTTAGTTGATAGGCTTTCCTGGGCTAATAAAATCTTAAGTCTTTTGCATCCTTCAGCACCACAGAGGGCACACAAGCCTCCAGCACCATGGGGGACAACATCCTCATCAGCTCCCTCCCTCAATGCTATCCATTTGTCTCCTCCCTGACAGGTGCTGATAGGTTTTGTGTTATTGTCGTGAGAGCGTCCCTTGCCACCCGGGGGTGTCTTCCTAGACGTCTTTGGGGCTAAATCTTCATTCTCCTTAGCAGCGTCCCTGGCTGTATCCAAAGCAGCGTTCCCAGCAAGCAGTGTCCCCAGCAATAAGCTCTTCTGCTACGATATGATTTAACTTCAAAGAAATCTATCCTTCATAAATCAACGTTTTTTTTTTCACGAATCAACACTTTTCACAAAAATACCTCGTTCCCATCTTTAATTATATCCTTATACAACTGATCAACATGTGTGTGGTTAGACCTGGTCTTTTGGTGGTATAAAGACCCTCGTAGCCAAGATACTTGTATTTATATAAGAGTATTTATTAACCACTATACAAAATACTTGACAAAGTCCCTGTTAAGCGAAACCTAATAAAAGGGTTCTACTTTATTACAAGCATCTCTATATTAATAATTTTCGATTGGAAGCAATAAACCCACAAACATTTTCTTTTGTATTCCCCTGACTATTTTATCGATACATTAAGCTATAATGAAACGTGCAACAATTCACCAAATCAGCTAAGTCAACACACCATCAACTCTACACTAAGTATTGACTGGTAAACAAATCCTCACATTACCATCACTGCGCTTATTAAAAGTCATCCAATTTCACTAAAGAGAGTGTACGTGGCAAGGCACGACTAGCAGGAACAGAACGGCTGCTAAGATGGTGTTTCAGAAGATGTAAATAAAGTATTATGTTACAAGAAACCGAAATGCACGAAGTACATGGTGAGCTTTCCAGCACACTTGAAAGCGCAATCAGAAGGTTAAGTTTTTGCTGCCGAAGTGGCTAGTTTATTGAGCGTCCCAGGTCCATCCTGCGGAGGACAGCACAGGAGCATATGGATACACAAAAGGTCTCGTTAATAGGTCCAAAAGGGTTAACAGGAGTATGTCTGGAGTTATATCTACAATTGCTATTTGCTGCAAGCAAATTTATGATATTCGCTGAAAAAGCCTGGTATTTTTTCATTAATAAGATACCTTGGCATATCACATAGGTTATTATGCTGCTCATCTCTATATTCTTCAATATGTGGAAAGTCATGTGAACAAATATTTCATTCGAAAATGAGGAAAACTAAAAAAAAATTACAGAAAAAGATCTGTAAACGGGACAATGTCGATAATACTGAAGAAGAGAGACGTTACAACACTAGCTTCGTCTCGCTTCAAGCTGGCAATCTGTAAACTAGAAATTGATGGAAAACAACCATGCTCGAACGAAATTAGTAAATAAAACTTGCATTCATGGTCACAGTTTTGGCCTATGCTAACCTTCCTAGCGGACAGAAAAACACTAGTCAGGTTTTGTTTTTTATTCTGAAAGTTCCTTCGTTCGTTTCTACTTGAAATATTACATAAAATCATTATTTTTCGGTCATGTCGGGTTAATGAACATTACCTCACACTTATGCATAATTCATCCGAAAAGCAATGGGTGGCTTAGCTCTGGGAACGAGGAGCGTACAACAATATCTTAGTGTGTGTGTGTATTCTACCGAACTGGGGGGACGGGGTAGTAAGACTCAGGACGTGCTTGCACAAAAGTAAATATTGCCCTGACATCAACTAAACCTCGTCATGGCATCATATACCAGTGACTAATTTTTAGAGTAGAGTTCAGTTGAATACAGAGTAGGCAAAACGTTTCGACAATAAATATTAGTCAGGATGAGCAAGATAACTGATGTAATATGAAGACTTGCATCGACCTCTGGAAGTGTCCGACAAAAAAAAAAATCCCTGGTATCTTGGGGTTAAATGCATCAACTACAGTAACCAGTGAGAGATGTGTGAGGTAAGAGACCAAGTGTGCGTGAGACTCACCGTGTTTCTGGGCCCAATCAATGATGGAGGTAACACCGGCGGTGTAGGAAGACATACAGTCTTCAAACTTGCCCCTGTGGTCCAGCCCCAGTGTGTTGACGTTGGCCTTCACGCCGCAGAGGAGCGCCGTCGCGCAGGCTGAAGAGTCCCCAATCTGCGCGTCGATGTTGTACGTCTGTGGAGACAGAAAACAAAATACCTGTTACACACCTGACTGCTACTGTTCAACGATGGAGGAACAAAGGCCCACACACCTGAGGGGCACTGGGGTTATTAGATTTCCAGAGAACTGGGAAAACATTAGGGACGTGTTTCCATAAGATACCTGCTGTCCCTGTTCACCCATCAGTAATAATGGGTACCTGAGTGTTAGTGGACTGGTGTGGGTCGCATCCTGGGACAAAACTGACCTAATTTGCCCGAAACGCTCAGCATAACAAGGGGCTTTCTATATAGTAGTATGCCATTGATGTCAGCTATGGTCTGTATATCTTGTACATGTAGTAAATAAAAATATATTATCATCGTTAATGCACAAAATACACACACACACACAAGTAGGTTAATCTCTCCCTTATGGCGTCTGGAGAAGCATAAACTTAATTACCCAAGCCAAGCCTCTCTTAATTCACCCACAGACTCAAAATGTAAAAATTTAATAACAGTCATCACAACCACGACACAAAAGTACACAAAAGACCCTTAAACTAGCAGTTACACCTGACTAGCACTACACAATGAGAAACACTCGCTGGAATGAGTGAGAAAATATTACACTAAGATTTGAACAGGACACCACAGAAACTTGATAAAACGATTACCACAAGTACGTTTGAAAATAGTTTTTAAAAATAAATTTGGGAGCGTACTTGTTGTACATTTATCCACCTGGTCCAGGTGTGATGTTCCATATGTTGGTAATATATAATAATTAGGTATCTTGCAGTTCTTAAGCAACCATTCTTTCCAGGAATTGAGGAGAGCGTGCACACCAGCCCAGAAACAAGACAACCATAGCAAAAAAGAAAGAACGATAACAAAAGAATGAACGATAAAAAACGAACAACGATAACAAAAAATGAAGATAAAAATGTAAAAGATAAAGCAATGAACAACGATAAAAAGAATGAACAATAACAAAAGAATAATCAATAACAAAAGAATGAACAATAACAAAAGAATAAACAATAACAATGAACAATAACAAAAGAATGAACAATAACAAAAAAATGAACAATAACAAAAGAATGAAGAATAACAAAGAATGAACAATAACAAAAAGAATGAACAACAAAAGAACAACGATAAAAAAAACAACATCAATAACAAAAGAATACCAGGGTTTAAAGGATCTCCAGGATGATCCCCGACTACTTACGATTCGAGGGTAGCACTGTGTACCCACACACATACATTTGGGTAGCACTGTGTACCCACACACATACATTTGGGTAGCACTGTGTACCCACATACATACATTTGGGTAGCACTGTGTACCCACATACATACATTTGGGTAGCACTGTGTACCCACACACATACATTTGGGTAGAAACGGGTGTACCCACAACATACATTTGGGTAGCACTGTGTACCCACATACATACATTTGGGTAGCACTGTGACCCACATACATACATTTGGGTAGCACTGTGTACCCACATACATACATTTGGGTAGCACTGTGTACCCACATACATACATTTGGGTAGCACTGTGTACCCACATACATACATTTGGGTAGCACTGTGTACCCACATACATACATTGGGTAGCACTGTGTACCCACAACATACATTTGGGTAGCACTGTGTACCCACATACATACTATTTGGGTAGCACTGGTACCCACATACATACATTTGGGTAGCACTGGGGTACCACACTACATACATTTGGGTAGCACTGGGTACCCACATACATACATTTGGGTAGCACTGTGTACCCACACACATACATTTGGGTAGCACTGTGTACCCACATACATACATTTGGGTAGCACTGTGTACCCACACACATACATTTGGGTAGCACTGTGTACCCACATACATACATTTGGGTAGCACTGTGTACCCACATACATTTAGATAGCACTGTGTACCCACATACATACATTTAGGTAGCATTGTGTACCCACATACGTACATTTAGGTAGCACTGTGTACCCACATACATTTGGGTAGCACTGTGTACCTACAGACATACATTAGGGTAGCACTCTGTATCCACATACATACATTTGGGTAGCACTGTGTACCCACATACATACATTTAGGTAGCACTGTGTACCCACATACATGAACATCAAAATGGTATACAATACCATACAGGTTGTTTAGCTAAGACCAATCAACATTTGTACACTTTACTCCGAAACATATTCGGGAATAACCATCTAACTTTGGGTGCATCTGTGCCCCTTTACTTTGGGAGTGCCACAACCCACATACATACATTTAGGTAGCACTGTGTACCCACATACATACATTTGGGTAGCACTGTGTACCCACATACATACATTTAGGTAGCACTGTGTACCCACATACATACATTTAGGGTAGCACTGTGTACCACAACATACATACATTTGGGTAGCACTGTGTACCCACATACATACATTTAGGTAGCACTGTGTACCCACATACATACATTTAGGTAGCACTGGGTACCCACATACATACATTTAGGTAGCACTGGGCACCCACATACATACATTTGGGTAGCACTGTGTACCCACAAAACATACATTTGGTAGCACTGTGTACCCACCAGTACATGCACTTATGGGTAACATGTGTACAACATCTAACATAACATATTTGGTAAGCACTAAATTCACCCACTACCTACATAGTGAGAAGGCTGATTGGTGGTAACCCACATTCTTATCATTATTGGGTAGGCTCATTGTACTTCAATCACTTTGCAAATTTGGGTAAAACTGTGTTCCCAACATAACTACAAAAATTAAGGGTATGGCACATGTGTATCCTGTCATCAATTTTACTACAAATATTAGTAGCAACTGTAGTACCTAACATACTTACTAACATTGGGTATTTATCATTATGTTACCCACATACATACATTTGGGTAGCACTGTGTACCCACATACATTTGGGTAGCACTGTGTACCCACATACATACATTTGGGTAGCACTGTGTACCCACATACATTTAGGTAGCACTGTGTACCCACATACATACATTTGGGTAGCACTGTTTACCCACATACATTTAGGTAGCACTGTGTACCCACATACATTTAGGTAGCACTGTGTACCCACATACAGGTGGATACACACCAACACAATCTGTGAGCATCCTGGCATGTCATTCATGACTGGGTATCAGCTGTCTACACCGTCTCCTAGGGGTGTTTTGCGATCTCTCCGCAGCGATGACAGACACAGACACAGACACACAGACACACACACACAGACATACACACACAGACACACCACACACACACGTACGTCAGAGTACTGACCTCTCACCCTTGCAGGCTTGGTCTCATAGTCTCAGACTCAAACGAGGATGAAATTATAGTTGAATAACACAACTGTACATAAAGTTGAGCACTCATACCCATTTAAGCTTTTGTGTGTGTATAAATATTATATTTTTATTATATATATATTATATATATTATATATATATTATATGTATTCATATATATATAAATTTTCTATATTTATATAATTTTTTATAATATTATATAAAAATTTAAAATATATATATTTATATATATATATATTTAAATATTTACAATAATATATAAAAAACACATAATATATTTTTTTTTTATAAATTAATATAAAAATTTATTATATATATTTTTATAATTTTAAATATATTATATTTTATATATATATATATATAAAAAAAAATATACACACACACACACACACACACACACACACGCACACACACACAAAACACACACACACACACACACACACACACACACACACACACACAAAAACGCAAAACAATCATTGTGAAAGAATAGTGAAATTCCAAGCGCTTTCGTTACTTCTCACATTATCAAGGAACTGTTCCTTGATAACGTGAGAAGTCACGAAAGCGCTTGAAATTTCACTATTCTTTCACAGTGGCTGTTTTGCATATTCTGATATATGTTTATGTGTGTGTGTGTGTGTGTGTGAATAATTAGAGCTAACGCGAATTTGTGAACTCCATCAGTCTGGAAGCTGTGGCTTCGGGTGAATGACCGTCTATACAAGCACGAGAAAGCTAAAAGCTAGTCTCTAAATGTCAGAGGGGGGGGTCGTCGCCCCCCATCGTCCTGTCCCCACTGAACGCTATTCACAAGTGCCTCCGCGAGGCCCCACACTTCAATATTTTTTACCACATTTGTAGCTGGCTGTGTTTACGAGTAACTTTTTTTTTTTTTGGTTTATGAATGTGACAAATTTACTTATACGACTGGAGGAGTAAATACATCAGTGGGAATCGAAAAACGGATAACGTGTTCGTGGTGAACATTTGTTCACCTGCTGCTGGTTTGTTTACGAAGTTCACTTTACAGGCTAGGATTGGTTGTCTTACCACATCTTATTTACAAGGTAGAGCTGGTATCCGTTCGCAGCTTATTTTCAGGGCAAGTTCAAAGCCGTTTCCTACCCCGGCTTATTTCAAAGCTTAGCTCTATGGTATACTACCGCTCCCCCTCTTCCTTCTGCAGGATGCGACCTACAACAGTGTACTAACACCCAAGTACCTATTTACTTGTACATAAACAGGAGCAGCAGCTGTTATGCTTGTCTATAGGTCTCTCCTTGGTCACCAAGTGACGCAGAACATTCAACAAACATGACTCACGAAATCGTAATGACACGATTGCAAACAAAACATACCACGGGCGGGACTGAACCCGCCCGTGGTATGGCTAACGCGACGGTCTGGAGTTTTGAGACTTTCTGACCGCGGGTTCAATCCCGCCCGTGGTATGGTTTATTCAACAAACATCCAGGTACCTATTTACTGCCAGGCGTATATATACAGTATATGTACATAAAATACTGGCAATGTTACAAGCTGGTAAACAACGCCAGTGAAGTATCGTCAACGCTACAGGCTGGTAAAGATAGGTCGTCGTGTTGAAAGCAGAACTGAACAAATAAACAGAATTGAAATATGAAATGACAATCAAAATGATCCACATATACTAGTAACCTGGAGTTTTACGACTCACTCGCCATGAGTTCAAACCCCACCCGTTCCGTGGTTTGTTAAGTACCCTTTAATTGTCATTTGTTTCAGCCATGGTGCTATTCCAGCCACTGTTATATGATCTTTTATTTTTCAAATAAAGGGAAATTATTTCAGTAACTGAGTGACATCGATTACTCATTTACATATTCAATGGGCGTAAAGTATTTGAAGTCTGTGACGAGGACGCGCTCAAGTGAACGAATAATTCCAGTAATTGTAAAAATATTTCAATAAACACAAAATTAATGAGACCAAAGAATGGAAAATGGCCCGAGGCCATTAATGGCAAATGATTTTACACTAAGAAGGAAACACAAGGTAGTAAAAAAAATCTGATTTAAATTAGTTTGGCTCAATGGATGACGTTGGATGAGGTAAAGCAACATCTGGGTGTGGCTAGGAGGTGGATGAGTGAGCACGGGGAGATACCATGGGTTACAGGTATATAAATGACAGGGATATACTCATACCGCCTCCTAGTATATGCGAAAGGATGTTAATTAGCAGGAAGCACCTAAGGGCCTAAGGTTCGCAACGTTGATCTACGGTGCTTGAAGAAGCCAAGATAGTTTTTTCTAAACTGAGGCGAGTGCTGCAGTTGGTCAGGGGAGAGAAAAATAATGTTGTTGGTGTTACCTCAGCTGATGCTTCCCACACACACCCCTCACTCACACGTGCTGAGGCAAGTACTGACAAGCCGTGAAATTGGAGAGAGAGAGAGAGAGAGAGAGAGAGAGAGAGAGAGAGAGAGAGAGAGAGAGAGAGAGAGAGAGAGAGAGAGCAACACAACCCTTGCTACCTCATTACAACATCAACTTGCACGTAACATGTTTTGCGAGGGGGGGGGAGAGAGATGTGTTGTGGCAGCCTATTAAAGTTTAATGCATATATCATGACACCAGCACAGCCATGACTATGAATACGAGGCCTCAAACATTCTCAGGTCAGGTCGAAGGTCACAGGTCAGTGGAACGAGGAAGGGAAAATGTAACTTTGGAACAGCGAAGTGATGTAGATATTAATCAGTTTAAATGAACAATAGATTACACATAGAGTGACTCAAGAAATCGTAATGACACGATTGCAAACAAACCATACCCCCGGCCGGGATTGAACCCGCGGTCATAGAGTCTCAAAACTCTAGTGGCTAACGCGACGGGCTGGAGTTTTGAGACTCTATGACCGCGGGTTCAATCCCGGCCGGGGGTATGGTTTGTTTGCAATCGTGTCATTACGATTTCTTGAGTCATGTTGACGGCAGTGAAGGGACTTGAGCTAGAGTTCGTCACGGCCACGCTAGCTGGAGATTCGTCTGTAAAAACTTGCATGTGTGGTCACAGTGGTGCCTGTGCTAACCTTCCTATGGTGTAGAAATATACCTAGTTGGATGAATCTTATTGTGGCTAGCTGGTCTAGTGGCTAACGCGACGGGCTGGAGTTTTGAGACTATGACCGCGGGTTCAATCCTGGCCGGGGGTATGGTTTGATTACACATAAAGCATAAATTACATTAGAGTAAACATTTACATATGTGCAAAAATTGTGGCTCTTCAGAAATCCTGATGATGGTGAATGTTTCACTAAAACCTGGAAAAATGTATGTTATGAGAGTTTGTTATCGCCTCCGAGTGTGAGAGTAAATGGATAAGAGTGTGAGTGTGAGAGTGAGAGAGTATGAGTATGTGTGTTCTCACCTATATGTGGTTGCAGGGGTCGATTCATTGTCATGCGGGGGGTTCGATTACGTGGATTGGGTAAAGGAAAGTCGCATGGACAATAATGGAGTATAATTATAACGGAATACATGGAAAGTACCAGGCCCACACTGCCTCTCTGCTCTCTATCTTAAGACTGACTCACGAATTGGGTCCTAGGGGTGAGCGGCGTTCAAAAACATGCTATGGTCAGCAGCAACATGAATAACAGTCAGTGATTCATGCAGACGGTTGGTAGTAAGTCATACTACTGGTAACTGGTTACTGGTTACTAGGAACTGATGCTACTGAGATCATAGCTCCTGGCCCCTCTTCTTCACTGGTTGATACTAATTCACTCTCTCCCTGCTCCGTAAGCTTTATCATGCCTCTTCTTAAAGCTATGTATGGAACTTGCTTCCACTACTTCACTCTCCAGATTATTCCATTTCCTGACAACCGTAACGTAGGTACGTATGTGTAGTGTGTGTGTGTGTGGGGGGGTGTGTGTGTGTGGGGTGTGTGTGTGTGTGTGGGGTGTGTGTGTGGTTGGTGTGTGTGTTGTGGGGTGTGTGTGTGTGGGGTGTGTGTGTGGGGTGTGTGTGTGGGGTGTGTGTGGGGTGTGTGTGTGTGTGGGGTGTGTGTGGGGTGTGTGTTGTGTGGGGTGTGTGTGTGTGTGTGTGTGTGTGTGTGTGGGTGTGTGTGTGTGTGTGTGTGTGTGTGGGGTGTGTGTGTGTGTGTGGGGTGTGTGTGTGTGTGTGTGTGTGTGTGGGGTGTGTGTGTGTGTGTGTGTGTGTGGGGTGTGTGTGTTGTGTGTGTGTGTGTGTGTGGTGTGTGTGTGTGGGGTGTGTGTGTGTGTGTGGGTGTGTGTGTGTGTGTGTGTGTGTGTGTGTGTGTGTGTGTGTATGTGTTGTTTTGTTTACAGTTTCATAAAAGATGGGGTGGTAGGAAGATATACAAACGGCCTCAAGTAGAAATCCCAGTATCTTCCCGTAAAGTCTGTGTTTACCTCTCCGAGGCTATGGGTCCCCACCTGTGCACGAAAGATTATATGAAGCTGAAGTTATAAACGACATTCATCATCTATAGGTGAAGTGACTATGGTGCATGTGGTCTTGATACGGCTAGCAGTCAACAGTCTGGTGGAGAAGACCTGGTCTGGGACCTGGTCACGGGGGCAATAACTCACGAAACCATCTACAGATCCCATTTTTCCGATCTGAAAGCGACTAGGAAAAGGAGCGAAATGAATTAGTAACTGGTGGAAAGAGTCTTTCCACAGTTTTAAGAGTGGGTATGATCGGGTTACAAAAAAAAAAAGAGGAAGAGTGAGCATTTGAAAGCCAATTCTGGGCCATAGGCCAAAACTCTACCCCCGCAGCCACAACTAGGGAAGTACGTCCCCATGTAAACAGCCACTGGCAGGCACACGGGCGCGAGTAGGTGTTTACATTCCCGAGGGCAAAGGAAACCCACGTGGTCAAAACTAACCAAGAGAGGCTTCAACCACGAAGAACAACACCAAGAGAAGAGGAACCACATTAGGGGACTAAACACATGAAGGACTACCTGTGGAGGTGGTGAAGGTGTCAACACGTCATGGACACCACAGAGAGGACTGACCATCTGTCTAGGCTGAGTGACTAAATCACCTCAAAGCGACCTCTCCACTTCCACTAGACGCAATGTCATTCATCTGTGTCCGACTAAAGAAGCCTCATGTACTGGGAAACGTTTCGACCATCGCTACACCCAGGTGTTATACATGTGTCTTCATCAACTTGCCGGTATTGTACACTGTCAGTATGACAGATGAACCGGCGAGAGTGGACCTGGTCTTTACTTTGAAAGCATCAGATACAGAATAGAATATGCCAGTATTCGCGCTGCACAAATAAAAATATGATTTCCAACGAATCCAGCCACGAGGGAGATTTTTTTTTTTTTACCCTCACACTAATCCCGTCTTCCCGAATGCTAAATTTTGCTGTTGAAGGTGCAGTACTTAAATTTAGGTAAAATATGTAAATTTAGGTTAATTTCTGTTTTAAATGGTATAGCGTAATGAATTCTTGATAGCGGCAAAGATCGTTCAAAAATAAATGATCATAAACACCTTTAAAAACGGAAAATTATTAATATGGGGAGGGAGAGAGAGAGAGAGAGAGAGAGAGAGAGAGAGAGAGAGAGAGAGAGAGAGAGAGAGAGAGAGAGAGAGAGAGAGCGAATAAATTTTAGACGTCACCGAAGCAGCTAGTTGGTTGTGCACCCTATATCCGTCCGGTGGATGGCAGTGCAAGAACATATTGATACACAAAAGGTCTAATAAATAGGCCCCAAAAAGATTCATATGAGCACATCTGGATTTATATCTACAGTTGACTTATCTGTTGCAAACAAATTTAGGAAATTTGCTCTATATCTTATTTTCATTAATAAAATATCTTGACATGTCACATATTCCTTAATAAGTGCAAAGTTAAGCAGTGTTCATGACAGTGACCGTAGAGCTGATGTTCTATAAAGATAATTATGTCGTTGTTGCAGGCAGGGAGCAATGATAAGCTTCGGAGGCTTCTTTACTTTATTTGCGATATCGTGGGTACACAGGCAGAGTGTTAGTGCCCATGGCCCCGAGGGGCCAGGCTCCGAGGGGAAGAGGAATAGGCTTTGTTGACTCTAGGATGCCTGGACGCCGAGTGAGGGAGAGGCAGGGTTATGTCGTTTGGAGTGGCATGCCCACTAGGCTTGCTCTCTGGTGGAAACTATTTACAACTAGGCATATAGGATTAGTCTTCACTGACCATATACGTACTTTGCGTTTGGTGGGATCATCTGTGTGTCTGCCAAACTGCCATAAGTACTTGTAACCAAGCCTAAGCCTGGCCACTACACCATCAGTCAGTACTTGTAACCAAGCCTAAGCCTGGCCACTACACCATCAGTCAGTACTTGTAACCAAGCCTAAGCCTGGCCACTACACCATCAGTCAGTACTTGTAACACAAACCTAAGCCTGGCCACTACACCATCAGTCAGTACTTGTAACCAAGCCTAAGGACCTGGCCACTACACCATCAGTCAAATACTTGTAACCAAGCCTAAGCCTGGCCACTACACCATCAGTCAGTACTTGTAACCAAGCCTAAGCCTGGCCACTACACCATCAGTCAGTACTTGTAACCAAGCCTAAGACTGGCCACTACACCATCAGTCAGTACTTGTAACCAAGCCTAAGCCTGGCCACTACACCATCAGTCAGTACTTGTAACCAAGCCTAAGCCTGGCCACTACACCATCAGTCAGTACTTGTAACCAAGCCTAAGCCTGGCCACTACACCATCAGTCAGTACTTGTAACCAAGGCCTTAAGCTGGCCACTACACCATCAGTCAGTACTTGTAACCAAGCCTAAGCCTGGCCACTACACCATCAGTCAGTACTTGTAACCAAGCCTAAGACTGGCCACTACACCATCAGTCAGTACTTGTAACCAAGCCTAAGCCTGGCCACTACACCATCAGTCAGTACTTGTAACCAAGCCTAAGCCTGGCCACTACACCATCAGTGAGTACTTGTAACCAAGCCTAAGCCTGGCCACTACACCATCAGTCAGTACTTGTAACCAAGCCTAAGCCTGGCCACTACACCATCAGTCAGTACTTGTAACCAAGCCTAAGTCTGGCCACTACACCATCAGTCAGTACTTGTAACCAAGCCTAAGCCTGGCCACTACACCATCAGTCAGTTACTTGTAACCCAAACCTAAACCTGGCCACTACACCATCAGTCAGTACTTGTAACCAAGCCTAAACCTGGCCACTACACCATCAGTCAGTACTTGTAACCAAGCCTAAACCTGGCCACTACACCATCAGTCAGTACTTGTAACCAAGCCTAAGCCTGGCCACTACACCATCAGTCAGTACTTGTAACCAAGCCTAAACCTGGCCACTACACCATCAGTCAGTACTTATAAAACCCAAACCTAAACCTGGCCACTACACCATCAGTCAGTACTTGTAACCAAGCCTAAACCTGGCCACTACACCATCAGTCAGTACTTGTAACCAAGCCTAAACCTGGCCACTACACCATCAGTCAGTACTTGTAACCAAGCCTAAACCTGGCCACTGCACCATCAGACATCTGTTTACCCAGCATGTTGCTCCATATATAAACTTATCTATATTCATGTTATCATAATGGGTTATACATCTACTCATTCCTATAACATTTGGTTTCATTATTACTTCTCTTATATTATTCATAATGCTACACGCAGACACACAAAAGTTACATTCTACATTTACGTTCAGGAAAGAATGAAAAAGTATAAAAAAATGAAGGTTGTGTTTCTATATATTTCTTTTTCAGTTGTTGGACAGCTGGTAGAGACAGAGGGTCGCTCACGCTGTTAACATCTGCTGCCACCTCCTCCTGAGTCTCTACAAGAGTCCTCAGGGAAGCTCTTCAGGGACTCTCTCTCCTGCAGTAATGCTGCAAATTCTGCCAGACTGCCGGGATACACAACGGCATTTGGGAGCCTCCCTCCTCCCTCCCTCCCTCTCCCCCTCTCTCTCTCTCTCTTTTTTTCTCTCTCTCTCTCTCTCTCCCAAGGAAATATTCTAATTTATCTGCTGGAGAAGCAGCAAACAGCCGTCGAAGAAGTGGTGAAAATACACTATATACAAAGCTTCAAGTATAGGTATGATCGACCTCGTAAGGCCCTTTAAGAGGCCTTACGAGTCCGATCAATCCTATACTTAAGTCACAGCGATAAACCCATATAATAATAATAATAATAATAATAATAATAATAATAATAATAATAATAATAATAAGTAATAATAATAATAATAATAATAATAATAAATCATAATCTTGCTCGTGTGTATTCATCTATTTTTCCTAACCTGTTTGTTTACACAAGTCTATCCGTAGTTCCTGGCTACGCTTTCTTTAACATTTATGTCCTGGTTATACTAAATTCTGCTCTCCAAGTACCGATAATGCCTACTTGTGAATCTGTGAATTAATTCGTTCCATTTACTAACCACCTAAAATCAAACTGTGCTTTATTTTACTTTCCTGTGGATCCGGCGCGTCTATAGCTACGTTCCAACGTCCCGTCCCTCTCTTCGCAGTCCAGCTGTTCCTGTTTTCACTATCTATGATCCTTTTCCATATGGCCGGCCTCTTGCAATTCATTCCGGGAACAATCTGCTCAACTACTGTATATTCTGTTTTTAATATTAGTAATCAGGTGGAGGTCCATATTGGCGCTGTATACTCCAGAATGAACTAAACGTAACTTATATATGACAACTAAAAAAAAAAAATTCTGGAATAGACAACTAATTTTGTTCACCTCTCTGAAAGTGTATGGTTGGAATGTACTTCTGGCGATATACTTGGTGCAGTGCTTGCTTTTCTATCTTTTCGACTGTATGCTGTTTACAGTAGCTCTTCTACCCGATTGTATTCCGTTTCTGGTCTTATCATTCTGTCTCTTATTTCTCATTGCTTTGCATTTATGAAGATTCGTTTCAAGTAGCTAAACATTTAACCACGTTTGTGACATGTTCAAATCAGCTTTGAGATTCTCTCTAACCTTTTCTATTATTCTTCGTCATAATTTCACATCCACAGTGATACTTAGAATTCTATTTCCTTCACCAGGTCATTTACATAATTCACAAAAAGAAGGTGGCCAAGCACTGAACCCTGATAAATACCACTGTGACTCGTGTCCATCTTGTTGTGGTTGCTGGTGTCTCCACCAGAGAGAGAGATATATGTGTGAGTGTTTTACTGTGATTTCCTCCAGTACGTGACAAGGCAAACTTCGCTAGTCCTATCAGCTTTTAGAAATGTGTAAACATTTCTAAAAAATATGTTCTATCGAACCTATATTTGTAGCTACCGTGTGGTCAGGCATTTTAGATATCCACTAAACACAGCATAAAAAAAATTGCATGGAAAGTAACTTCCATTACATAACACAAATATAAGCACAATACAAAGCATACGCACAAGCGTGAAATCATTGAAGCAGCCATGGTTACTTCAGGGTCCTATTCAACACCTCACAAGGCCACTGGAAACTTGCTGCAATACCTACATGTAACCTGAAGTTCCTACTTTCTACACCTAACTTGATTACTCAAGGTTACTTCCATTGTGTAAGTTACCTCAGGTGGCCGTCTCCCACCTTACCTCGGTGGGAGACGGTCGGTGTCTTAAAAAATAATTTATACACGTACCAGTAAGCTGAAGAGAACCTAATGCGAAAGCTGAAATACACTGCTTCTCTTACTTTCCATTTTATTTTCTACATACATATCAGCAACATATGAAAAATTACTACAAGTGTTGTGTTGTGTACATTAACATATTTGTGTTCTGTCTCCTCACCTCAACATGAGATTCTATCTTTCCCTCAACGCTTCCTCTTACAAAGACGAGCGTGTGTGGTAGAGGAGTGGTCGTCGCGCTGAGAGACGTGGACATATAAACACCTAAACGACAGATACCCTGCAGCTATTGTAATCAGCAAATGCACTGTTCATGGTATAAAGAGGGATCGGCACTCGCACTTTCCTGGAGTGCCTGAGTGCCACCGTGCCTGTAAAACTCAGCTTGCTCTTGTGCCTGCACCTCGTAAATATCAGGGTGGTTGTGGCGACGATGGTGCACCAGAGGTGGACTGTTTTCAAATCCCAAAATCCCACGGCTCTTGAAAAAACAAATCCTTGAAGAATTTCTTAAAATGGGTCTCTCTTCCTTTTCCTTTCCCTCCTCCTCCTCTTCCTGTTATTGTCTTCCTTCGTCGTGTCATCATTTGGCGGACTTTTGCGAAGCATCTTGGTCGTGTCAAAAAGTCATACTGGCTGTCAGGGAAGTTATTATGGCTAATACCAGGACATAGCTGACCGAAATGCTCATGCATTCTAACAACTTTTTTGTGATTTACAATATTTTATGACCTGTAAACTACACATTGTACTGTACAAAGAAATAAATGATTTGATTTGATTTTGATAGCCGAGAGACTGGTAGCTCCAAAACTTCGAAAAATTTACGAAAAAATCATATGAGTATCTCCAGTGTAACCAGAAAAACCTCTGGATTCTTCAATAAAACACACGTAAATATCTGGTCTGGTCGACGATTCATCACAATCACTTTTGCTGCAAACTTTTGGCTGTAAATATTACGGCAACTTGATTTGGTATTCAGATGCGTGATATCGCTAGTTGCCGCGCCTCAGAACTCAACTTTGTCACAGCACTACTTGTGCTGTTTTAATTACCTTCTAAACCAAAACCACTTTTATTCCAGGCTTGAATTTGGTGTTCGTTAAGCCTATTAATCTAGTCAAAATAATAATAAAGAACAAAAGACACAATACCGTGACTGGAACAAAACACAGTTAACCCGCACATAGAGAGAACCATTTGAATCGCTTGGACCATTTACAAGGCAATGGTCCAAGGCGGACCGAAACGTCGTCATAAGCTTCTGTGTGCAAGTTATCTGTGAATAATAATAATAATAATAATAATAATAACAATAATAATAATTTTTCATTGCAGTAAGGCACTTTGACTTCCCCGGCCGACACTATGAATACCCCACAGACACTTTTTGCAAAGTTTACGTAAGGAAATGAAATGCACAGCCGCTGGAAGGGATGAAGAGGCGACTCTCAGCCTCCCTGTGTCAGGTGGGGAAGGAGAAGGAAGAGGAGTGTGGTGGAGGGGGTGGATATTGGTGGGATGGGGTGAGAAAGGGTGGAAAGCAGGATGTTGGGGAGGAGGGAGGTTAGGGAGAAGCACTTAGCTGGAGATGCTAATGTGGGTCGCCAAAAATGCGACCAAAACTCCATCCATTTGAGAGCTGGTACTCTGGAGGATGTGTGAATGGAGGTGTGGGAGAGGGGAGAGAGAGGATGAATGGTTATGTGAGGGAGGGGGAAAGAGGTTGAATGGTGCTGTGAATGGTGGGGAAGGGGAGAGGAAGGAGGTGGCCGGAGGTGTGGAATGAGGTGTGAGAAAGGGGGAAGAAAATTTGTAGTAATGTCAGCATTTAGCTGTATTCGCCTAGTAGTTCTGAGGGGGTCAACACACATTGTCTGGGCCAGCCTCTGAACTAGTCAGGTCTCTTGGAGAACTATAGTCAGGTCTCTTGGAGAACTATAGTCAGGTCTCTTGGAGAACTATAGTCAGGTCTCTTGGAGAACTATAGTCAGGTCTCTTGGAGAACTATAGTCAGTCTCTTGGAGAACTATAGTCAGGTCTCTTGGAGAACTATAGTCAGGTCTCTTGGAGAACTATAGTCAGGTCTCTTGGAGAACTATAGTCAGGTCTCTTGGAGAACTATAGTCAGGTCTCTTGGAGAACTAATAGTCAGGTCTCTTGGAGAACTAAAGTCAGGTCTCTTGGAGAACTATAGTCAGGTCTCTTGGAGAACTAGTCAGTCTCTGGAGAACTAAGTCAGGTCTCTTGGAGAACTATAGTCAGGTCTCTTGGAGAACTAAAGTCAGGTCTCTTGGAGAACTATAGTCAGGTCTCTTGGAGAACTATAGTCAGGTCTCTTGGGGAACTATAGTCAGGTCTCTTGGAGAACTATAGTCAGGTCTCTTGGAGAAAAGTCTCTTGAATAAGTCAGGTCTCTTGGAGAACTATAGTCAGGTCCTTGAGATATCAGTCTCTTGGAGAACTAAAGTCAGGTCTCTTGGAGAACTATAGTCAGGTCTCTTGGAGAACTATAGTCAGGTCACTTGTTGCACTACAGTCAGGTCTCTTACAGAGCTCCACATAGTGCGATTATTTATGAATACAACTGATAAAGTACTTCCAGTTTTGAACAGTGTATGGAAAGGCCTTCACAATGTACGCTGTTCAACTTTGGATTCACTTTTTCAATCACATTTACCACAAAAATCACACACTAAAGGACTTTATAAGACAGCTTACTGTACCGAAAATTTTACAGATTCTTGGTTCCTCGGGACTCTTGATTATATATATATATATATATATATATATATATATATATATATATATATATATATATATATATATATATATATATATATGTGTGTGTGTGTGTGTGTGTGTCGTGCCGAATAGGCAGAATTTGTGATCTTGGCTTAAATAGCAACGTTCATCTTGCCATATAGGACAAGTGAAAATCTGTATATGCAATAATTTCGCCAAAATCATTCTGAACCTAACGAAAAAATATATTTCACTGTGTTTGTTTAGTATTAAATTACTGTAAACAAATCTAAAATATATTTAGTTTGGTTAGGCTAAAATAAATTTCTCTTGTTATAATAAGGTTAGGTAAGTTTTCTAAGATTCTTTTGGTGCAAAATTAAAATTTTTTACATTAACATTAATGAAAAAAAATATATCTTTAAACGTATAAGAGAAAATTTTAGAAAGGACTTAATTTTAAATGAGTTCTTGCTAATTGACCAGTTTTACATATTCGGCACGATATATATAATATATATATATATATATATATATATATATATATATATATATATATATATATATATATATATATATATATATGCAAAACAACCACTCTGAAAGAATAGAGAAATTCCAAGCGGTTTCGTGACTACTCACATTATTGTTTTGCATGTTCTGAAATCACCTGCTTACTGTGATCTTATTGCATATATATATATATATATATATATATATATATATATATATATATATATATATATATATATATATATATATGTGTAGTGTGTGTGTGTGTGTGTGTGTGTTAGCCACTATCAGTTCGTCTAGCTCCAGTGAATAGGCAGTTCTTAAAGTCCCTTTGCCTCATCTGCATTTTAACTGCCATTTAGTTCCTTGGCTCCTGCACGCATCTCAGGTAGTCTGCCTCAGTCTTCTTTATCTAATATCTTTAATATTTTGAACGTCATAATCATGTCTCCACCGGTCCTCTCTTCAGTGGACGTTTGTAATCAGTTTCTCCTTGTAAACTAGTTTCTTCACTTCCAGTACCAGTCTCCTTGAGAACTAGGTTCTTCACTTCCAGTACCAATCTCCTTGAGAACCTTCAGGTATTTCGTGAGTCAACTTCACAATGTTGGTTTTGCGTATAGAACTCTCAAGAATTCTGTTAAAGTTCTTGAAAGAGGTTCTTAGTCTCATATGCTAGCAAAGTTTTCAGCGTTATCTGTGCTCCTGACGATATGATTTTTTTGCTCTAACATCCACAGGATGGATATGGGGTGTACAATAAACTAGCTGCTAATGGGGCAAAAACTAAAAAAAAACAAAAATATGCTCGAGGTGATGTTTACTCCTTGATTTCTCTAACATGATGTCTGTAAAGTGTCTTTCCCTTCCAGATTGTATTCCTTTCCGGAGTTATCTTTCTCCCTCTCCCATTCTCATTACTTGAGAATAAACAAGCTTCAAGAGCAGCGGTCTCCTGTTTGACCGAGTCTGAAGCCTATGTAAGTCTCATACAAGCCTCTCTCCCTGTCCTCCTGGGTTGTTATCCTTCTCATTAATTTGACATCGTCAGCAGTGATACATACGATTCAATTTCCTCTGGCAGGTCATTTAAGTATATCAGGCAGAGCGAGGGTGCAATGAGGTGTGAGAGAGGGCGAGGGTGGCGTGTTGTGTTGTATGTTACCGCTATTCCATGCAGCTAGACAAGAGACCCCTGGTGAGCTTACAAACCACACGGTCTAATCAGAATAGTGTTCCACCAGCTTACTACCAGACCACAATGTTCTACCAGCTTACTACCAGACCACAATGCTCCAACAGCTTACTACCAGACCACAATGTTCCACCAGCTTACTACCAGACCACAATGTTCCACCAGCTTACTTCCAGACCACAACAAATATTACAAGCATGCAAGAAACAAACATTAACTGAATACACCCAGAACAAGCAGTGTGCGCAGCAGAATTAATTTAACTATCAGATGCGCGGCTGCGCAGGAACACATCCTCGAGGGAATACCGGTTCCTCCCAAGTAAAGGAATTCAGCGCACCCTCTCGCCCATCAGTCGCGCATAAATTCCCTGCGCACTCCAGCTCCGGGGTCGCATCGTACAAGTGTGAGAGTTTAATATGTATGAGGCTGCATTGTGAAATCACCAGATTTTTTCCTGGGCTCCTCACACAGTAATTAGCTGAAGCTGAATGTTTGGCAAACTTGGCCGGAGAGCATTTACATTGCAGAGTTGCAGGTCGCAGGAGGAGGAAACTCCGGCGCCAACGATGCAAAACTTGTGTCACCATCACCAATCTGCAAACACAGCCCACGCACCTCAGGGTGTCTCTCTCTCTCTCTCTCTCCCTCTCTCTCTCCTCTCTCTTTCTCTCTCACTCTCTCCCTCTCTTCTCTCTCTCTCTCTCTCTCCCTCTCTCTTTCTCTCTCTCTCTCTCTCTCTCTCTCACACACACACACACACACAAGAGTGGTGAAGCACCTCGAAAGGAATGGGCTCATAATGACAAACAGTATGGCTTCAGGGATGGAGAAATGCTGCGTCACAAACCTACTGGAGTTCTAAGACAAGGTAACAGAAGACAGAAGAGAGAGAAGGATGGGTAGACTGCATCTTCTTGGACTGTAAGAAGGCTTTCGATAGAGTACCACACAAGAGACTGGTTGAAAAACTAGAGGAGCAGGTAGGAATAGGAGGGAAAGTACTGCAATAGATCAGGGAATACCTGGCAGGAAGGAAACAACGTGTGGGTTGAGTGTCGCCAGATCCGATGACTTGTGCCGTGGCATGACTGACAACCTCCAGGAATGACCAAAAGGGAATGCAAGAATTTGCCCTGAGAGGGGCGAGTGCGACGCGTACTTCTTGTTACTCTGCGTATAAAAATGCACGAACGAAATTTGGATGTATGCCCTGCATTCCCAGGCCTAACCTAACCAAAAATATAAAACGTATTGAGCTTTTATTGACATCTAAAGAATGCAGAAAAGCACGCACGACAATTCGTGTGAAACTGGCCGCCCTAATTAGAGAACAGGTGGAAGACAGAGAACACCACCGCAAACAGGATATTTAAGCACAGTCGTCATGCACTTGGTAGGCAGTTTTGTGATCTTCAAAGAGCACTTTGACAGGGAGGATTATTCAGTGCTTTGGGTGATAAAACTTTATTGCAACACACACAAGAACATCGAAGGCAAATGTAACAAAAAATGTTGTATTAATAAAACAAAAATATTATGAAGCCAAGTTAAAAATAACCGTAATCACATAAAAAAATCACATTAAATTGTTGTCAAAAGACTATGCAAAAACTTGCTCGAGGTCCCTACAGGCACCTCGGTAATTACAAAACCCATAATCACCGCAAAAAAAAAAAAAATATTAAAAAACTTAAGCCGTTTAAATCACAAACTATACAAAGGAGGAAAATGCTTTGCAAGGAGCACCTCCAGACAGGTGAGTGAAGGAAGGAGGTGACTAGAAGTAGAAAGAGAAACCATTAAACACATTCCCATGTTGAAAAAAATATGAAAATTATGATGGGATGAAATCAGGTTTGGTTTCAAGGAAAAGGTGGATAGGTCGAATGCCTTGGATCAGAAACTCTTCACTGGCATCATGGCACCTCACCCCCCCTATGAAAAAGAAGAAAAGACGGAGGACAAGAGCTGGTAGTGGTTGGCAGCTTTGTCAAATGTCAAGAATTACCATAATTATCCTCACAATTCTGTCAACATTCCAGATATTATGGAACCTGCCAGCTTTTGTAGACCAGTCCAGATGGGTCCTTCAGGAGCCCAGATGGGTTCTTCAGGAGCCCAGATGGGTCCTTCAGGAGCCCAGATGGGTTCTTCAGGAGTCCAGATGGGTTCTTCAGGAGCCCAGCTAGGTTTTTCAGGAGCCCAGCTGGGTTCTTCAGGAGCCCAGCTGGGTTCTTCAGGAGCCCAGCTGGGTTCTTCAGGAGCCCAGCTGGGTCCTTCAGGAGCCCAGCTGGGACCTTCAAGAGCCCAGCTTAGGAGCACTTCTAGAGCCCAGCTGGGTCCTTCAGAGCCCACTGGGTTCTTCAAGAGCCCAGCTGGGTCTTCAAGGAGCCCAGTACCTTACCTGTACCAAGGCAGAAACCTTAAAGAGCAAACCAAGGAACGGGTGGGGTTTCTACCCAGGGTAAGCGAGTTCTGAGGGGGTGGTTCAACTAACTCGTCATGGTTTTAAACCCCACCCGTTCCGTGGTTTGTTTGCAATAATGTTAATACGAACATCAAAATGGTATACAATACCGACAGGTTGGTAGGTAAGACACATAGGCAACAGTTAGGCAACTTTATTCCGAAACGTTTCGCCTTCACAGTAGGCTTCTTCAGTCGAATACAGAAAGTAGGCAGGAACAGTAGAGATGTGAAGACGATGTAATCAGTCCATCACCCTTGAAGTCGTAGAATTTGAGGTTGTCAGTCCCTCAGCCTGGAGAAGTTCAGATAGTTCCTGACTATGGAACTGAACTTCTCCAGGCCGAGGGACTGACAACCTCAAATTCTACGACTTCAAGGGTGATGGACTGATTACATCGTCTTCACATCTCTACTGTTCCTGCCTACTTTCTGTATTCGACTGAAGAAGCCTACTGTGTAGGCGAAACGTTTCGGAATAAAGTTGCCTAACTGTTGCCTATGTGTCTTACCTACCAATGTTAATACGATTTCGCGAGTCTTAAAGAGCGTTTGAACAAAAATATCCGGATATCCACATACACATACACATACAATATGCATAATGTAAATTGTAGTGCATGTGTGTACTCACCTAGTTGTGGTTGCAGGGGTCGATTCATAGCTCCTGGCCCCGCCTCTTCACTGGTCGCTACTGGGTCACTCTCCCTGAACCATGAGCTTTATCATACCTCTGCCTAAAGCTATGTATGGATCCTGCCTCCACTACATCACTTCCCAAACTATTCCACTTCCTGACTACTGTGTGTGTGTGTGTGTGTGTGTGTGTGTGTGTGTGTGTGTGTGTGTGTGTGTGTGTGTGTGTGTGTGTGTGTGCGCGCGCATTTATTAGGCATATTTTTCTGAAATTTTGATATGCAGAGTAGGAAATGCATGATTGATTTTAATCATGAGGTTGAGAGGTCGTCACACAAGCAATTAGAGAGAGAGATTATCAGGGAATAATCTTGCAGGCGACAAAGAACTTATTTCTTCGCCTCAGTGACTGCTAATGCGTTCCCAGAGGAGAACAACAACTAAATTCTCCAATCATGTATTCGAATATTCGGGTAAGATGGAACAGGTCAAGCGAGATGGATAAAACAACTAGGGAAGGAAGCAAGGGAGGAAGAGGGGAAGAGAGCAGAAGAGGGGAAAGGGAGATGCGAGACACCGAGAAACCATACAAGGAGACTCATTTCTCGCCTGTACCCCGGCCTGGATAGATCTGTCATTTCTGCAGAGCTTTCAACACGGCCTTTCTGTTATGTACAATGTTATGTTACCACACTTAGTTGCAGTTCGTGGACAGCAAGAAGACAGCTGATATACCACAAGACGGGCAGCAAACAGCAACTACACTCTGGCTGTATCCTTCTCAGGAACATCACTTCATTTGCGATCATTCATTTCTAGAATGATTCAAGTCTGAGTATTTATGTAATAAAGTCAATTTAACTGATGTAATCTCTATCCCAGAGCTGACTCCAACTTCACCTTATTGCCTGTTTGTATATCAATAATGATTGATAAAGATAATGATAGGGAACACTTTTATTGGCATGGGACAAATACGAGAAGGAATTCTTAGCCTAATCCTGTAAAAACGAGAGAGAGAGAGAGAGAGGAGAGAGAGAGAGAGAGAGAGAGAGAGAGAGAGAGAGAGAGAGAGAGAGAGAGAGAGAGAGAGAGAGATAATGGAGGAGGGGGATGATGAAGGAAATAGAATGGAGACAGTCAACTGGACTGGAAGACGTCAAATCAAGAAAAACAAGAGAGAATGAAAGGCACAATACCATGACTGGAACAATACACAATATTCCTACGTGCGGGTTATATTTGTGTATTAACAACAATAGGAATAAAGAGGACCCATGAGAATGAGAGGACTTACTTTTGTTCATCAGCAGCAGGGGAAGTCAAGATGACAAAAGGAGGTGAGGCTGACAAGAGGTGGTGAGGCTGACATGAGGTGGGGTGCAGAGTGTGAGGCTGACATGAGGTGGTGAGGCTGACAAGAGGTGGTGAGGCTGACATGAGGTGGTGAGGCTGACATGAGGTGGTGAGGCTGACAAGAGGTGGTGAGGCTGACAAGAGGTGGTGAGGCTGACATGAGGTGGTGAGGCTGACAAGAGGTGGTGAGGCTGACATGAGGTGGTGAGGCTGACAAGAGGTGGTGAGGCTGACATGAGGTGGTGAGGCTGACATGAGGTGGTGAGGCTGACATGAGGTGGTGAGGCTGACAAGAGGTGGTGAGGCTAACATGAGGTGGTGAGGCTGACAAGAGGTGGTGAGGCTGACATGAGGTGGTGAGGCTGACATGAGGTGGTGAGGCTGACATGAGGTAGTGAGGCTAACATGAGGTGGTGAGGCTGACATGAGGTGGTGAGGCTGACATGAGGTGGTGAGGCTGACATGAGGTGGTGAGGCTGACAAGAGGTGGTGAGGCTGACAGAGGTGGAGGCTGACAAGGAGGTGAGGCTGACTGAGGTTGACGCTGACAAGAGGTGTGAGGCTGAATGAAAGTGGTGAAGGCTACAACAACGGGTTGAGCGCATGAGGTGGTTGAGGCTGACAAAGTGTGGGCTGACATGAGGTGTGAGCTGCAAGAGGTGTGAGCTAAACAGGTGGTGAGGTGACAAGAGGTGTGGTGACATGAGTGGTGAAGGCCTTGAATATTGGTTGAGGTGTAGAAGTGTGATGTTGTCATGGTGGTGAACAGGTGACATGAGTGGTGAGCTGACTGAGGATCTTGAGTACATAGGTGTAAGCTGAATGAGTGTAGGCTGAATGAAGGGGTAGCGACAAAGGTGGCTGAATGATGGTGGTGAGGCTGACAATAAAGTGGTTGAGGCTAGACATGAAAGGTGAGGCTAACATGTAGTTCAGGCTAACCATGAGGTATGAGGCAACATTAAGAAGTCAGGCTAACATAGGTGGTCAGGCTGACATGAGTGAAGCTGACATGCGTGGTGGCTCATGAGGTGAGATGCTGAAAGGGGCTGAGGCGACACTGAGTGGTGAGGTGACATGAGGTGTGGACTGACAGAGTGGTGAGCTAACATGAGGAAGTGAAGGCTAAACAGAGGTTATGTGGGCTAACATGTAGGTAGTGATGGCTAACATGAGATGAGGCTGCAGAGAGAGTGGTAGGACTGACATGAGGTGGTTGGGCTGATGAGGATGGCCAAGTCAGGCGAGAGCTATTACCTTATTAACTCTATACTTAATTATCCTAACTGAATTACATCACAAGGAAGCACGCTGACCTAGCGTTCAAAGCACTCTGTGCACTGTAACAGTGACAGTATAATAACAGAGATGTGTAGATATACACTGAAAGTTACTTTAATCTTATTTAGATTTAAAGTATTTTTCACTGGTGGAGAACAAGTGAATGTAGCATGAAATCTAACTCATTACAACCAATATAATCTGAAAAACCACCACATAAAATATGAATATCAACTAACAAAAAGCTTCATAACATAACTAAATACTGTTATCCACGTAAACCAAGTATCAGCTCATAAGTCCACTAATTGACGTGCTGTCAGATTTTGAAATCTCACTCGCTGGTTCTCACAGGTACGATAAGCCTAGCGATGGCAATTCAGATGTGTTCTACGTTGCGACACGTCAACTATAGAGGAAGAACAAAAGTTTTTGTGTATTGTTCAGCTTACGTGACTGGAAAATACACTAATAACGTCATATTGAAAGAGGGTTAAGACGAATTTTCGGTTCCGGTTTGGGCTTTGTAAATGGTCCAATCGGGACCGAAACATGCGTAAGCTCACTCTCTCATACGTTTATTTGTGTACTAAGAGGGAAGTGGGGAGGAGAGGGCAGGAACACCTGTGAACAGGTGACTATGGATGAGGTAATCAACCAATATATAACTGATTTAGAGTATTTTACCGGAGAAAAGATGTATAGAATAAACCATACCACGGGCGGGGACAGAACCCGCGATCAGTGTGTCTCAAAACTCCAGACCGTCACGTTAGCCACTGGACCAGTTAGCCAGTGGCTAACGCGACTGTCTGGAGTTTTGAGACTCTCTGATCGCGGGTTCTACCCCCGCCCGTGGTATGGTTTATTTGCAATCGTGTCATTACGATTTCGTGAATCATGTATAGAATAAGCTTTAACTGGTAAAATTTCTAGATGCAGCTTTCGCTGGAAAAGCTTACCCTGCAACTGTTCTTATTGAAAATGGGTTAAGTAGATATTTTTGTTAATGGGTTTGGGCTTGAGATGGACTTGCCTAGTATGGGACAATATGCCTGCTGCAGCGTTCCTACTTTTTTATGTTATGTATTTGTCAGTACCTTCCTCTGAGTCGACGTTTCTAGCCAGTTCCTCGACTGTTGCAGCTCGTCCTGCAGGCCAAACATTTTTATTAACTGATTAAGCTTGCTGCTGCTGCTGCTGCTGCTGCTGCTCGTGGCTTGCATGTCTCCACAACTGACACAGCCTACTTGATCCAGCACTTTCAGCAGAAACGGGTTGTTTCCTCCTGAAGCTTCCTATATTCATGTTCGACCTGACACGCATATTTGCTTACCCATCTCTGCCTCCTACTCAAGCTGCCTTCCTGCTTCGTTGCTTCTGTCTACCATCTTTCCTGTCTCCCTGCCTGCCTGCCTGCCTTCCTACGCATCGCCCTGACAACTTCTTCACAGTTTATCTCCCTCACTCCTCCGAATTGATGACGTTCTTCATTGAATGTGTATCAGACGCTGGAGGCTGGGAAGCCATGTTCAAGGAAGCAGTCTTCGAAAAGGAATTGAAATAGCTTCATTGCTAATTCCCCCTCACAGCAACTTCTTAGTAAACTGCCAAAACACTTTTTCATTGAATTTCACTGTTACGGCTGTTCTGGTCGACTTGGATTAACTATGCTTTGATCCATCGGGAGTCCTGGTCAAGGACTGGGCCACGGGAGCCCGGAGCACCTTCGAGGTAGACTCCAGGTAGGCAACACCGGAGCAACATTCGCTCACAGTCTCGAAATATCGCTGACAGTCTCGAAATACTCTATTTTTTAGAAAATACTGACCAGGTTGCTCAAAATGAGTTGTCTCATTTATCATATATTTTTTACTTAAATTCTATCTGAAAACATCGATGGTTTTCACACTCAAATCATGAAGCTTCTGTAAATGACTATTTGATGGTGTCTTCACAGTACTGAGTCTTATACCGTGCAGTTTTATTTTGACTATGAAATATATCTTGTAAACAAGAGTCTACGAAGAATTGTGTATATTTTTCAGCTAATTTCATCCTGTTTTCATTCTTTTCGTTACGGTATTTGATAATCTTTTGACGTCCCCACAGTGACCCTCCCCACACTGGCACTCCCCACACTGGCACTCCCCACACTGACACTCCCCACACTGACACTCCCCACACTGGGGCACTTTCCCCCCACTGACCCTCCCCACACTGACCCTCCCCACACTGACCCTCCCCACACTGATCCTTCCCCACACTGACCCTCCCCACACTGATCCTCCCCCACTGACCCTCCCCACACTGACCCTCCCACACTGCACTCCCCACACTGGCACTCCCCACACTGGCACTCCCCACACTGGCACTCCCCCCACGACCCTCCTCACACTGACCCTCCCCACACTGACCCTCCCCACACTGACCCTCCCCACACTGACCCTCCCCACACTGACCCTCCCCACACTGACCTCCCCACACTGACCCTCCCACACTGATCCTCCCCCCACTGACCCTCCCCACACTGACCCTCCCCACACTGACCCTCCCCACACTGACCCTCCCCACCACTGACCCTCCCCACACTGACCCTCCCCACACTGACCCTCCCCACACTGACCCTCCCCACACTGATCCTCCCCACACTGACCCTCCCCACACTGACCCTCCCCACACGACCCTCCCCACACTGCACCCCCACACTGGCACTCCCCACACTGACCCCTCCTCAAACTGACACTCCCCCCACTGACACTCCCCACACTGACACTCCCCACACTGACACTCCCCACACTGACACTCCCCACACTGACACTCCCCACACTGACACTCCCCACACTGACACTCTCCACACTGACCCTCCCCACACTGATCCTCCCCACAGACCCCCCCACACTGATCCTCCCCACACGACCCTCCCCACACTGACCCTCCCCCACACTGACACTCCCACACATGGCACTCCCCACACTGACCCTCCCACACTGGCACTCCCCACACTGACACTCCCACTGACCCTCCCCACACTGACCCTCCCCACACTGACCCTCCCACACTGACCCTCCCCATCTGACCTCCCACACTGACCCTCCCCACACTGACCCTCCCCACACTGACCCTCCCTACACTGACCTCCCCACACTGACCTCCCCCACACTGACCCTCCCCACACTGACCCTCCCCACACTGACCCTCCCCACACTGACCTCCCCACACTGACCCTCCCCACACTGACCCTCCCCACACTGACCCTCCCCACACTGACACTCCACACTGGCACTCCCACAACTGACACTCCCCACACTGGCACTCCCCACACTGGCACTCCCACACTGACCACTCCCACACTGACACCTCCCACACTGACCCTCCCACACTGATCCTCCCCACACTGACCTCCCCCACACTGGCCCTACCACACTGACCTCCCCACACTGACACTCCCCACACTGACACTCCCCACATGGGCATCCACACTGGCACTCCCCAACTGGCACTCCCACACTGGCAACTCCCCATGGCACTCCCCACACTGGCACTCCCCACACTGGCACTCCCCACAGGCACTCCCACACTGACACTCCCCACACTGACATTCACACACTGGCACTCCCCATACTGACACTCCCCACACTGGCACTCCCCACACTGGCACTCCCCACACTGGCACTCCCCACACTGACCTCCACAGTGAGACATGCTCAGTCCAACAGCTCAATGTTTGCATACACAACACTTCACACATCCATACTAATACATACGAACACACACACACATATGCATGCATGAATATACAAATACATAAACAAAGCATGCAAACACACACACAATATATATATATATATATATATATATATATATATATATATATATATATATATATATATATATATATATATATAATTGTGTGTGTATTTCGTAGCAGCAGCAGCAGCAGCAGCAGGCAGCACCAGCACCAGCAGCAGCAGCAGCAGCCTATCAGCTGTCAAAACAGAATTACAGACAACTAGATTGTACTTGATAAATTAGACACATGTGCAACTCTTGTGTATCTTTATTGAGGAAACGTTTCGCCACACAGTGACTTCATCAGTCCATAAAGAAGGAGAATCTTGAAGAACAGGAGAGGATACACATGTGTCTAATTTATCAACGTGTCGGTTCTCTGAACCATTGACCTAGATTGTGCTTAATCTTGGACAGAGAGCCCTGACATGGCCCAGGGGATCACCTGGCATTCTTCCCCTCATGTACTCTCTTCATTGCCTTTCCCCATGTATGGGGAAGCACCTACTACACTGTTTCCTCCATTTATTCACCCCAGGGAGAGCTGGTGATGGGGAGAGGAAGGGGTGTAATGGGGAGTGGGGAGACATATTTAGAACACCCTCTAAAACATGGCTCCCGTAATGAACAGTCTCCGCATAACATTACCCAGTAATTTCAACATATTAAATGCCACACTAACTGCAACCCATCACAGCGAGTGTAATGGAGCGCTGACCACGCACAACGTTACAGGTTGTACTGTCGTGCTACTGTCATGAAGCCCTGCATATCTACACCGTTACAGGTTCTTCTGTAGCGATGATGTAACCTGTACTACGTTGCCACTCTCACGATAAGATTTTGAGTTACCGGTAATGGTACAGTGTCATGGTGTGGCACTACATGTCAATGTGGAACTACCAAACACCGTGTCAATGTGGCACTACCACACACCGTGTCAATGTGGAACTACAAAACACCGTGTCAATGTGGCACTACCACACACCGTGTCAATGTGGCACTAATACAGTGACTTCCCATTGCTTTCATGTCCAGGTCTCCAAGAAGCTGGCTTAACACTGACGACTCTGAGCATCTTCCAGATACCAACATCTTAAGGAGCTACATTATGCCCCGTGCTGCAGGCCATAAGCCACTCATGATGTAATCCCATTAACGTCGTAAAGTGAAACAATTAGGGAATAACGTGCGTTAGTCTAACCTAGCCTAGCCTACCGTAAACTAATCTGATTTAACCTAGCCTACTATAAACTAACATGACCTGAAATAACTGACTATACCTAATAAAAATTGGATTTTCTTAGAGACAGAAGTCAAGGAGCATGTCCTCCTTGTAATTAAGGTCAAATTAAAGTCAAATGCGTCATTGTGACAATGAAATCAAAACGTCATTATTTGATGTTAAAGTTCCACCCTCGCTCCGTAGGATCTCCGGTCTGTGATCGCGATTCTAAATTTTAAAACACTGAGAACTAAACAGTCACACCTTGTCCTATCCTTCACAGACAGGTAGCCCTCCGTCCCATGCTAGACAGACGTGTAACCTGCCGTGCCAGGTTACAGACAGCTACCCACAGTCCCAGGCTACACCCATACAGCTACCCACTGTCCCAGGCTACACAAACACAGCTACACACAGTTCAAGGCTACACAGACATAGCTACCCACAGTCCCAGGCTACACACACAGCTCCCACAGTTCCAGGTTACACACACACAGCTATCCACAGTCCCAGGCTACCCACAGTCCCAGGCTACACACAGTCCCAGGCTACACACAGGCCCAGGCTACACACAGGCCCAGGCTACACACAGGCCCAGGCTACACACAGGCCCAGGCTACACACAGGCCCAGGCTACACACAGGCCCAGGCTACACACAGGCCAAGGCTACACACAGGCCCAGGCTACACACAGGCCCAGGCTACACACAGGCCCAGGTTACACACAGTCCCAGGCTACACACAGTCCCAGGCTACACACAGGCCCAGGCTACACACAGGCCCAGGCTACACACAGGCCCAGGCTACACACAGGCCCAGGCTACACATAGGCCCAGGCTACACACAGGCCCAGGCTACACACAGGCCCAGGCTACACACAGGCCCAGGCTACACACAGGCCCAGGCTACACACAGTCCCAGGCTACACACAGTCCCAGGCTACGCACAGGCCCAGGCTACACACAGGCCCAGGCTACACACAGTCCCAGGCTACACACAGGCCCAGGCTACACACAGTCCCAGGCTACACACAGTCCCAGGCTACCCACAGGCCCAGGCTACCCACAGGCCCAGGCTACACACAGTCCCAGGCTACACACAGGCCCAGGCTACACACAGGCCCAGGCTACACACAGGCCCAGGCTACACACAGTCCCAGGCTACACACAGTCCCAGACTACACACAGTCCCAGGCTACACACACAGCATCTAGCGAAAAGGAGTTGTAGTCCACAGGCTTCCTAATTGCACACACACACACACACACACACACACACACGGTCGCCGGCATCAATGGAAGGCCTAAACTCAAAAAAAAAATCGAAGTAAATTCAAACAGACGCTGTACCTGTCTACACACCAGAGAAGGCGAACTAGTACAAACACTCCAAGACTGGCTGCAACTTAAAGAAGCTGGGCGTAGTCGACCGCTTGAGCGCCAGAAATCGACATCATGCATGAACACTCGGTACGATACAGTCCATGGTGTTATATGGAGTACTAATACCCTTAATTATGATGAGATAATGAGCACTAACACCTTAAATTGCGATGAGAAAATGAGTACTAACACCCTTAATTACGATAAGATAACGAGTACTAACACCTTTAATTTAAGAGGAGTACTAACACCATCCATTACGATGAGATAAGGAGTACCAACACACTTACGTTGATAAGGGGAATTACTAACACCCCTTACAGTACGAACCAGTACATAGAGTATACCTCAGGGTATCCCTCAAATGAGGAGGTATCCTCTGAGATGTTTCCCACAGATGCCGGTAGATACCACCCCTTGTGAGGCATATCCTGGGGGATTCCTTAGAGGGAACGTCTCCCCTCACTCCTCAGGAACGTCTCCCCTCGCTCCTGAGGAACGTCTCTACTCACAAGGGGGCAATTGCACAGTCGACTAACTCAATACACTTAATGAACTGTGTGTGTGTGTGTGTGTGTGTGTGTGTGTGTGTGTGTGTGTGTGTGAGCTGGGCTTGTTGGGAGTCGAGACTTAGCTCCTGGCCCTATCTCCTAGACCACTTTGATCGGCATCATTGACTTCGCTTCTTAGACCATATCATAACTACTCCTAAGGCTGTGTATTAAGTTCACCTCTACAAGTGCCTCATTTGTGTTTGTATGTGTGTGTGTGTGAGAGAGAGAGAGAGAGAGAGAGAGAGAGAGAGAGAGAGAGAGAGAGAGCCAGGGGAGCTGTAAGGCAGGTAATGGTGCACCTGGCACTGCTAGTACAGATGTACTCGACTGGAAAACGAGAGCAACAAGCACTCCCTGATGTACAACAACCAGGGAAAAGTATTGTATGTTGCTACCCAGTACATCTGTGAATACCTCTGAGAGAGAGAGAGAGAGAGAGAGAGAGAGAGAGAGAGAGAGAGAGAGAGAGAGAGAGAGAGAGAGAGAGAGAGAATCATAGGATTAGGTAGTCCACACGAAGGCTGTTTTTTGAGAAGTATCTGTATCTAGAATAAGGATTATCTTCTCCTAGCTAAGTTAAAGAGTCAGGGAGAGAAAGAACAACCTCAATAAACAAGAACTGTGGGTCTGTTTACCTTGGGAAGAGTAAAAGAAATTGTTTGATTTGTGGAGTGCAAGTGGGGAACCAGCGTGACCCAACAGTTGGAATAAACCACAAACACGCAACAGAAGCAGCTAACAGTTGACTGACCATCCAGCCACAGAGGACCCATACGAGTTTACTGCTTCCCGACCTGGAGTCTGCCTGGAGGGTATTCCGGGGATCAACCCCCCCGCAACCCGGTCCATAACCAGGCCTCCAGGTGGATCAGGGCCTGATCAACGAGGCTGTTACTGCTGCCCTGAGTATATGTCTATGCACACCGCTCAGTATTTCTGTTGAAAGTCTTTCCTGAGTTACATAAGTGTTTCTTTTTTTATTAAAGTTGAAAAAATGTAATTGATTTACTGTAAAGCAAGAAGTAAACGAGATTTAGATATTGTTTTCTTCATGGTCTGGCTCTAGACAGAGTCTGGGTCATGGTCTGGCTCTAGACAGCGTCTGGGTCATGGTCTGGCTCTAGACAGAGTCTGGGTCATGGTCTGGGTCATGGTCTGGCTCTAGACAGAGTCTGGGTCATGGTCTGGCTCTAGACAGCGTCTGGGTCATGGTCTGGCTCTAGACAGAGTCTGGGTCATGGTCTGGGTCATGGTCTGGCTCTAGACAGAGTCTGGGTCATGGTCTGGCTCTAGACAGCGTCTGGGTCATAGTCTGGCTCTAGACAGAGTCTGGGTCATGGTCTGGCTCTAGACAGAGTCTGGGTCATTGTCTGGCTCTAGACAGAGTCTGGGTCATGGTCTGGCTCTAGACAGAGTCTGGGTCATGGTCTGGCTCTAGACAGCGTCTGGGTCATGGTCTGGTTCTAGACAGAGTCTGGGTCATGGTCTGGCTCTAGACAGAGTCTGGGTCATGGTCTGGCTCTAGACAGAGTCTGGGTCATGGTCTGGCTCTAGACAGAGTCTGGGTCATGGTCTGGCTCTAGACAGAGTCTGGGTCATGGTCTGGCTCTAGACAGAGTCTGGGTCATGGTCTGGCTCTAGACAGAGTCTGGGTCATGGTCTGGCTCTAGACAGTCTGGGTCGTGGTCTGGCTCTAGACAAAGTCTGGGTCATGGTCTGGCTCTAGATAGTCTGGGTCATGGTCTGGCTCTAGACAGTCTGGGTCATGGTCTGGCTCTAGACAGAGTCTGGGTCATGGTCTGGCTCTAGACAGTCTGGGTCATGGTCTGGCTCTAGACAGCGTCTGGGTCATGGTCTGGTTCTAGACAGCGTCTGGGTCATGGTCTGGCTCTAGACAGCGTCTGGGTCATGGTCTGGCTCTAGACAGCGTCTGGGTCATGGTCTGGCTCTAGACAGCGTCTGGGTCATGGTCTGGTTCTAGACAGCGTCTGGGTCATGGTCTGGTTCTAGACAGCGTCTGGGTCAGGGTCTGGCTCTAGACAGTCTGGGTCATGGTCTGGTTCTAGACAGCGTCTGGGTTATGGTCTGGCTCTAGACAGAGTCTGGGTCATGGTCTGGCTCTAGACAGAGTCTGGGTCATGGTCTGGCTCTAGACAGCGTCTGGGTCATGGTCTGGTTCTAGACAGCGTCTGGGTCATGGTCTGGCTCTAGACAGCGTCTGGGTCATGGTCTGGCTCTAGACAGAGTCTGGGTCATGGTCTGGCTCTAGACAGCGTCTGGGTCATGGTCTGGTTCTAGACAGCGTCTGGGTCATGGTCTGGCTCTAGATGTGGTCTGAATCTCACGACACTTTCTTTCTTCAATACTCCTTACCCCTCCATTCTCTCTTTCCTTTATTCATTCTCTCCTTCCCTCTCCAGCGCGACTCTGTGACTACCTGATACTGACTGATGCTGATTGGTTGCCACTCGATACCTAGCTCATACTCAGTGCCTGGATGATACAGTGCTTGGATGATACAGTGTTTGGATGATACAGTGCCTGGATGATACAGTGCCTGGATGATACAGTGCTTGGATGATACAGTGTTTGGATGATACAGTGCCTGGATGATACAGTGCCTGGATGATACAGTGCCTGGATGATACAGTGCTTGGATGATACAGTGTTTGGATGATACAGTGCCTGGATGATACAGTGCCTGGATGATACAGTGCCTGGATGATACAGTGCCTGGATGATACAGTGCCTGGATGATACAGTGCCTGGATGATACAGTGCCTGGATGATACAGTGCTTGGATGATACAGTGTTTGGATGATACAGTGCCTGGATGATACAGTGCCTGGATGATACAGTGCCTGGATGATACAGTGCTTGGATGATACAGTGTTTGGATGATACAGTGCCTGGATGATACAGTGCCTGGATGATACAGTGCCTGGATGATACAGTGCCTGGATGATACAGTGCCTGGATGATACAGTGCCTGGATGATACAGTGCTTGGATGATACAGTGTTTGGATGATACAGTGCCTGGATGATACAGTGCCTGGATGATACAGTGCTTGGATGATACAGTGCCTGGATGATACAGTGCCTGGATGATACAGTGCCTGGATGATACAGTGCCTGGATGATACAGTGCTTGGATGGTACAGTGTCTGGATGATAGTGCCTGGATGATACAGTGCTTGGATGATACAGTGCCTGGATGATACAGTGCCTGGATGATACAGTGCTTGGATGATACAGTGCCTGGATGATACAGTGCTTGGATGATACAGTGCCTGGATGATACAGTGCCTGGATGATACAGTGCTTGGATGATACAGTGCCTGGATGATACAGTGCTTGGATGATACAGTGCCTGGATGATACAGTGCCTGGATGATACAGTGCTTGGATGATACAGTGCTTGGATGATACAGTGCCTGGATGATACAGTGCTTGGATGATACAGTGCTTGGATGATACAGTGCCTGGATGATACAGTGCCTGGATGATACAGTGCTTGGATGATACAGTGCTTGGATGATACAGTGCTTGGATGATACAGTGCCTGGATGATACAGTGCCTGGATGATACAGTGCCTGAATGATACAGTGCCTGGATGATACAGTGCTTGGATGATACAGTACCTGGATGATACAGTGCCTGGATGATACAGTGCCTGGATGATACAGTGCCTGGATGGTACAGTGCCTGGATGATACAGTGCCTGGATGATACAGTGCCTGGATGATGCAGTGCTTGGATGATATAGTGCCTGGATGATACAGTGCCTGGATGATACAGTGCCTGGATGATACAGTGCCTGGATGATACAGTGCCTGGATGATACAGTGCTTGGATGATACAGTGCCTGGATGATACAGTGCCTGGATGATACAGTGCTTGGATGATACAGTGCCTGGATGATACAGTGCCTGGATGATACAGTGCTTGGATGATACAGTGCCTGGATGATACAGTGCTTGGATGATACAGTGCCTAGATGATACAGTGCCTGGATGATACAGTACTTGGATGATACAGTTCCTGGATGATACAGTGCTTGGATGATACAGTGCCTGGATGATACAGTGCCTGGATGATACAGTGCTTGGATGATACAGTGCCTGGATGATACAGTGCCTGGATGATACAGTGCCTGGATGATACAGTGCCTGGATGATAGTGCTTGGATGATAGCCAGATAAGTGCCTGGATGATACATGCGTGCTTGGATGATACAGTGCCTGGATGATACAGTGCCTGGATGATACAGTGCCTGGATGATACAGTGCCTGGATGATACAGTGCCTGGATGATACAGTGCCTGGATGATACAGTACCTGGATGATACAGTGCCTGGATGATACAGTGCCTGGATGATACAGTGCCTGGATGATACAGTGCCTGGATGATACAGTGCTTGGATGATACAGTGCCTGGATGATACAGTGCCTGGATGATACAGTGCCTGGATGATAGTGCCTGGATGATACAGTGCTTGGATGATACAGTGCCTGGATGATACAGTGCCTTGATGATACAGTGCCTGGATGATACAGTGCCTGGATGATACAGTGCCTGGATGATACAGTGCTTGGATGATACAGTGCCTGGATGATACAGTGCCTGGATGATACAGTGCCTGGATGATACAGTGCCTGGATGATACAGCTCCTCGATGATACAGTGGCAGTCAGGTGTGCCAGTGATACATCCAAACAGTGCCACCCCTGCCAGAAGCCTACCTCTAAGACAGCCACCTAACTTTAAAACCCACAGCATGTTGCTGCTGACAATGCGTGAATACCCACAGAGGGGGGTGGCGCCCCCTTCTATAGTGTTACTGTCATCATAGCGGAAAAACAGTGTTGCCACACCCCCTGCTGTGAAACAAGAAGAGGGCTGCCATCTCTTGCATTCTTCCACCTTGCTTTACCGTGTTGCAAAGAATGCAAGAAATGGGTAATTTAGACATGCGCAACACTTAGGTATCTTCATTGACAAAACGTTTCGGATGAGTTGAGAGCTTCATCAGTCTAATACAGACAGGAAGTACAACTGTGAAACAGTACGAGGTAATCAGTCCCCTCAGCTTTGGAAGATAATAATCAGTCCCTCAGCCCTGGTGCAAAATAATCAGTCCCTTATCCCAAAGCAAAAGCATGTGGCCAAAGATTTTTTTCTGGAGAGTAAGCGAAGAGACTCGGTCACAGGTGAGCTGAGTCCAGGACTGCAATAATCTCTCTACTCAACTGATGAAGGCTGCAGCGCAGGCGAAACGTTTCGTTCATAAAGATCCCCAAGTGTTGCACAAGTGTCTTATTTATCAACATTAATATGAAATAAGATTAAAAGTGATCACTGGCGGACCAGCAGGATAGTTATCGCTGGATATTTACCTGGAAGGTTAATCTGCTGACACGAGTCAGGTCTGGATTATCCACTGGACGGACGATGAGCACAGTGAACAAGGCCTACCAGAAAGTTGTAGGATTTAAAAAATCGAGTAAAACACTGATAATTGGTAAATCAGGCTACATAATTTGTCTTAATTGAATTATTTGTACTTGTGTGTGTGTGCGTTTGTGTGTGTGTGTGTGTGTGTGTGTGTGTGTGTGTGTGTGTGTGTGTGTGTGTGTGTGTGTGTGTGTGTGTGTAAAAGAGGAGAGAGAGAGAGAGAGAGAGAGAGAGAGAGAGAGAGAGAGATTAGGATCTAAGTAGAGAGAGAGAGAGAGAGAGAGGAGAGAGATAGGGACTATGCAGTTGGAGAGAGAGAGAGAGAGAGAGAGAGAGAGAGAGAGAGAGAGAGAGAGAGAGAGAGAGAAGAGAGAGAGAGACGGTCAAACACTAGCGTAAAACATTTTACGCAAAAATAAGGGGGAAGAAATCCCCCCCAAAATCAAATAAGTTGCCATGAACAAGCAGCCAGAATTAGAAATCTGGAAATCAGATTACACGGATTAAAAAAAATCATAAAATAGCGGAATGACGCACCGAAATATGAAATTACATTTCTAATAAAAAATATATAATAGAGACCGTTGAAAAAAGTTCCAATGTAATCAATTACGTTCATTGTAAAAGATTTTTTTTTGTACGTGGAAGTATTGTGCTGCCTTAAGTTCATAATATAGTATGGTACAGTGTAGTATTGTACACTGTAGTATGGTACAGTGTAGTATTGTGCAGTGTAGTATGGTACAGTGTAGTATTGTACACTGTAGTATTGTGCAGTGTAGTATTGTACAGTGTAGTATTGGTACAGTGTAGTATGTACATGTAGATTGTGCAGTGTAGTATTGTGCAGTGTAGTATGTGACAGTGTAGTATTGTGACATGTAGTATTGTGCATGTAGTATTGTGCAGTGTAGTATTGTGCAGTGTAGTATTGTACAGTGTAGTATTGTACACTGTAGTATTGTGCAGTGTAGTATTGTGCAGTGTAGTATGGTACAGAGTAGTATTGTACACTGTAGTATGGTACACTGTAGTATGGCACAGTGTAGTATTGTGCAGTGTAGTATTGCGCAGTGTAGTATGGTACAGTGTAGTATTGTACACTGTAGTATGGTACAGTGTAGTATTGTGCAGTGTAGTATTGTGCAGTGTAGTATGGTACAGTGTAGTATTGTACACTGTAGTATGGTGCAGTGTAGTATTGTACACTGTAGTATGGTACACTGTAGTATGGTACAGTGTAGTATTGTGCAGTGTAGTATGGTACAGTGTAGCATTGTGCAGTGTAGTATTGTGCAGTGTAGTATGGTAGTGTAGTATTGTGCAGTGTAGTATTGTACAGTGTAGTATGGTACAGTGTAGTATTGTGCAGTGTAGTATGGTGCAGTGTAGTATGGTGCAGTGTAGTATGGTACAGTGTAGTATGGTACAGTGTAGTATGGTGCAGTGTAGTATGGTACAGTGTAGTATGGTACACTGTAGTATGGTGCAGTGTAGTATGGTACAGTGTAGTATGGTGCAGTGTAGTATGGTACAGTGTAGTATTGTGCAGTGTAGTATGGTGCAGTGTAGTATGGTACAGTGTAGTATGGTGCAGTGTAGTATGGTACACTGTAGTATGGTGCAGTGTATGCTACAGTGTAGTATGGTACAGTGTAGTATTGTACACTGTAGTATGGTACACTGTAGTATGGTACAGTGTAGTATTGTACACTGTAGTATGGTACACTGTAGTATGGTACAGTGCAGTATGGTATAGTGTAGTATTGTGCAGTGTAGTATGGTACAGTGTAGTATGGTACACTGTAGTATGGTAGTGTAGTATGGTACAGTGTAGTATGGTACAGTGTAGTATGGTACAGTGTAGTATGGTACAGCGTAGTATGGTACAGTGTAGTATTGTGCAGTGTAGTATGGTACAAAGTAGTATTGTGCAGTGTAGTATAGTACAGTGTAGTATGGTACAGCGTAGTATGGTACAGTGTAGTATTGTCCAGTGTAGTATGGTACAGTGTAGTATGGTACAGTGTAGTATGGTACACTGTAGTATTGTACAGTGTAGTATGGTACAGTGTAGTATGGTGCAGTGTAGTATGGTACAGTGTAGTAAGTAAGTGTAGTATTGGTACAGTGTAGTATGGTGCAGTGTAGTATGGTGCAGTGTAGTATGGTACAGTGTAGTATGGTACAGTGTAGTATGGTACAGTGTAGTATGGTACAGTGTAGTATGGTGCAGTGTAGTATGGTGCAGTGTAGTATGGTACAGTGTAGTATGGTACAGTGTAGTATGGTACAGTGTAGTATGTGCAGTGCAGTATGGTCAGTGTAGTATGGTACAGTGTAGTATGGTACAGTGTAGTATGGTACAGTGTAGTATGGTACAGTGTAGTATGATGCAGTGCAGTATGGTACAGTGTAGTATGGTACATTTGTAGTATGGTACACTGTAGTATGGTACAGTGTAGTATGGTACAGTGTAGTATGGTACAGTGTAGTATGGTGCAGTGTAGTATTGTGCAGTGTAGTATTGTGCAGTGTAGTATGGTACAGTGTAGTATGGTACACTGTAGTATGGTACACTGTAGTATGGTACACTGTAGTATTGTGCAGTGTAGTATGGTACAGTGTAGTATGGTGCAGTGTAGTATGGTGCAGTGTAGTATGGTGCAGTGTAGTATGGTACAGTGTAGTATGGTGCAGTGTAGTATGGTACAGTGTAGTATGGTGCAGTGTAGTATGGTGCAGTGTAGTATGGTACAGTGTAGTATGGTGCAGTGAATAGTATGGTAATAGTGTAGTATGGTGCAGTGTAGTATGGTGCAGTGATAGTATGGTGCAGTGTAGTATGGTCAGTGTAGTATGGTGCAGTGTAGTATGGTGCAGTGTAGTATAGTACAGTGTAGTATGGTGCAGTGTAGCATGGTACGGTGTGTAGTATGGTACAGTGAAATATGGTACAGTGTAGTATGGTGCAGTGTAGTTTGGCACAGTGTATGATACAGTGTAGTATGATAGTGTAGTATGGCACAGTGTAGTATGGCACAGTGTAGTATGGCACAGTGTAGTATGGCACAGTGTAGTATGGTGCATACTATAGTGCAGTGTAGTATGGTGCAGTGTACTGTGGTATAGTGTAGTATGGTACAGCGTAGTATAGTGCAGTGTAGTATGGTACAGTGTAGCATGGTACGGTGTGTAGTATGGTACAGTGAAGAATGGTACAGTGTAGTATGGAAAAGTGTAGTATGGTGCAGTGTAGTATGATACAGTGTAGTATGGTACAGTGTGTAGTATAGTACAGTGTAGTATGGTACAGTGTGTAGTATGGTAGTGTAGTATGGTACGGTGTGTAGCATGGTACAGTGTGTAGTATGGTACCGTGTGTAGTATGGTACCGTGTGTAGTATGGTACCGTGTGTAGTATGGTACCGTGTGTAGTATGGTACCGTGTGTAGTACGGTACCGTGTGTAGTATGGTACAGTGTGTATGGTTCAATGTGTATGGTACAGTGTAATATGGTACAGTGCATAGTATGGCACAGTGTGCAGTATGGTACAGTGTAGTATGGTACAGTGTAATATGGTGCAGTGTAGTACGGTACGGTGTGTAATATGGTACAGTGTGTAGTATGGTGGAGTGTAGTATGGTGCAGTGTAGTATGGTACAGTGTGTAGTATGGTACAGTGTGTAGTATGGTACAATGTGTAGTATGGTACCGTGTGTAGTATGGTACAGTGTGTATGGTACAGTGTAGTATGGTACAGTGTGTAGTGTAATACAGTGTAGTATGATACGATGTAGTATGGTACAATGTAGTATGGTACAATGTAGTATGGTACAATGTGTAGTAATGTATGGTACAGCATGTACAGTATGGTACAGCATATGCAGTAGGGGACAGTATGGTACAGCATGTGCAGTATGGTACAACATGTGCGGTATGGTGCAGTATAGTACAGAATGGTACAGCATGTGCAGTATGGTACAGCATGCACAGCATGGTACAATATGTGCAGTATGGTACAGAATATACAGTAATGTATGGTACAGCATGCCCAGTAGCGTTCATTATAGCATGTGCAGTAATGTATGGCAGATCATGCAAAGTAATGCGTGATACAGCATGCGCAGTGCCATACATTACAGCATGCGCAGTAATGCATGATACAGCATAGAAAGTGCCATACTTTACAGCATGCACAGTAGTATGTGATACAGCATGCGCAGTACCATACATTACAGCACGCGCAGTGTGAGGGAAAAGTTCAATAGATAGGAGTAGCGAGGGAGTATATAGTAACAATAGTTTCATTGCCGGCTACTTGTTAAGGTAGGGTAAGTCCAGCTCCCGCTATTCCCCCCCCCCCCTTTTTTCCCCTCCCCGAAAGTGATAGTTTGATTGCCGGCTGCTTGTTAAGGTAGGGTCAGTCTAGCTCCCGCTATCCCTTCCCCTCCCTCTCCCCCGGAAAGGTGACGTGTGGGGCTCCGGTCAAACAGTAAATCACTCGACTCACAGCTCCCAACGCTACTTTAAGTACACGCCTGATCATATTTAAGTGGACTTATTGGTTGAAAGCTTCACTTTTGACCAATAATTAACTTAGTCCTTTCAGTCTTCATAGGTTAAAATGTTTTAATAATCACATCTTTTAGGTATTGTACTTATCATGGAGAGTGATTTCATAAGCAGTGGGTAATCTGTCTCTCTTTACAGCTTGAAAGGACAGAGAGGGTCACCTGCTAATCAACGAGTAGAATTGAAGGAGACGGACTAACGTTCTGAGACGTCCCAAATTCTGATCCACTTACCTGTTTGTGTATGCAAGTAGCAGGATATAACCCCTCATCATTGAAGTGGAAAAAAAACCTGCTTTCCTGTCATCTGGACGGATTATTGACGGCTATAAAATCTGTGAAGAACGAGCCGGTGGGTTGTCACCAACACATGCGACCCCCCCCCCCCATCATCGGCAACGGCTACGATTTCAACAACACGCAGTGTCACCAACACCAGACACCCAAGTTTAATATATATACATTAGCGTTGAATTCAGATATCATTTATATTTTTCATTTTTCATTTTCTTTAAGGTAGGATTAATATTTCATATTTAAGTGTTTTATATTTTAAATTTTCTAAATAATAAAGTGTTTGTCAGTTTTTGTTCTTTTTCTATTCATTAATTTTCCTGAGGAGGAGCCAGCCTTGGTAATACTGTCTGAAGTTGTTACAGGGCTGAGTAAGCCTTCACACGCAGTAATGTGTGATACAGTATACGCAGTACCATACATTACAGCTTGTGCAGTACCATATATTACAGCATGTGCAGTACCATACATTACAGCTTGTGCAGTACCATACATTACAGCTTGTGCAGTACCATACATTACAGCATGTGCAGTACCATACATTACAGCTTGTGCAGTACCATACATTACAGCTTGTGCAGTACCAACATTACAGCTTGTGCGTACCATACATTACAGCTTGTGCAGTACCCATACATTTACAGTTGTGCTGTACCATACATTACAGCTTGTGCAGTGCCATACATTACAGCTTGTGCAGTACCATACATTACAGCTTGTGCAGTACCATACATTACAGCTTGTGCAGTACCATACATTACAGCTTGTGCAGTACCATACATTACAGCTTGTGCAGTACCATACATTACAGCTTGGGGCAGTGCCATACATTACAGCTTGTGCAGTGCCATACATTACAGCTTGTGCAGAAACCATACTTTAAACAGCTTGTGCAGTACCATACATTACAGCTTGTGCAGTACCATACATTACAGCTTGTGCAGTACCATACATTACAGCTTGTGCAGTACCATAACATTACAGCTTGTGCAGTGCCATACATTACAGCTTGTGCAGTACCATACATTACAGCTTGTGCAGTACCATACATTACAGCTTGTGCAGTACCATACATTACAGCTTGTGCAGTACCATACATTACAGCTTGTGCAGTACCATACATTACAGCTTGTGCAGTGCCATACATTACAGTTGTGCAGTGCCATACATTACAGCTTGTGCAGTTACCATAAAATTACAGCTTGTGCATACCATACATTACAGCTTGTGCAGTACCATACATTACAGCTTGTGCAGTACCATACATTACAGCTTGTGCAGTACCATACATTACAGCTTGTGCAGTGCCATACATTACAGCTTGTGCAGTACCATACATTACAGCTTGTGCAGTACCATACATTACAGCTTGTGCAGTACCATACATTACAGCTTGTGCAGTACCATACATTACAGCTTGTGCAGTACCATACATTACAGCTTGTGCAGTGCCATACATTACAGCTTGTGCAGTGCCATACATTACAGCTTGTGCAGTACCATACATTACAGCTTGTGCAGTACCATACATTACAGCTTGTGCAGTACATTACATTACAGCTTGTGCAGTGCCATACATTACAGCTTGTGCAGTGCCATACATTACAGCTTGTGCAGTGCCATACATTACAGCTTGTGCAGTGCCATACATTACAGCTTGTGCAGTGCCATACATTACAGCTTGTGCAGTGCCATATATTACAGCTTGTGCAGTGCCATACATTACAGCTTGTGCAGTGCCATATATTACAGCTTGTGCAGTGCCATACATTACAGCTTGTGCAGTGCCATACATTACAGCTTGTGCAGTGCTATACATTACAGCTTGTGCAGTACCATACATTACAGCATGTGCAGTACCATACATTACAGCATGTGCAGTACCATACATTACAGCATGTGCAGTACCATACATTACAGCATGAGCAGTACCATACATTACAGCATGCGCAGTACCATACATTACAGCATGTGCAGTACCATACATTACAGCATGTGCAGTACCATACATTACAGCATGCGCAGTACCATACATTACAGCATGTGCAGTACCATACATTACAGCATGTGCAGTACCATACATTACAGCATGCGCAGTACCATACATTACAGCATGCGCAGTACCATACATTACAGCATGTGCAGTAATATAGGGCACAACATAGTCTACTATTATCATCTTAGAGCTCAGCATGGTATGCGTTTGGCGGTCACTGTAAAATGCGTGGTTCACTATTTTTTCAGTCCTGGTCACCCATGTCCTGACTCAGTGAGGAGAGCCACGACTTTCATCACTCAGAACTCTTTTTAGGGCTCCAGGCTCGAACCAACGAATTCCTATAAGACGCGAGTGTATACACCCGTAAAAAATGAAATGGTTATAACTCTGGAAAATTGCATTTATCTGAATGTAACTAATTATGTACATAACAGTAAATGATAAACATAATTATTATTTATCAATGTTACATAGACAAGTAAGAATTTGGGACACCAAGGTCGCAAAAAATGTCCCCCTTCGATACCTTCCACTGTCATAACCACAAGTTGCTCTCGACCTATTAATTATAAATGAAATATACATACACCAGGAATGCTGGTAAATATATAAATTTGTGGACTGTATATTAAAATAATAAATGAATATATATAATATATATATATATATAATATATATATATATATATATATATATATATATATATATGCACATTTATACAACAGAAGGACAATATATCTTAATCATAACAATCACCTATTTGACTAGAGATTAATGTGTATCATACTCAGAAAACCTCACTGTCTATCAATGAAAATAACACTGGCCAGGTTACTACGTAAGACTTATCTGAGGTTCCTGGAGCTGTCTTGTCCAGTCGCCTGATATCTCAAGTTATGCAGGAATGCACATCCAACAATTTAGTCTCCTATTTGAGAGGTGTCAGCCCAATTTTAACCTCTAGAGCACGAAAAATTCTTCCCATTACACCAACGTTTCTAATCCAAATTCAAAAAATGGCGACTGACCCCCCCAGCCGCAGGTTTCCCATTTTCGATAACATACTTCTTTTAAAAATACAATATAGGGCATCTATTTACCTATAAATTACCGTATTTCCGGAAAATATATACAGTATTTTCCACACTGCGGCCGGCTGGAGTTCGTTGCTAAACGACTCAAATTGCTCATTTGGCAATGGTGGAGGACCGGGGTACATATAGGATCTGGCATCCACACGGCGACATATTACACAAGATTTAATCACCCTTTATACACTTTGCCGTCCTTGTGGAATCCAGAAAGTTTCCCTAATACAATTTAAGGTATCTTGTACCCCTCCATGCATTACATTTTTATGGGCATTCAGAACAATTAAATTTGTTAGATGATGAGTTTTGAGCAGTAAGATAGGGTGTTTAGCATAATCACCCAATTCAGCATTTTGTAACCTACCTCTGCACCTAATTACATTGTTCTCTAAATACAGCCCCAATTTCTCTATTATGGAACCTTTCACAATTTTTCTTTCCATCATCAATTTAATCTCACTTCCATAGATTTCCTCCTGTACCCTCTTTATCCAATATTCAAGATGTGAAAACTTGAATATTTCATTTATCTTGTTTAGAAATTTAAACACCAACTTAGTTACATTGATTAGTTTGGTTAAAGAAGAATACCTATTTATATCTATGGCTAAGGGAGGACAAACTATTGGAGCGGTGGTCACAGTAATTTCAACAGGAGCAATATACGACTTTTGTACAGGCCAATTAGCTTTATTTACTAACCAGCTCAGTCCTTTAAACCATGATACAGCATTTACAAATTTAGCATAAGATAAACCTCGAGACAAGAAATCAGCTGGATTCTCCTCACCAGGTATATGATTAAATGTTAACACATGCTGACCCAAACTATTATACTTCTCTTGCATCTGATTAATTTCAGTGACTGTTTTGTACGTACACAATTTTACTGTTTCCATTACGAATCCATTGTAAGGATACCTCATTATCAGACCAAATTACAGTGTCGCTAATATTTATCTCCTGCAACTTATTTCTTATATAATTAGCTAATTTGACACCTACATAAATGGTTGTTAATTCCAACTGAGGTAAGGTATGTGATTTAATTGGAGACACTTTAGCCTTAGACATAACAAGAGAAATAACACTATTACATTGAAGGTAAGCAATTGCTCCATATGACAATTTTGAAGCATCACAAAAAATGTGGAGTATATTTTTCCCATTTGGATTGGCCACCTGGCGTGGGAACTCCAACATTGGAATTTTTTCATAATTACAAATTAATTCATCCCACCTGTTAATGAATTCCTCAGGTAGAATTTCATCCAAAGCACATTTAAGTTTCCAAACTTCCTGCATTAATAATTTCCCTCTTATAGTAAGGTGTGACAATAAACCTAGTTGATCAAAACATTTGGAAACTTCAGCAAGCAAAGCTCTTTTAGTTAATTTATTGGGTATACTGTAATTATTAGGTTTTAACATTAACAAATCTCTCTCAGTATCCCAAGCTAAACCCAATACATTACTACAATTTCGCACTTCATCTCCAGGGAAATCTTTACTTATTTTGTCCTTTAATTTGGACGTGCTGTATAGTCCTTGTGGCTTAGCGCTTCTTTTTGATTATAATAATTTAATTTGGACGAATTACTATTCCATTCTCTCAGAGGCATATTTGCACTTTGCATTATTTTATTAACCTCTCCGTAAGTCATTAACAGTTCCTCTTCAGTTGACGTCACACCCAGGAAATTGTCCACATAAAATTGTTTGCTCATTTCTTTACTCAATGGACTTCCCGTACATTTAAGGTGTGCATTTATCGTCGCTTGAAGTAGGAACGGACTGGATGTAGCACCAAATAATACGCTCCTAAAGCGAAAGGTTTTCAGAGGGCTAAGTGGGTCAATAGGATTCTCAGGCCATAAGAAGCGGGTACAATCCCGGTCAGCCTCTTGTAAACCCACTCTTAGGAAAGCTTTACTTATGTCAGCCGTAAAGGCATCTTATTAAATTTCAGAGTAAAGAATTATATCTCCTAATTTTTCCGTCAACGACGGACCTATCATCAAACGGTCATTTAAACTAGGTACATTTTTGTTACTCCTGGCACTACAATTAAACACAATCCTCAAAGGAGTGGTCTTGGAATCCTCCTTCACTCCATGATGTGGCAGATAGTGACCATAAATTTTGGCTTGCTCAGGAGGTACCTCTTCTATAAATTTATTAATTGCTCAGCAATTATATCATTATAGGCAGTTAACAATTCTGGTGTCTTACTCAGTTCGCGGAGCTGAGCCTTTAACTGTCCATATGCCATTCTGTAATTAGTGGGCAATTCTGGATGGTTCAATCTCCACGGAAGTCGTCCCCATATTGTCCAGTTTAAAAATTTACATCTCTCAGGTACTGCTCCTGAGAAAAAAGAATCGTCTGGACTTTTTCATTTACATTATTCCAATGCTGTCTAATTCCCACAATTTATGCACTGGCTCAACACCATCCTCTATGGAAGATATTTACTGGGGTACAACTTCATGAGTAAGACACACAGTTATGGAATTTTTTAGTTTCCTCTAGTCATGAATTATAATTCGAGGAATCCTCCATACATTACATGGCCTCCTGCAGTCTTCAAAAAGGGTGACACCACATTCTTTACCATACCCTTTACAAAGGAGCATAATATCACTACCTATCAAAATATTTATTGGGCCTACAGAAAACAATCACTTACACCAGAAGGTGCTAAATTTACATTATGTGAGAGTCTTTCTGTAGCTTTACTAAGCCCTACTGTAGATATTTTCTCTGGAAGTCTATCTACAATTACTGCATTAACACGTTTTTTCTCATTGCCCAACCTGACAGTTACATAAACAGTGTTACACAATTGAACTCTTTTATCTGAGAGAAAACCAGATAATTTTAGAGTGGTAGGATCGCCCATTTGTACTTTCATACCATCAAGACATTTACGTTTAATGAAAGTACGCTGGGATCCCTAGTCCAATAATGCCTTTACATTTTTTGATTCATGCCTTTTATCATCAATTTTTACCTGTAACACAGGGAAGGGCTACTTCAGTAAAACCCTCATTTAAACATTAGCAGCAATTTTACATTTTGCTACTGGTTGTGTCAGGATTGTCAACATTATCATTATTATCAACATTATCATATAGACCTTTACACATGACTATATGGTGTCTTCCTTTGCGACATTGATAACAGTTGTTTAATTTGGCATGACAATCCTTTACATTGTGATTTTCCTAAAACACCTGATACATCTGTCAAGTTCCTCCAATCTTTCAACTTTTATCATTCCATGAATTGTATGCATTGCAATTCTTTGAAAATGAGTACCCTTGCAGAAAAGACAATCTCCCCTTTTCTCTGACTGGTTTCTTATTAACTGGGGTACTCTTAGGAGGGTACTTTTTCTTCTTACCTTGTGGAGAATCATTATTTTGATTCCTGCTACTTGATATGCCACCTATGCAACTCTTTTTGAAATGAATTTTGATTAACATTGGGATAATTTTTCCCTTTGTGAAAATTGACAGATACCTCAGAGTATTAAAGGGTTGCATCTTTAAAATGATTGGTTGGCTGGTCTGGCAACTGAACAATTAATTCCTGTAGATCTAGTCTTATTTCCTCCAGACCAAAAATAAGCTTTGTGATATTATTCGAGAGCCATTCAAGTGTTTTTACAGCTTAATTTTTTTCTGTTTCCATGGCAAATCAATAACCAGTCGAATCCTTCAGATTTTTATTTATTACTCAAAGTTTTGAGAGTGCCCCTCCCGTTTAACTCTAGACTCTGTAACCTTGTAAGTGTGATCTGGAGTTTTAAATTAACAATAATATTTACTAGATCCAACCTACTTTGTTCTATATTAAACCCTAAGTGACTTTCAACAAGTCAACTGCTTCCTTGTAAGAGTCATCTACATTTGGAAAGGCTTGTATCTGTATGTGAGCATCTCCTCTTACCTGTCCTTTGAGGTAAAATAATTTAGTTACACAGGCTAGGTCTCTCCTGTTTATGCACAGCTGCTTTAAAAATTGACCAAAATTCCTCCCAGTTTTACCAGGATTAAACACCGGGTAAACATAGTTCTGGGAGTTTTGGCAAAGCATATTATTTGTTGGAGCAGACTGTTTAAAACTGCTGGTTTACACATTTTTAATTTATTCAAGGCCCTGACTTTTCAAGAATCTTTTCTCTAATTCATAATACTGATTAATCATGAGATCTATTTCAGTCTCATCTACACAGTTTTACTAACAAATCTCCTTCTTAATTTGTTGTAATATAATTTGTATGAATCATATTTTTTCCCTAAAGCATCTAAATAAAATTTTTAAAATCATCGTATTCACAGTTTCTTGATTCATTAATTCAAGCACTTATTTAGGGCCTTGGATACATGAACTTTCCTAGCCTGCAGTGATGCTTTCTTTGCGCTATATTCCATATGTTTGTCTTCTATATTAATTTCCTCATTTTCAGCCATGATGCAATGTATTAAATTCAACTTTATTATAACACTGATTACAATTACAACACTGATACAACTACCTTTGAATAAATCCTAGCTACTTGAGCTTAGCAATTACATGTAAAAAATTGTAATATAAATTTTAAATGTACATTAATACAAACTTGGCTCATCAAAATTATTATACAAATTAATAAATCCTTGCCAGAATTTGGCATAGCAAAATTAATATTATACACAATATAATCTTTATCCACACTTGTCTTATATTACACATCCACTAATATAATTTGGCCAGAATTGTCTTATCAAATTAGTATTAAAACAAACTAATATAACTTAGCCAGACTTGAGCTTAGCTTATCAAAATTAATATTGTAATTATTATAATCCATACACATTAAGTAAATTTGTGAACTTAAATCCACCTCCTTCTTTTTATTTCACATATAATTATTTAAGTAATTAATTATTAAGACTTCACAAATTTTTACCTTCGGTTCAAGAGGCCCAAACGGGCAAATTAAATGTGGAAAATTGCATTTATCTGATTGTATCATTATATACATAACAGTAAATGAAAAGATAATTATTATTTTTTCAGTTAGAATATAGGAATTTGGGACCCCTAGGTTGAAAAAAATGTCCCCCTCCGATACTACAACTGTCATATCCACAAGTTGCTCTGGACCTATTTAATTAAATGGGAAAAATACATATACCCAAAGGGAAAATGGTAAATATATAAATTTGTGGACTGTATATTAAAAATAATAATGGTTTATATATATACACAATTACATAACAGAAAGGAAAATATATCTTAATATCACTCACCAATTTGACTGGATATTAAGTTGTATTATACTCAGAAAAACCTCACTAACTAAATTTATGAAAACACTGGCCAGAATTATACACAAATCTAGAGAGCTTATCTGAGGTTCCTGGAGCTGTCTTGTACAGTCGCCTGATATCTCAAGTTATGCAGGAATGCACATCCAACAATTTCGTCTCCTATTTGAGAGGTGTCAGCCCAATTTTAACCTCTAGAGCACGAAAAATTCTTCCCATTACACCAACGTTTCTAATCCAAATTCAAACAAAATGACGACTGACCCCCCCAGCCGCAGGTTTCCCATTTTCGATAACATACTTCTTTTAAAAATACAATATAGGGCATCTATTTACCTATAAATTACCGTATTTCCAGAAAATATATACAATATTTTCCACAATAATTATAACCATAATTTTTAAAGGGGTGGACCGTTAAGCCAGCGGAAGGCCTCGGTCAGATGACCAAAAGCTCTGTCGGGGGGCTATCACATGACTAACACCCGCGTCAGGAAACACTCGTCCTGTTTCCTAACAAACCTTATTTAACCTTACCTATGCACCCGTGGTACAACATGAGTGATATAACATTTGTGGTACAACGTGATTGGTACAAAGCTCACTGAGGTACGTGTGTATTAAATAAAAAAGGCACAATACCGTGACTGGGTTATTTGTGTATACGTGTGTAGTGTTGCCAGATGAGCCATTTCTTGGCTTGATCTAGCCATTTACCACTACATCAAGGCGGCAAAATTTTCCACTTGCCGACAGCCGGCAACAGAAGCTGAATAAATTAGATTTTTTGGCCATTTTCCAGCCATTTTTTATATGAATGTCCAACACAAAACTATATAACATTAATTTCACCTTCGTACCTTTTTCTCCTCTAATTAAGGTTACATCAGTATGATGTAGTTCACTCAACAACATCATAACAATAACCGGTCAAATACAACTGAATCGACGAAACATCTACTTTTAACTAGTCAAACTGCAAAGGACGTTCACGTGTGAAGATATAATTGAAAATATGGAGAGGTAGGTACGGATCAAATTTGAGTTCGAGTTCATTCAATAGATGGCTTGAAAAGTTAGCGTTTATATATATATTTTTTTTTCATTTTAGCCAATTTCTATCCAGTTTTAACTCTGGGTTTGGTCACTAGAGGGCAGCAGCTACTGACGACACTGTACGTGTGGTACAGTAACGAGGAAGAGATGGTAGAAGGGATGTGAATAAAGCAGGAGGTGGCAGGGAGCAGAAGGATATGAAGAAATGGGAGGACAGATGACGAATGGAAGAGTTAAAACGAAGTATAGGAAGAGAGGAGGGGAAAAGGTGACTGGTAAGGGACGCGTTGAGGAAATGGAGGAGATAAGCGGTTATTAGGGTAAACATGGAGGGAAGAGGGAAGAGGATAAACACAAGACTCCAGACAATAAGGAACAGCTGGAGGAAAGCGCCAGCCGGAAGGAAATACTTTAAATAACTGAAAGAAATACAAGTGTCGTCACACACTCGTATCTGTGAGAAGTTCTTGGGTAGGAAAACATTCCTGTGTTTGTAGAGCAGACACACGTGTCTTTAAGGTAAACATTACACCAGCTACACTGTAACACACCACCAGCTACACTAACACACCACCAGCTACACTAACACACCACCAGCTACACTAACACACCAGCTACACTAACACACCACCAGCTACACTGTAACACACCACCAGCTACACTGTAACACACCACCAGCTACACTGTAACACACCACCAGCTACACTGTAAAACACCACCAGCTACACTGTAACACACCACCAGCTACACTGTAACACACCACCAGCTACACTGTAACACACCACCAGCTACACTGTAACACCACCAGCTACACTAACACACCACCAGCTACACTAACACACCACCAGCTACACTAACACACCAGCTACACTAACACACCACCAGCTACACTGTAACACACCACCAGCTACACTAACACACCACCAGCTACACTAACACACCACCAGCTACACTAACACACCACCAGCTACACTTAACACACCACCAGCTACACTAACACACCACAGCTACACTAACACACCACCACTAACACTAAACACACCAGCTACACTAACACACACAGCTACACTAACACCACCAGCTACACTAACACACCACCAGCTACACTAACACACCACCAGCTACACTAACACACCACCAGCTACACTAACACACCACCAGCTACACTAACACACCACCAGCTACACTGTAACACACCACCAGCTACACTAACACACCACCAGCTACACTTAACACACCACCAGCTACACTAACACACCACCAGCTACACTAACACACCACCAGCTACACTGTAACACACAACCAGCTACACTAACACACCACCAGCTACACTGTAACACACCAGCTACACTAACACACCACCAGCTACACTAACACACCACCAGCTACACTGACACACCAGCTACACTAACATACCACCAGCTACACTAACACACCACCAGCTACACTGTAACACACCACCAGCTACACTAACACACCACCAGCTACACTAACACACCACCAGCTACACTAACACACCACCAGCTACACTAACACACCACCAGCTACACTAACACACCACCAGCTACACTAACACACCACCAGTCACACTGTAACACACCTCGTGTTGGTTCACTGACTTTTAATTGTTAAACAGCTCAGTTTGGTATCATTGCTTGCAAATGCTTTCAGAAGTTCTTATAACCTTAATACGAAGTGCTTGCATTAGTGCAAGCCTCTGAGCGTAATTACGGGTAACATAGCAAAGGAACTTTCAGAAAATTATTTCTGCTTAAGCTTAAAGCTTGTCAACATGTGTAGTTCTCAGCGCCAGATCTATACCCAGTTATTTGTGTTATCCCGTAATCACAGTAGTAATGGTGTCACAGTAGTAACAGTGTCATAGAACGGTGTTACAGCAGTAACGGTGTCACAGTAGTAACAGATCTAGGTAGAAGGTACAACATACACCCAGTGAAAAGTAGGGGAGCCATCAATACACTAAGAGAAAAAACAGTAAGTGTCAGGGGCCCAAGACTGTTTAACAGCCTCTCGCCATGCATAAAGGGAATTACCAATAGACGCCTGGCTGCCTTCAGGAGGGAGCCGGATAGATGCTTAAAGTCATTACCCGATCAGGCGTCCTGTGGTTCGTACGTTGGACTACGTGCGGCCAGCAGTAACAGCCTGGTTGATCAGGCCCTGATTCACCGGAATGTTTGATCAAGGACTGGGCCGAGGGGGCGTTGACGCCAGGAACACCCTCCAAGTAGTATTATCTCCATCTGAAAAATTAGTAATGGGGAGGGTGGAGGTGGGGAGGAAGTAAGAGATGGGGAGGGTGGAGGTGGGGAGGAAGTAAGAGATGGGGAGGAAGTAAGAGATGGGGAGGGTAGAGGTGGGGAGAAGGTAAGAGAGGAGAGGAGGTAAGAGGTGGGGAGGAGATAAGAGATGGGGAGGAGGCAAGAGGTGGGGAGGAGGCAGAGGTGTGGGAGGAGGTAAGAGATGGGGAGGAGGTAAGAGATGGGAGGATGGTAGAGATGAGGAGGTAAAATGGTGGGGAGGAGGTAAGAGATGGGGAGGTAGTGTATCAGAGGTGGGGAGGAGGCAAGAGTGGGAGGAGGTAAGACGTGGGAGGAGGTAAGACGTGGGGAGGAGGTAAGACGTGGGGGGGGAGGTAAGACGTGGGGAGGAGGTAAGACGTGGGGAGGAGGGAAGAGGTGGGGGAGGAGGGAAGAGGTGGGGGAGCATGAAAGTGGTGTGGAGGAGGGAAGAGGTGGGGAGAATGTGTTAGAGAGATAAGCTTGACAGATATAGCGAGGGAGATAAGAACTGGTGTTAAAAAAACGGTGTGAGAGGCATCTGAGAGGAAGCAACGTAGGTTGTGGGAAGAGGAACAAGAGTGAGGCTTCAGCATCCCTGTCTCGCGCTTTCATTATTAGCAGTTAAATAAACAAACGTGTTCAGCTTAAAGCCAAACACAAACACATTCAGCCTACAGCTAAAAACTTTGTTTATTCAAGTCAGATTTAACTTAGCCTAAATTAACCTAAACTAAAAAAAAAAAAAAAAAAAAAAAAAAAAAAAAAAAAAAATAGGACTAGAAGCGTTAAAAAACTGACGCTGAGAACCAGGTCAATGAAATGAGACAAGGATGACGTCAGTGACTTAATTCTGTCTCATCTCTGAGGCCCATGTTGACTGCTCTCAAAAATTTACATATAAAAGGGGGAAGAGATGCCTATTACTCTTAGATACATCAATAATGTCCACTGCTGTCAGATACAGCAATAATGTCCACTGCTGTCAGATGCATCAATAATGTCCACTGCTGTCAGATACATCAATAATGTCCACTGCTGTCAGATACAGCAATAATGTCCACTGCTGTCAGATACATCAATAATGTCCACTGCTGTCAAATACATCAATAATGTCCACTGCTGTCAGATACATCAATAATGTCCACTGCTGTCAGATACATCAATAATGTCCACTGCTGTCAGATACATCAATAATGTCCACTGCTGTCAGATACAGCAATAATGTCCACTGCTGTCAGATACATCAATAATGTCCACTGCTGAGAGATACATCAATAATGTCCACTGCTGTCAGATACATCAATAATGTCCACTGCTGTCAGATACAGCAATAATGTCCACTGCTGTCAGATACATCAATAATGTCCACTGCTGTCAGATACAGCAATAATGTCCACTGCTGTCAGATACAGCAATAATGTCCACTGCTGTCATTACGTCAATAAGTCCATGCTGTAGATACTCATAATGTCCACTGCTGTCAGATACAGCAATAATGTCCACTGCTGTCAGATACATCATAATGTCCACTGCTGTCAGATACAGCAATAATGTCCACTGCTGTCAGATACAGCAATAATGTCCACTGCTGTCAGATACATCAATAATGTCCACTGCTGTCAGATACAGCAATAATGTCCACTGCTGTCAGATACAGCAATAATGTCCACTGCTGTCAGATACATCAATAATGTCCACTGCTGTCATATACATCAATAATGCCACAGCTGTCAGATACATCAATAATGTCCACTGCTGTCAAATACATCAATAATGTCCACTGCTGTCAGATACAGCAATAATGTCCACTGCTGTCAGATACATCAATAATGTCCACTGCTGTCAGATACATCAATAATGTCCACTGCTGTCAGATACATCAATAATGTCCACTGCTGTCAGATACATCAATAATGTCCACTGCTGTCAGATACATCAATAATGTCCACTGCTGTCAGATACAGCAATAATGTCCACTGCTGTCAGATTACATCAATAATGTCCACTGCTGTACAGATACATCAATAATGTCCACTGCTGTCAGATACACAATAATGTCCACTGCTGTCAGATACATCAATAATGTCCACTGCTGTCATATACATCAAATAATGTCCACTGCTGTCAGATACATCAATATGTCCACTGCTGTCAGATACAGCATAATGTCCACTGCTGTCAGATACACAATAATGTCCACTGCGTCATATACGTCAATAATGTCATGCGTCAGAACGGTCAATAATGTCCACTGCTGTAGTACAGCAATAATGTCCACTGCTCAATCATCAATAATGTCATGCTGTCAGATACTCAATAATGTCCACTGCTGTCAAGATACAGCATAATGTCACTGCTGCAGATCTCAATAATGTCCACTGCTGTCAGTTACAGCATAATGTCCTGCTGCAGATACACAATAATGTCCACTGCTGTAGATACAGCAATATGTCCACTGCTGTATATCACATCAATAATGTCCATGCTGTCGATACATCAATAATGTCCACTGCTGTCAAAACATCATAATGTCCACTGCTGTCTGATTAAGCAATAATGTCCACTGCTGTCAGATACAGCAATTTCACTGCTGTCAGATACATCAGATTATGACACTGCTGTCAGATGCACAATAAGTGTCCTCTGCTGTCAAGATACATCAATAATGTCCACTGCTGTCAGTTAACAGCATAATGTCCATGCTGTCAGATACATCTATATGTCCACTGCTGTCAGTACATCATAATGTCCACTGCTGTCATACACATAATTATGTCCACTGCTGTCAGATTCAGAATATGTCACTGCTGTCAGATACATCATAGCCACTGCTGTCGATACAGCATAATGTCCATGCTGCAGATACAGCAATATGTCCACTGCGTCAGATACATCAATAATGTCCACTGCTGTCATACAGCAATATGTCCACTGCTGTCAATACAGCAATAATGCACTGCTGCAGATACATCATAATGTCCATGCTGTCAGATACAGCATAAGATTTCACTGCTGTCATATACTCATAATGTCACTTGACGTCATACTGCATATAATGTCTAGCTGTCGATACAGCTAATGTCCACTGCTGTCAGATACATCATAATGCCACTGCTGTCAGATGCATCATAAGTCACTGCTGTCAGATACGCAATAATGTCCACTGCTGTCAGATACATCTAATAATGTCCACTTGCTGTAGATACACATAATGTCATGCTGTCAGATACAGAATAATGTCCTACTGCTTGTCAGATACGCATATGTCACTGTGTCAGTACATCAATAATGTCATTGCTGTCAGATACAGCAATAATGTCCACTGCTGTCAGATAAGGAAAAATGTCCACTGCAGTCTGATACATTCAAGAAATGTCCACTGCTGTCAGATACAGCAAATTGTCCACTCTGTCAGATACATCAATTATGTCCACTGCTGTCAGATACATCAATAATGTCCACTGCTAGTCAGATACAGCAATATGTCCACGCTGTCAGATACACAATAATGTCCACTGCTGTCAGATACATCAATAATGTCCACTGCTGTCAGATTCATCAAAATGTCCAGTGTAGATACATGCAAAATAATGTCCACTGCTGTCGATTATCAATAAGTCACTGCTGTCAGATACATAATAGATGTCACTGGGCCCTACAAAAGGGATAACAGGAATGCTCTAGTATATATCTACAATAATGTTTTAGTCTATCCAAGCAGATAGGTTGTTGCTCTCATAGGTACCTAATTTTCCTACAGAACCTTGACATATCACATAGTGTTATTATACTATAGGTGAATATCCACAGATTATACTATGCCTTGATATATCACTTATAAATGTATAAATTCCCCCTCACTCCTATTTTGAACAAAAAAAGGGTAGACTCAGCATTTAAGTGCAGAAATTTTGGGGTTTACGACTCGATACAGAGTTTAGGGAAACCAAATGGTAAAATTTTTAAAAAAGACATCAAGAAAAATTGGTTTAAAAAAGCACATTTTGCTCTTTTTACAGCACAGAGGAAATAGAAGGATTTACTATTTGTACTAGTCTATTTGTGGCTGCAGGGGTCGATTCATAGCTCCTGACCCCACCTCTTCGCTGATCGATGCTAGGCCACTCTCTCCCTGCTCCAAGAGCTTTATCGTACCTCTTCTTAAAACTATGCATGGATCCTGTCTCTCGGTGTTTACACACTCAAGATTTGACTTCAATCTCTATTCTAGGGATTGAAGTATTCTTAACAAGTTGGGAAGAGGTTGCATGCGGCCTTAATGACCCTCGTATAGTTGATAATCTTTAAACTTTCATTAACCAACCAGTGATTAGCTTTATCCAGTATCTGAAGTCATAATGAAGGCACGTTTCATAACGCTTTTATTAGGACGTTTCACTCTTTGTGGAGGTTTTATTATGTGCAAGAAAGGTATAAAATACCGACAATATGAAAGTTAAGACACATGTGCAACATCTGGATATCTTTATTGTAGTAGACGTTTCGCCATCCAGTGGCTTTATCAATACAGATTCTAGGACATAATAGGAAGACAGTAGAACTATATACAAAAGATGAGGTAATCAGTCCCTCGGCCTTGGAGTTAGTGTTCACAGCATCGTGGTGGAGGAGAATCTGGAGCAAAGACAAGAAGACTGGCGGTTTATATAGGCGTCAGTGGAAGGGACGGGCAGCAGACGAGGGCAAAGTCACTGGTAGGCGGGATTCCCCAGTGGAAGTAGGTCCTTCCCAAAGAGATGGGTTAGTTGCAGCAGCCGTGAAGGTCTTGTAGATGTCCTCTGAACCAAGATTCCATGATGTTGCAGTGTCTGACAAGTTGTGCAAGAAAGGTATAAAATACCGACAATATGATAAAGCCACTGGATGGCGAAACGTCTACTACAATAAAGATATCCAGATGTTGCACATGTGTCTTAACTTTCAGGTTTTATTATGTTGAGGTACTGCTCTGCACAGGGCGAAACGTTGTCCCAAAACTTCGCAACCTATGTCTTTTATCCCTAGCCCTTTATGGGCCACTGTTAAATATAGCTTATATCTATACCTTAACTAAACAATGAATATATTGCTAGAGAGAAGCAAGAGAGGGAGATACGAGGGGAATGAGAAAGAAAGAGAGAAAGACATACATAGTAGAAGGTTTAGAAAGTTAAGGCACCATTGGTACGAAGTCGAGTTTGGTTAAAGTTATAAATGAAGGAGAGTTGGAAGCTTCTCTTAATTAGCAATTAATGTCTCCTTATCTCAGTGATAACTGCTTCCTGAACTCGCATAACGCCCCACATTGCAAAGTCACACACAAATTCAGTGTACATGTAAAGTTTGTGGTTCGTGGCAGGTGGGGGAAGACTTGCAACCTCTTGGGGAAAATTTAACGAAATGTAGTCAACGTTTCGGTAGCTAGTTAACGAAATGTTAATTTGTATTGCTTCAGTAAATGTACTAAATGGCCACTGGCCCTCTTCGTCAGTTGAACTGAAGGGGCATTGGTGCCCTTCTTCGATTGAACAGAATGGGCACTAACATACTTCTCAGATTGAATTGGAGCTTCGCTGGCCCCCTTCTTCGACGGAACTGAAGCTCTTCAGTTGAACTGAAGGGGCCCTGGCACCCTTCTTTGGTTGAACTGAATGGGCACTGGCACCCTCTTTCTCATCTGCTAAGAATTACAGTCAGTTCTTAAAGATGCTCCTCTCTATTGAAAATTACTTTTAACGTAATATTCAGGAGATTTGCAAGAGTTTACTGTATATTTACTTGCAGGTTACTTTAGAAAGTGTGTCGCTATGCCTTAGGTGATGCACTCACCTGCTGGTCTCACTTGAAGTTCCTAACTCTTAGGCCCCGTCTTTGTAACTAAGGGAAATTAGGTGGTTTAAAAAGCAAGGGTGCCGTGGGCACCCCTGCACCCAGTACAGTAGGCTTCATCAATCGAATATATTGGTGATGATAACACTGGAGAGTGCAAGTCTAGAGGTAGTTTTAGCGTTCAGCTCTTTAGCCTTGAAGAGTTGATAGGTGTCAGTACCTTAAGCCTTGTATACGAGGCAGTGATATAGGAATTTGTTTTGACCCGGTGGTACTGGTAAAACAACACTCACCTGTTCGTAACCAAAGGGCATAGTGAAGAAAAAACGTACATTGCAGAACAAGATTTTATAGGAACTGCGTTTCTCTCAGAGCGAAACTTTGTCGTAATGAAAGTATGCATTTTCTTCATCCTCCTCATTGTTTGGATAAAGAAACTTTCTGATTTCCCTCTAAACTTAAACTTTAATTTGCAGAAATCTATAGTTTTCCATTAGCTGACAGATTCATTCTTACTTACGCCGTTAGGTGAATGTTGGCACCCACTGGGACGCAGACACTTGAGATTAACAGTGCCGTAAGGTGCCGAGTTCCACTGAAGAGTTCCACTTTCCCCACTCCGAAGTTGGGCAAAAATATTTACATTCCGTTTATGTTCGGCTCTTTGAGTCGAATCTGAAGGGATTTCCACCAGCGCTTAGGGATTTAGTGTTGAGTATTTACCTAACTAGGAAAGAGTGAGGGATGAACAAACAGCCGGATGAACAGCTTTGAGTTGGAAAAATTTGTTTACTTTTAAATTGCATACAAAACTCTCCTTCATATAAGACAGAAGGACCGCTCAGACCTGTCGTGGATATGATTATATATAAAGTTTGTCTCCTTTGATTGGGTTATTTGTGTATAAATGACTTACTGACAGATTTGATAGATTTGTAGAGCTGAATGTTTATCAAGGTTAAGGGACTCGCACCTTCAAGGCTAAGGGACTGATACCAAGGTTAAAACCTTTATGAATTGATTTTTCAGAGAAACAATGGTAAATACAATGAACCACATTAAAACAATCTTGGATAGTCAAGTCGGGATCCAACACTATAATGCTCCATTTGCCGCAGGAATGATAGACAGTGTTTCACTCGCAGAATACTCCGAACTGCCTTCCAACGAAATAAAAGTGAAATTAGACCTGTGTGGAACACCTGGTGTGTTAATTTGAAGACGTCTTCAAATAATGACACCCGGGTGTTGCAAATTTGTCAAATTCCTTATCTTGTCGGTACTGTATACCATTATGTTAATGATGCCACAGAAATGCCAATAATAAAATAAAAGCATTTGATTTTCCTCATATACACAGTTGTTCACGACAAAGGAATTCAATGAACAGGCAAGTAATTCCCAAAACCACCTAGAAAAATCCTGAACCAAATATTGTACTTCTTGGAGTGTACAAAGCTCCATATTTACATTTTAGATTTTCCTGCTTAACTGGATAGTTTACTGTACACACCACACACTTCATACGAACCCAACCCATTTTTTTTACGGTACGTTATGAACTACACAATCGAAATCTCGCTATAGGACCTAAGCTGCCATACGTAAGTCTCCCATTTTATTTTAAATTAGTAAGTTTTGGCTTTATAGATTTATCACATCCGATTTTTACTGAGTGACAATTGTGTCAACACACCAACTTGACGGACACAGTTGGTAAGTCAGGTGACTGCAAACTCTTCACAAAGGCTTCAAAATGCATTTCTATGACACTGAAAGTCACTGTTTAATTAACTCCTAATATTCTTTACAATGTTCGACACACGGACCAAAGTTATATTCGGCTTCGTTCAAAGTATATTTTATCTACTTACTATGTCATCATTATGATGTAGGAATAATTCATCATAGGAGGGAATCCATAACAACTGCATAGAAATTCCTTAAGATTTTTTCAATGTGTATATGTGCCTTCCCCTTACTCATTATGAGAGCTAAACTCGTTCACTGATGACAATCAGTAATGATCCTAAAGTCAAGCTTATTGTAACAAGCGTTACTGAGATGGTTAAATTTGCAAACTCGAAACTCGGTTGTTAATTCTTATTCCTAATTCAACGTGGTTCCCATAATTTTTATCTGAGGCCTAGCCAATGGGTTCTTGTTTAAATCCATCAGTGTACATAATTTCTGATATTTTCTTTCTGATAGTAGATACACATTTCCTCAAGAGCAACTGAGCCTTAGTAGCTAATTTAAGAAAGGAATTATTGGTGATAAGTTTCCTGGGGAAGAAAAGTGCCTAAAAAGCATGATGGTATTTGAATGTTTATTATTATTATTATCACACTGGCCGATTCCCACCAAGGCAGGGTGGCCCGAAAAAAGAAAAACTTTCACCATCATTCACTCCATCACTGTCTTGCCAGAAGGGTGCTTTACACTACAGTTTTTAAACTGCAACATTAACACCCCTCCTTCAGAGTGCAGGCACTGTACTTCCCATCTCCAGGACTCAAGTCCGGCCTGCCGGTTTCCCTGAACCCCTTCATAAATGTTACTTTGTTCACACTCCAACAGCACGTCAACTTTTAAAAACTATTTGTCTCCATTCACTCCTATCAAACACGCTCACGCATGCCTGCTGGAAGTCCAAGCCCCTCGCACACAAAAACCTCCTTTACCCCCTCCCTCCAACCTTTCCTAGGCCGACCCCTACCCCGCCTTCCTTCCACTACAGACTGATACACTCTTGAAGTCATTCTGTTTCGCTCCATTCTCTCTACATGTCCGAACCACCTCAACAACCCTTCCTCAGCCCTCTGGACAACAGTTTTGGTAATCCCGCACCTCCTCCTAACTTCCAAACTACGAATTCTCTGCATTATATTCACACCACACATTGCCCTCAGACATGACATCTCCACTGCCTCCAGCCTTCTCCTCGCTGCAACATTCATCACCCAGGCTTCACACCCATATAAGAGCGTTGGTAAAACTATACTCTCATACATTCCCCTCTTGCCTCCAAGGATAAAGTTCTTTGTCTCCACAGACTCCTAAGTGCACCACTCACCCTTTTCCCCTCATCAATTCTATGATTCACCTCATCTTTCATAGACCCATCCGCTGACACGTCCACTCCCAAATATCTGAATACATTCACCTCCTCCATACCCTCTCCCTCCAATCTGATATCCAATCTTTTATCACCTAATCTTTTTGTTATCCTCATAACCTTACTCTTTCCTGTATTCACTTTTAATTTTCTTCTTTTGCATACCCTACCAAATTCATCCACCAATCTCTGCAACTTCTCTTCAGAATCTCCAAAGAGCACAGCGTCATCAGCAAAGAGCAACTGTGACAACTCCCACTTTATGTGTGATTCTTTATCTTTTAACTCCACGCCTCTTGCCAAGACCCTCGCATTTACTTCTCTTACAACCCCATCTATAAATATATTAAACAACCACGGTGACATCACAACATCCTTGTCTAAGGCCTACTTTTACTGGGAAATAATTTCCCTCTTTCCTACATACTCTAACTTGAGCCTCACTATCCTCGTAAAAACTCTTCACTGCTTTCAGTAACCTACCTCCTACACCATACACCTGCAACATCTGCCACATTGCCCCCTATCACCCTGTCATACGTCTTTTCCAAATCCATAAATGCCACAAAGACCTCTTTAGCTTTATCTAAATACTGTTCACTTATATGTTTCACTGTAAACACCTGGTCCACACACCCCCTACCTTTCCTAAAGCCTCCTTGTTCATCTGCTATCCTATTCTCCGTCTTACTCTTAATTCTTTCAATAATAACTCTACCATACACTTTACAGGTATACTCAACAAACTTATCCCCTATAATTTTTGCACTCTCTTTTGTCCCCTTGCCTTTATACAAAGAAATTATGCATGCTCTCTGCCAATCCCTAGGTACCTTACCCTCTTCCATACATTTATTAAATAATTGCACCAACCACTCCAAAACTATATCCCCACCTGCTTTTAACATTTCTATCTTTATCCCATCAATCCCGGCTGCCTTACCCCCTTTCATTTTACCTACTGCCTCACGAACTTCCCCCACACTCTTTAATATAGCTCGTTTTAATTATCTGTTTGAATTTATGTTTACTTAAGACATTTCGTACGATGTATGATAGAAGTATTGGCGGTCATTTCTGAATTATTTAATACCAAGTAGTGTTAGGCTCAATTATACTTTACCAAATTAAAGTGGAAAATAACGAGACAGGTTAGGTTAGATAAAGTTTGTCAAGAAACAGGATAAGCGTTTCCTGACCTGGGTCTTAGACAAGTGATGACCCGCCGCTATAGGTTTTGGCTAACTGACCGAGACCTTCCACTTGCTTACCAGTCAACCCCATTACAAATTAAGATTATAACTTTCTTGATATCCCACATACGAGACAGCTGTGCTGTATATTAAATCTACTCTGAACCTAGTCCGTTAGGCACAGACCAGAGAGGTTCAAAAACCACTGTCAGAGGTTCACAGTAACAGAAAATAATGTCTATTGGGAATAAACATGCATTTGCTCGATTTTTATGATCGGTGAGGAAATAATCGACTGTGTAACGATATAAAATGCAATCACAATGTCATTGAAGGAAAAATAAATTTTCAACACTCAAAGCATTAGATGCTGCGAAAAAATAAACAAGGAACTAAAAAACATTTCTTGGTAAACCACACTAAATGAAACCAATACAAAGAAAAACCCAAATCCACAAATACACATTGTAGAAAATGTATTCTCACGAAAAAAAAAGATAAAAAAAAGTCACAAAAGATTTTTACAGAAAAAAAGGGATGCTGAACTTAAAAAAAAAAAAAACATACACACGAATACCCCGCCAAAGGAAATTAAACCTACACAGAAATCACCGAAATAGAGCAGAAACTAAACCATTCATATCAGACGGTAGAAATAAAGAAAAAACTTCAGTAAATTGAGGGAAAAAATATATTTTCACTATGCAAACTCGAAACAAAAATACCTTTCCCGTTTTTGGCTGAGCTATTTAAGGTGATGACGACAAAGGAATGAGCAAAATACTGAAAGAAATCTAAACTCATATTAAGAAATACGATCCATATAAGGCGGACGACCCATACTTTTTTCAGTCACTCTTCACTCTACGAATTATTATATACCATACATTAACATAAAGCCTACACACTTGAAAAATGATTACGACGGCATGTCCATGCGCTTAGCATATTGCCTCAGCTCTTGGAATGCTATATATGCTTGGAGAAATGAAAAATAGAACTTGGGCACAAAGTTCATCATATAGAAACAGCAAATATTTCACTGCATTCCCGTGACTCCTAGACACACACTGCCCCAGTACACAAAGCAGGACGCACTACACACCAGTAGCGCGAGGATAAAAATCATATCTGCGAGGATCCTAAGCCAAAAACTTGATCATTTTAGGGTATTAGGGCCCCTCAAGGAAGGTTCCTTGATGTTGGTGAGGGGCTCTTGATTTAGGGAATTGGATCTGTGCTCCAGTTCCCCGAATTAAGCCTGAATGCCTTCCACACACACCCCCCCCCCCCCAGGCGCTGTATAATCCTCCGGGTTTAGCGCTTCCCCCTTGATTATAATAATAATAATAATAGGGTATTAGGGAAAAACTTGAACTTCAGAAATTGAATCATCGTGGCTTAATAGAAAGAATATCTTTTCTTATAGTTACTGAAGCACTCACAAGACGATGGTGACAATGTAAGAAAAAATGTAGACGGATTATAATTTTCGAAAAGACCACAATGTGATAGAAAAATCAGAGAAAAGTTCCCCAAGGCACTGTCCTGGTACCCTCACCTTTTATCTGCACAGTAGGTATATACAGGAATAACTCAGTTTCGTGTCATCTTGGTCAAATACCGTAAACACGCAAGTTAACTAGGTAGAAAACAATGGCAAAATGTGGAAAAAATGTCATCCAGCAACGGAAAATAAAATGATGTTCAAGGGTGACAAAGTCAAGCTCTGCCACGCAGACACAACCAAGAATTCAAAACGTATAAAGGATTGAAAAAAGAGAGTCAGATCATGGAAAGGAAGAACCAGGAATGTGTACTCACCTAGTTGTACTCACCTAGTTGAGGTTGCAGGGGTAGAGTCCTAGCTCCTGGCCCCGCCTCTTCACTGGTCGCTACTAGGTCACTCTCCCTGAACCGTGAGCTTTATCATACCTCTGCTTAAAGCTATGTATGGATCCTGCCTCCACTACATCGCTTCCCAAACTATTCCACTTACCGACTACTCTGTGGCTGAAGAAATACTTCCTAACATCCCTGTGATTCATCTGTGTCTTCAGCTTCCAACTGTGTCCCGTTGTTGCTGTGTCCCATCTCTGGAACATCCTGTCTTTGTCCACCTTGTCAATTCCTCTCAGTATTTTGTATGTCGTTATCATGTCCCCCCTATCTATCCTCTCCTTCAGAATGCGCAACAATACCAATATGGCCAAGGCTAGAAAAATGATAATTTAGTTTTTGTAGTCTTCTATAAAACAAGAGAGGGCACGCCAGAGATGCTATTCTTCAGAGCATCTACGTTCCTTAATTTACACTATTTTCTCCCCAAGCATATCATTCCTAGCTAGAAAACTTATCATTTCTACGGCTATAGGTACTGTACATGATCAAACAGTTTGATCCGAGTACATCACATACTTATAAGCTGCATCCTCCACGTAGGTAATTTGTCTCTTCAAATATTTTTTTTTCATATAATATATGGAGATATTGCCTAATTTTTCCCTTAAAACGAAGTTTGGAGAGCAAGTCTGATCTAAAATTATGATAATTTGTTCCTATATTTATAACAGGATCAATTCTGCATCTAAGGTGCCAACAATTCTTAACCTAGTTATGTTTACATTAGGAAAGTTTCGGAAATATTGCGAGTTACTGGTTGATATATGTAGTACCTGCATTCACTTTGTGTGTGTGTGTAATATATATATATATATATATATATATATATATATATATATATATATATATATATATATATATATATATATATATATATATATATATATATGAATCACGAAAACAGACTGCAAATATTTACACTTTGAGTGACATTTTAATCGAAATGAAATTTCAGTGCGGATATTACCTGCGCCAACAAAATTTGTCTGAATTCAGATGTCTGCACAGAGCGACGTTTCTCAGTCGAGTGGTAATTTATATAGGCTGTGTGTTGTCAGCTAGGTAGGTGTGAGGCAGGTGTTAGGTACGTGTGAGGCAGGTGGTAGGAAGGTAGGTGTGAGGCAGGTGCTAAGTTGGTGTGAGGCGGGTGCTAGGTAGGTGTGAGGCAGGTGCTAGGTAGGTGTGAGGCAGGTGCTAGGTAGGTGTGAGGCAGGTGCTACGTTGGTGTGAGGCGGGTGCTAGGTAGGTGTGAGGCAGGTGCTAGGTAGGTGTGAGGCAGGTGCTAGGTAGGTGTGAGGCAGGTGCTAGGTAGGTGTGAGGCAGGTGCTAGCTAAGTGTGAGACAGGTGTTAACCAGGCATGATGGAGGTCCTAGGTATAGGGAAGTGTGTGATGAGTGTTGGACAGGTACTAGACACGTACCATGACAGGTGTTAGGCACAAATACAGATGGTCAGGCTATCCCTTCCTACAAGTGCACAAACTTACCTCAACTTACTTATTTTATGGTGATGATATCTTTTATAACGTGTTGATGCCTTTTGTAACGTCCTTATATCTTCATTCCTACTGGTATCTTTATACCAAGTACTGACATCTTGACGACGACGACTACGACGACTACGACTGCTGCTGCTGCTACTGCTACTGCTGCTACTACTACTACTACTGCTACTACTGCTACTACTACTACTACTACTACTACTGCTACTACTACTGATATTGCTGCTACTACTACTACTACTACTGCTGCTGCTGCTGCTGCTGCTGCTGCTGCTGCTGCTGCTGCTAGGAGTCAGGGATCGAGCGGCCAACACTCAGGTAGTGGATAGAAATTATATTAGGTGCTGAGTGACGTGTGCTGTCAGCTCCAGGAGTCGTCAGTGCTGGGTCAGCACTATTGTTGAGATTTTAGTTACACGAGTCTACTTTTTGTGTCATAAAACAGACTTCCCGTGTCACAAACAGACTTCCCGTGTCACAGACAGACTTCCCGTGTCACAAACAGACTTCCTGTGTCACAGACTTCCTGTGTCACAGACTTTGCGTGTCATATAAACAGCATTAAATATTCAGCTTCAGCGCAGTAAGCAAAACTAACACATTTAAGAGGAACTTCTCATCAACCTGTCCTCAAGCCTATGACGCAGCGCTATATAGCCCTTGTGGTTTAGCGTTTCTTTTTGATTAGAATAATAAGAATCAAGCCTATGACTTCAATTGTCCCATATTCGGTAAGTACAATCCTTCAGGCAGCTATCGAAGCCCGTAAGAAAGATTTTACTTGTTCGGTAGTAAAGTCTTCACTCGTGTGAGTTCTGATACTGTAATATGATAAGTTTTACTTTCACTAGAATGACTGCTAGTTTACGTGGTCCTCAATTATTAAAAATAAATTCTGACTAGAACGATTATATTTCAGTATTGACCCCTCACCAGGGACAACATACCCGGTTATAACGGTTGAAGACTATTTGTAGAGGTATACCTCCCTAAGGTGAAGTATATCTATTGGTTTAAACAGACACTCGAGCAAAGACTAAGACATATTTATTAGAAAACGTTTCAGTCCTGGAACCTTGATCAATTTCCCAGGACCAAAACGTGTCTTTTTAAACCAGTCTGTCAGTATTAATCACCAAGTTTATACCAACTATATCTATAACATAAGAGAATAAGGAGACTAGCTTTCAGGAACCTTAACGAAGACTCCTAGTGGACTTACACAACTTGCATTGGGCATATCAAGTATATCTCAAGGTCTCAAGGATTTTGGAATCGGAACTAAGGGAAATGAACTACGAGGAGAGGCCCATGGAACCAAACTGATAACCCCCAGAAGAGAGGAGAGAGTTAGGGGAAACGGAAACCTTAACGCAGAGTCGTAAGGAAGTTAATGTTTTTTTCAAGGACAGGGTAGTAAATAGAACCCAAGCATCACACAATACGAAGAGGCATGATCTTGCTATGACACCTGTAGGCTATGAATTGATCAAATAAAGTGTCGATTGCGTTTAAAACACGGGGGCCAATAGCTATAAATCGACTTCTGTAAACTCAATCACGGGATGTGAAGCCCACACTATGCAGTTTATGGCATTTTATTGGAAAGACTTTTCGCCCACCAGGGATTTTATTGTACCACTGATATAAACACCAGGTGTGTACAGCACCCTCACACATTGTACCACACCGTCACACACAACTAGGCGAGTAACAATACCGTCACACACATCTGTGTACCACACCGTCACTCATATTGGACAAGACTAGTCTATGTTGAATGGTATCTCACAAGCAGAGGAAAAAAACAGCAACTAAAATGTGACATCATCATTTCCACTGCTGTTTTTTTGTCTACATCCCTTCAAACATTGACAGGTGTCCACCTGGGAGACCCTTCAAACATTGACAGGTGTCCACCTGGGAGACCCTTCAAACATTGACAGGTGTCCACCTGGGAGACCCTTCAAACATTGACAGGTGTCCACCTGGGAGACCCTTCAAACATTGACGGGTGTCCCCCTGGGAGACCCTTCAAACATTGACAGGTGTCACCGGAGCCCCTTCAAATTTGAAGGTGTCACCTGGGAGACCCTTAAAACTCGACAGGTGTCCCCTGGGGGGACCTTAAAATTTGAAGGTGTCCCCTGGGGCCCCTTAAAACTTTGACAGGTGTCCCCCTGGGAGACCTTCAAACATTGACAGGTGTCCCCTGGGAGCCCCTTAAAAACATTGACGGGTGTCCACCTGGGGACCTTAAAACAGACAGGTGTCCCCCTGGGAGACCTTAAAACTTTAAAGGTGTCCCCTGGGGGGCCCCTTAAAACATTAAAGGTGTCCTGGGGCCCCTTCAAACATGAAGGGTCACCGGGGAGCCCTTAAAAACATCGACAGGTGTCCACGGGGACTCTTAAAAACATTGACAGGTGTCCCCCTGGGAGCCCCTTTCAACATTGACAGGTGTCCCTGGGAGCCCCTTCAAAATTGAAGGTGTCCACCGGGGGGACCCTTAAAAATTTAAAGGGTTGTCACTGGGAGCCCCTTCAAATTTTGACAGTGCCCCACCTGGGGACCTTCAACATTGACAGGTGTCCACTGGGGGGACCCTTCAAACATTGACAGGTGTCCCCCTGGGAGACCTTCAAACATTGAAGGTGTCCACCTGGGAGCCCCTTCAAACATTGACAGGTGTCCCCCTGGGGACCCTTCAAAACATTGACAGGTGTCCACCTGGGAGACCCTTAAAAACTCGACATGTGTCCACCTGGGAGACCCTTCAAACATCGACAGGTGTCCATGGGAGCCCCTTCAAACATTGACAGGTGTCCACCTGGGGACCCTTCAAACATTGACAGGTGTCCACCTGGGAGACCCTTAAAAACATTGACAGGTGTCCACCTGGGAGACCCTTCAACATCGACAGGTTTTCCCCCTGGAGACCCTTAAAAACATCGACAGGTGTCCCTGGGAGACCTTCAAACATCGACAGGTGTCCACCTGGGAGACCCTTCAAACATCGACAGGTGTCCACTGGGAGACCCTTCAAACATGGGACAGGTGTCCACCTGGGAGACCCTTCAAACATCAAACAGGTGTCCACCTGGGAGACCTTAAAAACATCGACAGGTGTCCACCTGGGAGACCTTCAAACATCGACAGGTTTTCCACTGGGAGACCCTTCAAACATCGACAGGTGTCCACCTGGGAGACCCTTCAAACATCGACAGGTGTCCACCTGGGAGACCCTTCAAACATCGACAGGTGTCCACCTGGGAGACCCTTCAAACATCGACAGGTGTCCACCTGGGAAACCCTTCAAACATAGACAGGTTTTCCACCTGGGAGACCCTTCAAACATCGACAGGTGTCCACCTGGGGACCCTTCAAACATCGACAGGTGTCCACCTAGGAGACCTTTCAAACATCGACAGGTGTCCACCTGGGAGACCCTTCAAACATCGACAGTTGTTCACTTGGGAGACCCTTCAAACATCGACAGGTGTCCACCTGGGAGACCCTTCAAACATCGACAGGTGTCCACCTGGGAGACCCTTCAAACATCGACAGGTGTCCACCTGGGAGACCCTTCAAACATCGACAGGTGTCCACCTGGGAGACCCTTCAAACATCGACAGGTGTTCATCACACTTTTATTATCAAGACTTGTCTAAATACACCTGAAAATTTCGCTCCGAAGTGACGGATATGAATTTCAAATTTAATTTCAAACTTTACGTCAATTTGCTCTCCATTATTTCTCACAAAACATGTAATATTTTATAAGTAAAATAAACTAGAATGTTCTTTCGCATTTTTAACTTGTCGTTTGGGAACTTCTACGAATTTGGAACAGCACAAACCTTCTCTGAATTAATCAGTTTCTGATTTTTCTCAGTTTCACTTATGTACCAGCGTGTATATACATCGATTATTTAAATGTGATGTGTTTGTATAATGTGTCCTAAATACTTGTTTACCTCCCTTATCCTCCTCCTCTTTACTTCCCTTACCCTCCTCCTCTTTACCTCCCTTACCCTCCTCCTCTTTACCTCCTTACCCTCTCCTCTTTACCTCCCTTACCTCCTTCTCTTTACCTCCCTTACCCTCCTTCTCTTTACCTCCCTTACCCTCCTCCTCTTTACCTCCCTTACCCTCCTCCTCTTTACTCCTTACCCTCCTCTTTACACTCCCTTACCCTCTCCTCTTTACTCCTTACCTCCTCCTCTTTACCTCCATTACCCTCCTCATCTTTACCTCCCTTACCCTCCTTCTCTTTACCTCCCTTACCCTCCTTCTCTTTACCTCCCTTACCCTCCTTCTCTTTACCTCCCTTACCCTCCTCCTTTTACCTCCCTTCCCCTCCCTCTTTACCTCCCTTACCCTCCTCCTCTTTAACCTCCCTTACCCTCCTCCTCTTTGCCTCCCTTACCCTCCTCCTCTTTACCTCCCTTACCCTCCTCCTCTTTACCTCCCTTACCCTCTCCTCTTTACCTCCCTTACCCTCCTCCTCTTTACCTCCTTACCCTCCTCCTCTTTACCTCCCTTACCCTCCTCCTCTTTACCTCCCTTACCATCCTTCCCTTTACCTCCTTACCCTCCTTCTCTTTACCTCCCTTACCCTCCTCCTCTTTACCTCCCTTACCCTCCTTCTCTTTACCTCCCTTACCCTCCTTCTCTTTACCTCCCTTACCCTCCTTCTCTTTACCTCCCTTACCCTCCTTCTCTTTACCTCCCTTACCCTCCTTCTTTTACCTCCCTTACCCTCCTTCTCTTTACCTCCCTTACCCTCCTTCTCTTTACCTCCCTTACCCTCCTTCTCTTTACCTCCCTTACCCTCCTTCTCTTTTTTTTTACACAAGGTTTGACAAGGTTAATTAAGGATCCCTAGCTTTATTGACAGCTATATTACAGGCTAAGGATTCCTGACTTTATTGGCAAGCTAAGAGCTGTTACCTACATCAGCTCATTTGAAAGCATTTTTATTGTTATGAAACATACAAGTAGGGAACAGGATGAAGTTGGAGCCATCTGTGGGCCAGCATTTTCATTTGATCAACTGACTTTATCTCGTTGACATCATTATGCTGTATGAATGTGTTCCATACTCGAGTCATCCTGGGTATATATGATCTCAGATGGAGTGATGTTCTGGAGAAGGATACAGCCAGAGTGAAGTTGCTGCTTTCTGCCCGTCTTGTGGAATAAAAGCTTGCTTCACGCTGCCCTCAAAGTGGATCCAAGTGTGGTACTTTTACAATATTGGCCTTGTACATAACAGTAAGGCCACCCACATCCCTCCTGTGTTGAAGGCTCTGCTGAAATGACAGATCTATCCAGGATGGGTCCAGGCGAAAGATGAGACGTCTTGCTCTGTTCTCTACTCTGTCAAGCAGTCGCAGATGAGAGGGGGGGCAGGCAAACCAAGAAAGTGGAGCATACTCAAGGTGTGAGCGTACTTACCCTCCCTCTCTTTACCTCCCTTACCCTCTCTCTCTTTCCCCCTTACCCTCCCTCTTTCCTCCTTACCCTCTCCCCCCCTATATCTCTTATCTTCCCTCTAACACACTCCTCTCATACTACTCCCCCTCTCACACTATTTCCCCTTTCACATTCCCTGCCCTACCTATTTCCCTTTCACACCTTACCTCCCTGTCTTTCACAGCCATACTACCAAATATCTCTCCCCACTTTTACACCCTCCCCAGCCTTCCTCTCATCACCTCTTCCATCATCTTCACCATCAAATATAACTGTAAACCTCTGGATCTTTCCATGCTTCTAAACATTCCTAACACGGCATGTATCATCGCAAAGCATTTTGTATTTAAATATACCCGAGAGTAAATTTTAGAATTTCTCTGATTACACACCTGGCAGCTGCTTTGGCTACACACCCGGCAGCCGCTCTGGCTACACATCTGGCAGCTGCTCTGGCTACACACCCGGCAGCTGCTCTGGCTACACACCCGGCAGCTGCTCTGGCTACACACCCGGCAGCTGCTCTGGCTACACACCCGGCAGCTGTTCTGGCTACACACCCGGCAGCTGCTCTGGCTACACACCCGGCAGCTGCTCTGGCTACACACCCGGCAGCTGCTCTGGTTACACACCCGGCAGCTGCTCTGGTTACACACCCGGCAGCTGCTCTGGTTACACACCTGGCAGCTGCTCTGGCTACACACCCGGCAGCTGCTTCCCTACCTGCTCATCATTACCATCAACACTACCTACACTTGCTGACAAAAAAAATTCTTCCTTCTCTCCCATGTTCTGTTTGCCTTTTACTCCGTGCCTGTTAATCCACTTGTGACCCACCTCTCCTCTCCATATGCGTGTGTGTGTGTCTGAGTGTGCATCTCTCTCTATCCAGAGAGAACAGTTTAAGTGCTTTCAGGTGGGTTTCCAGTGGTTTTTATGTTATACTGATTCCATACCGGGAGTATACGACCGCTGCACATTTTGTAATTCTCATCTCTCTTGCCTGGAAACGTGTTGCAACCACAATACTAGCTAAGGCTCGATACTTAACGCCATCTGATAACTACCAATGGAAGTAAGTAACTCTGATTTTTTTGGGTTATCCTACATTCTCTACACATATGCTGCTATGTATGATAATCTATGTAACTGTGTGTATACCTGAATAAGCTTTCTACCACTTGCGCTGTTTCTCTGGTTCTGAAAGTTCCCATGATCCATCCAGTCATTTTCCTAACCTTAGCTTCATTTACCTCAGTTTCTCTAAATGACAGATCATCTGGCAATTCATAAGTTGTTTACATGTCCCTTACGTTCTATAAGGTTCGTCTGAGTTTCCAAGTACAGTGGACCCCGGTTAACGAACTTTTTTCATTCCAGTAGTATGTTCAGGTGCCAGTACTGACCGAATTTTTTCCCATAAGGAATATTGTGAAGTAGATTAGTCCATTTCAGACCCCCAAACATACACGTACAAACGCACTTACATAAATACACTTACATAATTGGTCGCATTTGGAGGTGATCGTTAAGCGGGGGTCCACTGTATTTCGTCAAGTTAGGAAGAGCTGCGTTCGCAGTGTATCTTCCTCTAGTTTACAACTCTTCATTCATCATATTTAAGTAGTTTTAATTTGCCATCATTGTATATCATGTTATATATTTTGATTTGCCTATCGGAAAGTTTCAATGATATCTGTACATTCTTTAGTCTTTTACCTTTGATGAGTTTCGAGTCTTACTACTCCCAGAGCCCGACCATGGGCCAGGCTCGTCCGGTGCTTGTCTGCAGCGACTTTCTTACTTATTTTGGTGTAGCCCGAAACGGATGATCCACAGATGTGGCTAGCGAGTTTATACACAAATAACCCGCACGTAGAAGAGAAGCTCATGACGACGTTTCGGTCGAGGAGAGGGAGACATTGAGGACAAGAAGAAAGTGGAGTAGTAGTGGTAGAGGTTATGCTGGTAGTAGCAACAGTAGTATTTGTAAATAGTAATAGTTATAAGTAGGGAGAGTAGTGGTAATGCCACGGTATTTGTGCCTTGTTTTTTAATGAGTTTATCTAAGATTTGCACGACTACGAGACAGTAGAGTTGCTACATTATATCTTCACCTACTGCAGTGTGTTACTTTGCAACACCCAAATCTTGTTTCCTTTACCACCGCTGTTTTTAGTGTCAGAATTCTTTTTCATCTTTCTTTACCTTTCCTTTTATACCTGCTGACCTCAACTTTATACCTACTGACATCAACTTTATACCTACTGACATCAACTTTATACCTACTGACATCAACTTTATACCTACTGACATCAACTTTATACCTACTGACCTCAACTTTATACCTACTGACATCAACTTTATACCTAATGACATCAACTTTATACCTACTGACATCAACTTTATGCCTACTGACATCAACTTTATGCCTACTGACATCAACTTTATGCCTACTGACCTCAACTTTATACCTACTGACCTGAACTTTATACCTACTGACCTGAACTTTATACCTACTGACCTGAACTTTATACCTACTGACCTGAACTTTATACCTACTGACCTGAACTTTATACCTACTGACCTGAACTTTATACTTACTGACCTGAACTTTATGGGTTATCGCTTCATTATCGTGTTTATCAAATGTTTTTACAAAATCTGTGTAAACCACATTTGTGATCTTTTTCATCTATACTTCACTCGCACAGTTTTCAATATTTCCTCCGTTACTCAACTCTCTACTCCTCCTTCAACCTTTCTTACCGTCGACAATCACTCGTTTTCTTCCATCGACAATCACTCCTTTCGTACCATCTACAACCTCTCCTTTCGTGCCATCTATAACCTCTCCTATTCCCTCCCTCTACAACCCCTCCTTTACCCTACTTATACAACTCTTACACTTTGCCCCCCCCCCCACTTCTACGTTTTCCCCGCTCGCCCCTTAACCCCCTCCCTCACGCCACCACTTTCCACCTAAAGAGACGCACCACCGGCGGCTGTCATTCAAATAGACAATACAAAACAAGTAATATTTGCATAATATATTTTCCACGGACGCCATTTATGAATTCACGAGTTGTCTCCTGCTCTGTCGCAGAGGAGGAACAGAGTGAAAGAGAAAGTGTGAGGGAGTGATGAGAGAGGATGCTAAGGTGAAGTAATGAGGAAAAAAAGTGGTAGGAAAAGAGGAATAATCACAAAGTAGAGTGACACACCTGTAACACAAGGATACCTCAGCGAGACAGACCCAGGAGGAGAGTATAATGCCTGGTATATCGCCAGAGACTAGTATTAACTTCATTATCTCTATAGCCAATGCTCGGCTGGTAATCTAGGACTAGGCTTCAGAAATCCCAACAGTCATTCCGGGCCTTTCATGCAACATACGTCAGGTTTATCTACGAGTATGCAACACCAGTATGGAACCCGCATCTGGAAAAGCATGTCGAGAAACGGGTGAAAGTGCAGAACAAGACTTGCTCCTAAGCTAAAGGGAATGAACTACGAGGAGAGACCAACGAAATCTGAGCGACACTGAAGGACAAAATGACAAGGAAAGAAATAATGGTGATAATAACAATTACTAGTATTACAATCACAGGGAAGGCAGCCATGTTCGATCTAAGAAAAGGGATCGTAGCTCCAGTTCATTGTAACAACAAAAGAGCAAAATAGCCATAATACCGTGACTGGAACAATACACAAATAACCCGCACATAGGAAAGTGGAGCTTACGACGACTTCTCGATCTAAGTCGGATCAAACGTCGTCGTAAGCTTCTTTTTCTTATGTGCGGGTTATTTGTGCTTTCTAACAACCATTCACCAACATTAAAACACCTACCTCTCTAGGGGAGAGCAGTCAAGCGACTGCTTGACAGAGTAGAGAACAGAGCAAGACGTCTCATCTCTCGCCTGGACCCATCCTGGATAGATCTGTCATTTCAGCAGAGCCTTCAACACAGGAGGGATGTGGGTGGCCTTATTATGTACAAGGCCAATATTGTCAAAGTACCACACTTGGATCCACTTCGAGGACAGCGTGAAACAAGCTTTTATGCCACAAGACGGGCAGCCAGCAGCAACTTCACTCTGGCTGTACCCTTCTCCAGAACATCACTCCATCTGAGATCATATATACCCAGGATGACTCGAGTATGGAACACATTCGTACAGCATTATGATGTCAACGATATAAAGTCAGTGGATCAAATGAAAATGCTGGCCCACAGATGGCTCCAACTTCATCCTGTTCCCTACTTGTATGTCTCATAACAATAAAAATGCTTTCAAATGAGCTGATGTAGGCAACAGCTCTTAGCTTGTCAATAAAGTTAGGAATCCTTAATCTGTAAATAGCTTGTCAATAAAGCTAGGGATCTTTAACCTAACCTTGTCAAACCCTGTGTAAGGGAGAGAGGGAGGGAGAGAGAGAGAGAGAGAGAGAGAGAGAGAGAGAGAGAGAGAGAGAGAGAGAGAGAGAGAGAGAGAGAGAGAGAGTGTCTAATGCAACAATAAGGACTACATCTCTCGTCACGTAGTATTAACGTGGTTAAGAGGCCGTCAGTTTCTCTTTACGCTCTGTAAAATTTACTTTTAAAACCAGCTTTGAGACTTCATCCTCACCCACACTTATGCCACAAGAAATAATGATAACAAGAGAGAGAGAGAGAGAGAGAGAGAGAGAGAGAGAGAGAGACTAAAACCATGCTCCTCCTATTAGAATTTTTAAAAATCACAGAGCCAAGAAAAAGCTTCACTACCTCCTCAAGAAATATCCTACTTTACCCCCTAAGCTCCTCCAAAGAACTTTTCTGAGCAAATAAAACAATAACTCTCAAACCTGTCACGCTATATCCCAGAAGCTCCTCAAGAAAGTGAGATTTTTCAGAGTAAACAAAACAGTAAGGGCTCGCCAAAAGAGCCTCTCCAGAAAGCTTTTTTTTTTTTCCAGAGAAACAAGCAATCGCCGAATGAGCCTTTCTAGAAAGTGTTTTCCAGAGCGAACACAAAAGAACTCTTTAAATAAGCCTTTCTAGAAAGTGTTTTCCAGAGCAAACACAAAATAACTCTCTAAATAAGCCTTTCTAGAAAGTGTTTTCCAGTGCAAACACAATAGGGACTCGCCAAACCAGCCCAGCCACCCAAAGCTCAAGAAAATGTGTTTGTTTCCCAGAGGAAATAAAACAATAAGGCGTCGGGAAGTCGGTCAAGACAAAGTTGCTGGGAAAGGCGACTCTCAGTTCCCACCGTGAAATACTCCAACAAAATGTGAAGATAATTTGATCTAGGCCAGCTACGAATCCTGGGGAAGAGCTGCCAGGGAAGCCGGCTACCAGACCGACCGGCTGTTGGGATGGTGTCAGCAGGAACAATAAGAGCAAAAGCAGCAACAACAATAACAGCAAAAGCAGAAACAGCAGTAGAAGAGTAAGATCAGCAGCATCATTAGCAAGATCAACAACAGCAGGAGTAAACTAATCAGTAGCGGAAGCACTAGTACCAGCAACAACAGCAAGAATAAGTAAGACATATGCAACTGTGGAAAATTGCATTTATCTGAATGTATCATTATGTACATAACAGTAAATGAACAAAGATAATTATTATTTATCAGTTAGACAAGTAGGAATTTTGGACACCTAGGTCGCAAAAAATGTCCCCCTTCGATACCTATCACTGTCATATCCACAAGTTGCTCTGGACCTATTAATTACAAATGAAAAATACATCACCAGGAATGCTGGTAAATATATAAATTTGTGGACTGTATATTAAATTAAAAAAATATTATATATAAACACATTTATATAACAGAAGGAGAATATATCTTAATCATAACACTCACCAATTTCACTGGAGATTAATGTGTCATGTACAGGACCCCCCCCCCCCTTTTTGCCTACATTTATGAAAAATTTACTGGCCAGAATTTAAACATAAATTAGACAGCTTATCTGAGGTTCCTGGAGTTGTCTTGTCCTGTCGCCTGATACTCAAATTATGCAGGAATGCACATCCAACAATTTCGGCTCCTATTTGAGCCGAAATTGTTGGATGTGTCAGCCCAAATTTAACCTCCAGAGCACGAAAAATTCTTCCCATTACTCATTAACGTCTTACTCCATTCAAACAAACAATGGCGACTGTCCTTCTGCGCAGACGCAGCTTCCCGTTTTCGATAACATAAATTTTATTAAATACATTATGGCCATCTATTTACATATAACTACTGTATTTCTGGAAAATATATACAGTATTTTCCACAGCAACAGTTAAGTATTTTTATTCCGAAATAAAGATATTTAACTGTTGCACATGTATTTTACATATCAACATGTTGGTATTGTATACTATTTTCATATTCAATAGTAGTAATACCAACAGCAACAGCAGCAATAACAGTAGCAGCATTCATAGTGTCGGAGAACGTCAAATATCTTCAATGTTAATAGTCTCTAATACGTGTCTTTAAAACGATTCAGTCTTTATGAAACTAAGTTCCTAATATATTAGTCTATCTCCTCTATGGGACCAGAATATTGCATTTACAGTGCAATTTTACTAAGTCAATGGAGAGGGCAAGGAAAGGTGAAGAGTAGACGACGGTGGAGCGGGAGGAATAGGAGGCGGAAAAATGAGGATAATAGGAATAAGAGAAACGAAGAAAATGAATACGATACAATGAAGAGAAAGAAAACGGAGGGGGGAAAAGGGAGGAAGAGGAGGAAACGGAAGAGAAGGAACAGGAGGAGGAGAAGAGAAGAGGTCATGTGTTGGGTGGGCCTCTCGCCACGCCAGCACGAAGACAAATGGCCCGAGTGAAGAAGACGATCCAGAAGACAATCTTAATCCCCTCAGGAAGAAAAATGACAAAGGATATTTATACACATCTGTCCCTCCGACAGGGAAAAGAAGAAAAAACTATATAAAAGCTAATGGTGCCGCCAATAATGTTATCAAGAATATAAAAATATATAATAGGTTTTTAAAACATCCGGAAGCTTTATCAAGCAAACAAAAGAGTTTAAGAAAAAAATCCGCGTTTAATATCAAGTAAAAAACAAGTAAATTAGAGACAGGTATATTTAGCTTTATATTTGTCGTCAATGTGAAAATTTATTCGGCCTTAAATTAAGTTTAAGTGACGTTGATCACAAAATCAAACAATCACAATACCGTGACCGCAACAATACACAAATAACCCGCACATGATGTTTCAGTCCGACTTGGAACATTAACTAGTTAATGTACTTCATTATGTTCCTTTTTCCTACGTGCGGGTTATGTACAAAGCAGATTCATTAAGTAATTAATCTCGATACAAGGATAACGGATAATTTATTCTCATCAGGTGCATCGACTAGGAGACACCAAGCAAGGCGAGGCTACCGACGGCCACCAAGACCAAGCAAGGCGAGGCTACCGACGGCCACCAAGACCAAGCAAGGCGAGGCTACCGACGGCCACCAAGACCAAGCAAGGCGTGGCTACCGACGGCCACCAAGACCAAGCAAGGCGTGGTACCGACGGCCACCAAGACCAAGCAAGGCGAGGCTGCTGACGGCCACAAGACCAAGCAAGGCGAGGCTACCGACGGCCACCAAGACCAAGCAAGGCGAGGCTACCGACGGCCACCAAGACCAAGCAAGGCGTGGCTACCGACGGCCACCAAGACCAAGCAAGGCGTGGCTACCGACGGCCACCAAGACCAAGCAAGGCGAGGCTACCGACGGCCACCAAGACCAAGCAAGGCGAGGCTACCGACGGCCACCAAGACCAAGCAAGGCGTGGCTACCGACGGCCACCAAGACCAAGCAAGGCGTGGCTACCGACGGCCACCAAGACCAAGCAAGGCGAGGCTGCTGACGGCCACCAAGACCAAGCAAGGCGAAGCTACCGATGGCCACCAAGACCAAGCAAGGCGAGGCTGCTGACGGCCACCAAGACCAAGCAAGGCGAGGCTACCGACGGCCACCAAGACCAAGCAAGGTGAGGCTACTGACGGCCACCAAGACTAAGCAAGGCGAGGCTACCGACGGCCACCAAGACCAAGCAAGGCGAGGCTGCTGACGGCCACCAAGACCAAGCAAGGCGAGGCTACCGACGGCCACCAAGACCAAGCAAGGCGAGGCTGCTGACGGCCACCAAGACCAAGCAAGGCGAGGCTACCGACGGCCACCAAGACCAAGCAAGGCGAGGCTGCTGACGGCCACCAAGACCAAGCAAGGCGAGGCCATCAACGGTCATACTCCAGAAACCCTGCTGCTGCATTCAGTTTTAGCGAAGATCCACAGCCGACTTAGCAAGGACATGATTCTCTTCCTTCTTCAGATAAACTATTTATAGTCAGAGCTTACTGTCTCTCTTATCAAGCTTCTTTATATACTGTGACCTTTTTTTAAGTGTAATTAAGAAATTTAAAGCAGAATTAAACAGTGCGTATCATGAAGGTCTTTCCACGTGCTATTTAATTTTTGACGTATTTTTTTCCAATAGCATTTACAAAAAATGGCATAACGTAGAGGAGCTTTATAAAAGAACTGATTGTATAGAAAAATGAAGCTATTTTAAGCCCTTTTTCTCCAAAACTAACCTAGCAACCTAACCTTGAAAATTTAAAATAGCATCGCCTAATTAACCTAATCTAAGATATTACTACAACTATTTGAATTGGGGAAAAAAAGCAAAGAGACTGCTCAGGTGACCTCCTTTAATTCCTAAAATTGAATTAAATTAAATTCACAGTGTATATGCAGAGAGATACGGAGCTCACAGTCTAAACCCTGTAGTCTCTATTGCGAGCTTAATACGTTATAATGGAGTGTGCCCTAACAGCCTCTCCTGCATGGTACAATTCCATAATATTGTATATAGCGAACACACTACCACCACCACACTATAATTTGACAACTAAGAATGTTAAAAAGGTCACGTGTGCACAAAACGATGAACAATATCAAATGAATCTGAATGTATGGAAGGAGCTAAAGAATACATTAATTATAACAAAAAAAATTAATTTTAAATATGTATGTGCAACATTTGACGTCACATTCAGTAAATTATTTAAGCTGATTAAAAACACGATTTTTTTTATTGCATCACATTTTCCTGAAAAGAACAGAATTAAATGGCATAAATTAAAGATCTTTTTCTATCATGTTCGTACCCAACTTCCCATATACAACTAATGTCACATATACTAATATGCTTAAATAATTAAGTATCAGTAAACAGTAGAAACGTATTAAAAATGTTTAGGCTCACTGTCACCCGTAGACTTTGACTGGCAGGACTTGTGGCAACGTCCAGTAGGAATCAACATGTATTGCAGGATTATTTACTTTCGCAGCGTGTTTCTGCTGATACAACATTTTTATGGAATCTTTCTCCATGCTCGTCACGCACATATGTTATCAGGGAAAAAAACATATCAGTGGAGGAAATACAGATTCAGTGACATACTGCAGCTCAGGCGTTTGCAACTTTGCAGTAGTTTACGTACCAGCGCCTCTTCTGTCAAGAAACCCGTTGCATTATTATTATAATCAAGGGGGAAGCGCTAAACCCGGAGGATTATACAGCGCCTGGGGGGGGGGATGTGGAAGGCATTCAGGCTTAATTCGGGGAACTGGAGCACAGATCCAATTCCCTAAATCAAGAGCCCCTCACCAACATCAAGGAACCTTCCTTGAGGGGAAACCCGTTGCAGATATTCGTGAGCTCCACGGCATTCGTTGCCATCTGAAAATCATTAACAGCTCCTCGCTGACAGTTTGTAGATCTACGAATACATCTGCCTTAATCTCGGCCTCAAATTGCGGAATTTTCACAATAGGTATTTGAAGGTTGGAAGATTCTCCCGTCCATTATTTTCACTTGTTTGTCAAAACCCAGCTTAATGTACAGTGGTCGCAAAATCTTTTTTACTTGAAACCAATGGAGTATTGGCTTCATTGTATGCATGTTTCTCCTCCCCAAAGACAAAACCATTAAATTTTTCACCTTCCCGTGATTTCTGAAGTGGGTAGACAACAATGTTCTGTAACTGAATGTATCGATTCTGAAACCGTTCATATAAAGGTTATGGTATATTATATTTATTCGCAAACAAAAAAATTTTGATATACAAAAACTGATAACCGTTTCATAATGTATACCGCTTATAAAGCATAAGTCAGTGTGTATATTTTATTTTGTTTTATAATATTATAAGATAATGTTTGATGGCTTAAAGGCGACTTACAGTGGTACTCAGGACCTCCAGTGTCAGTATCACATTACAACCAATTTGATTAAATAATTTTTGCAAGATTCCTCCCTCCATGTCTTCCATCACTTTCTCTTTACCTCGCATTATACTTGACTACTGAGTCTATGCCAGCACACCACCGACTACTGAGTCTAGGCCAGCACACCACCGGCTACTGAGTCTATGCCAGCACACCACCGGCTACTGAGTTTATGCCAGCACACCACCGGCTACTGAGTCTATGCCAGCACACCACCGACTACTGAGTCTATGCCAGCACACCACCGACTACTGAGTCTATGCCAGCACACCACCGGCTACTGAGTCTATGCCAGCACACCACCGGCTACTGAGTCTATGCCAGCACACTACCGGCTACTGAGTCTATGCCAGCACACCACCGACTACTGAGTCTATGCCAGCACACCACCGACTACTGAGTCTATGCCAGCACACCACCGGCTACTGAGTCTATGCCAGCACACTACCGGCTACTGAGTCTATGCCAGCACACCACCGACTACTGAGTCTATGCCAGCACACCACCGACTACTGAGTCTATGCCAGCAAACCACCGACTACTGAGTCTAGGCCAGCACACCACCGACTACTGAGTCTAGGCCAGCACACCACCGACTACTGAGTCTAGGCCAGCACACCACCGACTACTGAGTCTATGCCAGCACACCACCGACTACTGAGTCTATGCCAGCACACCACCGACTACTGAGTCTATGCCAGCACACCACCGACTACTGAGTCTATGCCAGCACACCACCGACTACTGAGTCTAGGCCAGCACACCACCGACTACTAAGTCTATGCCAGCACACCACCGACTACTGAGTCTATGCCAGCACACCACCGACTACTGAGTCTATGCCAGCACACCACCGACTACTGAGTCTATGCCAGCACACCACCGACTACTGAGTCTATGCCAGCACACCACCGACTGAGTCTATGCCAGCACACCACCGACTACTGAGTCTATGCCAGCACACCACCGACTACTAAGGATTGTAAAGAGTCTGACAACCACATAATAGTTACTGAGAATACTGTAGCATGTGACGGAGAATGTTTGATTTTTATTACTGAGGCTACAGCAGCACATCATATGACGTTGCAGAATGTGCAGTGCATATCGACCCCGTGTTTCCTATCACAAAATCGTACAGCAACGCGAAGAATACCCGAGAAAAATTTATCAAAATAAAAAGCCACCAGGGAACTATACGGCCAGAATTTTGAACTTAAGACAGACAGCTGGAGGCCTTAACTAGCGTCAGAATATTTATATAGTCATATGTTTTGTCTCGAGTCATCGCAGAGGAGGCAAGGAAACCATTTCAAAACCCCAATACAGTTTTTAAGTACTTTATAAAAACCGCAATTAAAAAGCTATTAGGCAGATATTTACCCGTGACATACCGATGACATGTTTCGAGAGTTTTCATACTCAAGCGGCCCGGCCTGTGGCCGGGATCTATACATAATATAGCTCTACCCTGTAAGCCAGGAACTATACATGCTATAGCTCTACCCTGTAGGCCAGGAACTATGCATGATACAGCTCTACCCTGTAGGCCAGGAACTATACATGCTATAGCTCTACCCTGCAGGCCAGGAACTATACGTGATATAGCTCTACCCCGTGGGCCAGGATCTATACATGATATAGCTTTACCCTGTGGGCCAGGATCTATACATGATATACTGTAGCTCTACCCTGTAGACCAGGATCTATACATGATATAGCTGTACCCTGTAGGCCAGAAACTATACATGATATAGCTCTACCCTGTAGACCAGGATGTACACATGATATAGCTCTACTCTGTAGGCCAGGAACTATACATGATATAGATCTTTGCTTCTGTCATGTCATTCTTAGGTCCAGGATGTAGATGGAATACTACGAACTAAAATAAAAGGCACGTTGTAGAGCTCTACACAGAGCAAAACAGTGTCCCAATCATAGATTTTAGAGTGGTGTCTCTTCAGTTCCCCAGCCCAGTTTAAAATGTACACTAAATTTGAAAGCACACGACTGATATTGAACAAAAACCATTTAGAAATATATTATTAATTAAAAAGCCTAATGAGCTACAAGGCTGTACAATGTTTCATACATTTACATATTTTAAAGCCATTTTGTGAGAACAATTAATATATTTGACAAAAAATCTGCACTTTTTTTCGTCTTATGTCCCTTAAACAAACAAGACAAACTGAAGGAGAAAGAAAAAGGAGAAATAAGAGAAAAAACAGCATTTACAGGCGCGTGAACTATCAGGAATCTTCAGAGAAGTTTTCCACACTGGTAACTTCCGACGCAGACCGCAAAAAAAAATGTTACCATCTCTCCTGACGCCTCTGATGTATTAATATTCAGCGTTTCTTAATTAATTCACCGTCGGAGAGAAATCTTTCCTATGTACAAAACTCCCCCGGCTGCAAAAGACCAAAATTCTCAGGCAGAGAGGAGAGCAGGACAAGATAGGTGCAGCAGAGCACCAGCTCTTCCTAGAGATAAGACGTTGTGTAAAGAGAAGCGAGTTTTTCAACCCAGGCCAAGTACGACACGTAGCTGCTCCCACGCCATAATAAATTTGTTCTCGCGCAACTGATTATTATTATTTACAGAGCTGTTAACTTGGGCCAAAAGAAAATACAACTTACCTATTCCCCCGCCCCCTTCCTCGAGCACCTATGTTAGTGGGGGGGAAGAATACACCTCTACTTGCCGCTGGAAAGTGACACTACACTCATCTGTGTTGAGGTTTAGTGTTCCTGATTAGTGCTACCACCATTTTTTTTATATATTATGACTTTGAATAAAAGTTTGAATCATCCAAAGCTTCCATATCAGAATTATAAAAAAATTCCTGCAAGAAATAAAGCGCTTCCATAGGATACTTAAATGACTAGATTTCTGATTTTCTCCCGAGTCTCCCTTCACTTGTTTTTTTTTCCCTCAGCGAGGTAAAAATTGTAATATTTTGGGAGGGCTCCAATAATTAGGATTAATTTTCAAAAGTCTCCAGCATAATTGGAAGTTTGTGATGGGCTAAATATTCATCATTTATCGAGGTTAAGAAGTGCATCCTTCTCACTCACTTTCCTTAATATTTACACAAATAACCCGCACATAGGAGGACCTTATGACGACGTTTCTGTCCGACTTGGACCATTTACAAAGTCACAGTCCTATGTGCGGGTTATTTGTGTATTGTTCCAGTCATGGTATTGTTCCTCTTTATTCTGTCTTAATTAATATTTACAGTTCAATATTATTGTGTGTTCAGTCATGATTTTAACAATGACTTTCTTAGATAGGGTCGCGGGGGCGTTGACCCCCGAAACACTCACCAGGTATACCCTAAGGGTCATACAACGCCTGTGGAATGAGAAAAGATACGTGTTCATCAAGTTTAATCCGAGGAAACCTAGTAGCAGTTCCGATATTTACAAACCACTTTCCATCGATCTAAGAGCTCTTCACCATAAAAACATCCCCCTTAACTTTAAGTTTAAAAAAATCTCTCTTCTTATCACTATTTCAAAGCTTAAGATAATTGTGAGGACGGTGGTGTGTGTCGCCTCACAGACCATTCCTGGAAACTTATTTAAAAACTGGAGTAATAACCATGATCTGTTTGAATTTCCACGTGACTTGGTCCACCTGGTGTATCTTACATGGATTTTAGAGCAGTCTGTGCCATAAGTCGTTTTAGGTGGAATGAGGCATAATCTATGTCGTACTACCAACAAGCAAATGTGGATAACCACTCAAGGATGCACAATATGCCTACTATTTACACAGCGTTTCCCTTTAGGAGAACCTATTTAGAGCGAAACGTTATCAGTACGAAGGTTTGATCTACACATTTCCTGTGCATATTGGTATTACTCTAACTCCGATAGACTTCGAAAAAGCCATTGACAACATACCCATGCACTCAGCCCCGGGCCCAGACTCGTGGAACTCTGTTTTCATTAAAACTGCAAGAAACCCCTCTCGCATGCCCTAAGTACACTATGGAGGAGGAGCTTGGACATGGGTGAAATTCCACAGTCACTTAAAACAACGGATATAGCCCCACTCCATAAAGGTGGCAGCAAAGCATTAGCTAAGAACTATGGACCAATAGCTCTGACGTCCCACATCATAAAAATCTTTGAAAGAGTGCTAAGAAGCAGGTTTGTAAATCACCTGGATTCCCAAAATCTGTACAATCCAGAGCAACATGGGTTCAGGGCAGGTCGCTCCTGCCTCTCACAACTACTGAATCACTATGATATGGCCTTAGATACACTGGAAGAAAATCAGAATGCAGATGTAATATACACAGACTTTGCAAAAGCGTTTGACAAATGCGATCATGGCGTAATAGCGCACAAAATACGTGCTAAAGGAATAACTGGGAAAGTGGGGAGATGGAACTTCAACTTCCTAACAAATCGAACACAAAGAGTAGTGGTCAACAGAGTTAAATCGGAGGCTGCCATACTGAAGAGCTCTGTTCCACAAGGCACAGTACTCGCCCCCATCTTATTCCTCATCCTCATATCAGACAGACATAGATATACACCACAGCACCGTATCATTCTTTGCGGATGATACTAGGATCTGCATGAGGCTGTCATCTGCTGAGGACGTGGTTAACCTCCAAGAAGATATAAACAAAGTTTTCCAGTGGGCAACGGAAAACAAAATGATGTTCAATGAGGACAAATTCCAACTACTCCGTTATGGAAAACTGGAGGAGATAATAACTAGAACAAAGTATACTACAGACTCTGGCCATACAATAGAGCGGAAAAATAATGTAAGGGACCTGGGAGTAGTAATGTCTGAGGATCTCACTTTCAAGTGTCACAACAGTGCCACGATGATCACAAGTGCAAAGAAAATGATAGGATGGATAATGAGAACGTTCAAAACGAGAGATGCCAAGCCAATGATGATCCTTTTCAAATCACTTGTTCTCTCTAGGCTGGAGTACTGCTGTACATTAACATCTCTATTCAAAGCAGGTGAAATTGCAGATCTAGAGAGTGTACAGAGATCCTTTACTGCACGTATAAGTTCTGTCAAGCATCTTAACTACTGGGAACGCTTGGAAGCACTTGACTTGTACTCTTTGGAATGCAGGAGAGATATATCATAATCTACACTTGGAAAACCCTGGAAGGAATGGTCTCGAATCTGCACACAGAAATCACTCCCTACGAAAGTAAGGGGTGCCATTGGTAGACTATGAGAAAACACCATAAGTGTCCGGGGCCCAAGACTTTTCAACAGCCTCCCATCAAGCATTAGGGGAATTGCCAATAAACCCCTGGCTGCCTTCAAGAGAGAGCTGGACAGATACCTATAGTCAGTGCCGGATCAGCCGGGCTGTGGCTCGTACGTTGGACTGCGTGCGGCCAGCAGTAACAGCCTGATTGATCACGCCCTGATCTACCGGGAGGCCTGGTCATGGACCGGGCCGCGGGGGCGTTGATCCCCGAAATAACCTCCAGGTATTCCTGTGTCAGACCGTCCAGCCAACAACAAACCATTGAGTCCACTCAGACCAATACTAGGCATCTCAACTTTCATCTCGCATTATCTCCAACCATAAAATACACTTCCGCACCTCTCCCACTCCTCCCTCTATCCCATCCATTACCTCTCCCACTGTCCCATCCTTTACTCCTCCCACTCCCTCCCAACCAACACGATTTCCTACCTATGACTACAAATGTGACTTAGACATCCATAAACTGAATACAAGTTGGATTTATCACACGTCTTATAATCCTCTAAGCTTCCACATCCTAACTTCAGGTTTTTAACTAAATATATAGCTATATATAGACATAAATCCATCCAGCCTCCATGTGAACCCCCCCCCTTATTCTATATACAATAAATTGTTTAATATTATTTAGAATATACGCATTTAAATTATATTGAGGCTATTTAGAGGATCTAGATTATTAATACTACCACAGAGAAGAATGAATTAATATATTCTATTATTGATGGTGTACAATACAGACAAGTTGATGAATAATACAGGTGCAACACCCGAAAATCTTTACTGTTGAAAATTTTCGCCTGCCCAACAGGCTTCGTCAGTCGAGTACAACACTGAAAACAACAACAACAACAGCGGCGGCGGCGGCGCGAGCACGCAGCAGCAGAGCAGCAGCAGCACAGCAGCACACCACCAGCAGCAGCAGCAGCAGCAGCAGCAGCAGCAGCAGCAGCAACCAGCCAGCAGCAGCACCACAGCAGCAGCAGCAGCAGCAGCAGTCGTGCATCAGTCCAACACTACGGCGGAGGCAAAGCACAGGCTAAACAAGGCGCAAAGTCTAGCTAGAGCACTGTGTCAGCCAACCGTTCATGATAAAGTCATAAGTCGGAAAACCGTGAATAAATGAAAAAACAAGTGTATATACTGAGATACACGCTTCTCGCTGTATTATATCTTCCTTTCATTACGATATTATGAGATATTGTTATTGTTGATGTAGAAATCAGCTGTGTCAGAGGCAATGTTGTCAGTTATAATACGAGTCGACGTTAACATGTCCTCCACACCTGAGCAACCAAGTATGGTTTCCCACTATTTATGCGACACTGATGTCTTCCGAGCTTCATACTTATAATTATAACCATAATATTTAAAGGGGTGGACCGGAAGCCCTCGGTCAGATGACCAAAAACTCCAGCTGTGGGTCATTATATAACCAAGACCCGCGTCAGGAAACACTTGTCCTGTTTCCTGACAAACTTGACTTTCTTCGCTGCCAGACATTACTCTACCGTTTATGGAATTTGGTTTAATGGTGGTTAGCTGTATGTAAATGGAGGTTAATTAATGTTAGGTTAATATTAGATTAACCTAAACGATACCACGGGTGGGGATTGAACTCGTGGCCCAGTGGCTTACGCTCTGACCTGGAGTTTTACAACTCACTCTCCACGAGCTCAATCCCGCCCGTGGTACAATTTATTTGCAATCGTGTCAATTTAGATTAACCTAGCCTGTACTAATGCAGAATTTTGGTGTCGATCATCATACGCAGTTTTAAGAAGGGGTACAACATGCGCACGCGGCAAGAAGTTTGTGAAATCATTTAAGTTAGGTGGCGGGGCCAGGAGCAGTGATTCAACCCCCACAAGTACAAATAAGTTGAATATGTGTGTGTGTGGTTGTGTGTGTGTGTGTGTGTGTGTGTGTGTGTATAACCTCTCCCTTAACGGGATTAAATGTATGCATATAGCTACAGAAACCTGTGGATACATAATGAAAACCCCCTATCTGTATTTTCTTCCTTCTTTCATTCCCCTTTTCTCCAATTTGGTTTTCCCCTCCCCCTTTCTCTCTCTCTCTCTCTCTGTCTCTCTCTCTCTCTCTCTCTCTCTCTCTCTCTCTCTCTGCCAGGGCTTTTACAGGGTAAAGTTAAGAGTTCCTACCTATATTTATAAGTTAAGAGCTGTTACCTACCTCAGGTCATTTAAAAGCTTTATCTCTTTCTCTCCCCACTCACTCCTCCCTCCCTCCCTCCCTCCCTCCCTCCCTCCCTCCCTCCCTCTCTCCTCTCTCCCTCTCTCTCCCTTAAGGAAGGTTCCTTGATGCTGGTGAGGGGCTCTTGATCTAGGGAACTGGATCTGTGCTCCAGTTCCCTGAATTAACCCTGAATACCTTCCATCCCCCCCACAGGCGCTGTATAATCCTACGGATTTAGCACTTCCCCCTTGATTATAATAATAATAATAATAATTCTCTCTCTCTCTCTTCTCTCTCTCTCTCTCCCTGCCGACGCACCATCACAAGGAGAATTACATCGCTTGAAGTCTAAAGTCTCGACCATAGCAATAAAAGGCCAGACAGTAAATTTACCTAGGTTCTACAGCACCAGGAAAGCCTTGGGACACTCAGATACAATATGTAAACCTTAAATTTGGCTTCAACATTCCCCTCTGATCCCATACCGACATTTATCGGCACACACGATTAAGTTTTCTCCGCTTTCAAATGGAGGATACAAGTGAAGTGTAATATATTGAGAAGGGAAGTAAGTAGTACGGGAGGAAATGTTATGATGGTATTAGTGTGTGTGTGTGTGTGTGTGTGTGTGTGTGTGTGGTGTGTGTGTGTGTGTGTGTGTGTGTGTGTGTGTGTGTGTGTGTGTGTGTGTGCACTCAACGTGCCTGGTACACACCACACACAAACACATACATCACAAACACCACAACAAACACTACAAACAACACACTACAAACACAGCTACAAACACACAGTCTTGAATATTAACAAACCCGTCTTTTAGCCAGTGGAACTTTTGTTTAATTATAAGATAAATTTACCCCTGTATATTTTAGCACTGTCAGAGATCTCTGAATAAAACATGTACACTGAAATACATCCCTGGAAATTAAACAAGGCAGAGAGCAAACACTACTGCTGGGGGAGGGGGAAAAGAGATTTTGGAGGAGGGGAGGAAAAGGGTTGCTTTGTGGGGAGGTGGGGGTAGTGCTGGCAAAAAAGGGAGGGGTGAATGTTCCCACACAAGATCTTGCCCGCTTTCAAACAATTCTTACTTATTCTTGTATTTCTGGTAGACAATATCGAGAGATAGATGAATTAAGACACGTGTGAAACCTTGAGATTCACACGTGTGAGGACGTGTGGGGACGTATCGCCCACCAGTAGCTTTTATCTGTCCAATATAGAATAAACAGTGAGAGACGTGAAGAGGTGATATAAGGTGGTCAGTCCCTCAGCCTTGATGGATGTTCGGTCCTTTGATAGGTGGTCAGTCCCTCAGCCTTGATGGATGTTCGGTCCTCTGATAGGTGGTCAGTCGCTCAGCCTTGATGGATGTTCAGTCCTTTGATAGGTAGTCAGTCGCTCAGCCTTGATGGATGTTCAGTCCTTTGATAGGTGGTCAGTCTCTCAGCTTCGATGGATGTTCAGTCCTTTGATAGGTAGTCAGTCCCTCAGCCTTGACAGGTGGCGGTCAGCCCCTCAGCCTTGACAGGTGGCAGTCAGCCCCTCAGCCTTGACAGAAGGTGGTCAGTCCCTCAGCCTTGACAGAAGGTGGTCAGTCCCTCAGCCTTGACAGAAGGTGGTCAGCCCCTCAGCCTTGACAGAAGGTGGTCAGCCCCTCAGCCTTGACAGGTTGTCATTCTCTCAGCCTTGACAGAACGTGGTCAGTCCCTCAGCCTTGACAGAAGGTCTGTCCCTCAGCCTTGACAGGTGGTCTGTCCCTCAGCCTTGACAGGTGGTGGTCTGTCCCTCAGCCTTGACAGGTGGTCTGTCCCTCAGCCTTGACAGGTGATCAATCCCTCAGCCTTGACAGAAGGTAGTCAGACCCTCATCCTTGACAGGTGGACAGTCCCTCAGCCTTGACAGAAGGTGGTCAGTCCCTCAGCCTTGACAGAAAGTGGTCTGTCCCTCAGCCTTGACAGAAAGTGGTCTGTCCCTCAGCCTTGACAGAAAGTGGTCTGTCCCTCAGCCTTGACAGGTGGTCTGTCCCTCAGCCTTGACAGGTGGTCAATCCCTCAGCCTTGACAGAAGGTAGTCAGACCCTCAGCCTTGACAGGTGGTCAGTCTCTCAGCCTTAACAGAAGGTGGTTAGTCCCTCAGACTTGACAGACGGTAGTCTGTCCCTCTGGGAACTCTCGCAGCACACTACCGAAGTTCCTACTATACAGAACAGGGTAGCACTACAGTGCGGATGTGGGGGTGTTAAAGGATAGTTAGAGGATGTTAAACGGTAGTTAGGGGGATGTTAAAAGTTAGTTAGGTAGGGCGGTGTTAAACGGTAGTTAGGTAGGGGTGCTAAACGGCAGCTAGGTAGGGGGGTGTTAAACGGTAGTTAGGTAGGGGGGTGTTAAACGGTAGGTAGGTTGAAGGGTTTTAAACGGTAGGTAGTGGGGTGTCAAACGGTAGTTACGTAGAGGGGTGTTAAGCAGTAGTTAGGTAGCGGGGGTGTTAAACGGTAGTTAGGGGGTAAAAGTTGTTGGTGGGATGACAAAAGGTCAGTAAACCCTGGCTTAAGCCGCTCCGGCCCCCACTGATGCTATATTAAAGGCTGACTTCCTGCCAGCTATATTACCCACAAGACGAGCCGGATGCTAGACCGTCCTGCGGGCTATATTTTCACAGTGAAAATTACATTCACGGGGAAGCGCCAAACTCGCAAGTCATAGAGCTCTTGGAGAAAGGGAGTTGATCAGGCTTGTTCAGATGAACAGGAAAGGTTGCTCACATTCCTGGGATCAAGAGCCTCTCGTCAATATTAAGGCAATGAAAATCGGTTCGTTGGTTAATGGGGTTTTAAAGCCAGTAACTCCCAGTCACACAACCACTAACTCCCAGTCACACAACCACTAACTCCCAGTCACACAACCACTAACTCCCAGTCACACAACCACTAACTCCCAGTCACACAACCACTAACTCCCAGTCACACAACCACTAACTCACAGTCACACAACCACTAACTCACAGTCACACAACCACTAACTCCCAGTCACACAACACTAACTCCCAGTCACACAACCACTAACTCCCAGTCACACAACCACTAACTCCCAGTCACACAACCACTAACTCCCAGTCACACAACCACTAACTCACAGTCACACAACCACTAACTCACAGTCACACAACCACTAACTCACAGTCACACAACCACTAACTCACAGTCACACAACCACTAACTCCCTATTTTACACAATCATATATAAACTTTATTTACTCCTGTAAACTTTAGTCTTTTTTAGGGTTAACTAAAAGGAAAAATACTCTAGACCATCATTTACTGATGGAATTTTTGTGTAGCGATGATGATAGGTGGCGCAGCTGGAGTCCCGGTAATGCTGGCCAGATAGGGACTGTAGCAGTACTGAAAGGTATTTGTTCCATCGTTTGTATAATAACATTCCGGGATGCTTGTTGAATGTGGTGGTAGTTGTGGTTGACGTTTGTGGTGGTAGTTGTGGTTGACGCTTGTGGTGGTAGTTGTGGTTGACGTTTGTGGTGGTAGTTGTGGTTGACGCTTGTGGTGGTAGTTGTGGTTGACGCTTGTGGTGGTAGTTGTGGTTGACGTTTCTGGTGGTAGTTGTGGTTGACGCTTGTGGTGGTAGTTGTGGTTGACGCTTGTGGTGGTATTTGTGGTTGACGTTTGTGGTGGTAGTTGTGGTTGACGCTTGTGGTGGTAGTTGTGGTTGACGCTTGTGGTGGTTTGTTGTGGTTGACGTTTGTGGTGGTAGTTGTGGTTGATGATTGTGGTTGTAGTTGTGATGTGGCGCTGTAGTTGTGGTGGATGCTTATAGTGATGGTTGTGGTGGTGCTGGCAGTGATGTGGGGTTGTGGTTGATGCTTATGGTGGTGGTTGTGGTGCTGGCAGTGATGTGGGGTTGTGGTTGATGCTTATGGTGGTGGTTGTGGTGCTGGCAGTGATGTGGGGTTGTGATTGATGCTTATGGTGGTGGTTGTGGTGCTGGCAGTGATGTGGGGTTGTGGTTGATGCTTATGGTGGTGGTTGTGGTGCTGGCAGTGATGTGGGGTTGGGGGTTGATGCTTATGGTGGTGGTTGTGGTGCTGGCAGTGATGTGGGGTTGTGATGTTGTAACTGTTGCTTGTTCCCTGTTGTAACTGTTGCTTGTTCCCTGTTGTAACTGTTGCTTGTTCCCTGTTGTAACTGTTGCTTGTTCCCTGTTGTAACTGTTGCTTGTTCCCTGTTGTAACTGTTGCTTGTTCCCTGTTGTAACTGTTGCTTGCTCCCTGTTGTAACTGTTGCTTGCTCCCTGTTGTAACTGTTGCTTGTTCACTGTTGTAACTGTTGCTTGTTCCCTGTTGTAACTGTTGCTTGTTCCCTGTTGTAACTGTTGCTTGTTCCCTGTTGTAACTGTTGCTTGTTCCTGTTGTAACTGTTGCTTGCTCCCCTGTTGTACAGTTGCTTGTTCCCTGTTGTAACTGTTGCTTGTTCCTGTTGTAAAATGTTGCTTGTTCACTGTTGTAACTGTTGCTTGTTTCCTGTTGTAACTGTTGCTTGTTCCCTGTTGTAACTGTTGCTTGTTCCCTGTTGTAACTGTTGCTTCCTCCCTGTTGTAACTGTTGCTTGTTCACTGTTGTAACTGTTGCTTGTTCCCTGTTGTAACTGTTGCTTGTTCCCTGTTGTAACTGTTGCTTGTTCCCTGTTGTAACTGTTGCTTGTTCCCTGTTGTAACTGTTGCTTGTTCCCTGGTGTAACTGTTGCTTGCTCCCTGTTGTAACTGTTGCTTGCTCCCTGTTGTAACTGCCATGTGTTCTCTGTTGTAACTCTTGCTTGCTCCCTGTTGTAACTATTGTTTGCTCCCTGTTGTAACTGCCGTGTGTTCTCTGTTGTAACTGTCGTGTGTTCTCTGTTACAACAGGGTGCAAGAAACAGTTACAACAGAGAACACGCGACAGTTACAACAGAACACACGACAGTTACAACAGGGTGCAAGCAACAGTTACAACTGTCGTGTGTTCTCTGTTGTAACTGTCGCGTGTTCTCTGTTGTAACTGTTGCTTGCGCCCTGTTGTAACTGGTGCTTGCTCCCTGTTGTAACTGTTGCTTGCTCCCTGTTGTAACTGTTGCTTGCTCCCTGTTTTAACTGTTGCTTGCTCCCTGTTGTAACTGTCGTGTGTTCTCTGTTGTAACTGTCGTGTGTTCTCTGTTGTAACTGTCGTATGTTTTCTGTTGTAACTGTCGAATGTTTTCTGTTGTAACTATCGTGTGTTCTCTGTTGTAACTATCATGTGTTCTCTGTTTTAACTGTGTTCTCTGTTGTAACTATCGTGTGTTCTCTGTTGTAACTATCATGTGTTCTCTGTTTTAACTGTGTTCTCTGTTGTAACTATCGTGTGTTCTCTGTTGTAACTATCATGTGTTCTCTGTTTTAACTGTGTTCTCTGTTGTAACTATCGTGTGTTCTCTGTTGTAACTATCGTGTGTTCTCTGTTGTAACTATCGTGTGTTCTCTGTTGTAACTATCGTGTGTTCTCTGTTGTAACTATCGTGTGTTCTCTGTTGTAAACTATCGTGTGTTCTCTGTTGTAACTATCGTGTGTTCTCTGTTATAACTATCGTGTGTTCTCTGTTGTAACTATCGTGTGTTCTCTGTTGTAACTATCGTGTGTTCTCTGTTGTAACTATCGTGTGTTCACCGTTGTGGTTTTTGATATTTTCTCGTAATTTTTTTTTTTAATTTCGCTGCTTGCCACTGTTTTTTAAAACTGTGTATGAACGAAGAGAAAATTATTTAGCGGGTTGCGTTATGTCCATGTTGAATGTCGGGAATAATTTACAGCGGACTCTTGTCGCTGGACGTGTAGTGTATTTACTGGCTTGGTTACCACGGGGTGGGGATGACAGAGGTCCCTAAAGGCACCTCGGTAATAAATACCATGTTCGGTACCTCTCTTTGATATTTACGTGTTGCACACAAGTCTTATTCATGTATTTGGGAGTTTTTAAATCAAGATAATAATTTACTATGTACAGTCCTACGAACTTCATATTCGTTAAGGTATTTGGGCAATACTGTCTGTGGATGAGACAGGATATTGTGGGCGTGTTGTGGGGCCAGGTCCAGTGGTGGGGGTCAGGTCTAGTGGTGTGGGTTAGGTGGAATGGTGGGGGGCAGGTCCAGTGGTGTGTGTCAGGTGGAATGGTGTGGGTCAGGTGGAATGGTGTGGGTCAGGTGGAATGGTGTGGGTCAGGTGGAATGGTGGGGGTCAGGTGGAATGGTGTGGGTCAGGTGGAATGGTGTGGGTCAGGTGGAATGGTGTGGGTCAGGTGGAATGGTGTGGGTCAGGTGGGATGTTGTGGGTCAGGTGGAATGGTGTGGGTCAGGTCCAATGGTGTGGGTCAGGTCCAATGGTGTGGGTCAAGTCCAGTAGTGTGAGCCAGGTCGTAGTATGGATCAGGTTCAGTAATGTGGGCCAGGTCGTAGTGTGGATCAGTTCCAGTAGTACGAGCCAGGTCCTTGTGTGGATCAGGTCCAGTAGTATGAGCCAGGTCGTAGCGTGGATCAGGTCCAGTAGTGTGCGCCAGGTCGAAGTGTGCATCAGTTCCAGTAGTATAAGCCAGGTCGTAGCGTGGATCAGGTCCAGTAGTGTGAGCCAGGTCACCTAAGAGCTGCAATGCTTCGCATGCAGGCAGCTCTGAGTGACTGGAAATGCTGAACCCGTGTAAAGCCTTAGGTCAAAGACCAGACCCATGGAAACGAGTTTCTTGCCTGCATGAAATCCTGCGACCATACAGAAAGATCAGGGTCCGGGTTAGGGCCATGAATACATCAAGTGCCAGGGCCACCGTTTAGAAAACGTGAATTTATTCAGACTTTAAAAAATAAAAGACTGAGGTGACTTAATACTAGCACTGAAAACTCTCCAGAGGAATAAAGAGGAATAAATCGCAGAGAAAGACTTTACTTTTAGACTATTGTAGTTTAAGATCGCGCTTTATTATTTATCCTAGAGCTTAATAAAGCACAACGTGCTTTATTAAGCACGTGGTCCAAGTCTTGCCCTAAAGTACAAGACTTTACATCCCGGCTTGTAATGTGAATGAGAAATAAAGCTAGCTTTACACTTCCTATTATCATACACAAAACGGTAGATGAATGGGGCACTTGTCCAACACTTGGGTACCGTTACTATCGAAACCTTTCCGCCAGCCAGGGGTTTCCTCAGTCCAATACAGCCACTGGCTGTATTGGACTATACTGGTTTAGTAAACCTGTCGGTTTATTAAACCAGTTACCCACAACACATTCGGGTAGTAGAAAACTGTTATTGTATCCAATTTGTTAAATTAAAAATAAATACCTCAAGTGGGGATCTCCAGCGGCATGATAACATTGATTCAAGAGAATACTTGAATATTCGAGGAAATATTACCCGTATACTTGAATATTCAAGGGAATATTACCCGTATACTTGAATATTCAAGGGAATATTACCCGTATACTTGAATATTCAAGGGAATATTATCTGTATACTTGAATATTCAAGGGAATATTACCCGTATACTTGAATATTCAAGGGAATATTACCCGTATACTTGAATATTCAAGGGAATATTACCCGTATACTTGAATATTCAAGGGAATATTACCCGTATACTTGAATATTCAAGGGAATATTATCTGTATACTTGAATATTCAAGGGAATATTACCCGTTACTTGAATATTCAAGGGAAATATTATCCTGTATACTTGAATATTCAAGGAAATATTACCCGTATACTTGAATATTCAAGGAAATATTACCCGTATACTTGAATATTCAAGGAAATATTACCCGTATACTTGAATATTCAAGGAATATTACTGTATACTTGAATATTCAAGGAAATATTACCCGTATACTTGAATATTCAAGGAATATTACCCGTATACTTGAATATTCAAGGATTATTACCCGTATACTTGAATATTCAAGGGAATATTACGTATACTTGAATATTCAAGGGAATATTACCCGTATACTTGAATATTCAAGGGAATATTACCCGTATACTTGAATATTCAAGGGAATATTATCCGTATACTTGAATATTCGAGGAAATATTACCCGTATACTTGAATATTCGAGGAAATATTACCCGTATACTTGAATATTCAAGGAAATATTACCCGTATACTTGAATATTCAAAGAAATATTACCCGTATACTTGAATATTCAAGGAAATATTACCCGTATACTTGAATATTCAAAGAAATATTACCCGTATACTTGAATATTCAAGAAAATATTACCCGTATACTTGAATATTAAAGGGAATATTACCCGTATACTTGAATATTCAAAGAAATATTACCCGTATACTTGACTATTCAAGGGAATATTACCCGTATACTTGAATATTCAAGGGAATATTACCCGTATACTTGAATATTCAAGGGAATATTACCTGTATACTTGAATATCAAAGGAATATTACCCGTATACTGATATTCAAGGGAATATTCCCGTATACTTGAATATTAAGGGAATATTACCTTATTTTAACTATTCAAGGGAATAATACCCGATTTTAATATTCAAGGAATTTACCCGTATACTTGAAATTTCAAGGGAATATTACCCGGTATACTTGATATTCAAGGAAATTACTGTATACTTGACTAATCAAGGATATTTCCCGTATACTTGAATAATCAGTGGAATAATTTACCTTATGGTTACTTGAATGTTATTCAAGGGAATATTACCCGTATACTGGTGAATATTCCAAGGGAATATACCTGGATACTTTGAATTTCAAGTCGGAATATTACCCGTATACTTGAATATTCAAGGGAATATTACCTGTATACTTGAATATTCAAGGGAATATTACCCGCATCAATGGTTTTATAAACAGAGAATAAGAAGCTTCTGTTTAAACAAGGGAAATAAAATTCTCGCGCGTCGAGTACATTTATAGAATAAATTGGCAGAATTAATAATATTTCACTTTTTTTTAACTAAATGTGGAAAATGCATTTTAATAAAAAATTTCGCAGTATCAGTGAGAATTTTGAGAGAGAAATAGCTGGAGTATCTTGTGTAACTTAGACCGATGAATACTCGACTCAAACAAGTGACTTTTGCTTACTTCGTGCTACAGTTGACAAGGGGGTAAAAATAACTTCGTTTGAGTTCCAGAGTTTCGCCTTTGATGTGTTAGGTTAGGTAAGGTCTGTCAGGAAGCAGGACAAGTTTTGATGCATATATCTTGGCCTTCATGGGTAGAAACCTAAGCCACCATACAGGAGCAAGACGCTGCAGAACATGCTATTGCCGAGATGTTTCGCTCTGTGTAGAGTTTTATAAAGACATGAAACTACACAGATCTAAACGTTGTCGTAATAAAAGCTCGTTTTAGCCATTTATTTTTTTTCACTATTATCTGCACTACGCTACTTAGATCCAACATCAACAAAAGTCGTGTCCACAATGTGGGAATGAACTCTCCTTAATGCTCAACGAGTCGTGGAATGCCCAGCATGCCACCAAGGATGTGGGCGTCGCATGTGTAGTCCCCAACCTGACGTACTGACACCATCCCTTAGTAATGAAATAATTGGAATGCGCTATGTAACGTGGACACGAATATTACACCGGTGCCGGCATGTTCGGAATGAATTTTTTTCCATTTGCATTCGCTAAATTCTTTGAATTCTTCGTTAAACCTTCGCAGCTGTACTGAATAATTTACCTTCTGAAAAGTTTAAGAAAGACCTCAGGCTCTCTCGCTCTCAACCTTCATCTTCCTTTTTTATATGCCTTCCGAAGTGTCAGCTCCTGAAGACGGCCTTATGCAACCGAAAGGCCTAGAACTGTTCGTTATTCTAAATCTTACCCATGGCTCTGTTCCATTATAATATATATATATATATATATATATATATATATATATATATATATATTATATATAATATATATTATAAAGGAACAAACTCAGAAGATATATATTTTGGTCCACTACACACACACACACACGCCTGTGACGAGCGGGGTTCCACAGGGGTCAGTCCTAGGACCAATGCTGTTTTTGCTATATGTGAATGACATGACGGAAGGGATAGACTGAGAAGTGTCCCTGTTTGTAGATGATGTGAACTTAATGAAGAGAATTAAATCGGATGAGAATAGGCAGGACTACAGAGAGACCTGGACAGGCTGCAAGCCTGGTCCAGCAACCGGCTCCCTGAATTTAACCCTGCCATATGCAACGTCGGGGAAGTGCAAAGACCGCAGATAGAGTACAGCTAGGTGGCAAAAGACTGCAAACCTCACTCAAGGAAAAGGATCTTGGAATGAGTATAATACCGAGCATATCTCCTGAGGCACACATCAAGCAGATAACTGCTGGAGTATATGGGTGCCTGGCAAACTTGAGAATAGTGTTACGATTTCGCAGTAAGGAATCGTTCAAGACTCTGTACATCAAACGTCAGGCCTATACTGGAATATGCAGCACCAGTTTGGAACCCACACCTGGCCAAGCACCTCAAGAAAATAGACAAAGTGCAAAGGTTTGCAGCAAGACTAGTTCCAGAGCTAAGGGTAATGTCCTACCAAGAAAGGTTAAGGGAAATCGGCCTGATGGCACTGGAGGACAGGAGGGTCAGGGGAGACATGATAACGACATACAAAATACTGCGAGGAATTAACAAGGTGGATAGAGACAAGATGTTCCAGAGATGGGACACAAACAAGGGGTCACAGTTGGAGCTGAGGACTCAGACGAGTCAAAGAGATGTTAGGAAGTATTTCTTTAGTCATAGAGTTGTCATGAAGTGGAACAGTCTGGCAAGTGACATAGTGGAGGCAGGAACCATACATAGTTTTAAGACGAGGTATGATATAGCTCATGGAGCAGGGAGAGGACCCAGTAGTGATCAGCGAAGAGGTAGGGCCAGGAGTTATAACTCGACCCTTGCAACCACAAATAGGTGATCATATACACACACAAACACACACATACTCAAAATACATGAGTGACTGAATATTTCGATTTCCAACTGAAAAAGATATCAAAACGTCATCCCAGAAAGCAGGACAACAGAGGGGCTCTTCATCAGTCCCAGCGAAAAAAAAAAAAGGAAAAAATTACAAGAATTACAAGGTAACTTAGATGAGAGAGTAGGTCGGAACATTGAGGGGAACTTATCCAGCTTGAGCAGTGTGACAAGTGAAATAAATTACATTCTCTTGGAGTTCTTAACAATCTTACACCTGTGATGGTTAATGACAGTAAAAAATTAAACGAGGCATGTTGGAGGGCGTTACGCCTACAGGAGTGTGGACTTGACTATTCAAAACGAGTCATTATTTGTACGTTTCTCTCAACAGTTTTAAAAGTTCAACTTTTCCCAAATAAAGTTTTACTGTGCGCAGTTGTGTGTGTGTCCACAGACAAACTGGTCAGTACCCGGCGAGCATGGAAGCTGGTGTGACGGTAGTCTAGGTGGCGAAAGACTGCAAACCTCACTCAGGGAAAAAGATCTTGGGGCGAGTATAATACCAAGTACTTCTCCTAAGTCGCACATCAATCAGATAACTGCTGCAGCATATGGGTGTCTGGCAAACACAAGAATAGCGTTCCGATACCTCAGTAAGGAATCGTTCAAGACTGTACACCATATACGTCAAGCCCATAATGGAGTATACAGCACCAGTTTGGAATCCACACCTGGTTAAGCCCGTCAAGAAATTAGAGAAAGTGCAAAGGTTTGCAACGAGACTAGTCCCAGAGCTAGTGGAAATGTCCTACGAAGAAAGGTTAAGGAAAATTGGCCTGACGACACTGAAGGACAGGAGGGTCAGGGAAGACATGATAACGATATACAAAATACTGCGAGGAATTGACAAGGTGGACAAAGACAGGATGTTCCAGAGATGGGACACAGAAACAAGTGGTCACAATTGGAAGTTGAAGACTCCTACGAGTCAAAGGGCCGTTGGAAGTATTTCTTCAGTCATAGAGTTGTCAGGTAGTGGAATAGCCTAGAAAGTGACGTAATGGAGGCAGGAACCATACATAGTTTTAAGACGAGGTTTGATAAAGCTCATGGAGCAGGGAGAGAGAGGACCCACTAGCAATCAGTGAAGAGGCGGGGCCAGGAGCTATGAATCGACCCCTGCAACCACAAAAAGGTGAGTACACATGTGCCTAGGACAAAATAACTAACCTCCACATACGTAAAAAAAATATCATGTGGGTGGGTGTGTGGTGTGGCAGATGGGTGGGTGAGGAAGCCAGAATCAGTCCTCTTTTTGTTTATAATAATCACGACCTGAGCTAATGAGTGACAAGTTAAATACCCAACAATACACAGACCGTGACCATCACCACCAGATAATCCCAGTCACTTAATAGACCATGAATAATCGCCAGAAATCACGTTCCCAAACTTAATCTGTAGTCCCTAAATGATGTCGGACAGCTGCTAAACGTACACAAATGAATTCATGTCCAAATAATATAAATTCATGTCCAAACCTATTTGAATTAATGTCCAAACAAATATGAATCCATGTCACACAGATTTTAATAAACGCCGATCATACTGGCCAAGCTAATCTGACTGGCTATCAGAACACCTTGATGTAAGAGCGCTTACACTCAGACTCGCTCACCTGGTTGGCTACTTTAAAGTGGTGATCTGAAGTACTGGCTGGTAACCTACGACGACTGGAACATGTTGATAATCGCGCAATTAATTACAAACGTCTGGTATGTAACTTGTGACACGAGCAAATTACATTAAGAATAACCATCGAGTGGTAGTGGATAGTTGTGATGGGTGGCAGCCGTGATGGGTGGCAGCCGTGATGGGTGGCAGCCGTGATGGGTGGCAGCCGTGGTGGGTGGCAGCCGTGGTGGGCGGCAGCCGTGGTGGGTGGCAGCCGTGGTGGGTGGCAGCCGTGGTGGGTGGCAGCCGTGGTGAGTGGCAGCCGTGGTGGGACGGCAGTGGATGGGAATTGTGGTGGCGGTAGGAATGAAACGGTGGTGAGTGACTGTGGTGGAAAGAGAATGGTGGTGTTGATGGTAGGAAGGGAATGGTAGTGGTGGAAAAAGAATGGTGGTGGTGATGACAGGAAGGGAATGGTAGTGGTTGAAAGAGAATACTGGTGGTGATGGTAGGAAGGGAATGTTAGTGATGGAAAGAGAATGTGGTGGTGATGGTAGGAAGGGAATGGTAGTGGTGGAAAGAGAATACTGGTGGTATGGTAGGAAGGGAATGGTAGTGGTGGAAAGAGAATGTGGTGGTGATGGTAGGAAGGGAATGGTAGTGGTGGAAAGAGAATGCTGGTGGTGATGGTAGGAAGGGAATGGTAGTGGTGGAAAGAGAATGCTGGTAGTGATGGTAGGAAGGGAATGGTAGTGGTGGAAAAGAATGCTGGTGGTGATGGTAGGAAGGGAATGGTAGTGGTGGAAAGAGAATGCTGTGGTGTGGTAGGAAGGGAATGGTAGTGGTGGAAAGAGAATGCTGGTAGTGATGGTAGGAAGGGAATGGTAGTGGTGGAAAGAGAATGCTGGTAGTGATGGTAGGAAGGGAATGGTAGTGGTGGAAAGAGAATGCTGGTAGTGGATGGTAGGAAGGGAATGGTAGTGGTGGAAAGAGAATGCTGGTAGTGATGGTAGGAAGGGAATGGTAGTGGTGGAAAGAGAATGTGGTGGTGATTGTAGGAAGGGAATGGTAGTGGTGGAAAGAGATGCGTGGTGTGATGGTAGGAAGGGAATGGTAGTGGTGGAAAGAGAATGCTAGTAGTGATGGTAGGAAGGGAATGGTAGTGGTGGAAAGAGAATGCTGGTGGTGATGGTAGGAAGGGAATGGTAGTGGTGGAAAGAAAATGCTGGTAGTGATGGTAGGAAGGGAATGGTAGTGGTGGAAAGAGAATGTGTAGTGTGATGGTAGGAAGGGAATGGTAGTGGTGGAAAGAGGATGTGGTGGTGATGGTAGGAAGGGAATGGTAGTGGTGGAAAGAGAATGCTGGTGGTGATGGTAGGAAGGGAATGGTAGTGGTGGAAAGAGAATACTGGTGGTGATGGTAGGAAGGGAATGGTAGTGGTGGAAAGAGAATGCTGGTAGTGATGGTAGGAAGGGAATGGTAGTGGTGGAAAGAGAATGCTGGTAGTGATGGTAGGAAGGGAATGGTAGTGGTGGAAAGAGAATGCTGGTAGTGATGGTAGGAAGGGAATGGTAGTGGTGGAAAGAGAATGCTGGTAGTGATGGTAGGAAGGGAATGGTAGTGGTGGAAAGAGAATGCTGGTGGTGATGGTAGGAAGGGAATGGTAGTGGTGGAAAGAGAATGCTGGTAGTGATGGTAGGAAGGGAATGGTAGTGGTGGAAAGAGAATGCTGGTAGTGATGGTAGGAAGGGAATGGTAGTGGTGGAAAGAGAATGCTGGTAGTGATGGTAGGAAGGGAATGGTAGTGGTGGAAAGAGAATGCTAGTAGTGATGGTAGGAAGGGAATGGTAGTGGTGGAAAGAGAATGCTGGTAGTGATGGTAGGAAGGGAATGGTAGTGGTGGAAAGAGAATGCTGGTAGTGATGGTAGGAAGGAATGGTAGTGGTGGAAAGAGAATGCTAGTAGTGATGGTAGGAAGGGAATGGTAGTGGTGGAAAGAAAATGGTGGTGGTGATTGTAGGAAGGGAATGGTAGTGGTGATGGTAGGAAGGGAATGGTAGTGGTGGAAAGAGAATGCTGGTAGTGATGGTAGGAAGGGAATGGTAGTGGTGGAAAGAGAATGCTGGGTGGTGATGGTAGGAAGGGAATGGTAGTGGTGGAAAGAGAATGCTGGTAGTGATGGTAGGAAGGGAATGGTAGTGGTGGAAAGAGAATGCTAGTAGTGATGGTAGGAAGGGAATGGTAGTGGTGGAAAGAAAATGGTGGTGGTGATTGTAGGAAGGGAATGGTAGTGGTGGAAAGAGGATGGTGGTGGTGATGGTAGGAAGGGAATGGTAGTGGTGGAAAGAGAATGCTGGTAGTGATGGTAGGAAGGGAATGGTAGTGGTGGAAAGAGAATGCTGGTGGTGATGGTAGGAAGGGAATGGTAGTGGTGGAAAAAGATGCTGGTAGTGATGGTAGGAAGGGAATGGTAGTGGTGATGGTAGGAAGGGAATGGTAGTGGTGATGGTAGGAAGGGAATGGTAGTGGTGATGGTAGGAAGGGAATGGTAGTGGTGATGGTAGGAAGGGAATGGTAGTGCTGATGGTAGGAAGGGAATGGTAGTGGTGATGGTAGGAAGGGAATGGTAGTGGTGATGGTAGGAAGGGAATGGTAGTGGTGATGGTAGGAAGGGAATGGTAGTGGTGATGGTAGGAAGGGAATGGTAGTGGTGATGGTAGGAAGGGAATGGTAGTGGTGATGGTAGGAAGGGAATGGTAGTGGTGATGGTAGGAAGGGAATGGTAGTGGTGATGGTAGGAAGGGAATGGTAGTGGTGATGGTAGGAAGGGAATGGTAGTGGTGATGGAGGGTAAAACAAAAAATGGTTTATATACAATAGTTTAAAAATGTATGCCATCCAATCCTGTACTGAAGTGTTTAATTTACTGTGATGTTGTCATGTCAGGAGCTCCTCTCCTCTTTCTCTTTCTCTCTCTCTCTCTCTCTCTCTCTCTCTCTCTCTCTCTCTCTCTCTCTCTCTCTCTCTCTCTGATCTCCTTTGCGCGAGCGCGTGCTGTACTCACCTATTTGTGGTTACATGGGTCGATTCACAGCTCCTGGGCCCGCCTCTTCGCTGGTCGCTACTAGGGCCACTCCCTGCTGCGTGAGCTTTATTGTACCTCTCTCCTGTCACCTTGCCGTAAAACTCCACTAGGTTTGTGATACAGGATTTCCCTTCCCTGACTCCGTGTTGTTTATTAGGTTTTTCCTTTCTAGGTACTCCACCACTCTTCTGATAATCTTATCCACGACTTTGCATGCCAGTGACACTGGTCTGTTTAATGCTGCCTGTCTCCTTTCTTAAAAAATTGGGACTGCATTTGATTACATTTGTCGTTTTCCACATCTCAGTTAGTTGCCGTTTCGATAGATATGTTGAAGATTGTTGTCAGTGGCACACACAGTGCTTCTGCTCCCTCTCTCAGGACCCATGGAAAGGTGTCCGGTCCCACCACCATCAAGGTATCTAATTCACTTAGTCTTTTCACCTCCCCCTCGGTTGTGTGTAGTGTGTTTAGCGCTTGTTGGTGTACCCTACTATTCCGGCTGAAAATACTTCTTTAAATCTCTTACTGAGCTCTTCACATACTTCTTTGTCATTTCTTGTGATCTCCCCTCCTTCGTTTCTTCAGCCTTATTACCTGGTCCTTGACTGTTTTAAGGACATAAAGAAGGAACACTGCTACAGGCCTACTGGCCTATGCGAGGCAGGTCCAATTATCCCACCGGTTTAAGCCAATGGCGTGTCTGACCTAGTCAGGTCAGACACGTCACTTAAGGAAGGAACACGGCATCCGACCTAGTAGCACAAGCTAGTCAGTTCCAACTCACACCCACCCACATCCTCCTGATGGGGCAGTACAACAGCTTGGGTCAGATATGGCATTCGATGTTATGTCATTCTCGTATTGACACTGGGCCTCCCTAGTTATCCATACATATTCATTTCTGTATTCGACTAATCTCCTTATTTTCCTGGGTCCTTTGTCTTCTATATATTTTCCATTCTCTAACACACTTTGGTTTGGCATCTCTACACCTATCGGTGAACCAACGGATTGTTTTGGTCTTCCTATTGTTTCTGTTGCCCTTGGGTATGAACCTTTTCTCTGCCTCCTTGCATTTTGTGGTCATGTATTCCATCATTTAATTTACTTTTACCACCAGTTCTCTTTCGTACTGTACCTCGTGCTGGAAAATTCTCATGCCTTTGTAGTCCTCTGTTTATAGTTTAGCTTCGCCCCTCCTATTTGTGGTGGTTCACTCTCCACTTTTAATTCTACAATGTATTCGAAGCTCAGGATTACGTGATCACTAGCTTCGAGGGGCCTTTCACAGGTGATGTCCCAATGTCTGAACTATTCAAAGTGACTATGAGGTTCAGATTTGTTAGTTAATCCTCTCCTCTCTCTGGTAGTGTCCTTAACACGTTGATGCATGAGGTTTTCCAGTACCACCGCCATCATCTTAGCCCTCCACGTTTCTGGTCTCCCATATTAATGCACATTATATATATATATATATATATATATATATATTATATATATTATATATATATATATTATATATATATATATATATATATATATATATATATATATACATTACATATATGCATGCAATAAGATCACAGTAAACAGGTGATTTCAGAATATGCAAAACAACCACTGTGAAGAATAATGAAATTACAAGCGTTTTCGTGACTACTCACATTATCAAGGATAATGTGAGTAGAGTAGTAGTCCTGAGTAGTCACGAAATTGCTTGGAATTTCATTATTCTTTCACAGTGGTTGCTTTGCATATATATATATATATATATATATATATATATATATATATATATATATATATATATATATATATATATTGTGTGTGTGTGTGTGTGGATGTGTGTGTGTGTGTGTGTGTGTGTGTGTGTGTGTGTGTGTGTAAGTATGTGTTTGTAAGTCGTGCCGAATAAGTAAAACTTGCGATTTTGGCTTAAACAGCAACGCCCTTCTTGCCGAACAGGGCAAGCGAAAATTTGTGTATGCAATAATTTAACAAGAATCATTCTGAACCTAACGAATATATTTCATTGTGTTTATTATTAAATTATTATAAAGTTACATAAAATATATTTAGTTGGATTAGGATAAACTAAATTGCGCTTGTTATAATGAGTTAGGTAAGTTTTCTAAGGTGCTTTTGGTACAAAAGCATTAATTTTTAAATTAACATAAATGAAAAAAACATATATCTTTAAATGTATAAGAGAAAATTTTAGAAAGGACACACACACACACACACACACACACACACACACACACACACACACACACACACACACACACACACACACACAAGACACACACACACACACACACAGAACACACACACACACACACACACACAGACACACACACACACACACACACACACACACAACACACACACACACTCACACACAACACAACACACACACACACACAACATCACACACACACACACACTATGCAACCTGAGGTGTGCAGTTAATTAATATAACATAATAGATCTCAAATGGCTTCTGCAATAAGGACATTGATAATGCAGCCCTGATACCTTGTAGGGGAAGCAGGCAAGTGTGTTCACTCACTTCACTCTCACTTCACTCTCACACTCGTTATTCCCCCTCACTTCACTCTCACACTCGATATTTCCTCCTCATTCATCTCACACTCGAACTCCCCTCCACTTCATCTCACACTCGTTATTCCCCCTCACTTACTCTCACACTGATACTCGCCCCTCACTTCACTCTCACACTCGTTATTCCCTCTCACATTCACTTCACACTCGAACTTCCCCCTCACTTCACTCTCACACTCGATACTCCCCCTCACTTCACTCTCACACTCGATATTCCCCTCACTTCACCTCACACTCGATACTCCCCCTCACTTCACTCTCACACTCGATATTCCCCCTCACTTCACTCTCACACTCGATACTCCCCCTCACTTAAACTCTCACACTCGTATTCCCCCTCACTTCACACTCACACTCGATACTCCCCTCACTTCACTCTCACACTCGATATCCCCTCACTTCATCTCACACTCGATAACTCCCCCTCACTTAATCTCACACTCGATACTCCTCTCACTTCACTCACACTCGATACTCCTCACTCATCCACACTCGATACTCCTCCTCACTTCATCTCACACTCGATACTCCTCCTCACTTCATCTCACACTCGATACTCCTCACTTCATCTCACACTCGATACTCCTCCTCACTTCATCTCACACTCGATACTCCTCCCCATTCACTCATCCTCAACACTCACCCCCTCACTTCATCTCACACTCGAACTCTCCCCTCACTTCATCTCACACTCGATACTCCCCCTCACTTCACTCTCACACTCGATACTCCCCCTCACTTCTCTCACACTCGATATTTCCTCCTCACTTCATCTCACACTCGATACTCCTCCTCACTTCACTCTCACACTCGATACTCCCCTCACTTCATCTCACACTCGATACTCCCACTCCCCTTCATCTCACACTCGATACTCCTCCTCACTTCATCTCACACTCGATACTCCTCCTCACTTCATCTCACACTCGATACTCCCCCTCACTTCACTCTCACACTCGATACTCCCCCTCACTTCACTCTCACATTCGATACTCCCCCTCACTTCACTCTCACACTCGATACTCCTCCTCACCTCATCTCACACTCGATACTCCCCCTCACTTCATCTCACACTCGATACTCCCCCTCACTTCATCTCACACTCGATACTCCCCCTCACTTCACCCTCACACTCGATACTCCCCTCACTTCATCTCACACTCGAATACACTCTCTCCTCACTTCATCTCACACTCGATACTCCCCCTCACTTCATCTCACACTCGATACTCCTCCTCACTTCATCTCACACTCGATACTCCTCCTCACTTCATCTCACACTCGATACTCCCCCTCACTTCACTCTCACACTCGATACTCCCCCTCACTTCATCTCACACTCGATACTCCCCTCACTTCATCTCACACTCGATACTCCTCCTCACTTCATCTCACACTCGATACTCCCCTCACTTCACTCTCACACTCGATACTCCCCCTCACTTACTCTCACACTCGATACTCCCCCACACTTCACTCTCACACTCGATACTCTCCTCACTTCATCTCACACTCGATACTCCTCCTCACTTCCATCTCACACTCATACTCCCCCTCACTTCCTCTCACACTCGATACTCCCTCACTTCACTCTCACACTCGATACTCCCCCTCACTTCACTCTCACAACTCGATACTCCTCCTCACTTCACTCTCACACTCGATACTCCCCCTCACTTCATCTCACACTCGATACTCCTCCTCACTTCACTCTTCACACTCATACTCCCCTCATTCACTCTCACACTCGATACTCCTCACTTCACTCTCACACTCGATACTCCCCCTCACTTCACTCTCACACTCGATACTCCTCCTCACTTCACTCTCACACTCATACTCCCCCTCACTTCATTCTCACACTCGATACTCCTCCTCACTTCACTCTCACACTCGATACTCCCCCTCACTTCACTCTCACACTCGATACTCCCCCTCACTTCACTCTCACACTCATACTCCCCCTCACTTCACTCTCACACTCGATACTCCTCACTTCACTCTCACACTCGATACTCCCTCACTTCACTCTCACACTCGACACTCCTCCTCACTTCACTCTCACACTCGATACTCCCCCTCACTTCACTCTCACACTCGATACTCCCCCTCACTTCATCTCACACTCGATACTCCTCCTCACTTCACTCACACGCTTTCCTAATGTTAATTCAGTCTTTCGATAATGTGAAGGAAGATCGAGCCTCCAACACGCCTTCGGTGACCCACACGGGTTTATCACCTCACAAATAAACTTCACATGGCCATCAAAAATACCATTTATTCCTTTATCATTTTTTTTACACCGGCAAGCCATCACTATTATCAGGGGGAGGCGTTAAACCCGTCGGGGTAGCTCTTAATTCGTCGCATGAAGACCTTTTATATCCACCCATTGCTAAGATCTGCATGACTCGTATGGATTTAGAGCTTACCTATCATTATTTGTAATTATTATTTGCCACTGTATTATCAATTATTTGCAAGTATTATGCATCAGTTATTATATCAATTATATCAATCATTATATCATTTATATCGATTATATCAATCATTATATCTATCTCTGCATCATTGATATTATATCAATGATATCAATCATTATATCAATGATATCGATCATTATATCAATATCAATTATATCAATGATATCAATCATTATATCAATATCAATCATTATATCAATGATATCAATCATTATATCAATGATATCAATCATTATATCAATGATATCAATCATTATATCAATGATATCAATCATTATATCAATGATATCAATCATTATATCAATGATATCAATCATTATATCAATGATATCAATCATTATATCAATGATATCAATCATTATATCAATGATATCAATCATTATATCAATGATATCAATCATTATATCAATGATATCAATCATTATATCAATGGTATCAATCATTATATCAATGATATCAATCATTATATCAATGATATCAATAATTATATCAATGATATCAATCATTACATCAATGATATCAATCATTATATCAATGATATCAATCATTATATCAATGATATCAATCATTATATCAATGATATCAATCATTATATCAATGATATCAATTATATCAATGATATTAATTATATCAATGATATCAATCATTATATCAATGGTATCAATCATTATATCAATGATATCAATCATATCAATGATATCAATAATTATATCAATGATATCAATCATTACATCAATGATATCAATCATTATATCAATGATATTAATTATATCAATGATATCAATCATTATATCAATGATATCAATCATTATATCAATGATATCGATTATTTTGTCTAGAGGTTTCACCTCGTTATATTTTCATTTATAAATCCGGTTTATTCTTAATAACAATAAGGAAAATTCAGCTTTAATTTTGTTAGGTTGATCTGGCACTGTGTGGGAGTTGGCACTGTGTGGGAGTTGGCACTGTGTGGGAGTTGGCACTGTGTGGGAGTGCCAGGTTCGCATCCACCCCCTCCCATCATCTCCACCGTGGCACTGTGTGGGAGTGCCAGGTTCGCATCCACCCCCTCCCATCATCTCCACCGTGGCACTGTGTGGGAGTGCCAGGTTCGCATCCACCCCCTCTCATCTCCACCGTGGCACTGTGTGGGAGTGCCAGGTTCGCATCCACCCCCTCCCATCATCTCCACCGTGGCACTGTGTGGGAGTGCCAGGTTCGCATCCACCCCCTCTCATCTCCACCGTGGCACTGTGTGGGAGTGCCAGGTTCGCATCCACCCCTCCCATCATCTCCACCGTGGCACTGTGTGGGAGTGCCAGGTTCGCATCCACCCCCTCCCATCATCTCCACCGTGGCACTGTGTGGGAGTGCCAGGTTCGCATCCACCCACTCCCATCATCTCCACCGTGGCACTGTGTGGGAGTGCCAGGTTCGCATCCACCCCCTCCCATCATCTCCACCGTGACACTGTGTGGGAGTGCCAGGTTCGCATTCACCCCCTCCCATCTTCACCGTGGCACAGTGTGGGAGTGCCAGGTTCGCATCCACCCCCTCCCATCATCTTCACCGTGGCACAGTGTGGGAGTGCCAGGTTCGCATCCACCCCCTCCCATCATCTTCACCGTGGCACTGTGTGGGAGTGCCAGGTTCACATCCACCCCCTCCCATCTTCTCCACCGTGACACTGTGTGGGAGTGCCAGGTTCACATCCACCCCCTCCCATCTTCTCCACCGTGGCACTGTGTGGGAGTGCCAGGTTCGCATCCATCCCCTCCCACCTTCTCCACCGTGGGAGGTGGAGGGAGGGGCAGCACGCGTCTCTACTTCCCACTCACTCAAGTGTCTTCCCTAAAGAAGCACTCAAATATGAAATGCTTAAGGCAAAATATTTTTTTCCCCTTTTACGTACGAATTCACGTGCAGGCTGGGCCAGGATGTCCGCCGGACCCGGCTGACGTGTCGGCTGAGCCAGGATGTTTGCCGGACCCGGCTGAAAGTTGGGTTAAGTTATGCAGAATTTACACCTCGTGAAAAATGAACACGGGACATGAATAATTTTCAATGCAAGTCTAGATATTGAAGCATCACACTCAATAAAACCAGGATAACGAGACTCTTCACAGGTATAGTAGCCCATTTTCTTTTTTATTCTCTCTCTCTCTCTCTCTCTCTCTCTCTCTCTCTCTCTCTCTCTCGCTCTCTTTCTCTCTCTCTCTCCTTATAATAAATGCATACAAAACTTCGACGTGATCTGGGATGTAAATAAGACACGCAATACGATTTATGTCTTTTTTACTGGGAAGACTTTCTTGTCCACAGGGAACTTTGTTGTCCACAGGGAACTTTGTTGTCCACAGGGAACTTTGTTGTCCACAGGGAACTTTCTTGTCCACAGGGAACTTGTTGTCCACAAGAACTTTGTTGTCCACAGGGAACTTTGTTGTCCACAGGGAACTTTGTTGTCCACAGGGAACTTTGTTGTCCACAGGGAACTTTGTTGTCCACAGGGAACTTTGTTGTCCACAGGGAACTTTGTTGTCCACAGGGAACTTTGTTGTCCACAGGGAACTTTGTTGTCCACAGGGAACTTTGTTGTCCACAGGGAACTTTGTTGTCCACATGGAACTTTGTTGTCCACAGGGAACTTTCTTGTCCACAGGGAACTTTGTTGTCCACAAGGAACTTTGTTGTCCACAGGGAACTTTGTTGTCCACAGGGAACTTTGTTGTCCACAGGGAACTTTGTTGTCCACAAGGAACTTTGTTGTCCACAGGGAACTTTGTTGTCCACAAGGAACTTTCTTGTCCACAGGGAACTTTGTTGTCCACAGGGAACTTTCTTGTCCACAGGGAACTTTGTTGTCCACAAGGAACTTTCTTGTCCACAGGGAACTTTGTTGTCCACAGGGAACTTTGTTGTCCACAAGGAACTTTGTTGTCCACAGGGAACTTTGTTGTCCACAGGGAACTTTGTTGTCCACAAGGAACTTTCTTGTCCACAGGGAACTTTCTTGTCCACAGGGAACTTTGTTGTCCACAGGGAACTTTGTTGTCCACAGGGAACTTTGTTGTCCACAGGGAACTTTGTTGTCCACAAGGAACTTTGTTGTCCACAGGGAACTTTGTTGTCCACAGGGAACTTTGTTGTCCACAGGGAACTTTGTTGTCCACAGGGAACTTTGTTGTCTACAGGGAACTTTGTTGTCCACATGGAACTTTGTTGTCCACAGGGAACTTTGTTGTCCACAGGGAGCTTTGTTGTCCACAGGGAACTTTGTTGTCCACAGGGAACTTTGTTGTCCACAGGGAACTTTGTTGTCCACAGGGAACTTTGTTGTCCACAGGGAACTTTGTTGTCCACAGGGAACTTTGTTGTCCACAGGGAACTTTGTTGTCCACAGGGAACTTTGTTGTCCACAGGGAACTTTGTTGTCCACAGGGAACTTTGTTGTCCACAGGGAACTTTGTTGTCCACAGGGAACTTTGTTGTCCACAGGGAACTTTGTTGTCCACAGGGAACTTTGTTGTCCACAGGGAACTTTGTTGTCCACAGGGAACTTTGTTGTCCACAGGGAACTTTGTTGTCCACAGATGGGAACTTTGTTGTCCACAGGGAACTTTGTTGTCCACAGGGAACTTTGTTGTCCACAGGGAACTTTGTTGTCCACAGGGAACTTTGTTGTCCACAGGGAACTTTATCATAATCCCTGGTGGGCGAAACATCTTCCCTGTGACATACCATAACCAGCAATGTATCACTGACATACTCTCGGTATACTCTACCAGTGCATCAACCATGTCATCTGGACTGGAGATGACAAGAAAACACTTGAAACTGTCAGCTGTTAACTTTTACTATAAAACACAGGTATTGTTTTGGCTTCCTGTGTCAGATTAAACCACGACCGTGAATACTGGAGAGTAATTATTTCGTATGTAAATGTTTGCAATTTCTGAAAACCTTCAATAAATCATACAGTAGCGATATCTCGCTATAAAATAGCTTGGGGTGCACGAATTTGCTAATTTTAAAATATCACTTGAAATGGAATTCACATGTTCTCGGGTATCAAAAATACTTTAATCCCTAAATTTGGGATTAAAATAGGTGGTTTCAAAGAGATGGACCCGATCTTGAAATATACTACTTCGAAACTGGGGCCATCTTTTTGAAACACACACTATACTGTTTAAATATATAGATGCATACACACCGGTGTATGTGTGAAACATGAATCAGATACGTGCAAGATTTGGCTATTTTTATTTGTACACGTTTCGCCCTCCAGTGGTTTTATCAATACAAGGACATAATGTGAAGAATGTGGAAAATATATACAAAAGATGAGGTAATCAGTCCCTCAAACTTGGGAGGTGAAGAGCACCGTAGTCTTGAAGTGTGAAACATACAAGAGAGTGAGTGCAGAGTAGTGTATCATGGGAGACTGATAGTGAAATAAGTCACAGTTCCTGGTGGGTGTATAGTAGACCAACGTCTCTAATGATCATTTCATTCACCGCCCAGTCTTCACACACACACACACACACACACACACACACACACACACGAAGTTCGCATCCCATCAGTCCGTACCACACACAAAACTTACGACAGGTTTTTAAGGGGCACGTCAGTTCCCCTGCCTTCTAACACTATGTGATTTTCCCCCCTATAATCTACTTTGTCAATAATTACTATCGCATTTGTTTTGTCTGCTTTCATAAGGTGAAGTCTAGGATCTTTCCTTAATTTATGGTATAATTAAACAATCAGACAAAGCATGTGTGATAGTAATTATGGACAAGGTAGATTATAGGGGAAAAATAAACATGATATTAGGAGACACGGAAACTCACGCTCCCCTTAAACTAGATAGTTCTCAGCACAGCCTCGGGGAGGACTTAAGCCCTCTGCTGTCTTTTCCATGTACTCTCGTATACTCCCATGCACTTTCGTGTACTCTTATGTACTCCAATGTGCGGATAATAATGGGCAGAGATTCATACAGATGATCCCTGAAGATGGAATCTTTGCCTCCTGAAATACTTGTTCCATAAATACAATATACATTTATAACAGTTACTTATGGGTGAGAGCATACATCCCTAACAGTTACTTATGTAAGCAAGAGTTCACTTTTAAGCATGCATCTGAACGCTAGGATAAAGCATGTTAAAACCTAACATCGTGATGATACCTTTAGACTGAGAGCAGAACCTGACCATAATCCGGAGCAAGGGAAGAGTAGCCCCGGTTCCCTTCACTTCAAGTCTACTCACATTCAGCTGTCTCTTACGTCGATAATCTCACCTGAAAGACACAAGAAATGGTCATTACCATATTATCAGTTGCTACACAAATAGTGTGTGTGTGTGTGTGTAATATATATATATATATATATATATATATATATATATATATATATATATATATATTATATATATATATATATATATATAATGGTTCTTTTAGTACAAAAGCATTAATTTTTATATTAACATAAATGAAAAAAATATACCTTTAAATGTACAAGAGAAAATTTGACCAGTTTTACCTATTCGGCACAACTTATATATGAAAGAGAGACAGAGACAGAACATTAAAGATTCCTGCTTAGTGAAGAGGTGTGTAAATACTCCAGGCTAGTTGTGTAAATTAATGTATCACAAGGAGGACTAATATTTTGCCCAGTAAAATAATCAGCATCTGAACACGGACATAAACTGTAAACTTTGTTTTCAAGAATATTTAAGGAGGTAAGAAAAAGTCTTGACAATCTCGTGAATGATTGAGCAACTTCTGGAAATTCTGCAGCAGCCAATGCTCGGACACATCATTGACAAGGTACATGACCGAATGACATTCCAATTAAGCTAAAAGCTTGACGGTCAGCCTCCCCGTTCACCCGTTCAATGAGCATTTACATGCGAGAGTGACATTTCAGACGAACCACAGCAATACCCACACACACGACCCCTGCAACCAGAAATAGGTGAACACACACACACACACACACACACACACACACACACACACACACACACACACACACACAGGTGAGTGTACACACTAATCAGTTTAGGTAACCTGTGTACACAAGACATTACTAAGAACGAATAATGAAACAGTGAAAACGAGAAATAAAACATCTTTGTCACTGGATTATTACTGTAACGTCGACAAAGAGCAAATTCTCAGACAAATGAAAACGCGCAAATATTACTAGTCTGGTAGGCTAAAAAAAAAAAAAAAATAGGCTCTGAAAAGTAGATTGAACTCATGAAAGGAATGGACAGTAGTGACAAGCAATTTGCTTATATGACATCCTGATCTTAAATAACTAAGTTAGAGTCCTCTTATGACGAGGTTAGAAACAGTTAAAGACTAAGAAGATTATCTTAAAAAAAATGATGGAGCTCCTCGTGAAAGATTAATGTGCAAAATGCAAGAAAAATGGGAGCAAGAGGCAAGGTAATTGCACTGGATGAAATTTTTTTGCATAAAAGATGAAAACAATATAAATGAGAATGTTTTCCATGGCTGGCTATATAGTCTCATCGTTATAATCTTAACTATAATTTTTAAAAGAGGTGGACCGGTAAGCCAGTGGAAGTCCTCGGTCAGACGACCAAAAGCTCCAGCTGCAGGTCATCATATGACTGAGACGCACGTCAGGAAACACTTGTCCTGTTTCCTGACATTACCAACCAGTCATAGCCGGCTCACAAGGTCACGGTGACCAGCAGTCAGTGCGACAGCTCCTCTCAAACTTTGTAACAGAACTAACACAGTAAGTTCTCTTAGAGTCCTAGAGAAGACACTGACAGATTGAGCAGATGTGAGGCTGAAGTGTATTGACAGTGTACTGATAGTGATGGAAAAGACGAGGATGATTTCAGAAAACGAGAATGAATTTAGAAAGGGAAGGGAGTGTGGCTCAAATATTTACACTGAAGCACATATTTGAATAAGTAAAGCACCTTTCTTTGTGTGTGTGAGAGACAGGTGGAGACAGGATGGAGACAGGTAGAGACAGGTAGACAGAGAGACACAGACACACAGAGAAAGACAGACAGACACACAGAGACACAGAGAACTAAGCCTTGTAAAACCCTGTGTAAATGAAAAATGGATTTTTTTTCTAAAACTAAAGACAAATTAGCATATTTTCCAATGTATATTTCCAGAAATGACCTTAAATCCGAAACAAGTGCTTTACACACTTATAACAAAAAGTTTATTTAAACAAGGGAATTTGAAACAAATTAATTCAGAAGGTCATTTACTAACGTCAATGAAACGTTGAATCTGACAGTTGGTACTTGATAACGCAATACGACAGAGGGTTGTAAAGATTTGGCAGAGAGATTTGATCCAAATCGATTTTTAAAACCCAATAAGATCGAAAATAAGGTCTTATGCAAGTAAATGGCATTTTTCACTAAGTTATTATTATATATTTATCAAAAATAGTTATAATTAAAACCTTAATTTTAAAGGGGTGGAAAGGTAAACCAGTGGAAGGCCTCTGTCAGATGACCAAAAGTTCCAGTGGCGGATCATCATATGACTAAAACCCGCGTTGGGAAACGCTTGTCCTGTTTCTCTTACCTAACCGAGTTATTATTTTAATCTAAATCTGGAAAAAAAGAAATAAAATGGGATTGCCATTCAAGCAAGTGAGATTTTATTTGTCCCACACTGAGGAATTTCATTTACCGTTATACAGTCACAATCAATCGCACCATTTTACCAATTTCGTAGTTTCACTTTTTAAAGTTTCCAAATTGACGTTGAACGACAAAATATCACATTTTTTCTTTGAAGAACGTGATTAAATGTATTTACACTTTTGACAAAATATCTGACGAATACGACGTAAACACGTTCACTTTTTTTCATTTTAGGAAGTCAACAGTTAAATCGGGAATTTGCATTACGGAGAAACACTCTGGTTTCATCTCTCAGTTTCCAGACTGTAGGTAAATGGTTCAGAGAACCGACAGGCCGATACATTAGACAAAGGTGCAACATTTTGGTATCCAGACTATTTCCACACCAGAACCATCATTGTCCTCTACTACCTTGCACATGATATTGAACTCTTGCGATACTGAACACTTGCAATACTGAACACTCTTGCAATACTGAACTCTCTTGCAATACTGAACTCTCTTGCAATACTGAACTCTTGCAACACTGAACTCTTGCAACACTGAACTCTTGCAACACTGAACTTTCTTGCAATACTGAACTCTCTTGCAATACTGAACTCTCTTGCAATACTGAACTCTTGCAACACTGAACTCTTGCAATACTGAACTCTCTTGCAATACTGAACTCTCTTGCAATACTGAACTCTCTTGCAATACTGAACTCTCTTGCAATACTGAACTCTCTTGCAACACTGAACTCTCTTGCAACACTGAACTCTCTTGCAACACTGAACTCTCTTGCAACACTGAACTCTCTTGCAATACTGAACTCTCTTGCAATACCTTTGAATACTAATCTTGCAATACTGAACTTCTTGCAATACTGAACTCTCTTGCAATACTGAACTCTCTTGCAATACTGAACTCTCTTGCAATACTGAACTCTTGCAATACTGAACTCTCTTGCAATACTGAACTCTCTTGCAATACTGAACTCTTGCAATACTGAACTCTCTTGCAATACTGAACTCTCTCTTGCAATCCAAAACACTAATTAATTCCTTATTTTAGGCTTCATAACATTCTCCAATTTTCACGAAGCTATATTTTTAAGTCACATTTTTATAAATTTATATTTTTTTTCGACGAATCATGTAATAATCTTAATTTATCACCGTCAGTAATAACTGGATGTAATTATACCTCAAAACTACTATATTTGACACTGGATCTTTCTGTTTTAATAAATTCTGGCATGATAATATATCTTGACCGGGAGTAAATTCTCAGAAGTCATCAGAGGTGCATCAAAATTATTGACCAAGAGAATTACAGGTTTTGAAAGACACGTGAGCAAACACTAGGCCATACTAGCAAACGTTTCGGTCCTGGGACCTTGATCAAGGTCCCATGACCGAAACGTTTGCTAGTATGTCCTAGTGTCTGCTCACGTGTCTTTCTAAACCAAATTTGTAGGTATTATTACAGAGGTTTGTACCATGAAAATTCCAGCCTATTTTTCAAGAATTTAATTGACACTAATAATACCCCAGCAGCAGCCCATTAATAATAATAATAATAATAATAATAATAATAATAATAATAATAGGTTACTTTAATGTCGATGTTAAAAAATTCTTGTAAAATGGGCTGGTGTTTTGACAAAAAAGATACATTTGCATAGCTGCGAGCCTAGCCTGGCTTAGGTGCCTAGCACCTAGCATACTTCCTGCGATAATAGTTGCTCGGAGTTAGCTCAAATTTATTTGCGTCTCGCCAATATTTTATATAGCGCATGTTATGTACGATGATCTGGCAGAGTGCCTTAAAACCTAGTCTCGCACCATTAAAACCTAGTCTCGCACCCTTAAAAACCTAGTCTCGCACCCTTAAAACCAAATCGCTCAATCCTTGAAGCCTAGTTGCTCACCCTTTAGGCGTGAATGTACCACTTTAATGACCTTTTTGATGGTATACAATACAGACAAGACGATGAATAACACAAGTGCAACACTCTGGTATCATCATTACCACTGCCCTAAAACCCTTGCGTCATGCGACATCATACAAGCGTAACTAAAGCTCTTTATCCCTCAACGTGAAGTGCCTGACCTTGTAAGAATTTCCATGCAATCAACCCGGGAGATTAGCACTGAAATTAATCCTTCCATTCAACTTACACACACACGAATAGAAAAATTGACAACTCGCGTAAAGGAAAACAAATTACGAGTCATTATCAGGGTCGATCTCTCGTTCACCGAAGTATCCTCAAACTGGTCTAAATAGAACGCAATTTTTTACTCGTCTCCAACAGCGTTAATATTCCTCCATCAAACGCGATGTTAATTAACGTGTGAGGTTATCTGAGCGTGTATCTCGTTATATTATACAGCGTTCTGCATAAAATGCCTCATTTTTTTTAAATATACTCCTAGTAAAAATGTCAAAACCGGATATTTAAAGGGCCACTGGATAGCACCAATAATTACCAAATAATTGCTCAATTATTGCAAAACAAAAATGTTACAAAACCGTGATTTTACTGGAACAACGTTTCACTCTGTAGAGTTTTATTAAGTTCCTCTGAGAGCTTGTTCCTCACTTCTGGCTTCTTAACTCGTGTTGACAGTTCATTTTAATCTCAATCTCTCTCATATATATATAATATATATATATATATATATATATATATATATATATATATATATATTTGTGTCGTGCCGAATAGGCAGAACTTGCGATCTTGGCTTAAATAGCAACGCTCATCTTGCCATATAGGACAAGCGAAAATTTGCGTATGCAATAATTTCGCCAAAATCATTCTGAACCTAACGAAAAAAATATATTTCACTGTGTTTGTTTAGTATTAAATTATTGTAAACAAATCTAAAATATATTTAGATGGGTTTGGCTAAAATAAATTGTTCTTGTTATAATAAGGTTAGGTAAGTTTTCTAAGATTCTTTTGGTGCAAAATTAAATTTTTTTACATTAACATTAATGAAAAAAATATATCTTTAAACGTATAAGAGAAAATTTTAGAAAGGACTTATTTTTAAACGAGTTCTTGCTAACTGACCAGTTTTACATATTCGGCACGACATATATATATATAATACACATACACAGTGAGAGCCTTAAGGCATCACCGTTATGAAAGTGTTAAAATTCAATAACAGTCTACCGTGCTCAGGATGATCCACAAGTCAGATGAAAGTATAAAGACAGTGACTCCCTTTTTACACCTGTCGCGCTTTTCAAGTTAACTTGCCAACTTAGCTTATTCGACAGTGATCTCTCTATCAAGCCGAGCGTATGTTACTAATAACCTAAGCTATTGAATAAAGCGTGGGCAACACCAGGGTATCTATTCTGGAGATGTTTCGCCAACCAGCGGTTTTATTAAAGCAATTCTGAGGTGTTGAAACTGAATGCAGTGCAAGACGTTAAAGCCACTGGTTGGCGAAACGCCGCCTGCATAAACGTACCCAAGTGTTGCAAATGTGTCTTGGTCACCAGCGTGTCGGTATTTATGCTATTAATGTTATAATAATTTAAGCTCTGAAAGTTCCTAAATAATTAAAGAAAACAAAAGCTGATCCTATATTCAGTTTTGCTTGAATTCCACGTAAATCAGTCGACGGTTCACCATCTGGAGGAGACCCGTGTCGGGAACAACCACCTGGCGAATCAAGGACTGGAAAATCACTTTGAATACCACGAAACTTAAAATATTTCGATATTACAAAATATTAAAAAATTGGTCATTAAACAGATTGGGTAGAATTGATCTATATTACCTGAATTTTATCAGGGCCATATCATATTTTGGTGCGTGATATTGTCCCTGAATGGATGATTTTGTGTTCGTCACGTACATTGTTGTTCTACATCTCTAATTAAAAGGCTGTCTCTCCTGCACAGGATTTACTGCATGCAGCACCAGGAATGAGGTAGACTCCAGTTGTCAGATGTAGCAAGTATACAGGCTCTACCTACATCCTCAATTCTTTTTGATAAAACCATAGCCATGTTCACTTCAGCTTCATGGAGGATGGTTGCAAGAGTCAAGTGTAGTGTTACCGGTAGCATACGGTGTTCTTCCTGAGAGTTTCCAAAATACGCTGTCCCTTCCGCCTGCAGTGTGCTATATGCTGGAGAAACTTCAGACCAGAAAAACTATATTAAATATACCGGCATTCCTCTTATAGGTAATTAAGTGCTAAAAACTCTACAGGCTGAGAAAGAATTCTATCATATCACCCTCTTCTTTAGGTCGTAAAAAAAGAAAAGACATGGCTGAGGTCACACTTTTTTGGTTTTTCTATTAATAACAAAATGTCGAGAAAGGGCAGAGACTCGGTCTCCTCCTTCCTCAAGGGTGAATTGTAAAGTGAAACGACAAGGATGTCAACACACTGCAACCAGGTGACGTTCACGGTATTATGCTTGAGAAAACATTCACTGCAGTGTTTCTCCTTTCTTATGTTCCTATGTTAAGATGCTTCATATAGAGGTTGATTATTACTTTACTGAGAGGTGAACCCATGGCCATGCCAAATATTTGTCTGTAGTAGTGTCAAAGGAAACGAAATTAAATCGAACACAAAGCTGAAGATTAATAAAGTCGTGAGAAGGGAGTGGTATCTGCACATTAGATATGAAAGGTCCTGTGTACTATACTGTTCGCTGTCTTTTTTCTTTCAAGTTAAGTCAATTTTTGTGCAAAATTAGAAGTTAGCAACCCGATAACTTTTTAAAGCGAGTTCAGGTTGTTGAGCCAACTTACCCCAACAGACACAGTAATCAGATCTCCACAGCTGAAGAACAGACATGATAATACCGATATTACATAAACATACGCACAAATCACGACATTTACCGAGAAAACGTTTCGCCACGAATGGTTTCTCCAGTCCTGATACCTTGAACTGTGCATACGAGTTTTATCTACCGGTCTCCATAAACGGTCACCAGGTGTTGAAGACACTGGAGGGTCGCCAAGCAACGCTCTGGAGGAGTGTGTGGCCCAGGCAGTCCAGGAACAGTCCATTAGTGCTCTTGAACAATCTGCCCTGGGAAGAGTCGGTTCATCATACATTTCTGACAGTGCTGGGGCAGATTTTTTCCTGGAAATCCCTACAGGTGTACCTTGAAAGAGTTGCTTCAAAAGGCATCAGTAGCCATTATAAACGAAAAGTAGAAGTTTAAATAAAACAGAGGAATAACGTTCTTTTCGGTATAAAGGTTGACAGGTAGTGAAGGCTTTCTTCATGCAATATAAGACACATAGTAAATAAAGGCTTCCTTCAAAGGCCAGTTACAAGACCCAAAAGAGAAAGAAATGTCAAGTGAAATTAGAAAGCAGAACTAGTCAAAACATAATATTCTAAGCAATAACTTCAAAACCTGCAAATGCTACACAACACCTGCAAATGCTACACAACACCTGCAAATGCTACACAACACCTGCAAATGCTACACAACACCTGCAAATGCTACACAACACCTGCAAATGCTACACAACACCCTGCAAATGCAATTACACAACACCTGCAAATGCTACACAACACCTGCAAATGCTACACAACACCTGCAAATGCTACACAACACCTGCAAATGCTACACAACACCTGCAAATGCTACACAACACCTGCAAATGCTACACAACACCTGCAAATGCTACACAACACCTGCAAATGCTACTTGTACAAAGACGTGCATTAAACCATAAAAAAAAAAATATGCATACATGTACCAGGAGGCAACACCTCTACCCCACAATACAAGAACACCCAACTCTTACAACACAACACAACACGGATAACGCACAGGACCTGCAACACAGCCACTGCAACGACACACGCAACAAGCACATACATCAGAACATTAATTTAAACACAATTTATCATATCGCAAAAAAAAATATTATAATTTCTGGGCAGATTTAACGTCTATTAATACTAAAATTACTCTCACCATCCACGTAAAAATATATTTTTTAAAGGAATTAAAATTGATATATTACTGAAGAGAGAGGTGCATGAACACAGTTTTGTCGTGAATATATAAAATGATTTTAACGAGATTATATATGGATAACTGATGTGTAATGAACACCCGTCAGTGTCAGTAATAATCCACTGGCAGAGAGAAACTCATAAGACTGATTGGGTTGTATGTTTCTATCCCTTCTGAAGAGGATCGAAATATACAGAGTTTCTGTCTCCATGTGGGTTTGATAGTGTGTGTGTGTGTGTGTGTGAAGAGAGAGAGAGAGAGAGAGGGGGGGAGGGGAAGCACTGAAAAAAAGGTCGCAACAGTCTCTGGACGTATCTAAGTTATGACCAGCTTCTCTCCTCCCCCTCTGTTTCCTTCCTTCCTGCCTTCCCCCCCCTCCCTTCCCCTACACTCTCCCCTCGTGCTCTGATAAGTTCCTTCTAGCAACAAATCGCGCGTGCCGCCCTCCTCCTCCCTCCTGCCCCCAGCGACTTATTGCCCACCAGTCCGCTCTATATCTTGCCCCGCCAAAGGACTCGGAGTTGCTCCAGATTAGAGCAGGATGGGAGGCTAGAGTCGGGTTGACAAGGAGGGCGTTTCAGGGTGAGGGAGGGAGGGAAGGAAGGAGGAAGGGAGGGAAGGAGGGAAGGAAGGGAGGGAGGGAAGCGCTGAAGTAAGGAGTAACGAGGTATCGTAGGAAGAAATTGAGTTTCAAGAATTATTAATACCAGGAAGAGGTTGTTAAATTGACGATACTCAGCTTCTGTACGATTACTGGATCACTGATACCCAGCACCAGCACGATAACTATTACTGAATCAGTGATACCCAAAAGCCAGTACGACAGCTATTACTGAAATCACTGACAGTCCAATACCAGTACGATAAACGATAGCTGAATCACAAAAAGGGTCATCAACTGACCGAGTGACATAACTATAATTTCCTCCTCTCCTCCCAGGTTAATATCACATATAAACATGTGCCCGTGTATAATTAAGCTTAAGGATATTAATATATATTTTAGGTATTATTATTATTATTATTATTAATATTATTATTATTATTATTATTGTTAAGGTTTGAAGTTCGATCCTTTGAAGATTATAATGGAAATTTTCCATTTTGATTTCTGAATAAAATGTACAAGTAATATAATCAAGTAACAAGCGATCGCTAAATGATTATTATGATTATATAATTATGTATTCTTATATACACGGGAAGCGATGAGCCTGTAGGGGTCATACATCGCCTGGGGAATGAAAGGTAATCAAGTTAGATGCAGCGGAAAAAAATCTGTGACAGCTCCAGTTCCTTGACTCCGGAGTTAGTAACGTCAAAGATCTTACTTCCTCTTCAAAGGTTCGAACAACGAAGTCTGGCCAATCTTTCCTCTCCTGCCTATTAAAAATTTACCTTCGATGCAAGTTGTTAGGCGAGCCTTCATGCAAGATTTGTGACCTTTTTCGTATTGCCAATTTAGGAACACTGTCTTCGTGTGTTGCAAGGTAGGTAATACTGCGCTCGTGTGTTAAAGGTAGGGGATACTGTGCTTGTGTGTTGCAGGGTAGGAACACTGTGTCCCTGTGTTATATCTTGTGTTGCTGGTCGTCACACACTGTCAAGATTAAAGTTGATGCCGCCATTCATTACTCTGGAAAGGTATACACAGTGAAGCAGGCACACGTGTACACACACACACACACACACACACACACACACACACACACACACACACACGTATATTCACGCCGTAATCTCAGATATTGTGGAGATCGACTTGGCTGTTCCTCAAGGAGCCAGCGATCACTGCCTTCGCACACTGCTACTTAGTGAACCTGCCAGTAGGATACAGGGATGAAGTTAAGGATAATGCTACGGATGGGATATGGATAGAGAGAAGGATAAAAGGAGCTTGGAATAGAAGAGGAAATTATCCAGTCGCCATCTACACACGCCACATAGGAGCGATAACGAGGGAGATGTGGATTCTGCGAATGTAGCAAAGAATCAAGAATCAGAAGATCAAGAATCAAGAATCACAAGATATAGAATCAAGAATCAGAAGATATAGAATCAAGAATCAGAAGATATAGAATCAAGAATCAGAAGATCAAGAATCAAGAATCACAAGATATAGAATCAAGAATCACAAGATATGGAATCAAGAATCAGAAGATATAGAATCAATAATCAGAAGATATAGAAGAATCAGAAGATATAGAAAAAAGAATCAGAAGATATAGAAAAAAGAATCAGAAGATATAGAAAAAAGAATTAGAAAATACAAAAGGAGAATCAGCAGACAAAGTAATGCAGAGTAGCTGAAACAAAAGACGAGAGAGAGAAGTGCCAGATTTGTAACATTCCTGGGGAAGAGCTAAAGCCGTCGGGGCCATACAACGCCTTAAAAAAAAATGGGCAGTAAACAAATACGATCCAAAGAAGAGGAGGAATAGCTTCACGTTCATGGATCAAGAGCCTTGAAGGGCGGAGGGCGACCAAGATACAAACTCAGGAGTGAACAGATCAAATAACGATCTTTGTCTCGTGAACACGAGAGCTGACAGATAAATATTATAAAGTTCTACTTACATTCAGTATACTCGCGGCCTGGTCACAGACCGGGCCGCGGGGGCGTTGACCCCGGAACTCTCTCCAGGTATACTCCAGGTATACATTACCTTCCGACATGCCTCTTTGTAGTTGTTAATCCTGTAATATTACATTTCAGGACAGTTTGAGGCGTTTTCTGATATAACTGAAAATTTAACTACAATATATATATATAAACAGCAGAAATGTCATATTGTGGGTGAAATTTTTGCCACAATAAACACACAAAACAGTATTGTGGTTATACTGTGTAGAAACACGAGTATTTTTTAATCAAACATCCGGTTTATTCAGCAACACCTCTACAAAATTCATTTTACAGTAACCCCTGGATATGTGTCAGTGACCCACTGGTAAACCACTGCCTAGTACTCGACTATGTAGTGGAGGAGTGCCAGAGTAACCTTACCTCTCAACGTTAGTGTATCCTATTTCTTCCTCCATTTATCTATGGTCCTCTCAGTCTTCCCCTCCATTTATTTTTTTCCGCGCCTGCCTGCCTCCCTCCCCCCCTTCTCTCTCTCTCTCTCTCTCTCTCTTGTGTTCTGTGTGTGTGTACACTCACCTAATTGTAGCTGCAGGGTCGAGACATAGCTCCTGGCTCTGTGTGTGTGAGTTACCATTTTGGTGTGTGTGTGTGAGAGAGAGAGAGAGAGAGAGAGAGAGAGAGAGAGAGAGAGAGAGAGAGAGAGAGAGAGAGAGAGAGAGAGAGAGAGAGCCAGCCAGCATGGTCATTAATCATTACAGCTAGGAGGAGGCTGGAGGCATGGGATAAGTCACTTTTTGAGAGTGTCTGGTGTGAATATTGTGTAGAGAATCGCTAGCGCAAAAACTAGAAAGTGGTAAAGGGTTACGAAAAGTACAGTTCAGAGAGCAGAAAAGGTGAAGTGAGCAGAGTAGGATGACTAAGAGTGTGTACAAACTTAGGTTCCTGGAAGAAAGCGGTGCAGATCGTTCCAGGGTGTTAAGGTTTTATGTGGTAGGGGCTTAAGCATCCTACAAGCTGTTAGATCGGCTTGATGTATTTTTGGAGTATGAGCAAGGTAACATTAGTAGGTTTGTCAAACACACATAATCATATATGTTATAGGTCTCTCAAACTTCCTACTCCGTTTTTATACCCCAGAGTCTTCGGAATAACGAAGAAATCAAAATTTCCCTCAACATTTATGAAGATTTCGGAGAACCAGTTAGCCGGACTTCGAGTCCTGGAGGGGGAAAAGTAGCATAGTAAAAATAATAATAGTAATAGCAAAATTAGTAATGGTAGTAGTAGTAATCATAGTAGTAATAGTAATAGGAATAATAACGGGTAGGAGAGCTGTACAGTGACAGTCTTGGAGGTCTGGCACACTTACTCTCGCACAACCTTTTCCACAGTTATGCAAATCTGCAGCTTGATAGGAATTCCACAGTGACTATAAAGTATGGAAGCAGCAAACCCACCCGCCTCTCTGACCACGATAAGGCCCTACTCCCTCCACTCCTGCCACAGTATTTATAAGATGGTCCTGAACCATGGTGCTCACACAAACACATACACACACACACACACACACACACACACACACACACACACACACACACACACACACACACACACACACACACACACACAATGATTACCAGATATCTAAATGAAGTCATATGGATAAGTCATCTAACAATGTTGCTCCTATTCACCTATCAGTAAATGTACTCAAGCGATACTTTATTGCATCTTGGACAAAAAATAAAACATTATAAACAAAATATAATAATAATAATGATAATAATAATAATAATAATAATAATAATAATAATCTAGGTAGTAGTTGGTAGACAGCAACCACCCAGGGAGGTACTACTGTCCTACCAAGTGAATGTGACATGAAAGCCTATAATTGTTTTACATGATGGTAGGATTGCTGGTGTCTTTTTTTCTGTCTCATAAACATGTAAGGTTCCAGGTACGTCTTCCTACTTCTGTTTACACTTAGATCACACTACACATGCATGCACAAGCATATATATATATATATATATATATATATATATATATATATATATATATATATATATATTATATATATATATATATATATATATATATATATATATACACATACCCTTCTGGGTTTTCTATTTTCTCACTAGTGCTTGTTCTTGTTTATTCCCTCTTATTTACATGGGGAAGTGGAAAAGAATTCTTCCTCCCTAAGTCATGCGTGTCGTAAGAGGAGACTAAAATGCCGGGAGCAAGGGGCTAGTAACCCCTTCTCCTGTTTAAGTTACTAAATTTAAAAAGAAAAACTTTCGCTTTTCTTTTTTAGGTCCCCTGCCGGGTCTTTGAAAAAACAATAATAGTAATAACAACAACACAGGGAAGAGAAAGTTCACTGCTATATTTCTGTAACTGAAAAATAGACACATACCATCCACCAGAGCACCATGAACCATATCCACCATCACGAGGCCACTTCCATAACCTCCCTTATCCGCCACCATGGTCCCCTAACCCACACGAACCATGCTGCTTCCAACCAAATATTTACAAACACACGTAAACAAAGTAGGAGCGACGTCTACGTAGGGTATTTCAGACCAATTATGTTTATTTGTCAGGTAAATATTTATCCTCTTATTAATTGATAGGGTCTGTGTGTTTGACGTGAAGAGACGCTTTACTTAGCGCTGAGGAATGCGACTAGGAGGAGGATGGACGATTTTTTATTTAGCAGGAGCGGATATAGGCTGTTGCTAGCCTATTCTATATAATATTTATATATTGTTGTAACACAGGCTGCTGTATAGTCCTTGTGGCTTAGCGCTTCTTTTTGATTATAATAATAATAATGTAACACAGGCTAGGTATGTTTGCCTCTTGTATTCCATCACTCAGGATGGGTTACATGTATACATAATATTAAAAATCTGTCTGCCTAAGACACTTTGTGCCCAGCTGGTAAATAGACGGAGAGAAGCTGGAGCGATGCCCAGCTATTGGGAGGGAGAGAGGCTGGTTCAGTGACCAGCTGATAGAGAGGAGGGTCGGGGGGAGGGAACTCGGTAACCAGCTGGTGAACAGGCAACACCTGGACCCCCACCTGCTGAGGTTTCACCGCCAGACAAATTACTATTGTGAATCTAATTAGTGGGTTGATCCTGGCAGCTTTCCACCACCA
>NC_069468.1:19888285-19903329 GCF_026875155.1 Cherax quadricarinatus
TTTTAAAAAACTAATATAATATATAAAATTATTATTTTTAAATATAAAAATAATAATATAATTAAAATTTAAAAAAAAAAATTTTAAAATTAAAATTTTAAAAATTTTAAATTATAAATAAAATTTTAATTTTAATAAATATTTTATTTATAAAATAAATTTAATTAATAAAAAATTTAAATTTAATTAATATAAAAAAAAAATTTATTTAATTATAATTAATAAAAAAAATAATTAGAAAAAAAAAAAAAAAAAAAACCCAAATATTAAAAAAATTTTATATAAAAAAAAAAATTTTAAAAATTAAAATAAAATTAAAAAAAATTAAAAAATTTAAAAAATATTAAAAAATATAAAAAATTAATAAAAATTTCAAACACAAAATACAAAAAAAAAAAAAATAATAAAAAAAATAAAAAAAAAAATAAAAAAAAAGCCCTAAACCAAAAATTAAAAAAAAACCAAAAAAAAAAAAAAAAAAACCATTGCCGGGCATGTCGGTATCAACGGGCTCAAAAAACCAGACCTGCTCCCCCAACAACAAAAAAAGAACGCACTGGGTGGCCCCAAAATGGAAAATTGCCCAACATGCTTCGATGTGTAGGGAAGGAAAAGCCCCGGTTGGGCAGTGAGACCCCCTTTAGCGGGGGATTTTCTGTTGGCTTTTCCCAACTCCAGCCTTGGCACACGCCCCGCCCCCCCCACCCCGGGTTGCCCTTCGCTTGCCCCCTTTGCCCAACACAGGTTATTTGGGGCAGTGAAGCGCAGACCATTTGGTCCAGGTCTTGGTGCCGTAAATCCGAGGGAAAAGATTGAAAAAACATGAGGAGGGTTTTTTAACATTATCAAGAGGGGCCCCACAACAGGGATGCCCCCGCTAAGGGAGCCACCCCCAAATATGCAATCTGACGGCAGCCAGAAGCGCCAGATGTACACCCTTCGCCCGGACAGTGGGAACAGGGGTGTGGGGCTATACGGCATCTACCTTGGGTATACCTATCTCCCCAAACACCAGGGGAAAAGGGGGGGCACTGCCCGCTTTTGGAGTCCCAAAAGTCTAGAAAATATGGGGAAAAAAACCCATCATTAATGTTTGTTCCATAGGCTCAGAGCCCCCGGCTCAGGGGAAAGAGTGCACAAATTTTCCTTTAAAGGGGTGGAAAAAAAACTCATCAGGGTAACTAGGGATCCCCGGGCAGCTAGTTTTTTTCCGCGGCCCAGTGCGGGTGTTTAAGGGGGAATCATGCTGCATTTTGGGGACAGCCCCAGCTCTGAGGAGCTGGTGAGATTTTTGCCTTATAATCGGGGATACACACGTAAAAAACATTACCGTAATCCCCCCTTTACAACAATGTACCTTTAAAACTTCTGGCCCTATTAAGTAAAAAATTTCCTAGGTAAAAAAAAAAAAAAAAAAAAAAAAAAAAAAAAAAAAAAAAAAAAAAAAAAAAAAAAAAAAAAAAAAAAAAAAAATTATAAAATATAAAAATAAATATATATATAATATAATATATTTATTTTTTCTGGTGGACAGTTTTCAAGAACAAACGAAAAGGCAAAATTTTTGTGTTCTGAATTTAAAAAAACCCGGGGGGAAATTTGAGCTTGTCCGCTTCCTCCCACCCTGAAAGCTCTCGCGGTCCTCTTCCCCTTTTTACCACCCTTGTTATCTAGCCCTGTTTGCTCCTTCCCTTACCTAACCTTTTTTAGCTAACCCCCGCATCTTTTATTCCCGCTGTTTTTTAAATAAACCCTTATTGACTGACCTGATATCCCTTTTTTTTTTGTTTTTTTTAAAATTAGCTATCTTCCCCTTTTTTTCTCGTGTTTCCTTGATTTAAACTTGTTCTTTTACCCTTGTTAACCTTTTTAAATTTTTCTCACTGTTATTAAAAATTATTTATTTACACAATCACCCTTATTAGAATTTGCTTGTTTTCTAGGTGTTACCACTGGAATTGAAACCTCAGGGTTACCATTTTTCAAAGTATCTAAAAAGGAAAATTTTGCCTAATAGGATATTTAAACAAGCTGAAGAAGCAGCAGAAATTTAAATTTACAGATTTAAATTTCATTATATTCCACCGTTTTTAATTTATACAATACACTCACTTTCAGTAATTTATTACATGTGTTTACAACCATCATAAATGATCTGCAGAAATGTAGATGCCTTGAGGCAGCATTGGTCGTGGTTTCCCACACAGCAGCCAAAACTCAGGCAACTTTAACAGATCACAAGTGAAACGTCTCCAATTGTGTGTCCTAAGAGCTGTGTCTATATTCGAGAGAGAGAGAGAGAGAGAGAGAGAGAGGAGAGAGAGAGAGAGAGAGAGAGAGAGAGAGAAACAAATGAAGGGGTATGATGACAATGCTATATCAGGGCAATTCCTGCACTGTGTAAGGTACAATATTCATACCTAAATTACTGCAGGAATACTAATATATCCCACGGCTCTTAACTTCTCAAGAGCAAGTAGCAGTAACATCTTGCGGAGTTAGGCTTGAACCCCAAAGGCAGCTGGAGTTGTTACTTCTTTCCTTCGGGAGTTGAATGATTCCTCACCATTCAGAATGTTCGTCTGATTTATGATGAGATGATGTGGCGTAGTTCTGTGTTATCTACAGGCGTGTTTCCCAGTGTGATCTTCAGGTGTGTTTCCCAGTGTGATCATCAAGTGTGTTTCCTGTTATAATATTCAGGTGTGGGGTTGAAAACCTTAAGAGATGGTGAGTCAGAACTTTGTGGGTGATCTAGACAATGAGGGAGAGCCAGGAGCTGAAAATGAGCTAGGCATCACGAATATGTTAGGCACTGAGAGGTAAGCCACGCCTTGGGAGTGATGCCAGGACTTGAGGACGATCTAGTTCTTGAGGGTGTACGAGACTAATAAATCTTTCAAACAACCAACGACGTCAACACGGCCATAGTTTTCTAAAATGCAAGGCACAAGAAAGATGTCGAATCCAGAGGAAAACGAAGTCGACAAAACTGCTCAACTTTCAGAACCTGTGAGGCTTCAAGACAGTGAAGCCTCGTCAAGAAAACACAGTCACAAAAGAACTTTACACTTGAATAAAGTTTCTCTCTGTGTAGAGCTCTACCAAGTCATCCTTGAGTGAAACCTTCCTATAATAGTGTTCTGCAACTTATCTTGTGACCTTCAGGAAGGAAATACAGTGTTGGATCTATTAAGCATTTTCATCTACAAGGTCATTCAAAACTTTGATAGCAAAACTATACATCCAGTCACATCCAATATACATCTTTCAGTAGTAATTCGTTTTTCCGCCAGTAGGCCTACAGATGCTATCACCTAGCACAACATTCTCATTCCTTCGACGTCTCTTCTAGCTGCCACACGTGTCCTGAACATGATACGTGTACCTGTGAAACATTGGGATATTTATTAAGGATTTTTTTCGCTTCGTACAGCTTTTATCAATTCAGTGGATCAAAACAGCTTCTCGAAGTACAATTTCTCAATTAAATATTCTGGTACTGCACAGAGTGATGCACTGCATATTCAAAAGAAGCGCTAAACCTACTAGGGATGAAGCACTGCAGCAGGTCTACTGGTTCATGCTTAGTCTAGTGCAGTTCAGAACATTTATTAAAGGAAACGTTTCGCCACTCGTGGCAAAACATTCTGAACTGTACATAAGTGTCTTTTTCCACATTTTATCGGTATCACCATACCATTTCTCACCTCCAACCCTGGAAACATTTCACAGGCAAGTCACAGACTTCCCAAACATCCCCTCTAGCTGTGCCTTAGGTAACGTTACTTATTTCTATCCCCATCGTGTATTAAGTGAATGAATGCAGCTCAACTCTCCCCTCTCATTAATCAAATTGCCAATGCTATATTTAACTCTGATACTCAAGCCCAACCATCTGCAAGTTTAATTCCACTTCCACTGCTTCAGTCATTGCGTTTATTGGACAGCCTTAAGTAATTTTCATAGCTTCGTTCTGCAATTTGTCAAGCTTGCTTGTTCTCAGTGTCCCTGAAAAGAGATATAACAGGTGCAGCAATAATATATATATATATAATATATATATATATATATATATATATATATATAATTATATATATATATATATATATATAATATATTTATACAAATTGTGTGTTAAATAATGTAGAACTTACATACAGACTGCGAGAAGAACTTGGGGGTTATGGTAAACAGCAACCTTAAACCAAGACAGCAGTGCGTACGCGTGCGTAATGAGGCAAATAGATTACTGGGATATATATCAAGAAGTGTAAGTAAGAGAAGTCCAGCGGTTTTACTACAGCTTTATATATCATTAGTAAGGCCTCACCTGGATTATGCAGCTCAGTTCTGGTCTCCATATTACAGAATGAATATAAATTCGTTAGAAAACATTCAGCGTAGAATGACTAAATTAATACATAGCATTAGAAATCTTCCTTATGAAGAAAGATTGAAGTCCCTTAAACTACACACACTTGTAAGAGTTGTAGGCCAATAGGCCTACTGCAGTGTTCCTCCATTCTTATGTTCTTATATATATATATATTATATATATATATATATATATATATATATAATATATATATATATATATATATATATATATATATATGTGCAATAAGATCACAGTAAACAGGTGATTTCAGAATATGCAAAACAACCACTCTGAAAGAATAGAGAAATTCCAAGCGCTTTCGTGACTACTCACTTTCATAGTTCCTTGATAATGTGAGTAGTCACGAAAGCGCTTGGAATTTCTATATTCTTTCACAGTGGTTGTTTTGCATATTCTGAAATCACCTGTTTACTGTGATCTTATTGCATATATATATATATATATTATATATATATATATATATATATATATTATATATATATATATATATATATATATATATATATATATATAGTCATGATGAAAGATTGCCAGTGAATAAACTATCGACCTTAATGACTACAATATTGTGTATCACTTCACTCGCCTACGTTAGGTAGCCTGACAGAAGAGTGCTAACGTATATCATTTACTGCCCAGATACACACACTCATTTTACATGACATACTAGAACTGTCATATGACACTAACCGAAGCCAAACCTAACTTAAACATTTTTTCAAAGGGATTTTTTAATCTAGATGTGATTACCTAGTATATGAACTAGAAAAATATCCCAGCACAGAATTTAATTGGGCATTCACACGAGTCCAGGCACCTCTGCAACACACTAATGTGAAGGACATGTCTAACGTATCATGGGACAGTAGGCCTACTGCAATGTTCTCCATTTATGTTTAGAGTTTCTTATGTCATGAACATTACCCATAAACACCTTCACATTCCTAAAAGGAGATGTCATGAAGCGCCTTAAGGATCAAAAAGCTGCACCTTGATAGTGTGACGCTAAACTCAATTGGAAAGGAATCAGCCACTCTCCCTACCCCTAGAAATGCCTGGTTTCATTTATATCTACTGATGAGGGCCTCAGCTGGAGGTCTGAATATACATTCTTTCTCGTTTTTGTCTTAAGTGGATTTTCTTCCACTCCCTCTTTCCCTCTTAATTGTGTGTATAATACAAGTTGAAAAATTGCAATAATGGTGTTTCTCTACTAGAGCATTTCCTCCAGTCTCCCAGGTAACAGTACATTTCCTCCAGTCTCCCAGGTAACAGTACATTTCCTCCAGTCTCCCAGGTAACAGTACATTTCCTCCAGTCTCCCAGGTAACAGCACATTTCCTCCAGTCTCCCAGGTAACAGTACATTTCCAAACGTTATTATTATCAGTGTCTTCAGTGTAGCGTCTACAAGTTATGCTCCCAGTGATGATCATTGACAATAAATATCTTGTGAATAATGATTCACAAAACCCACACGTTGACATATGAGACACTTTCGGAACATTTGGGTAACTTTATTCTGGAAACGTTTTGCCACACATTGGCTTCATCGACTCAAGGTTGAGGGACTGATTACCTCAAACTATTACTCTTATTCCACCTTTTTCTGCACTGGACTGAAGAAGCCACTATCTAGCGAATCGTTTCCAGAATAAAGATACCCAAAATGTTACAAGAATGTCTCATTTATCATAAATATCTTGTTAGTCCCTTAAGTTGCTAGTTGTGGCAGCAGGCGGCAGAGAATCAATCATTATCTTTCTCCTTTTTACAAGCAAGATCATTTGCTTGGAGTCGTAATGGAGATAAATCCTTTAGTCTCAGCATATATACTCTGATATACAGTTCTTGATGCGTATATCCACGATGTATGCTACTGGTAGGAATAAGCTGCATTATTTATACATTTTTTAAACTTACAACAGCGTCTGGGGGTATGACGTGGAAGTTATTCAGATTTAATTCAGGAAACTGGAGAATAGACCCAATTCCCCAGATCAAGAGTCCTTCACCAACATCAAGAAACCTTCCCTTGAGGGGAACGTATGTGTAATACAAGATAATTACATGACAAATACAAAAACAATTTATCCACTCTTAAGTAATCATTGAGAATGTGCGCAGCGGCCGCGACATTTAAGTTGCTCTTAGGATTAATTAAGGTTTATCAAGAGTCAATTTTGAAAGTGTCTTTTTAACATTTTCTCAAGTTTGTTGCCTCAGTCCCCAAGAACAATTATTCTCTTCCACGGTCAGGCGGTGCAAAAACTATATTTTCTCGGCACTTCATACTGGATTTACCTCGTGTCATACTCTGTAAATCTCCGCTATTCCCATCTTCTAGAACAAACTCCTACCAGTACTACCTGGTTCTTGCCTCTTCTCCCTCTCCTCTCCGCACAACCTCGTAACTTCCTACAAAGCAGTTCTCTCCCTCTCCCCAGCCACTCTTCCTCCTCCCAACCCTGCAGCCTGGCCAACACGTCTCAACACACATGAATTGTATTATCTTCCCAACCCTAAGCTCACTCTCCGTGAGCTTTCCTCATCTACAGTAATCCACCCTCTTAGGATTATATATTTACGTGTAACTGTGTTTCCCTACAGTTTGCTTCACTCTGATGGGCTATTTAACACCCCTCGCCGCCTTGCACTGGAGTAAGATAATTCCAGAAAGAAAGATGCACATTCACCATCGTTCACTTAATTCCTCTCATTTAGCTAATATTTGATGAAATCACTCCATTTCTTTACATAAAATCTCTCTCACTTCCAGGTAGTGACGGCATTGTTCTGGCGAAGGGCTCTTGATCAAAGGAATTAAGAAATACCCTTCCCTTCTTCAGATCAAACCTGATTACCCCCGTTACTGCTGCATGACAAGTGTTTAGCATTCCCAATGAATAATAATAATAATAATAATAATAATAATAAAAAGAGTAATATTTTTAATAACACATCGGCCGTCTCCCACCAAGGTAGGGTAACCTTAAAAAGAAAAAACACATTCATCAACACTCACTCCATCACTGTCTTGCCAGAGGCGCTCCGACGCCGTTTATTAACATAGAGGCAAAACACACTTCATTTCTTCCAAATTAGTTTCTCTTAACACAAGAGAAAATATTTAATAATTCTCTGATGCTGTGAATCAGAGCTTTTTATCGTCTGTCTTCATTACGTAAGCGTAAAGCAACTTTTTTTTTTAATTGGGGCTCAACGTTTCGTTCTGTGTAGTTTCATCAGGTCAACAGCGAAACGTTCTCTCAATAAAAGCTTGTTCTGCAACATTTCTTTTCTTCTCACAAGAGAAGGAAAAAACATGAACTTTTAAAACATATTAGTGTGTGTTATCCTGTAGACATGACTGTCATCCAGTATTGTAGACAAGTGTCATCCAGTATTGTAGACAAGTGTCATCCAGTATTGTAGACAAGTGTCATCCAGTATTGTAGACAAGTGTCATCCAGTATTGTAGACAAGTGTCATCCAGTATTGTAGACAAGTGTCATCCAGTATTGTAGACAAGTGTCATCCAGTATTGTAGACAAGTGTCATCCAGTATTGTAGACAAGTGTCATCCAGTATTGTAGACAAGTGTCATCCAGTATTGTAGACAAGTGTCATCCAGTATTGTAGACAAGTGTCATCCAGTATTGTAGACAAGTGTCATCCAGTATTGTAGACAAGTGTCATCCAGTATTGTAGACAAGTGTCATCTAGTATTGTAGACAAGTGTCATCCAGTATTGTAGACAAGTGTCATCCAGTATTGTAGACAAGTGTCATCCAGTATTGTAGACAAGTGTCATCCAGTATTGTAGACAAGTGTCATCCAGTATTGTAGACAAGTGTCATTCAGTATTGTAGACAAGTGTCATCCAGTACTGTAGACAAGTGTCATCTAGTACTGTAGACAAGTGTCATCCAGTATTGTAGACAAGTGTCATCCAGTATTGTAGACAAGTGTCATCCAGTACTGTAGACAAGTGTCATCCAGTACTGTAGACAAGTGTCATCCAGTATTGTAGACAAGTGTCATCCAGTACTGTAGACAAGTGTCATCCAGTATTGTAGACAAGTGTCATCCAGTACGGTAAACAAATGTCATCCATTATTGTAGACAAGTGTCATCCATTATTGTAGACAAGTGTCATCCAGTATTGTAGACAAGTGTCATCCAGTATTGTAGACAAGTGTCATCCAGCATTGTAGACAAGTGTCATCCATTATTGTAGACAAGTGTCATCCAGTATTGTAGACAAGTGTCATCCAGTATTGTAGACAAGTGTCATCCAGTACTGTAGACAAGTGTCATCCATTATTGTAGACAAGTGTCATCCAGCATTGTAGACAAGTGTCATCCATTATTGTAGACAAGTGTCATCCAGCATTGTAGACAAGTGTCATCCATTATTGTAGACAAGTGTCATCCAGTATTGTAGACAAGTGTCAAGTATTGTAGACAAGATTTGTAGACATGGGTGTCATGTAATACAACAGACACGAATGCCATCCCGTACTACGAGTGTCTGGTTAAGACGGTTAACTGGTTATAAAGACCATCGACTTCACCAGGATCATTAAGGCTGCACGTAACCTGTTCACCTCGAGTCCAGAATGAATTAATCCCTAAAATACAACTACAATACTCTCGCAGCATATATACTCTGATATAGAGTTCCTGATACATTTTTTTAAAGCTATGCTGCAGTATTTATACATTTTTATAGTTACTATATCCCAATATGTAAAATAGAATTTACAAAAACAGAAATACAAACACAAAAGCAACATTTGAGTTGCGGGAGAGCGCAGCTTTGTGTTTCAGTTTTCCTTGTTAGCGTATTATTAAGCAACAAATTCCTCTGTAATCTCTAAATAAATAATTTTTAATGAAAAAAAAATACTCCTGTTTCTTGTCCGACAAATAGAAGATTTTGTATTAATTTTTACTTCTGTATTGTGCTATCTGCTTTGAGTGTCCAGAAGAGCCTTTGTACTTTATTACGACCCACTGTGTTATTTTCAGAGTCCTGACCTTATCTCCCTCAACTATGCACAAGTCGATTAATCTGAGAGTCAGGGTTACACAAGTCGACCAGTGTGTGAACCAGGCATGCATAAGTCGATTAATCTGAGAGCCAGGGTTACACAAGTCGACCAGTGTGTGAACCAGGCATGCATAAGTCGATTAATCTGAGAGCCAGGGTTACAAAAGTCGACCAGTGTGTGAACCAGGCATGCATAAGTCGATTAATCTGAGAGTCAGGGTTACACAAGTCGACCAGTGTGTAGGGGATGTGCAAAGTCGACCAATGTTCGATTCAGACACGTGGGAGTCAATTAGATACGCTCCAGGTGTGTAAAAAATGATTGAAAGCTAAAACTGTATGAATCAGTTGCTGTACAAATAACCATTTACTCTTACCTGAAAATTAATTAGAAATGAGATGAAGATAAACTAACCAATCAGCCCGTATGATGCAAAAAAATATTCAGTCAGTCATTTGGGTCCATAAAAGCTGACCAATCAAACAGTGAGGCACATAAAAGCTAACCAATCAGCCAAGAAGGTGAAGAAAAAATTGACCAATCAGGCAGAAGGGTGTAATATAGCTACCTAATCAGCCTTTAGGGTACAGAAATTTAAACCAGTCAACCTTTATACACCAGTAGGTTAGGTAAGGTTTCCTGACGCGGGTTTTAGTCATATGATGACCCGTAGCTGGAGCTTTTGGTCATCTGGCTGAGGCCTTCCAATGGCTTACCAGTCCACCCCTGGTGGACTGGTAAGCTTGATCAATCTACACCAGTAGGTTGACCAGGCCTTGGTCCACCAAGAGACGGTCTGAGACCGGGGCGCGGGGGCGGTGAGCCCAGAAAACATCCTCCAGGAATATATGGAGAAAACATTAAGCTGCTAACAATAGGTAATAAATTTAAGACTCCAGCCAAGGTCTTATGGTAAAAATTTAACACAAAGGCAGTATAATGTGATTATTGACTACGTTTCGCCCACACAATGGGCTTTATCAAGTCACAAACAGATAAACCTGGGTGGAACTTCTCCGGCTGAGGGACTGACCACCTTAAGTACTTTTCCTTCAAGGTTAATGGACTGATTACACCATCTTTATTTCACTACAACTGGTCCCCTTCTATTTGGCTGAAGAAGCCTATTGTGTAGGCGAAACATTTCATCAATAAAGATAACCAACTGCAGCACATGTGTTAATTTTCAACTTGTCGGTATTTTATACCATTTTCAACAATGAATACCGGTTGGATACCGTGATGTAACTTGTATTGTTACAATGCACAGATCTGGATACTGACCTATGCCAGAGTAGCGGGGAAATTAACCAATCAGCTAATCGGATTCTGATTACAGTGCCAACCACCAACTTCATCTTTGATTTCATTTCAGATTTGTATTTAATGAACGAGCCGCTGCAGAACTGTGGCCAATTACCCATCTGTAACAGTAGTAGTAGTGACTTGCTTTTGTAAATATTGATTTAACATTGTCCCTTCCCCACACCTCTGTGGGGAGATGAGGAATGAGACACTTATGCAACATATGCAACTTATGCAACATATAAGAACATAAGAACATAAGAATGTAGGAACACTGCAGAAGAACATCAAAATGGTATACAATACCGACAGGTTGTTAGGTAAGACACATATGCAACAGTTAGACATCTTTATTCCGAAACGTTTCGCCTACACAGTAGGCTTCTTCAGTCGAATACAGAAAGTAGGCAGGAGCAGTAGAGATGTGAAGACGATGTAATCAGTCCATCACCCTTAAAGTCGTAGAATTTGAGGTTGTCAGTCCCTCGGCCTGGAGAAGTTCAGTTCCATAGTCAGGAACTATCTGAAGATCAAGCGACAGTGCGGAGACTTAAATACTGTCGGAAGGAGAGGTGCAGGGTAGTAGTAGTAGTAGTAGTAGTGAGAGGCAACTGAGAGGTCATGTCCCTCTCAGATCCAACCCTTCTCACTTGAAAAGCTTGTCCAAGGTGTTTTCTGTACCAAGATGCCACGTGTTGCAGTGTCTGACAAGATGAACATCAAAATGGTATACAATACCGACAGGTTGTTAGGTAAGACACATATGCAACAGTTAGACATCTTTATTCCGAAACGTTTCGCCTACACAGTAGACTTTAAGGGTGATGGACTGATTACATCGTCTTCACATCTCTACTGCTCCTGCCTACTTTCTGTATTCGACTGAAGAAGCCTACTGTGTAGGCGAAACGTTTCGGAATAAAGATGTCTAACTGTTGCATATGTGTCTTACCTAACAACCTGTCGGTATTGTATACCATTTTGATGTTCATCTTGTCAGACACTGCAACACGTGGCATCTTGGTACAGAAAACACCTTGGACAAGCTTTTCAAGTGAGAAGGGTTGGATCTGAGAGGGACATGACCTCTCAGTTGCCTCTCACTACTACTACTACTACTACTACTACTACTACCCTGCACCTCTCCTTCCGACAGTATTTAAGTCTCCGCACTGTCGCTTGATCTTCAGATAGTTCCTGACTATGGAACTGAACTTCTCCAGGCGAGGGACTGACAACCTCAATTCTACGACTTTAAGGGTGATGGACTGATTACATCGTCTTCACATCCTACTGCTCCTGCCTACTTTCTGTATTCGACTGAAGAAGCCTACTGTGTAGGCGAAACGTTTCGGAATAAAGATGTCTAACTGTTGCATATGTGTCTTACCTAACAACCTGTCGGTAATTGTATACCATTTTGATGTTCATCTTGTCAGACACTGCAACACGTGGCATCTTGGTACAGAAAACACCTTGGACAAGCTTTTCAAGTGAGAAGGGTTGGATCTGAGAGGACATGACCTCTCAGTTGCCTCTCACTACTACTACTCTACTACTACTACTACTACTACCTGCACCTCTCCTTCCGACAGTATTTAAGTCTCCGCACTGTCGCTTGATCTTCAGATGTTCCTGACTATGGAACTGAACTTCTCCAGGCCGAGGGACTGACAACCTCAAATTCTACGACTTTAAGGGTGATGGATGATTACATCGTCTTCACATCTCTACTGCTCCTGCCTACTTTCTGTATTCGACTGAAGAAGCCTACTGTGTAGGCGAAACGTTTCGGAATAAAGATGTCTAACTGTTGCATATGTGTCTTACCTAACAACCTGTCGGTATTGTATACCATTTTGAGTTCATCTTGTCAGACACTGCAACACGTGGCATCTTGGTACAGAAAACACCTTGGACAAGCTTTTCAAGTGAGAAGGGTTGGATCTGAGAGGGACATGACCTCTCAGTTGCCTCTCACTACTACTACTACTACTACTACTACTACTACCCTGCACCTCTCCTTCCGACAGTATTTAAGTCTCCGCACTGTCGCTTGATCTTCAGATAGTTCCTGACTATGGAACTGAACTTCTCCAGGCCGAGGGACTGACAACCTCAAATTCTACGACTTTAAGGGTGATGGACTGATTACATCGTCTTCACATCTCTACTGCTCCTGCCTACTTTCTGTATTCGATGAAGAAGCTACTGTGTAGGCGAAAACGTTTCGGAATAAAGATGTCTAACTGTTGCATATGTGTCTTACCTAACAACCTGTCGGTATGTATACCATTTTGATGTTCATCTTGTCAGACACTGCAACACGTGGCATCTTGGTACAGAAAACACCTTGGACAAGCTTTTCAAGTGAGAAGGGTTGGATCTGAGAGGGACATGACCTCTCAGTTGCCTCTCACTACTACTACTACTACTACTACTACTACTACCCTGCACCTCTCCTTCCGACAGTATTTAAGTCTCCGCACTGTCGCTTGATCTTCAGATAGTTCCTGACTATGGAACTGAACTTCTCCAGGCCGAGGGACTGACAACCTCAAATTCTACGACTTTAAGGGTGATGGACTGATTACATCGTCTTCACATCTCTACTGCTCTGCTACTTTCTGTATTCGACTGAAGAAGCCTACTGTGTAGGCGAAACGTTTCGGAATAAAGATGTCTAACTGTTGCATATGTGTCTTACCTAACAACCTGTCGGTATTGTATACCATTTGATGTTCATCTTGTCAGACACTGCAACACGTGGCATCTTGGTACAGAAAACACCTTGGACAAGCTTTTCAAGTGAGAAGGGTTGGATCTGAGAGGGACATGACCTCTCAGTTGCCTCTCACTACTACTACTACTACTACTACTACTACTACCCTGCACCTCTCCTTCCGACAGTATTTAAGTCTCCGCACTGTCGCTTGATCTTCAGATAGTTCCTGACTATGGAACTGAACTTCTCCAGGCCGAGGGACTGACAACCTCAAATTCTACGACTTTAAGGGTGATGGACTGATTACATCGTCTTCACATCTCTACTGCTCCTGCCTACTTTCTGTATTCGACTGAAGAAGCCTACTGTGTAGGCGAAACGTTTCGGAATAAAGATGTCTAACTGTTGCATATGTGTCTTACCTAACAACCTGTCGGTATTGTATACCATTTTGATGTTCATCTTGTCAGACACTGCAACACGTGGCATCTTGGTACAGAAAACACCTTGGACAAGCTTTTCAAGTGAGAAGGGTTGGATCTGAGAGGGACATGACCTCTCAGTTGCCTCTCACTACTACTACTACTACTACTACTACTACCCTGCACCTCTCCTTCCGACAGTATTTAAGTCTCCGCACTGTCGCTTGATCTTCAGATAGTTCCTGACTATGGAACTGAACTTCTCCAGGCCGAGGGACTGACAACCTCAAATTCTACGACTTTAAGGGTGATGGACTGATTACATCGTCTTCACATCTCTACTGCTCCTGCCTACTTTCTGTATTCGACTGAAGAAGCCTACTGTGTAGGCGAAACGTTTCGGAATAAAGATGTCTAACTGTTGCATATGTGTCTTACCTAACACACTGCAGAAGGCCTACTGGCCCATACGAGGCAGGTCCTTATCAAAACGACATCTACCTAAAGCTACTCAAGAAATAACTCCCGTACCCCTTGACACCAATCAAACCCAGCCCCTCCCACTCATATATTTGTCCAGTCTCTTCTTAAAGCTACCCAAGGTCCTAACCTCTATCATCCCACAGGGAAGACTGTTCCACGCATCTACAACTCTGTTAGAAAACCAGTACTTACCTATGTCCTTTCTAAATCTAAATTTATCCAACTTAAATCCATTATTCCTGGTTCTTACCTGGTTCGACACCTCAGTACTTTATTAATGTCTCCTTGTTTATGCCTGTCATCCACTTATACACTTCAATGATATCTCCCTCATTCTACGCCTCTCCAGAGAGTGGAGATTTAGGCTTTAAGTCTATCTTCATACGGGAGGTTCCTTACACAGTAAATCATTTTAGTCATTCTTCTCTGTATGTTCTCTAATGAGGTCTATGTCCTCCTGTAGTAAGGGGCCAAAACTGACAGCATAATCTAAATGAGGCCTCACTAGTGATGTATAGAGCTGTAAATTAAATAAACTTTTGGACTTCTGTTACTTATATTTTTGAGATAAATCCAGTAATCTGTTGGCCTTTTCCCCCAAAAATCTGTTTTCTTTAAATTTTTGCCCTTCCATGAAAGCTTTTTAAATTT
>NC_069468.1:19903829-19939011 GCF_026875155.1 Cherax quadricarinatus
TCGGGTTTTTTGTGTTTCCCCTACGTAGATCTTGTCACCCCTCCACAGGGTATAGTGTAAACTCCTGCATTGATGGTTCATGGTGCTTGGGTTTTGTCCTGGTTAGATCTTTATTGAAGTGGTAGAAGCGATGGCGACTCTGGTGTTAGCTTGTGAAAGTACTTTTGAGACGTTTAGTGCAACCTGGCTGTTGGGAAGAATTATAACTTTGTTGGGAGCGGTGTTGATGCGTGGAGAATTGATGATCTGAAGAGCTTTTTTCTTGCAGTCTTTGATGAAAAAAGAAGGAAATTGTAACTCAGTGAATGTTTGGTGAATGTAAGTACATTTTTCGTCAAGAAACTCAGGACTACAAATTCGGTATGCTCTTAGGAAAAACCCGATGATGATGCCTCTTTTGGTCTTGGTATCTTGACTGGAATAGAAGTGTGTGAGATCATTTTTATTGGTGGGTTTCCGATAAACTTGAAATCTTAGGTTGTTGTCTACTTTGTGAATGAGGACGTCACTACTACTACTACTACTACTACTACTACTACTACTAACTACTACTACCACTAGTGAACATCGAAATGGTACCTCACTAGTATTCACCTCACTCTGAGCCTTTATATACCCTCTGTGTCCATGTATTGTTTGTAATGGCTTGATAAAGCTCCTGGAGAGCGAAACGTTGCCACAATAAATGTCACATTAGTTGCACTTGTGTCCTTTTACTTTACATATTGTCGGTAATTCTACCAACTTTATTACAGTATCTTTCTTCTTCATCGTTTCTGGCTTTCCATTCGTCTTCTTGATCGTCAACTTCGTCGTCCCCTGAGATGAGAGTAAGACACATGTGCAACATCTGGGTATCTTTATTGTAGACGTTTCGCCATCCAGTGGCTTTATCAATACAAATTCCAGGACATAACTTGAAGACAGTAGAACTATGTACAGAAGATGAGGTAATCAGTCCCTCAACCTAGGAGTAGGTGCGAACAGCACCATAGTCGTGGAGATTCTGAAGCAGAAGAAAGAATCCTGGCGCTTATATAGTAACGTCAGGTGAAGCAGACGTATGGACTGATGAAGCCACTGTGTGGCGAAACGTTTCCTCAATAAAGATACCCAAGAGTTGCACATGTGTCTAATTTATCAACATGTCGGTTCTCTGAACCATTCATCTACAAAGCGCGATACTGATTACCTTCTGATAGTGAGGATTTATTAGTCAAGAAACAAGACCAAGTGTTTCGTGACACTTGTCAGGTGATGACACTAAGTGTTGAAGTCTCGGCTGGCACAGCTGTTGCACGACAGAGCAAAGCTAACTAGTGGTGGTCTATGCTAACATTTTCACCAGCTATAAACTGTATAGCTAAGAACGTGAAGGACAAGTTCAGTGTTAAAAGCTTTCTGCTTAATCCTATTAATAATAATAATAATAATAATAATAATAATAATAATAATAGTTAATAATAATAAATAACAATAATAATAAATCATCATCATCATCATCATCCATGGCTTTATCAGAACACTGCACACCCTCCACCTCCAATCAAACACTCAACTCTCTGCCCTTGCCATCAACCAGCCTCACAACCCTCATTATACACCCCCACCTCATCATCCGCCCCACGCTCATCATCTACCCCCACCCTCATCATCCACCCCCACCCTCATCATCCACCCCCCACCCTCATCATCCACCCCCACCCCTCATCATCCACCCCCACCCTATCATCCACCCCCATATCCACCCCCACGCTCATCAATCCACCCCCCCCCTCATCATCCACCCCACCCCTCATTATCCACCCCACCCTCATCATCCACCCCCACCCTCATCATCCACCCCCACCCTCATCATCCACCCCCACCCTCATCATCCACCCCCATATCATCCACCCCCACGCTCATCAAACCACCCCCACCCTCATCATCCACCCCCATATCATCCACCCCCACCCTCATCATCCACCCCCATATCATCCACCCCCACCCTCATCATCCACCCCCATATCATCCACCCCCACCCTCATCATCCACCCCCATATCATCCACCCCCACCCTCATCATCCACCCCCATATCATCCACCCCCACCCTCATCATCCACCCCCACCCTCATCATCCACCCCCATCGTACAAACTCCCCGTCTTCATGCGCTGCGTTAGGATGATAAGAGATTAAAAACACTAAATGATTCTGTTTCAACAATCAAACAATTAACTTCAGAAATTTGGCTCTTGGGCTGCAAGCAGAGTCACTGCAATTACTGCACGTCATTAGAGCACGAGAGCCGGGGTTTAAGAGCCCTCACATGCAATTTGGGGCCATAAGGAATATTTTGCAACTGAGTGTACTGTGATACACCCATGTAGCCGAGTGTACTGCGACACTCTAAGATTACAGTGTACTGCAATACATCCACCACTAGCACATAAAAGCCAGAATACTTTGGCTTGAACATGGCAGTCAGAGAACACCCAAGGCCTTTCAGGAGAGCGTGAGTTAGCCTTCTTCAGGATATAAAGCATTCCCCTCCTCACTGTCCCACCCTCCCTCCCTCCAGGTATCTTTATCTACTCCTTTCCCATGTATCTATTATTTCCTTCCCTTCTTTCCCTTTTTTCACACAAGTGGTTTTACAGGGTTAGGTTACAAGTTTCCAGTTTTATTTATAAGCTGAGAGCACTTACATTGCCAAGAGTAAAGATATTGAATTTTTAACCTCCCCTCACCCCTGTTTCTTTCTCCTCCCTCACCCCTCTGTTTCTCTCTCTCTTTTCCCTCACCCCTCTGTTTCTCTCTCTCTCCTCCCTCACCCCTCTGTTTCTCTCTCTCTCCTCCCTCACCCCTCTGTTTCTCTCTCTCTCTCCTCCCTCACCCCTCTGTTTCTCTCTTTCTCTTCTCCCTCACCCCTCTGTTTCTCTCTCTCTCCTCCCTCACCCCTCTGTTTCTCTCTCTCTCCTCCCTCACCCCTCTGTTTATCTATCTCCTCCCTCACCCCTCTGTTTATCTATCTCCTCCCTCACCCCTCTGTTTATCTATCTCCTCCCTCACCCCTCTGTTTATCTATCTCCTCCCTCATCCCTCTGTTTATCTATCTCCTCCCTCACCCCTCTGTTTATCTATCTCCTCCCTCACCCCTCTGTTTATCTATCTCCTCCCTCACCCCTCTGTTTATCTATCTCCTCCCTCACCCTCTCTCTCCGCTTCTCACTGTTTAACATGTTAACATAAGCATTAAGTACTGTAAAAACCTGCAGGTGTTTAGCCTATTTACACACAGCTTATTTGCAGGTGTTAGCAAAGAAAGTATATGAAAGACCATGATAAAAATGACGAGGGAAAATAAAAACACGAGAACCTCAAGCAAAATAAAGATGGAAAATAAAGCACTGGCAATAAAGACGCAGAATGAATAATATAGTATGAAACACCGACAAGTTGAAGAAAAACCTGCCTTGTATGGGCCAGTAGGCCTTCTGCAGTGTTCCTCCATTATGTTCTTAAGAATAAGGCATATGTGCAACACATGTGTATCTCTATTGTTGGGTAATAAAGTCAGGTGTTGTACACGTGTGTTGTTCAACAGGGCAGTAAATACCGATAACTTATGGACTGAAATGGGGGTGACTAATGCATTCACTTGCTGCATCTTTATTGAAGACGTTTCGGTCCTGGGACCTGCAGCACTGTGAATGTGTTTATTTGAAGTGATCAAGGTCTCAGGACAGAAACATCAAGAAAGGCTCAAAGTGAATGAATTTGTGCCCCTTTCACTCTAAATAAACATGAAGACAGAAACGGTGCAAAATAAGCTTTCTGTCGGGAAAGATGCGAGACAACGTTTCGCTCAGCATAGAGCTTTACTTAGTATCTTGGTAAGGAGCGAAACGTCGTTGCTTGCTTTGACACTTTTCCATATCTTCGTATATGTCAAAATATGCGGAGTGAGATTTCACTGTGTACTAATTCACGGGAGTACATCACCGTACATGGAACACATGACTGTACATAGGAGTACACAGGAGTACATGATAGTACATGGGAATCAAAGGCAGTACATGGGAAAGACAGCACAGGACATGGAAGTCTACACAGAGGCTGTCTGCTGAAAACTGTCTACTTCTATCTAGATTAGCAACTATCGTCTGTGATCCAGGTGTATGAGGGAGGTAGGTAGGTGTGTGTACTCACCTATTTGTACTCACCTATTTGTGGTTGCAGGGGTCGATTCGTAGCTCCTGGCCCCGCCTCTTCGCTGATTGCTACTAGGTCCTCTCTCTCCCTGCCCCATGAGCTTTATCATACCTCGCCTTAAAACTATGTATGGTTCCCGCCTCCACTACGTCACTTTCTAGGCTATTTCACGGCTTGACTACTCTATGACTGAAGAAATACTTCCTAACATCCCTTTGATTCATCTGAGTCTTCAACTTCCAATTGTGACCTCTTGTGTCTGTGTCCCTTCTCTGGAACATCCCGTCTTTGTCCACCTTGTCTATTCCGCGCAGTATTTTATATGTCGTTATCATGTCTCCCCTGACCCTCCTGTCTTCCAGTGTCGTCAGGCCGATTTCCCTCAACCTTTCTTCGTAGGACAATCCCCGTAGCTCTGGGACTAGTCTTGTTGCAAACCTTTGCACTTTCTCTAATTTCTTGAAGTGCTTGACTAGGTGTGGATTCCAAACTGGTGCCGCATACTCCAGTATGGGCCTGACGTAAATGGTATACAGAGTCTTAAACGAATCCTTACTGAGGTATCGGAACGCTATCCGTAGGTTTGCCAGGCGCCCGTATGCTGCAGCAGTTATCTGATTGATGTGTGCCTCAGAAGATATGCTCGGTGTTATACTCACCCCCAGATCTTTTTCCTTGAGTGAGGTTTGCAGTCTTTGGCCATCTAAACTATATTGTGTCTGCGGTCTTCTTTGCCCTTCCCCAATCTTCATGACTTTGCATTTGGCAGGGTTAAAATCAAGGAGCCAGTTGCTGGACCAGGCTTGTAGCCTGTCCAGGTCTCTTTGTAGTCCTGCCTGATCCTCATCCGATTTGATTCTTCTCATTAACTTAGCATCATCTGCAAACAAGGACACTTCTGAGTCTATCCCTTCCGTTATGTCGTTCACATATACCAAGAACAGCACAGGTCCTAGGACTGACCCCTGTGGAACCCCGCTTGTCACAGACGCCCACTCTGACACCTCGTCGCGTATCATGACTCGTGTGTGTGTGTGTGTGTGTGTGTGTGTGTGTGTGTGTGTGTGTGTGTGTGTGTGTGTGTGTGTGTGTGTGTGTGTGTGTGTGTGTGTGTGTGTGTGTGTGCTCGTGCGTGTGTGCGTGCGTGCGTGTGCGTGCGCGCCCCGTCTCGAATAGGTAAAACTTGCTATTTTGGCTTAAATAGCAACGCTCTTCTTGCCGAATAAGGCAAGCGAAAATTTGTGTATGGAATAATGTCGTAAAAATCATTCTAAACCAAACGAAAAAAAGTATATTTCATTGTGTTTATTTTTAAATTATTGTAAATTTACTTTAAATATATTTAGTTGGATTAGGCTAAATTAAATTGTTCTTGTTATAATAAGGTTAAGTAAGTTTTCTAAGGTTCTTTTCGTACAAAATTATTAAGTGTTACATTAACACAAATGAATTTTTTTTTAAACGTATAAGAGAAAATTTTAGAAAGGACTTGATTTTAAACGAGTTCTTCCTAATTGACCAGTTTTACCTATTCAGCACGACATTATATATATATATATATAATATATATATATATATTATATATATATATATATATATATATATATATATATATATATATATATATATATATATATATAATATATTGGGAGACAAACTGAGGAGATTGATCTGTATATTTCGACCCCCTTTTGGGATCCTTTCCTGCTGACGGATTTCCAGCGTTCTTCTAGCCGTGTAGCACGGACTGAGGCATGAGTTCCTCCAAGCTGTTGCTCCTAGCTGCTCGCAGGCCTAAATAACTATCACAATCTGGCTGATCTGGCAGTTGTAGCAAGCAGTGGTCCAGTTTTATTCTCTAAAATCTCTCACTGATCTGCGACAGATCAGTCAAACGAGGTTCACAACATCGAGAAAAAACCTGAAGCTCACAAACACACACACAACCTCAGGTTCCAATTTAACAATTAATATAAGCCTGGTAAAACACAAAAACGAGAAATATAAAAATGAAAAAGACTGAAATGCTACAAGAAAAAAATGAGGTGAAACCAACACAGGTCAAGAACATCACAACAAAGAGAATAAAGTAAAGACACACACACACAAAACAAAAAAAAAAAAAAAAAACGGAAACAGTCACAGGAGCATCAGTGCAAAAAAAAAAAAAACATACAACGGAACGTGCAGATGTGGACAGGAAAAAAAATTACGACACCGCTTTTGCAGAAAGCTGAAACACAGATAAAAGATATCCACACGACCCCCTCCGGCAAATCTGTTGAAGAGGGTATCTAATAGAGGTCGAAATATACAGATCTCTCTTGACTGTTTCAGTTTTTTATAAAGTGCTCAACCACTTAGCCAGGATCAGTGTTGACGACACTTTAATCGTAACATTTCGATACGCAAGAAAAAATTTTGACATATAATATATATATATATATATATATATATATATATATATATATATATATATAATATATATATATATATATATAGAGAGAGAGAGAGAGAGAGAGAGAGAGAGAGCAAAGGAAGGGGTAGCAGTAATGTTAAATGATCAGTTATGGAAGGAGAAAAGAGAATATGAATGTGTAAATTCAAGAATTATGTGGATTAAAGTAAAGGTTGGATGCGAGAAGTGGGTCAAAAATAAGCGTGTATGCACCTGGAGAAGAGAGGAATGCAGAGGAGAGAGAGAGATTTTGGGAGATGTTAAGTGAATGTATAGGACCTTTGAACCAAGTGAGAGAGTAATTGGGGTAGGGGACCTGAATGCTAAAGTAGGAGAAACTTTTAGAGAGGGTGTGGTAGGTAAGTTTGGGGTGCCAGGTGTAAATAAATAATGGGAGCCCTTTGATTGAACTTTGTATAGAAAGGGTTTAGTTATAGGTAATACATATTTTAAGAAAAAGAGGATAAATAAGTATACAAGATATGATGTAGGGCGAAATGACAGTAGTTTGTTGGATTATGAAATTTAAAGATAAAAGACTGCTGAGTAGACTTCAGGATGTACATGTTTATAGAGGGGCCACAGATATATCAGATCACTTTCTAGTTGTAGCTACACTGAGAGTAAAAGGTAGATGGGATACAAGGAAATAGAAGCATCAGGGAAGAGAGAGGTGAAGGTTTATAAACTAAAAGAGGAGGCAGTTAGGGTAAGATATAAACAGCTATTGGAGGAAAAGATGGGCAAATGAGAGCATAGGCAATGGGGTCGAAGAGGTATGGGGTAGGATTAAAAATGTAGTGTTAGAGTGTTCAGCAGAAGTTTGTGGTTACAGGAAAGTGGGGGCAGGAGGGAAGAGGAGCGATTGGTGGGAAAGATGATGTAAAGAGAGTAGTAAGGGAGAAAAAGTTAGCATATGAGAAGTTTTTACAAAGTAGAAGTGATGCAAGGAGGGAAGAGTATGGAGAAAAAGAGAGAGGTTAAGAGAGTGGTGAAGCAATGTAAAAAGAGAGCAAATGAGAGAGTGGGTGAGATGTTATCAACAAATTTTTGTTGAAAATAAGAAAAAGTTTTGGAGTGAGATTAACAAGTTAAGAAAGCCTAGAGAACAAATGGATTTGTCAGTTAAAAATAGGAGAGGAGAGTTATTAAATGGAGAGTTAGAGGTATTGGGAAGATGGGGGGAATATTTTGAGGAATTGTTAAATGTTGATGAAGATAGGGAAGCTGTGATTTCGTGTATAGGACAAGGAGGAATAACATCTTGTAGGAGTGAGGAAGAGCCAGTTGTGAGTGTGGGGAAGTTCGTGAGGCAGTAGGTAAAATGAAAGGGGGTAAGGCAGCCGGATTGATGGGATAAAGATAGAAATGTTAAAAGCTGGTGGGGATATAGTTTTGGAGTGGTTGGTGCAATTATTTAATAAATGTATGGAAGAGGGTAAGGTACCTAGGGATTGGCAAGAGCATGCATAGTTCCTTTGTATAAAGGCAAAGGGGATAAAAGAGAGTGCAAAAATTATAGGGGATAAGTCTGTTGAGTGTACCTGGTAAAGTGTATGGTAGAGTTATAATTGAAAGAATAAGAGTAAGACGGAGAATAGGATAGCAGATGAACAAGGAGGCTTTAGGAAAGGTAGGGGGTGTGTGGACCAGGTGTTTACAGTGAAACATATAAGTGAACAGTATTTAGATAAGGCTAAAGAGGTCTTTGTGGCATTTATGGATTTGGAAAAGGCGTATGACAGGGTGGATAGGGGGGCAATGTGGCAGATGTTGCAAGTGTATGGTGTAGGAGGTAGGTTACTGAAAGCAGTGAAGAGTTTTTACGAGGATAGTGAGGCTCAAGTTAGAGTATGTAAGAAAGAGGGAAATTTTTTCCCAGTAAAAGTAGGCCTTAGACAAGGATGTGTGATGTCACCGTGGTTGTTTAATATATTTATAGATGGGGTTGTAAGAGAAGTAAATGCGAGGGTCTTGGCAAGAGGCGTGGAGTTAAAAGATAAAGAATCACACACAAAGTGGGAGTTGTCACAGCTGCTCTTTGCTGATGACACTGTGCTCTTGGGAGATTCTGAAGAGAAGTTGCAGAGATTGGTGGATGAATTTGGTAGGGTGTGCAAAAGAAGAAAATTAAAGGTGAATACAGGAAAGAGTAAGGTTATGAGGATAACAAAAAGATTAGATGATGAAAGATTGAATATCAGATTGGAGGGAGAGAGTATGGAGGAGGTGAACGTATTCAGATATTTGGGAGTGGACGTGTCAGCGGATGGGTCTATGAAAGATGAGGTGAATCATAGAATTGATGAGGGAAAAAGAGTGAGTGGTGCACTTAGGAGTCTGTGGAGACAAAGAACTTTGTCCTTGGAGGCAAAGAGGGGAATGTATGAGAGTATAGTTTTACCAACGCTCTTATATGGGTGTGAAGCGTGGGTGATGAATGTTGCAGCGAGGAGAAGGCTGGAGGCAGTGGAGATGTCATGTCTGAGGGCAATGTGTGGTGTGAATATAATGCAGAGAATTCGTAGTTTGGAAGTTAGGAGGAGGTGCGGGATTACCAAAACTGTTGTCCAGAGGGCTGAGGAAGGGTTGTTGAGGTGGTTCGGACATGTAGAGAGAATGGAGCGAAACAGAATGACTTCAAGAGTGTATCAGTCTGTAGTGGAAGGAAGGCGGGGTAGGGGTCGGCCTAGGAAAGGTTGGAGGGAGGGGTAAAGGAGGTTTTGTGTGAGAGGGGCTTGGACTTCCAGGAGGCATGCATGAGCGTGTTTGATAGGAGTGAATGGAGACAAATGGTTTTTAATACTTGACGTGCTGTTGGAGTGTGAGCAAAGTAACATTTATGAAGGGATTCAGGGAAACCGGCAGGCCGGACTTGAGTCCTGGAGATGGGAAGTACAGTGCCTGCACTCTGAAGGAGGGGTGTTAATGTTGCAGTTTAAAAACTGTAGTGTAAAGCACCCTTCTGGCAAGACAGTGATGGAGTGAATGATGGTGAAAGTTTTTCTTTTTCGGGCCACCCTGCCTTGGTGGGAATCGGCCAGTGTGATAATAAAATAATAATAATAAAATATATATATATATATATATATATATATATATATATATATATATATATATATATATATATATATATATATATATATATAGATAAATACAAGAGAGAACTAGGAAAAACCAACTGTGGGTTGGGATGAACGTATGGCTTTGGGAAAGATAAAACAGGTCATACACAAAACAGAATTCCAACCATTACTTGGTCCACCGAAGGGCTACACTGACCAATTACAGTACCAACCTGTGTTTATAAAACATAACAGATATCAGGTGTGTCAGGTCTAGACCACAGTCTGGTCTAGACCTGACCTGAATTTAGAATGAACGTTCTTTTTTTTGCGACGTTTCGATCTGTCCTGGACCCGGTTAAATCACAACTGCCTGAAATCTGAGACCGAAACGTCATACTAAATTTACTCTTATTTTAAATTATTTGGAAGGTTGAAAGGTTTCAACTTGTCGTCACGTGGGAAACAATCTCTGAAACCTGCAAGACGTCTCATCTCACCTAGGTAATAAATCCTGTAAGATCTCACCTAGGTAATAAATCCTGTAAGATCTCACCTAGGTAATAAATCCTGTATGATCTCACCTAGGTAATAAATCCTGTAAGATCTTACCTAGGTAATAAATCCTGTAAGATCTCACCTAGGTAATAAATCCTGTATGATCTCACCTAGGTAATAAATTCTGTAAGATCTCACCTAGGTAATAAATCCTGTAAGATCTCACCTAGGTAATAAATCCTGTAATATCTCACCTAGGTAATAAATCCTGTAATATTTCACCTAGGTAATAAATCCTGTATGATCTCACCTAGGTAATAAATCCTGTAAGATCTTACCTAGGTAATAAATCCTGTAAGATCTCGCCTAGGTAATAAATCCTTTAACATCTCGCCTAGGCAATAAATCCTGTAAGATGCCACCTAGTTAATAAATCCTTTAACATCTCACCTAGGTAATAAATCCTGTAACATCTCACCTAGGTAATAAATCCTGTAACATCTCACCTAGGTAATAAATCCTGTAACATCTCACCTAGGTAATAAATCCTGTAACATCTCACCTAGGTGGTAAAACCTTCAAGATATCTCACCTAAGCGGTGATACCTATGTAACAATATGACTGAGATAGATCATCTGTAGGAAGAGAGAGGAATGGGGAGCAGTGGGTAGAAGAGGGTGCCGAAGAATAGGGATGGGGAGGGAGACGGCAGGGTAACAGAAGTAATATGTCTAGACTACTTTAAGCTGAGGCCACTCAGCAATCTTACCAGCACAGTTACAGTTATACACTCAACTCTAAAATACTGAAATTATCAATCAAAAATAAACATACAAGAATACAACACCAGATAAGTTAATTATATAAAAGCGCAACTAAGGAAACAGGCCGAAAAGCCTGGGAAAAGTTGAAATGTCTTCCATAGTGGCAAGTGCCTCACAAGGAACACGGAAAGGCTCACAGTAAATCAGGGAACGGGTGGGGCTTGAACCCACAGCGAGTCCTAAAGCTCTCGGGCCAGTGAGTTAACCTCTTGGCCAACTGGCCAAGTTATTATGATTTCGTGAGGCGCAATTACATAATTTTGTACGCTTATAGTTATGCCGAATATGGTACAAATACCACCAAGTTGATGATAAAGTCATGTGCAACATCTGGGTATCTTTGTAATAAAGTTGGTAGAATTACCGACAATATGTAAAGTAAAAGGACACAAGTGCAACTAATGTGACATTTTATTGTGGCAACGTTTCGCTCTCCAGGAGCTTTATCAAGCCGTTACAAACAGTACATGGACACAGAGGGCATATATAGGCTCAGAGTGAGGTGCAATACTACTGGTAGTAGTAGTAGTAGTAGTAGTAGTAGTAGTAGTAGTAGTAGTAGTAGCAGTGATATAAGTTGTACTTATAGTAGTACTACTACTACTACACAATCAAATGTCACATTAGTTGCACTTGTGTTCTTTTACTTTACATCTGGGTATCTTTATTGGTGAAACGTTTCGCCTACACAGCAGACTTCTTCAGTCAAATACAAAGGCAGTAGATGAAGTGGTGAAATAATGATGTAATCAATCCAAATACTATTTCTCCAAGGGTGATGGACTGATTACATTATCATTTCACTACTACACCTGCTGCCTCTGTATATGACTGAAGAAACCTACTGTGTAGACGAAAAGCTTCAACAATAAAGATACCCAGGGGGACACAAGGGACTGTTCTGCCAGGGTAATAGACCCTTCCTATTCGTCACATATTTCCAAGGTATGTTTGGGTGGTAAACAAGTGGGTGTGTAGAGAGAAGTGAAGGGACTAGTTCCCTGAGCTGGCCTTGAAGGAGACATAATTTATGAGAAGGAAGAATGACTGAGGATACGGCATAAATATACACCCACACACAGGTGTGGTGTGCGATCCCTGTCCAGAGAGAATCGTCTCAAGGGTCAGTACCCACGCCCGATTCTGTATAACGTTCTCATTTGTAGAGCCCAGGAAGTGACGCGAGGCAGAAGTCTACCACACCAACATGTCCCGTGACCCAACACAACTAAGCCCTTGTGTCGGGCGTGGAGAGGGAGAGAGAAGAGGAGAGGGAGAGAGAAGAGGAGAGGGAGAGAGAAGAGGAGAGAGAGAGAGAAGAGGAGAGGAGAGAGAAGAGGAGAAGGAGAGAAGAAAAAGGAGAGGAAAGGCAAGGAAGAAGGGAAAAGAAATGAAAAAGGAGGGAGGTGGACGGGAGAGGATGGGAGGGGAAGGCGAGGGAGAAGGAACAAGGAAGGCAGGTGAGAAAAGAAGGGATTAAGACGAGGGAAGAAGAGAGGAAGGAATAAAGGGAGTCAAACAAGGCTGTACCACAACCTCACACATCATAACAAGGCAACGATCAACGAAGAGTGCTTTACCACCTCCTTAATAGCCATTATCGTTGCCAGTAACGAAGACATAAAACTCTCTCGTCCCTTCCAGCCTCCACTCCTCTCCAGACCAGAGATGCCTCATTCCGCATCTTCAAAACCCGAGTACTGATGCTTCAAAATTATTTAGACTTACCTATTCACCACCAGACAAGTATCTCTCAGTGTATACACAGTGTATACACACTCCACTCAGTATGTACACAGAGATACACTCCACTAGGATCACTCTACAAGGATCTGCATGAGGCTGTCATCTGCTGAGGACGCGGTTAACCTCCAAGAAGATATAAACAAAGTTTTCCAGTGGGCAACGGTAAACAATATGATGTTCAATGAGGACAAATTCCAACTACTCCGTTATGGAAAACTGGAGGAGATAATAACTAGAACAGAGTATACTACTGACTCCGGCCATACAATAGAGCGGAAAAATAATGTAAGGGACCTGGGAGTAGTAATGTCTGAGGATCTCACTTTCAAGGATCACAACAGTGCCACGATCGCACGTGCAAAGAAAATGATAGGATGGATAATGAGAACTTTCAAAACGAGAGATGCCAAGCCCATGATGATCCTTTTCAAATCACTTGTTCCCTCTAGGCTGGAATACTGCTGTACATTAACATCTCCATTCAAAGCAGGTGAAATCGCAGATCTAGAGAGTGTACAGAGATCCTTTACTGCACGTATAAGTTCTGTCAAGCACCTTAACTACTGGGAACGCTTGGAAGCACTTGACTTGTACTCGTTGGAACGCAGGAGGGAGAGATATATCTTAATCTACACTTGGAAAATCTTGGAAGGAATGGTCCCAAATCTGCACACAGAAATCACTCCCTACGAAAGTAAAAGACTGGGCAGGCGATGCAAAATGCCCCCAATAAAAAGTAGGGGCGCCATTGGTACACTAAGAGAAAACACCATAAGTGTCCGGGGCCCAAAACTGTTCAACAGCCTCCCATCAAGCATTAGGGGAATTGCCAATAAACCCCTGGCTGCCTTCAAGAGAGAGCTGGACAGATACCTAAAGTCAGTGCCGGATCAGCCGGGCTGTGGCTCGTACGTTGGACTGCGTGCGGCCAGCAGTAACAGCCTAGTTGATCAGGCCCTGATCCATCAGGAGGCCTGGTCATGGACCGGGCCGCGGGGGCGTTGATCCCCGGAATAACCTCCAGGTAACCTCCAGGAATAACCTCCAGGAGGCCTGGTCACAGACCGGGCCGCGGGGGCGTTGACCCCCGGAACTCTCCAGGTAAACTCCAGGTAAACTCAGTACACACACAGTCTTGATGCTTGAAGAGTAATAGAATTAACACCTTTTCCACAACTGAACTCCAGTCAAAGATCTCTCGATTCATCGAAAAGGAACTACCTTCTTCCAGGGACGAGATCTCATCACCTACCATCTTTCAGGTGCTGTATGACCCCTACGGATTTCGCGCTCCCCCAGTGTAATAATGACTCGTAGTTCTTGAGAAACTCGTACACATTATTTACTCCAGAAATATAGTTTGTTATCAGAGTGTTATTTGATCCCTGGCAGCTGGGGGGTCCCTGGCAACTGAGGTCCCTGGCAGCTGAGGTCCCTGGCAGCTGAGGTCCCTGGCAGCTGAGGTCCCTGGCAGCTGAGGTCCCTGGCAGTTGAGGTCCCTGGCAGCTGAGGTTCCTGGCAGCTGGGGCCCCTGGCAGCTGGGGCCCCTGGCAGCTAGTGGTCCCTAATATCTCCTGGACTAAGGAAAAGCACTGGTAACTCAAGTCTTCCATCAGCCATCAACAAGAGGACTGATAAGGATGGTAGTTTTACCTACATGCTTTAATTTTATTAGGAATGAAATTCTGAAGTGGAGAGTGGCTGGGATTCTTTCCTACTAACTACCGGCTCTCCACCACCAACACCTGCCTCCATCAAAAACCCTCCACCATCACCCACCTCCACCACAAATTCTCCTTCAGTGGTGGTTCTGAGTGTTCTGGGTGACCCTGAGTACATCAGTCAAGCAAGATAGCCGAGAGCCGTTCCCAGTGTATATGTTGTCTAGTCCTGACAACATACATCTCATCTTTCTGGGATCAAATCTGATACGAATTCCATACCACAGGCGATGTAGGATCCCTAATGCTTTAAAGCTTCCCTTTCATAAGAAATAAAAACATAAGGAGGAACACTAATAGGCCTATTGGCCCATATTAGGCAAGACCCTCTCAAACAAAAATGTTTTACTAACCCGTTTACAAGGCTACCCAAGGAATAGGCTTTGATAACCCTATTCAATATAATAATAATAAATAATAATAATAATAATAATAATAATAATAATAATAATAATAATAATAATAAAATAATTACTTATTATTATTATTACCGTCATGTCGCAACACCAAGTTACAACACAGTGTTGCTCCTGTCTCCCACTCGCCTCCCCAAACTCAAACATTTTTACGAGTTAAGTTTATTATACATGACTCAGTTTTGAGTTTATAGTTCATAATAACTTAATAACGGAGTCGTAAAATTTCGTGTGCATTCAAGTCAGGGTATTATTTAGAACAAAGGAAGATGAGAGATGTAAATGATGACTTTATATTCAGGGAGCTGTCTCGAGGCAACACAGAATTCACATTATTACAATACTTAGAGAACCTTCAAACCTTGTTATTAACTTTGCCAAAGTTATTTTAACAGGCATGTTGGTGGAGCTGCTCCACTGACCAACCTGGCGCCTCCACCTGCTCCTCCATCTCTCCAATTGCACCTGCACCTCCTTCACTCTTCCCTTCCCACTCTTGCACCTGCAACCTCCTCCACTATTCCCTCCCCACTCTTGCACCTGCACCTCCTTCACTCTTCCCTCCCCACTCCTGCACCTGCACCTCCTCCACTCTTCCCTCCCCACTTTTGCACCTGCACCTCCTTCACTCTTCCCTCCCCACTCCTGCACCTGCACCTCCTCCACTCTTCCCTCCCCACTTTTGCACCTGCACCTCCTTCACTCTTCCCTCCCCACTTCTGCACCTGCACCTCCTCCACTCTTCCCTCCCCACTCTCCCTCCCCACTCTTGCACCTGCACCTCCTTCACTCTTCCCTCCCCACTCCTGCACCTGTACCTCCTCCACTCTTCCCTCTCCACTCTTGCACCTGCAACCTCCTCCAGTCTTCCCTCCCCACTCTTGCACCTGCAACCTTCCCTACTATTCCCTCCCCTCCCTACTCCAACACTTCCCCAACAATACAGTATACAATGTTGACGCCTAGGTGTATCCCCAGTAATTACCAAATGTAACTCGCACCAACTAAAGACTCGGATCTCCGTTCACTAAAATAGGACAAGTTTTGCTGCATCCTGGCTGCCTACCCCCGAGCACCATACTGGCCCAGACTTACCTCATTATAGTTTTAAACTTTTCAACATAGGAACGAAATGTGGTTTAATATATGTTTCGCTCTGTTAGGTATATTTTGCATTACATAGGATAACCCAGCAAAACTCTCCTTTTTTCTTAACACATCGGTCAGTTGGGTGACCCGAAAAAGGAAACACATGCACCATCACTCATGCAGCAGCTGTTTTGCTAGAAAATATTATATATATATATAATATATATATATATATATATATATATATATATATATATATATATATATTTTATATATATATTATATATATATAATACATAATATATAATATTGTATATATATATATATATATATATAATACATATTTATATATTATATAATACATTATATATATATATATATATTATATATTTTATATATATATATAATATATATATATATATGTATAATACATATTTTATATATATATATATATATATATATATATATATATATATTTATATGTATAATACAAATTTATATATATTATATAATATATATATATATAATATATATAATTTTATATATATATAAAAATTATATATATTAAAAACATATTGTCACCATATGATTTTTTTTTATTTAGCCTCGGAAGCAGCTAGTTTATGGTGTACCCTATATCCATCCTGTGGAGGGCAGTGGCTAGTTTGTGTACTTCATATCCATCCTGTGCACGGTAACAGCTAGTTTACTGTGCACCCCATATCCAGCCTGCAGACCATATCACTAGAACAAATACACACACAGTAGGAATAGGAACTAAGCCCAAAAGTGTTATAATGAGCACATCTGGATATATATTAACAATTTGTCTTACAAATAGCAAGCAACGATCCATTACTAGGGGAAAAGGGACAGGTGACGACTCACGAAGGATCGAACCCGCGTCCTTTAGGTTGTAAGTTCAGCCACTGACCTACGAATCTTAACTACTGTAGAATTATAACTTATTCGGCGTGCCCAAAAACTAACACGGGAGTGGGCATGACACTCCATGGATAATGTATCACCCTGACGGTCACATATCAGGATACATTGGTTTGTAACACCGTAGTAGATGTGGGTAGTGAGGTTAAGGACACTGTTTCTGGGTGGGAGGTGTCAAGGACACTGTTGCTGGGTGGGAGGTGTCAAGGACACTGTTGCTGGGTGGGAGGTGTCAAGGGGCACTGTTGTGAGTGGGAGTGTCAAGGACAAATGTTGCTGAGTGGGAGGTGTCAAGGACACTGTTGCTGGGTGGGAGGTGTCAAGGACACTGTTGCTGGGTGGGAGGTGTCAAGGACACTGTTGCTGGGTGGGAGGTTTTTCAAGGAACTGTGCTGGGTGGGAGGGTCCAAGGATACTGTTGCTAGGTGGGAGGTGTCAAGGACACTGTTGCTGGGTGGGGGGTGTCAAAAGGGCACTGTTTCTGGGTTGGGGGGTGTCAAGGCACTGTTGCTGGGTTTGGGGGGTGTCAAGGACACTGTTTTCTGGTGGAGGTGTCAAGGACACTGTGTGGGTGGGAGGGTCAAGGACACTGTTTCGAGTGGGAGGTTCAAGGAACTGTTGTGGGTGGGAGGTGTAAGAAACTGTTTGCTGGTGGGAGGTGGTCATGGACACTGTTTGCTGGGTGGGAGGTGTCATGGACACTTTTGCTGTGGGGGGTCAAAGGGCACTGTTGGTGGGGGGAGGTGTCAGGACACTGTTGCTGGGTGGGAGGGGTCAAGGATACTGTTGCTGGGTGGGAGGGGTCAAGGACACTGTTGCTGGGTGGGAGGTGTCAAGGCCACTGTTGCTGGGTGGGAGGTGTCAAGGAAATGTTGCTGGGTGGGAGGTGTCAGGAACTGTTCGAGTGGGAGGTGTCAAGGACATGTTTGCTGGGTGGGAGTGCAAGGCACTGTTGTTGGGTGGGAGGGTCATGGACACTGTTTGCTGGGTGGGAGGTGTCATGCACTGTTGTGGTGGGAGGTGTCAAGGACACTGTTGTTTGGGGGGGAGGTGTCAAGGACACTGTGCTTGGGTGGGAGGGGTTCAAGGACCCCGTTGCTGGGTGGGAGGTGTCAAGGACACTGTTGCTGGGTGGGAGGTGTCAAGGACACTGTTGCTGGGTGGGAGGTGTCAAGGACACTGTTGCTGGGTGGGAGGTGTCAAGGACACTGTTGCTGGGTGGGAGGTGTCAAGGACATGTTGCTGGTGGGAGGTGTCGGGGATACTGTTGCTAGGGGGAGGGGGTCAAGGATATGTTGCTAGGGGGGAGGTGTAAAGGCACTGTTGGGGGTGGGAGTGTCAAGGACACTGTTGCTGGGTGGGTGTCAAGGACACTGTTGCTGGGTGGGAGGTGTCAAGGACACAGTAATCCAGGTCGGCCTTTCAGTCAGTCTGTGTCTGTCTGTATCAGAGAGACAAAAGAGAGAGAATCTAGAGAAAAGAAAAGAGAGAGAAATGAGCGAAGCGAGAAAGAAAATAGAGTAGAGAACATCTGCAGCATTTTAACATTTTCATAACACACAACAACATACAGCATTTTGCATTTAAAAAATAAAATAGGCATTGGTCATGTAACTGTTTTGACAAACATTGTGACTTTTTATTTGATCCCGCACCAATGTTTTTTAACGTGTTGTCTTGCAAATTATTTTTTTATATATATATTATATATTTTTTTTTATTTCAACTGGCGATTCCCACAGGAGGGTGCCCGAAAAAGAAAACTTTCACATCATTCACTCCATCACTTTTCTTGCCAGAAGGGTGCTTTAACCTACAGTTTTTAAACTGCAACATTAACACCCCTCCTTCAGGTGAGGCACTGTACTTCCCATCTCCAGGACTCAAGTCCGGCCTCCCGGTTTCCCTGAACCCCTTAATAAATGTTACTTTGCCACACTCAAACAGCACCGTCAGTATTAAAAACCATTTGTCTCCTTTCATCCTATCAAACACGCTACCCCATGCTGCTGGAAGTCCAAGCCCTCGCACACAAAACTCCTTTACCCTCCCCCAAACCCCTTTCCTAGGCGCCCCTACCCGCCTTCCTTCATACAGGACTGATACACTCTTGAAGTTATTCTGTTTCGCTCCATTCTCTCTACATGTACCAACCACCTCAACAACCTTCCTCAGCCCTCTGGACAACAGTTTTGGTAATCCCGCACCTCCTCCTAACTTCCAAACTACGAATTCTCTGCATTATATTCACACCACACATTGCCCTCAGACATGACATCTCCACTGCCTCCAGCCTTCTCCTCGCTGCAAACATTCATCACCCATGCTTCACACCCATATAAGAGCGTTGGTAAAACTACTAACTCTTCATACATTCCCCTTTTGCCTCAAGGACAAAGTTCTCTGTCTCCACAGACTCCTAAGTGCACCACTCACTCTTTTTCCCTCATCAATTCTATGATTCACCTCATCTTTCATTAGACCCATCGCTGACACGTCCACTCCAAATATCTGAATACGTTCACCTCCTCCATACTCTCTCCCTCCATCTGATATTCAATCTTTCATCACCTAATCTTTTTGTTATCCTCATAACCTTACTCTTTCCTGTATTCACCTTTAATTTTCTTCTTTTGCACACCCTACCAAATTCATCCACCAATCTCTGCAGCTTCTCTTCAGAATCTCCCAAGAGCACAGTGTCATCGCAAAGAGCAGCTGTGACAACTCCCACCCTGTGTGTGATTCTTTATCTTTTAACTCCACGCCTCTTGCCAAGACCCTCGCATTTACTTCTCTTACAACCCCATCTATAAATATATTAAACAAACCGGTGAAAATCAACATCCTTGTCTAAGGCCCTACTTTTTACTGGGAAAAAATTTCCCTTTTTTTCTACATACTTAACTTGAGCCTCACTATCCTCGTAAAAACTCTTCACTGCTTTCAGTAACCTACCTCCTACCCCTACACTTGCAACATCTCCCACATTGCCCCCTATCCACCCTGTCATACGCCTTTTCCAAATCCATAAATGCCACAAAGACCTCTTTAGCCTTATCTAAATACTGTTCACTTATATGTTTCACTGTAAACACCTGGTCCACACACCCCCTACCTTTCCTAAAGCCTCTTGTTCATCTGCTATCCTATTCTCCGTCTTACTCTTAATTCTTTCAATTATAACTCTACCATACACTTTACCAGGTACACTCAACAGACTTATCCCCCTATAATTTTTGCACTCTCTTTTATCCCTTTGCCTTTATACAAAGGAACTATGCATGCTCTCTGCCAATCCCTAGGTACCTTACCCTCTTCCATACATTTATTAAATAATTGCACCAACCACTCCAAAACTATATCCCACCTGCTTTTAACATTTCTATCTTTATCCCATCAATCCCGGCTGCCTTACCCCCTTTCATTTTAACCTACTGCCTCACGAACTTCCCCACACTTCACAAACTGGCTCTTCCTCACTCCTACAAGATGTTATTCCTCCTTGCCCTATACACGAAATCACAGCTTCCCTATCTTCATCAACATTTTAACAATTCCTTCATAATATTCCCTCCATTCTCCCAATACCTCTAACTCTCATTTAATAACTCCTCTCCTATTTTTAAACTGACAAATCCATTTGTTCTCTAGGCTTCCTTAACTTGTTAATCTCACTCCAAAACTTTTTCTTATTTTCAACAAAATTTGTGATAACAGCTCATCCACTCTCTCATTTGCTCTCTTTTTACATTGCTTCACCACTCTCTTAACCTCTCTTTTTTCTCCATATACTCTTCCCTCCTTGCATCACTTCTACTTTGTAAAAACTTCTCATATGCTACTTTTTCTCCCTTACTACTCTCTTTACATCATCATTCCACCATCGCTCCTCTTCCTCCTGCACCCATTCTGTACCACAAACTTCTGCTGAACACTTCATACATTTTTAAACCTCCCATCCTCTTCGACCATTGCCTATCTTCATAGCCCATTATCCTCCAATAGCGTTTATATCTTCCCACTGCCCCTTTTAGTTTATAACCTTCACCTCTCTCTTCCCTGATGCTTTCTATTCTCCTTGTATCCCATCTACCTTTTACTCTCAGTGTAGCTACAACTAGAAGTGATCTGATATATCTGTGGCCCCTCGATAAACATGTACATCCTGAAGTCTACTCAACAGTCTTTTTATCTACTAATACATAATCCAACAAACTACTGTCATTTCGCCCTACATCATATCGTGTATACTTATTTATCCTCTTTTTTTTAAAAATATGTATTAACTATAACTAAACCCCTTTCTATACAAAGTTCAATCAAAGGGCTCCCATTATCATTTACACCTGGCACCCAAACTTACCTACCACACCCTCTCTAAAAGTTTCTCCTACTTTAGCATTCAGGTCCCCTCCCACAATTACTCTCTCACTTGGTTCAAAGGCTCCTATACATTCACTTAATATCTCCCAAAATCTCTCTCTCTCCTCTGCATTCCTCTCTTCTCCAGGTGCATACACGCTTATTATGACCCACTTCTCGCATCCAACCTTTACTTTAATCCACATAATTCTCGAATTTACACATTCATATTCTCTTTTCTCCTTCCATAAAATGATCATTTAACATTACTGCTACCCCTTCCTTTGCTCTAACTCTCTCAGATACTCCAGATTTAATCCCATTTATTTCCCCCACTGAAACTCTCCTACCCCCTTCAGCTTTGTTTCGCTTAGAGCCAGGACATCCAACTTCTTTTCATTCATAACATCAGCAATCATCTGTTTCTTGTCATCCGCACTACATCCACGCACATTTTAAACAACCCAGTTTTATAAAGTTTTTCTTCTTCTCTTTTTTAGTAAATGTATACAGGAGAAGGGGTTACTGCCATTGCTCCCGGCATTTTAGTCGCCTCATACGACACGCATGGCTTACGGAGGAAAGATTCTTTTCCACTTCCCCATGGACAATAGAAGAAATAAAAAAAGAACAAGAGCTATTTGAATAAGGAGAAAAACCTAGATGTATGTATATATATATATGCATGTGCGTTTTCTGTGAAGTGTGACCAAAGTGTAAGTAGGAGTAGCAAGATATCCTGTTATTAGCGTGTTTATGAGACAGAAAAAGAAAACCCGCAATCCTACCATCATTTCAAAACAGTTACAGGTTTTTGTTTCACAGTCATCTGGCAGGACGGTGTACTTCCCTGGGTGGTTGCTGTCTACCAACTACTACCTACATATATATATTATATATATATTATTTATTTTTTATATATTAATATATATATATAATATATATATATTTATATATATATATTATTATTTTTATTATCACACTGGCCCTTCCCACCAAGGCCCCGGGCGGCCCCAAAAGAAAAAACTTTCACCATCATTCACTCCTTTACTGTCTTGCCCGGAAAGGGTGCTTTACACTACAGTTTTTAAACTGCAACATTAACCCCCTCCCTTTTGAGTGCAGGCCCCTGTACTTCATCTCCAGGACTCAAGTCCCGGGCCCGCCGGTTTCCTGAACCCCTTCATTTAAAAGTTACTTTGCTCACACTCCAACAGCACGTCAAGTATTAAAAACCATTTGTCTCCATTCACTCCTATCAAACACGCTCACGCATACCTGTGGAAGTCCAAGCCCCTCGCACACAAAACTCCTTTACCCCCTCTCTCCAACCTTTCCTAGGCCGGGCCCCAACCCCGCCTTCCTTCCACTACGACTGATACACTCTTGAAGTCATTCTGTTTCGCTCCATTCTCTCTCATGTCCGAACCACCTCAACAACCCTTCCTCAGCCCTCTGGACAACAGTTTTGGTAATCCGCACCCTCCTATTCCAAAAACTACGAATTCTCTGCTTTAATTTCACACCACACATTGCCCTCCAGACATGACATTTCCACTGCTCCGCTTCTCCCCTGCAACATTCATCACCCATGATTTCACCCCAAATTTAAGAGCGTTGGGTTAAAACTATACTCTCATACATTCCCCTCTTTGCCAAGGACAAGTTCTTTGTCTCCACTAGACTCCTAAGTGCCCACTCACTCTTTTTCCCTCATCAATTCTATGATTCACCTCATCTTTCATAGACCCATCCGCTGACACGTCTCCACTCCCAAATATCTGATACATTCACTCCTCCATTACTCTCTCCTCCAATCTGATATTCAATCTTTCAACTCTAATCTTTTTATCCTCATAACCTCACTCTTCCTGTATTCACTTTAATTTTCTTCTTTTGCACACCCTACCAATTCATCCACCAATCTCTGCAACTTCTCTTCAGAATCTCCCAAGGCACAGTGTCATCAGCAAGAGCAGCTGTGACAACTCCCACTTTGTGTGTGATTCTTATCTTTTAACTCCACGCCTCTTGCCAAGACCCTCGCATTTACTTCTCTTACAACCCCCATCTATAAAATATTAAACAACCAGGGTGACATCACACCCTTGTCTAAGCCTTTTTTTACTGGGAAAAAATTCCCTTTTTCCCCTCATATCTAATTTGGGCCCTCTCTACCCTCGAAAAAAAACTTTTCATGCTTTCATTTCCCTACCCCCACACCTACATTTGCAACATTTCCAAAATTTGCCCCCCTACCCCCCTTCATACCCCTTTTCCCAAAATCCATAAATCCCAAAAGCCCTCTTTAGCCTTATCAAATATTTCACTTATAGTTTCACTGAAAAAAACCTGCCCCAAAAACCCCCCCTCCCTTTTCCTAAACCCCCTTTTCAGTCTTTCTCGTTTACTTAATTTTTCAATAAAAATTACCTACACTTTACCAGGTATACCGGGGAACTTTCCCCCCAAAATTTTTTGCCTCTTTTTTTATCCCTTTCCTTTAAAACAAAGGAACTATGTTTGCTCTCTGCCAACCCCTGGGTCCCTTCCCCCTTTTCCCATACATTTTTTAATAATTGCACCAACCCCTCCAAAATTTAATCCCCCCCTGTTTTAAACTTTTTTATCTTTTTCCCATCAATCCCGGCTGCCTTACCCCTTTATTTCCTATGCCTCACGAACTTCCCCCACACTCACAACTGGCTCTTCCTCACTCCTACAAGATTGTTTTTTCCTCCTTGTCCTATACACGAAATCACAGCTTCCTATCTTCATCAACATTTAACAATTCCTCAAAATTTTCCCCTCCATCTTCCCAATACCTTAATCTCCATTTAATAACTCTCCTCTCCTATTTTTTAACTGACAAATCCATTTTGTTCTCTAGGTTTTCTTAACTTGTTAATCTCACTCCAAAACTTTTTCTTATTTTCAACAAAATTTGTTGATAACATCTCACCCCCTCTCTCATTTGCTCTCTTTTTATATTTCTTCACCACTCTCTTAACCTCTCTCTTTTTCTCCATATACTCTTCCCTCCTTGCATCACTTTACTTTGTAAAAACTTCTCATATGCTAACTTTTTCTCCCTTACTAATCTCTTTACATCATCATTCCACCAATCGCTCCTCTTCCCTCCCGCACCCACTTTCCTGTAACCACAAACTTCTGCTGAACACTCTAACACTACATTTTTAAACCTACCCCATACCTCTTCGACCCCATTGCCTATGCTCTCATTAACCCATCTATCCTCCAATAGCTGTTTATATCTTACCCTAACTGCCCCCTCTTTTAGTTTATAAACCTTCACCTCTCTCTTCCCTGATGCTTCTATTCTCCTTTTATCCCATCTACCTTTTACTCTCAGTGTAGCTACAACTAGAAAGTGATCTGATATATCTGTGGCCCCTCATATATATATATATATATATATATATATATATATATATATATATATATATATATATATATATATATATATATATATGTCGTGCCGAATAGGCAGAACTTGCGCTCTTGGCTTAAATAACAACGCTCATCTTGCCATATAGGACAAGTGAACATTTATGTATGCACTAATTTCGCCAAAATCATTCTGAACCTAACGAAAAAAATATATTTCACTCTGTTTGTTTAGTATTAAATTATTGTAAACAAACCTAAAATATATTTAGTTGGGTTAGGTTAAAATAAATTGCGCTTTTTATAAGGTTAGGTAAGTTTTCTAAGTTTCTTTTGGTGCAAAATTAGAAAAACATACATTAACATTAATGAAAAAAATATATCTTTAAACGCATAAGAGAAAATTTTGGAAATGACTTAATTTTAAATGAGTTCTTGCTAATTGACCAGTTTTACATGTTCGGCACGACATTTTATTAATATATATATATATATATATATATATATATATATATATATATATATATATATATATATAATATATATATATATATGTCGTGCCGAATAGGCAGAACTTGCGATCTTGGCTTAAATAGCAACGCTCATCTTGCCATATAGGACAAGTGAAAATTTGTGTATGCAATAATTTCGCCAAAATCATTCTGAACCTAACGAAAAAAAATATATTTGATTGTGTTTGTTTAGTATTAAATTATTGTAAACGTATTTAAAATATATTTAGTTGGGTTAGGCTAAATAAATTGCTCTTGTTATAATAAGGTTAGGTAAGTTTTCTAAGATTCTTTTGGTGCAAAATTAAAAATTTTTGCATTAATATTAATGAAAAAAATATATCTTTAAACGTATAAGAGAAAATTTGGAAAGGACTTAATTTTAAATTAGTTCTTGCTAATTGACCAGTTTTACATATTCGGCACGACATATATATATATATATATATATTATATATATATATATTATATATATATATATATATATATATATATATATATATATATATAATTATATCGTGGCGAATAGGCAGAACTTGCGATCTTGGCTTAAATAGCAACGCTCATCTTGCCATATAGGACAAGTGAAAATTTGTGTATGCAATAATTTCGCCAAAATCATTCTGAACCTAACGAAAAAAATATGTTTCACTGTGTTTATTTAGTACTAAATTATTGTAAACAAATCTAAAATATATTTAGTTGGGTTAGGCTAAAATAAATTGCGCTTGTTATAATAAGGTTAGGTAAATTTTCTAAGTTCCTTTTGGTGCAAAATTATAAATTTTTACATCAACATTAATGAAAAAAATATATCTTTCAACGTATAAGAGAAAATTTTAGAAAGGACTTAATTTTAAATGAGTTCTTGCTAATTGACCAGTATTACATATTCGGCACGACATATATATATATATATAATATATATATATATATATATATATATATATATATATATAGCGCCTCAATGATTTCATATAAATCTGATACCATCATTTCCAGGGCTGCTGCAGTGTCACCCAGGGGCTGCTGCAGTGTCACCCAGGGGCTGCTGCAGTGCCACCCAGGGGCTGCTGCAGTGCCACCCAGGGGCTGCTGCAGTGCCACCCAGGGGCTGCTGCAGTGCCACCCAGGGGCTGCTGCAGTGCCACCCAGGGGCTGCTGCAGTGCCACCCAGGGGCTGCTGCAGTGCCACTGCTAATTGCATTCCCATTCCCTCTCTCGTATACTATATACAGTATCACGTATTCCTTTCTAAACCTAACAGTATTTGGGTGTTTCTTCTGCAATGTCATCTACATCGTGTCCCATAATGGAGTTCGTCATAAATCTTGTATCTATTATAGTGCCTTGCAATATTTATGTCGTTTCTCGTATTTCCATGCAATTGATTTTGTCTCGCTAATGCCATTTAGCGGGGACGCGCAACATCATTCACGGGCCCATTACTCCTTTAATTCCTGGTGCCTATTTTGATGTTCTTCCATACCTGTTGTGTACTCGTTTACCCCTCTGGGTGTACCTGGTTTACCCCTCTGGGTGTACCTGGTTTACCCCTCTGGGTGTGCCTGGTTTACCCCTCTGGGTGTGCCTGGTTTACCCCTCTGGGTGTGCCTGGTTTACCCCTCTGGGTGTGACCTGGTTTACACCCTCTGGGGTGTGCCTGGTTTTACCCCTCTGGGTGTGCCTGGTTTACCCCTCTGGGTGTGCCTGGTTTACCCTCTGGGTGTGCCTGGTTTACCCTCTGGGTGTGCCTGGTTTACCCCTCTGGGTGTGCCTGGTTTACCCCTCTGGGTGTGCCTGGTTTACCCCTCTGGGTGTGCCTGGTTTACCCCTCTGGGTGTGCCTGGTTTACCCCTCTGGGTGTGCCTGGTTTACCCCTCTGGGTGTGCCTGGTTTACCCCTCTGGGTGTGCCTGGTTTACCCCTCTGGGTGTGCCTGGTTTTACCCCTCTGGGTGTGCCTGGTTTTACCCCTCTGGGTGTGCCTGGTTTACCCCTCTGGTGTGCCTGGTTTACCCCTCTGGGTGTGCCTGGTTTACCCCTCTGGGTGTGCCTGGTTTACCCCTCTGGGTGTACTTGGTGTACCCCTTTGGGTATACTTAATTTACCCCTCTGGATATACATGTATTGGCTAAAAGAAATTCAGAGTTCTAACTTCTTGGGCAGCTGTCGTTGTCATCTATACGTCTTTAAAAAAATCATTCAACAATCCTATAAACTGCGCTATAACTGGTTGTTCTTTAAAAAAAAAATTCTTATTTATATTAAATATACATTTTTTTTCTTGCTCAACGTGGTTTAACCGAAGCAACACAAAAAGTACTCTTTTCACCGACGCTTTACTGACGGTGCCATTTACAAAAAGATCGTGGGTGTTTGCCATAAGTTTTTTTCCTGTATTATTTTCCTGGTCTCCGGATGAGCAGCTCCTGGATGTTGATGTTGGGGGAGTAGTTATGGGAGCGCTGTTTAGCTATAACAGTGGACTGATGGGAGCGAGAACTTGTAGGGTTATGGTGTGTGTTATGGGCCGTTGCTTTTGCCTAACACCCGTAGTGTATATACCCCTTTTATATATATTTATTATATATATTTTATATATTTATATATACTATATATTATATATATATATATATATATATATATGCTAAACAACCACTCTGAAAGATTAGGAAATTCCAGCGCTGTTTACTGTGTCTTTGTCATATTATATATTATATAATATATTGAAGCTAAAAACATGCTTACAATATCATTTATTATGTGCGCAATAGCTGTAGACTTAAAAAACGATGCAAAAGCAAAAATAGTAAATAAAAAAATGAAAACTGCCGAAAACCATCTTAAGAGCAGACAAACACTGAAAATAATACACATGAATATCATTGAAAAGCGCCGTATTAACGAAGCGCTCTAAATCGAGCGCTACATTTAATGAAAGGTAATCCTGTGCAAATAATTATCAAAGAACGGGATGAAAATAAATATTTTAGGTCTCCTGGATAGCTAGTACAGTCACTATTGTCTACTAAACACTGTTGGTGTGAGGGGATGAACTGCTCTCCGATACATCTTTATTAAAATTCCTATATTCTCCTGTGTGGGATAGATCATCCTGAAAGATAGTAATGCCCAAGGGGTAGTAACTCCAGCTGTGCCTGAAGGAAACTTTTAGAAGTTACCGTGAGTGGTGGACCTTTAATGGAATGCTTGGCGATATCCTCATTATCCTACTGCAGTCTCCCAGCTCAGGCTGGCACACTTTAATACTACATGACTCCTCTTACGTGATGGATTATGAGAGGGGAACATAGGTAGTTTGTTTTTTTCACTGTAACTATCATATAGAATAAGGAAGAAGCATAATTCTAATATATTACGTTTTGCGTTTTACGTTTTTGTGGGACGGATTGTAAAGGACCTGCCTAGTATGGGCTAACAGGCCTGCTGCAGTGATCCTCCTTTCTTATGTTATGTTCTTACAAAAACGCCATCTTCACCCCTTTCCCTCACCGTCTTAGCATATAAGATCTTCACCCATCTCCACCACCACCTTTAACCCCCCTTTCCCTTTCCAGACCATCGCAGCATTCTCCACCACTACCTTCCACCCAACCCCCACAACTACCTTCCACCCAACCCCTACCAACTACTATACCAATACCTTCCTCCCAATACCACCACCATTACCTAACCCCCCACCTACCACCACCATCTTAGCAGCTTGCTCTACCACCATCTTAGCAGCCTCCCTCTTCCCCCAGATCCACACAAAAGGTGTTGGCAAGCAGCTCTCCTCCAAGAAGCTGGCTGGCCTGTCGCCTTCAGACCTGAACGAGACGCTTAATTCACGAATTCTTTGTGTATTGCCGGCCGGGGAAGAGCACATTAAGGCCTTAATGGGATCCCGGCCTTCTTTCTACGCTTCCATCACGCCATTGAAGTTATTTTCTTGTGTCTAGGGAATCAGGCTCGGCCCAATCTACTTTTATGAGTATTACATTTCCTACTTAAATTGACAAGAGCCTTAATGAGTGTTAGGCTCCGACCACCAGTCTGACTACTTAGCCGTCAGTGAGGAGGCTTGGTATGAGATCGGGCAGCGGGGGCAATGATCCAGGAAAAACATCACCATGTGTACAAGTATGGGACGTGTGGTGCCGTGGCTGTCTCGATACGACGACCGTGCCTGTACAACTCTTTAAATACCCAACAATAAACACATACCTCATAGGAAACTTGAACTAGAGTCACTGTCCAAACTAATAATAATAATAATAATAATAATAATAATAATAATAATAATAATAATAATAATAAGTTCTTCACCTGTATAAATTACTGAATTTAAAAAGAAAAACGAAATCACCCGGCCTCGGTGGGATACGACCAGTTTGTTGAAAATATAATAATAATAATAACAATAATAATAATAATAACAATAATAATAATAATAATAATAACAATAATAATAATAATAATAATAATAATACTAATAATAAACAAAAAAGTAATAATGATAGGGGAGAATAGGGTTCACACACAAAAATGGGTGAGAAAGAGGAGAGGTCAGTGACTCACCTCTCAAACATTCAGTCAGCCAGTGTTGCTATCCCCAATATGCAGTTTCTCTCAGTCTATAAAACCAATGTTCAGCCCACACCTACTTTTACTGCAAATCATTCCGCATATTAAAACTCGCATGACGTATCGATACCTCTTTTATCCATCCCGTTCCACCCTCGCTTAATCTGGCCCCTGTTACGCCCGCGTTTTATCCGGCCCCTGTTGCATCTGCAATGACTGCTGGTGAGAGGGAACAGCATCTGCAGACGCGGCGGTAAGACGGGTTTAGCGTATTAGTGGTGATTATTTTCACCCTTAGCGTGACGAAAGGGAAGGAATGGGGGGATGACTGACGAAAACACATACACAGTTCTATTTTTAAAAGGCTTTACGACGCATTTTAGTGGGGAGGTTAAGAGGACAAAAATCATATGTAAATGGGGAATAGAATACCCACAAATGGGGGGTAAAACATCAACTAATGGGGAGTATAATACCAAATTATCATCATATGTTTCGCAAGTGTGGCTTGTTCGTGAGGTTCTTCACTAATGCAACGTTTCAGTTATGAGCGAAACGTTTGACCAATATAGAACTTAATTGTGTTACTTGTGTATTTTACACCAGGACACATCTCGCCCCTGTCAGATACAGTGCGCTTCAGATGACAGCGAAGATAAAGAATACTTTCCAGAACAAACTTTTATTGGAAGAACGTTTCGCTGTGTAGAGCTTCACGTTACTGACGTGATAAACATCAACACAGAGCGAAACGTCGCCGCAATAAACGTTAGTTTCACAAAGAGATCATTCTTGGCATTATGTCTCTTGGAAAAACGTATACAAATGCAGAATACAATACTTTATTGGCAACGTTTCGCTCATACACAGTGGGCATTATAAAATCACCTGTGACTTTATAGAGCTCACTGTGGTCTCCTGCTTAGGTCCTTCCCCCAGGATGCGACCTACAACAGTCGACTAACATCAAGGTACCTGTTTAACTGATAGGTGATCATAGACAGCAGGTGCCGTAAGGAAACACGTCGTGATGTTTCCACCTGTACCGGGGATCGACCCCTGGACCTCAGTGTGTGAGGCGAGTGCGCTAACAATCGAGCTACTGGACACCATTTTACTTCATCTTGCTGCTTGCCTCCAGCTCCTGGGCCTCTACTCTTGCTACATCATCCAGTCTCCTTTCGCGAAGACGTTAGTCTTTAATGACTAAAAGCGAGCTGGTTATGCAATGTTTTCCTTTGATGATGCCGGGGGACTGCCAATAAAACTTCTCTCCCAGTTTGTATGCAAATTAGACTGCAATGATTAATTACCATGACGTGTAAATTTATAGTTCAAGTAACTAAGTCGCCTTTTGGACTTTAGTGGCCTTTATGGCCAACCTAAGAGCGAATGAAGTAAAAGGCTGTCATAGAAGAGCTGGTGGAAACCAAAGGTAGAACCACTGCTACACAGTTCACTGAATGGTAGCGTAATAACACGAGTAGTAAGGTAGAAACAGTGTGAAGATTGTGGCTCACGTCTTCCATCCAGTTACATTCAGACAGGTCCCAGGTCGGGCTGCCAGGGTCGGAAAACTCTCAAAACTGGTCAGAGGCAGATCACAAGGTGGGCGGAAGGCACAGCACCATGGGTATGTAGAGAAAAAGTCTTTATCTGGACAAGGCTTTGGTATGTTGAGCTTTTTCGAGACGAGGCTATATCCACTGAGTGTATCTCAGTGTATATACACTGAGAATTTACCTTTATCGTCATATTAGGTATTAAAGTATCCTTGATTGGTGATGTACAGGTGACCTGTAGCATTAATAACCTGCGTGTAGTTAATAGGCTTGAAAACCAAAAAAAAACTCTTAACTAATTGGAGCTAAGAAAAAAGTATATGTAGGTGAGAAGTCAGGGAATATGAAAACACGTACTGGAGAACAAAATACACTTTCGCTCTCAATAATGTGAACGTATATGTGAATCGGTGCAACTTAAATAATTACCACAAAGTGGCGATTATCAAACAGGATCTGCCTAGCTCTAATTTTAATAACATACAAAAACAGCGGCAACTCTTTTACAAACGTCTGTCTGACCTCCTAAGATGTCCAAGCTTCCTCCTCACTAGCTTCCTCTCACGGAAACATCGCTTTCCTTCGACGGCAGCATCGTGAAGTTGACAATTCACAGGTAATAAAAAGAAAACTCCAGCTCTGAAAGGAAATCTTTGATGCTGCCGTAGCTACTGAATCTATGGCCCACAACCTTCAGATATAGGGGACTGGGGTTCAGTCCTCTTCCTTAGTCCAATTCTTCCTAGCAGAAACCTCCCCCCGGCCCAATAACCCCAATCTAATCCTCCTCCAGTAAAATCATGTCCCTAATCGAATCCTTTTTCCGATTCAATCCTACACCCCAGGCCCAATCATGGACACACATGTCAGTAACACTACTTCCTTACATCTATCCTACAGCTGCCGACTTCCCGTCAAAGTTGAGTGTAACACAAACCATCAGAGGAATTTTTAGCCTCGTACTTGGAGGGTCCCACGAGGGAATCTAATTCCTTAATGCAGCAGTGCAGGGCGGTGCCAGGCCTTTTGTTATCTTCTGCAGGGAAAAATGGATGGAAGGGCGTATATCTCATTGTATGAAGATGGAAGTAGCAGCAGCAAGGGAAAAGAAGGAAGGGAAGGAGGAGTGAGAGGTAAATAGAGATGTAAAAGAAGAGAGCAGTAAAGGCAGAGTTAAATGAATGACAAATATACAAGGACAGGATAGAAAAAGACAAAGGGGAGAGAGAATGAAGTAAAGGCAGGAGACAGAAAGAGGAACTTCTGAATGAGAAAAAAATTAAAGACAGGAGCGAGAGAGAATTAGTCATGGATTACGAAAAACCTGGTAAGAATAGGGACGAGGAGAGATGGGGGGAAAAAGTGAAAAAGACGAGGGTGGAAAGTGATGACAACAATGCTACGACAAAGGTAAAAGTGGAAAGAAAGAGCAGGAGACGCGACAAAGCAGTGTGAGGAATAGGTGTGAACAGACCGAGAGAAAGTTATGACAAGAGCGTAGTGTAAGGAAGCACACGGGGAACCACAGCCGGGTCCACACACTGCTTCCTGGTTGCAGTTCATTGGTTGAACCCTATCGAGTTAGGGTGTAAAAACAAAACAGTATCTCATGTTTATAATTATAACCATAATTTTTAAAGGGGATGGAACCTGTAAAGTAGTGGAAGGCCTCGATCAGATGACCGAAAGCTCCAGCTGCGGGTCATCATATGACAGACGTCAAGACACACTTGTCCTGTTTCCTGACAAACCTTACCTAACCTAGAAACAGAAGCCTACAGCAACACCAGAGGATTATAAACCTTGACTGAAGAAGAATGAGTGCATCAGTGCTAGAATACATGGGTCATGCACTTCCCTGAGGCGAGGGAGAAGGATATTGGTCGTCATCACCAGTTGTCGGCCATAGCAGTCGCTTAGTTAATAGATCAGCGAGTGTGCAGGCCACAGCCAGGGGTAGAACAGCAGCCGACACCAGCGGACACCAAGTTTACTTACTCTTAGTATATCTCCTGTAATTACAAGGAAATAAGTAATTTTGTGTGACTTTTTTTTTTGGGGGGGGGGGAGGGGGGCTATCCTATCTACATATATGCTGCTATGTATGATAATTTATGTAACTATGTGTACCTGTACCTCAATAAACTTACTCCCTGTGCAACAACAGTGAGATATATATAGTGTGAAAATAGTGATGCTCGCGAACCGTCATAATACTTAGTGGTATAGTGACAATCAGTGATGTGGGATTTGAACTATTTTAAATAGTGACACTGTCATGTGACGCCGTAGCCGTGATGTGCTGTGTGGGCTTGCAACATAAAGATGGACACTGTTACGTGAAGCTGTGGCAGTGGTAATCAGTGCTACACTGACAATGGAGCGTTTCAGAGTTACCAGGACAGTGAAGTGTTCCACTGTTAATATGACAGTGAAGTGTTGCACGAGACTACAACACTGCTGATCAGTTGTGGCACATACGTCGGATTTCGTGCAGCTGGCACCAACAGCATGTTCGATCAGGCCGGCAGCTACAATTGTGCTCAGAACCTACAGTTAAGTTCCAGGAAACTACAGGTATGAGTGCCCATACCTGTAGTTTCTGGGCACTGTACATCCCCAAACAGGACCATACCTTAAAATCAGTACATCACTTCCCCTGTTAAGACAGTCAAAGGGTGACTGTTTTAACTTTCTTAAACGTGAGTCTACTAGCCCGGTGGACCCAGGTTTCTTCACATTTTGTTTAAATTTGGGATTATGAACAATAAATGAAAAAAGGACAGCCTAGCCTAACAACCGAGCCTAAATCAATAAATTCTTTAAAATTTGCTGCAATTCTTATGTGAGGATAGGTTGACTCTGGTAATGAGGAAGGGATGGGGGGGGGGGTACTGGGTGACAGGGGATGGGGACTGGGTTAGGGGGACGGGGAGGGGTGACGGAGGGGACTGGGGTTGACAGGGGACGGAGGGACTGGGTTGACGGGGACGGAGGGACTGGGGTTGACAGCAAGGGGTGTGGACACATTACCGGGGAAATTAATGAAGATGCAGGGTATGGTAATGCACACAGATTGTTGCTGTTTGCTGCTACTGCGTTACTGGTGCTGTTGTGCTGATGCTAGTATTCTGGTTCTGATGGTTTCTGCTACTAGCGTTTGCTGTTAGTGCTAATATAAACTGATAAATGTTTCTAATGCTGCTCATGTCCTGCTGCTGCTGCTACAGCTGCTCATATTCCAGCTACAACTGCTCATGTTCCTGCTACTGCTCATGTTCCTTCTAGTACTGCTCATGTTCCTTCTAGTACTGCTCCATCATGTTCCTCTAGTACTGCTCATGTTCCTTCTAAGTACTGCTCCTCACGTTCCTGCTAGTACTGCTCATGTTCCCTGCTAGTTTCTGCGCATGTTTCCTGCTAGTACTCGCATGTTCCTGCTACTGCGCTCATGTTCCTGCTAGTACGCCCACTTGCTGCTGCTCATGTTCCTGCTATACTGCTTCTGCTGCTCATGTTCCTGCAGTACTGCTGCTGCTGCTGCTCATGTTCCTGCTAGTACTGCAACTGCGCTCATGTTCCTGCATCCTGCTACTGCTGCTCATGTTCCTGCTAGTACTGCAACTGCTAATGTTCCTGCTTAGGTATGCTAAATGCTGCTCAGTTCCTGCTAGCCTGCTACTGCTGCTAATGTTTCCCGCTAGTACTGCACTGCTAATGTTCCTGCTAGTACTTTGCTGCTCATATTCCTGCTAGAGCACTGCTATTTCCCGCTTACTCTCGATTTC
>NC_069468.1:19939511-19959569 GCF_026875155.1 Cherax quadricarinatus
AAGCTTTTGGCAGTGGTAATCAGTGCTACACTGACAATGGAGCGTTTCAGAGTTACCAGGACAGTGAAGTGTTCCACTGTTAATATGACAGTGAAGTGTTGCACGAGACTACAACACTGCTGATCAGTTGTGGCACATACGTCGGATTTCGTGCAGCTGGCACCAACAGCATGTTCGATCAGGCCGGCAGCTACAATTGTGCTCAGAACCTACAGTTAAGTTCCAGGAAACTACAGGTATGAGTGCCCATACCTGTAGTTTCTGGGCACTGTACTATCCAAGCAGGACCATACTCTTAAAATCAGTACATCACTTCCACTGTTAAGACAGTCAAAGGGTGACTGTTTAACTTGCTTAAACAGTGAGTCTACTGAGCCCGGTGGACTCCAGGTTTCTTCACATTTCGTTTATTGGCATTATGAACAATAAATGATAAAGGACAGCCTAGCCTAACAACCGAGCCTAAATCAATAAATTCTTAAATTTGCTGCAATTCTTATGTGAGGATAGGTTGACTCTGGTAATGAGGAAGGGATGGGGGGGGGGGGTACTGGGGTTGACAGGGGATGGAGGGACTGGGGTTGACAGGGGACGGAGGGACTGGGGTTGACAGGGGACGGAGGGACTGGGGTTGACAGCAAGGGGTGTGGACACATTACCGGCGGAAATTAATGAAGATGCAGGCTATGGTAATGCACACAGATTGTTGCTGTTGCTGCTACTGTTACTGGTGCTGTTGTGCTGATGCTAGTAGTTCTGGTTCTGATGGTACTGCTACTAGCGTTTGCTGTTAGTGCTAATATAACTGATACTGTTTCTAATGCTGCTCATGTTCCTGCTGCTGCTGCTACAGCTGCTCATATTCCAGCTACAACTGCTCATGTTCCTGCTACTGCTCATGTTCCTTCTAGTACTGCTCATGTTCCTTCTAGTACTGCTCATCATGTTCCTGCTAGTACTGCTCATGTTCCTTCTAGTACTGCTCCTCACGTTCCTGCTAGTACTGCTCATGTTCCTGCTAGTACTGCGCATGTTCCTGCTAGTACTGCGCATGTTCCTGCTACTGCTGCTCATGTTCCTGCTAGTACTGCTACTGCTGCTGCTCATGTTCCTGCTAGTACTGCTTCTGCTGCTCATGTTCCTGCTAGTACTGCTGCTGCTGCTGCTCATGTTCCTGCTAGTACTGCAACTGCTGCTCATGTTCCTGCTAGTCCTGCTACTGCTGCTCATGTTCCTGCTAGTACTGCAACTGCTAATGTTCCTGCTAGTACTGCTACTGCTGCTCATGTTCCTGCTAGTCCTGCTACTGCTGCTAATGTTCCTGCTAGTACTGCAAGCTGCTAATGTTCCTGCTAGTACTGTTGCTGCTCATATTCCTGCTAGTACTGCTACTGCTGCTCATGTTCCTGCTAGTACTGCTGCTGATGTTCCTGCTAGTATTGCTGCTGCTGATGTTCCTGCTAGTACTGCTACTGCTGCTCGTGTTCCTGCTAGTACTGCTACTGCTGCTCATGTTCCTGCTAGTACTGCTACTGCTGCTCGTGTTCCTGCTAGTACTGCTACTGCTGCTGATGTTCCTGCTAGTACTGCTACTGCTGCTCATGTTCCTGCTAGTACTGCTACTGCTGCTGATGTTCCTGCTAGTACTGCTACTGCTGCTCATGCTCCTGCTAGTACTGCTACTGCTGCTCATTCCTGCTAGTACTGCTACTGCTGCTCATGTTCCTGCTAGTACTGCTACTGCTGCTCATGTTCCTGCTAGCACTGCTACTGCTGCTCATGTTCCTGCTAGTACTGCTACTGCTGCTCATGTTCCTGCTAGTACTGCTACTGCTGCTCCTGTTCCTGCTAGTAACTGCTACTGCTGCTCATGTTCCTGCTAGTACTGCTACTGCTGCTCATGTTCCTGCTAGTACTGCTACTGCTGCTCATGTTCCTGCTAGTACTGCTACTGCTGCTCCTGTTCCTGCTAGTACTGCTACTGCTGCTCCTGTTCCTGCTAGTACTGCTACTGCTGCTCATGTTCCTGCTAGTACTGCAACTGCTGCTCATGTTCCTGCTAGTACTGCTACTGCTGCTCATGTTCCTGCTAGTACTGCTACTGCTGCTCATGTTCCTGCTAGTACTGCTACTGCTGCTCATGTTCCTGCTAGTACTGCAACTGCTGCTCATGTTCCTGCTAGTTCTGCAACTGCTGCTCATGTTCCTGCTAGTACTGCTACTGCTGCTCATGTTCCTGCTAGTACTGCTGCTGCTGATGTTCCTGCTAGTACTGCTACTGCTGCTCATGTTCCTGCTAGTACTGCTACTGCTGCTCATTTTCCCTGCTAGTACTGCTACTGCTGCTCATGTTCCTGCTAGTACTGCAACTGCTGCTCATGTTCCTGCTAGTTCTGCAACTGCTGCTCATGTTCCTGCTAGTACTGCTACTGCTGCTCATGTTCCTGCTAGTACTGCTGCTGCTGATGTTCCTGCTAGTACTGCTACTGCTGCTCAGGTTCCTGCTAGTACTGCTACTGCTGGACCAAGGACCAGCTCTTCAAAATAAATAATAAAATCACCCACATATTTCTCGCTGATTTATTTCGTCTCATTTAGACTGTTTTTCAAGTGCTTAATTATTTGTATTTACTTTTTTGAGCAGTTAACTTCTTCCTCCCGTTAATGTGTTTTTCCAGGAAATGTTTTTTTTTTTCCAGGGAATTTTTCCCATTTTTTTTTCTCCAGGGATTATTTTTTAAGGGAATATTTTTTCCCAGGAATGTTATTTTAAGGGGAATGTTTTTATTTTCACTTTCAAACCGTTATATACATATATATATATATATATATATATATATATATATATATATATATATATATATATATTATATATATTATATATATATAAAATATATATAACACACACATTCAAACGCTCCGGAGAGAATCTCGGCTTTTCCCTTATGTAACTTTAATCCTTCTCCGAGTATGAGGGTTTCCAGTCCAGTTCCAGACGTGCTACATATAAACATACAAACTATCGATAATTAAAATGATTGCTATTGTTTTCTTTGAAGTCTGAAATATTCTAGAGAAACATTCAGGGATCACTTGAAGACAAATAATGCTCACTGCCTGCCTCTCCATACTCAGGCATCTCTCAGAGATGGTAATTCCAGAGTAATGAAAACTCCAGCGCAGTTGGAACGAAACTATTTGAAGCTGAAGTGATTACTGAAGCCATACTGGAACCTTTGATGTCCTCCATCGTCCTGCTTGTCTTTCCTAGTTCAGGCTGATACTACTGGAGTCTCCCAGCTATGGCTGACACTGCTGCAGTCTTCCAACTGGGGGCTGACACTGCTGCAGTCTCCCAACTGGGGGCTGACACTGCTGCAGTCTCCCAACTGGGGGCTGACACTGCTGCAGTCTTCCAACTGGGGGCTGACACTGCTGCAGTCTTCCAACTGGGGGCTGACACTGCTGCAGTCTCCCAACTGGGGGCTGACACTGCTGCAGTCTCCCAACTGGGGGCTGACACTGCTGCAGTCTCCCAACTGGGGGCTGACACTGCTGCAGTCTTCCAACTGGGGGCTGACACTGCTGCAGTCTTCCAACTGGGGGCTGACACTGCTGCAGTCTCCCAACTAGGGGCTGACACTGCTGCAGTCTCCCAACTGGGGGCTGACACTGCTGCAGTCTCCCAACTGGGGGCTGACACTGCTGCAGTCTCCCAACTGGGGGCTGACACTGCTGCAGTCTCCCAACTGGGGGCTGACACTGCTGCAGTCTCCCAACTGGGGGCTGACACTGCTGCAGTCTCCCAACTGGGGCTGACACTGCTGCAGTCTCCCAACTGGGGGCTGACACTGCTGCAGTCTCCCAACTGGGGGCTGACACTGCTGCAGTCTCCCAACTGGGGATGACAGTGCTGGAGTCTACCACCTCGGGCTGACACTACTGGAGTCTACCACCTCGGGCTGACACTACTGGAGTCTACCACCTCGGGCTGACACTACTGGAGTCTACCACCTCGGGCTGACACTACTGGAGTCTACCACCTCGGGCTGACACTACTGGAGTCTACCACCTCGGGCTGACACTACTGGAGTCTACCACCTCGGGCTGACACTACTGGAGTCTACCACCTCGGGCTGACACTACTGGAGTCTACCACCTCGGGCTGACACTACTGGAGTCTACCACCTCGGGCTGACACTACTGGAGTCTACCACCTCGGGCTGACACTACTGGAGTCTACCACCTCGGGCTGACACTACTGGAGTCTACCACCTCGGGCTGACACTACTGGAGTCTACCACCTCAGGCTGACACTACTGGAGTCTACCACCTCAGGCTGACACTAGAGTCTACCACCTCAGGCTGACACTACTGGAGTCTACCACCTCAGGCTGACACTACTGGAGTCTACCACCTCAGGCTGACACTACTGGAGTCTACCACCTCAGACTGACACTACTGGAGTCTACCACCTCAGACTGACACTACTGGAGTCTACCACCTCGGGCTGACACTACTGGAGTCTACCACCTCGGGCTGACACTACTGGAGTCTACCACCTCGGGCTGACACTACTGGAGTCTACCACCTCGGGCTGACACTACTGGAGTCTACCACCTCGGGCTGACAATACTGGAGTCTACCACATCGGGCTGACACTACTGGAGTCTACCACATCGGGCTGACACTACTGGAGTCTACCACCTCAGGCTGGCACTACTGGAGTCTATCACCTCAGGCTGGCACTACTGGAGTCTATCACCTCAGGCTGACACTTCTGGAGTCTACCTCAGGCTGACACTTCTGGAGTCTACCACCTCGGGCTGACACTACTGGAGTCTACCACCTCGGGCTGACACTACTGGAGTCTACCACCTCGGGCTGACACTAATGGAGTCTACCACCTCGGGCTGACACTAATGGAGTCTACCACCTCGGGCTGACACTACTGGAGTCTACCACCTCGGGCTGACACTACTGGAGTCTACCACCTCGGGCTGACACTACTGGAGTCTACCACCTCGGGCTGACACTACTGGAGTTACCACCTCGGGCTGACACTACTGGAGTCTACCACCTCGGGCTGACACTACTGGAGTCTACCACCTCGGGCTGACACTACTGGAGTCTACCACCTCGGGCTGACACTACTGGAGTCTACCACCTCGGGCTGACACTACTGGAGTCTACCACCTCGGGCTGACACTACTGGAGTCTACCACCTCGGGCTGACACTACTGGAGTCTACCACCTCGGGCTGACACTACTGGAGTCTACCACCTCGGGCTGACACTACTGGAGTCTACCACCTCGGGCTGACACTACTGGAGTCTACCACCTCGGGCTGACACTACTGGAGTCTACCACCTCGGGCTGACACTACTGGAGTCTACCACCTCGGGCTGACACTACTGGAGTCTACCACCTCGGGCTGACACTACTGGAGTCTACCACCTCGGCTGACACTACTGGAGTCTACCACCTCGGGCTGACACTACTGGAGTCTACCACCTCGGGCTGACACTACTGGAGTCTACCACCTCGGGCTGACACTACTGGAGTCTACCACCTCGGGCTGACACTACTGGAGTCTACCACCTCGGGCTGACACTACTGGAGTCTACCACCTCGGGCTGACACTACTGGATGTCTACCACCTCGGGCTGACACTACTGGAGTCTACCACCTCGGGCTGACACTACTGGAGTCTACCACCTCGGGCTGACACTACTGGAGTCTACCACCTCGGGCTGACACTACTGGAGTCTACCACCTCGGGCTGACACTACTGGAGTCTACCACCTCGGGCTGACACTACTGGAGTCTACCACCTCGGGCTGACACTACTGGAGTCTACCACCTCGGGCTGACACTACTGGAGTCTACCACCTCGGGCTGACACTACTGGAGTCTACCACCTCGGGCTGACACTACTGGAGTCTACCACCTCGGCTGACACTACTGGAGTCTACCACCTCGGGCTGACACTACTGGAGTCTACCACCTCGGGCTGACACTACTGGAGTCTACCACCTCGGGCTGACACTACTGGAGTCTACCACCTCGGGCTGACACTACTGGAGTCTACCACCTCGGGCTGACACTACTGGAGTCTACCACCTCGGGCTGACACTACTGGAGTCTACCACCTCGGGCTGACACTACTGGAGTCTACCACCTCGGGCTGACACTACTGGAGTCTACCACCTCGGGCTGACACTACTGGAGTCTACCACCTCGGGCTGACACTACTGGAGTCTACCACCTCGGGCTGACACTACTGGAGTCTACCACATCGGGCTGACACTACTGGAGTCTACCACCTCGGGCTGACACTACTGGAGTCTACCACCTCGGGCTGACACTACTGGAGTCTACCACCTCAGGCTGACACTACTGGAGTCTACCACCTCGGGCTGACACTACTGGAGTCTACCACCTCGGGCTGACACTACTGGAGTCTACCACATCGGGCTGACACTACTGGAGTCTACCACCTCGGGCTGACACTACTGGAGTCTACCACCTCGGGCTGACACTACTGGAGTCTACCACCTCAGGCTGACACTACTGGAGTCTACCACCTCGGGCTGACACTAGTGGAGTCTACCACCTCGGGCTGACACTACTGGAGTCTACCACCTCGGGCTGACACTACTGGAGTCTACCCCTCGGGCTGACACTACTGGAGTCTACCACCTCGGGCTGACACTACTGGAGTCTACCACCTCGGGCTGACACTACTGGAGTCTACCACCTCGGGCTGACACTACTGGAGTCTACCACCTCGGGCTGACACTACTGGAGTCTACCACCTCGGGCTGACACTACTGGAGTCTACCACCTCGGGCTGACACTACTGGAGTCTACCACCTCGGGCTGACATACCTATTATTAGAACTTGTGTTGTGAAGTGTAATATAACAAATATTTGTGTGTGTCAGAAGGCCGCCAGCAGCAACAGCCTGATTGACCAGGCAAGCACCAGACGAGCCTTTCCCATGGCCGGGCTCCGGGAGTAGAAAGACTCTCGGAACTCATCAAAGGTATATCAAAGGTACAAAATAAACTTTCCTTCCCATCACGTTACTGTTTGTAGACCCGGACAGCAGCACACTGCTGATGTATCCAATTTTAAATATAAATCATTAATACTATGATAACGCTGTAAAAAATGGCCGATGCTGGAAAAAAATGGTCCATGCTGGAAAAAATGGTCCATGCTGGTAAAAAAATGGTCCATGCTGGTAAAAAAATGGTCCATGCTGGTAAAAAAATGGTCCATGCTGGTAAAAAATGGTCCATGCTGGTAAAAAATGGTCCATGCTGGTAAAAAAAATGGCCGATGTTAAAAATATGGCCGATGCTGTTAAAAAATGGCCGATGCTGTTAAAAAATGGTCCACGCTGCAAGAAATGCTGTGAAAAATACTCCACACTGTAAAATAAAATTCCACGCCGTAAAAACTCCAAGCTGTAAAAAAAATGCTCGACGTTGTAATTCAATAAAAAGGCTGAACTGTATAAAATACCTGCTACTGTGTAAAACACCTGCTACTGTACCAAACACCTGCTGTGTAAAACACCTGCTACTGTACCAAACACCTGCTGTGTAAAACACCTGCTACTGTACCAAACACCTGCTGTGTAAAACACCTGCTACTGTACCAAACACCTGCTGTGTAAAACACCTGCTACTGTACCAAACACCTGCTGTGTAAAACACCTGCTACTGTACCAAACACCAGCTGTGTAAAACACCTGCTACTGTACCAAACACCTGCTGTGTAAAACACCTGCTACTGTACCAAACACCTGCTGTGTAAAACACCTGCAACTGCATAAAACATCTGCTACTGTGTACAACACCTACTGCTCTGTATATCACATTTTCCTTACCACAAAAATATTACGTATTATATACATATTACAGTGAGATGGAACTGACATAACTTTCATTAAACTATAACATTTTGGAGTATATTGCATGTCACACTTGTGTTACCAACGCTACGTGCCTGCTTGTGTTGGATGGGGTCGAGGCACAGCTCCTGGCCAAGCTTCTTCACATCCACAGACTTCGCTGATTACTGACTTTAAAAGCCTCGGTATATACACCTGAAGTCTGTGTGTCTATTTTCTGCCTTCTTTCTGAAATTTCGTGTGTGTGCGCGTGTGCGTGTGTGTGTGTGTGTGGTGTGTGTGTGGTGTGGTGTGTGTGGTGTGTGTGTGTGTGTGTGTTTGTGTGTGTGTGTGTGTGGTGTGTGTGTGGTTTGTGTGTGGTTTGTGTGTGTGTGTGTGTGTGGTGTGTGTGTGGTGTGTGTGTGTGTGGTGTGTGTGTGGTGTGGTGTGTGTGTGTGTGTGTGTGTGTGTGTGTGTGTGTGTGTGTGTGTGTGTGTGTGTGTGTGTGTGTGTACTCATCTAGTTGTACTCACTTTGTTGAGGTTGCAGGGGTCGAGTCCAAGCTCCTGGCCCCGCCTCTTCACTGGTCGCTACTAGGTCACTCCCCCTGAACCGTGAGCTTTATCATACCTCTGCTTAAAGCTATGTATGGATCCTGCATCCACTACATCGCTTCCCAACTATTCCACTTCCTGACTACTCTGTGGCTGAAGAAATACTTCCTAACATCCCTGTGATTCATCTGTGTCTTCAACTTCCAACTGTGTCCCCTTGTTGCTGTGTCTCATCTCTGGAACATCCTGTCTTTGTTCACCTTGTCAATTCCTCTCAGGATTTTGTATGTCGTTATCATGTCCCCCCTATCTCTCCTGTCCTCCAATGTCGTCAGGTTGATTTCCCTTAACCTCTCCTCATAGGATATACCTCTTAGCTCTGGAACTAGTCTTGTTGCAAACCTTTGCCCTTTCTCTTGTTTCTTTACGTGCTTGGCTAGGTGTGGGTTCCAAACTGGTGCCGCATACTCCAATATGGGCCTAACGTACACGGTGTACAGGGTCCTGAACGATTCCTTATTAAGATGTCGAAATGCTGTGGGTCTTACACAGATGACAACAAGGAAATGAGTGAAATATTGAAATCCCAGTACGACTCTGTGTTTAGTGAACCACTAATCGGTCTGAGGATCGACGACCCCGAATGATTTATTCATGAATGAGCCTCAAAACTCCATAAATGTATGCCAGATTTCCGACATTGCCCTAACTCCGATAGATTTCGAAAAAGCCATTGATAACATGCCCATGCACTCAGCCCCGGGCCCAGACTCGTGGAACTCTGTTTTCATTAAGAACTGCAAGAAACCCCTCTCGCGTGCCCGAAGTACATTATGCAGGAGGAGCTTGGACATGGGTGAAATTCCACAGTCACTTAAAACGACGGATATAGCCCCACTCCATAAAGGTGGCAGCAAAGCATTAGCTAAGAACTATGGACCAATAGCTCTGACGTCCCACATCATAAAAATCTTTGAAAGAGTGCTAAGAAGCAGGATTGCAAATCACCTGAATTCCCAAAATCTGCACAATCCAGGGTAACATGGGTCCAGGGCAGGTCGCTCCTGCCTCTCACAACTACTGGATCACTATGATATGGCCTTGGATGCACTGGAAGAAAATCAGAATGCAGATGTAATATACAGACTTTGCAAAAGCATTTGACAAATGCGATCATGGTGTAATAGCCCATAAAATACGTGCTAAAGGAATAACTGGGAAAGTGGGGAAATGGATCTTCAACTTCCTAACAAATCGAACACAAAGAGTAGTGGTCAACAGAGTTAAATCGGAGGCTGCCATAGTGAAGAGCTCTGTTCCACAAGGCACAGTACTCGCCCCAATCTTATTCCTCATCCTCATATCAGACATAGACAAGAGATATACATCACAGCACCGTATCATCCTTTGCGGATGATACTAGGATCTGCATGAGGCTGTCATCTGCTGAGGACGAGGTTAACCTCAAAGAAGATATAAACAAAGTTTTCCAGTGGGCAACGGTAAACAATATGATGTTCACTGAGGACAAATTCCATCTACTCCGTTATGGAAAACTGGAGGAGATAATAACTAGAACAGAGCATACTACAGACTCTGGCCATACAATAGAGTGGAAAAATAATGTAAGGGACCTGGGAGTAATAATGTCTGAGGATCTCACTTTCAAGGATCACAACAGTGCCACGATCGCACGTGCAAAGAAAATGATAGGATGGATAATGAGAACGTTCAAAACGAGAGATGCCAAGCCAATGATGATCCTTTTCAAATCACTTTTTCTCTCTAGGCTGGAATACTGCTGTACATTAACATCTCCATTCAAAGCAGGTGAAATCGCAGATCTAGAGAGTGTACAGAGATCCTTTACTGCACGTATAAGTTCTGTCAAGCACCCTAACTACTGGGAACGCTTGGAAGCACTTGACTTGTACTCGTTGGAACGCAGGAGGGAGAGATATATCACAATCTACACTTGGAAAATCCTAGAAGGAATGGTCCCAAATCTGCACACAGAAATCACTCCCTACGAAAGTAAAAGACTGGGCAAGCGATGCAAATGCCCCAATAAAAAGTAGGGCGCCACTGGTACACTAAGAGAAAACACCAAAAGTGTCATGAGCCCAAGACTGTTCAACAGCCTCCCATCAAGCATTAGGGGAATTGCCAATAAACCCCTGGCTGCCTTCAAGAGAGAGTTGGACAGATACCTAAAGCCAGTGCCGGATCAGCAGGGCAGTGGCTCGTACGTTGGACTGCGTGCGGCCGGCAGTAACAGCCTAGTTAATCAGGCCCTGATCCATCGGGAGGCCTGGCCATGGACCGGGCCGCGGGGGCGTTGATCCCCGGAATAACCTCCAGGGAACCTCCAGGCGCCCATATGCTGCAGCAGTTATTTGGCTGATGTGCGCTTCAGGAGATGTGCCTAGTGTTATATTCACCCCAAGACCTTTTTCCTTGAGTGAGGTTTGTAGTTTCTGGTCCCCTAGACTCTACTCCGTCTGCGGTCTTCTTTACCCATTCCCAATCTTCATGACTTTGCACTTGGTCTGGTTGAACTCCAGGAGCCAATTGCTGGACCAGGTCTGCAGCCTGCCCAGATCCTTTTGTAGTTCTGCCTAATCTTCGATCGAATGAATTCTTCTCATCAACTTCGGAGTCTATTCCTTCAGTCATGTCGTTCACAAATACCAGAAACAGCACTGGTCCTAGGACTGACCCCTATGGGACCCTGCTGGCCACAGGTGCCCATTCTGACACCTCGCCACGTGTGTGTGTGTGTGTGTGTGTGTGTGTGTGTGTGTGTGTGTGTGTGTGTGTGTGTGTGTGTGTGTGTGTGTGTGTGTGTGTGTGAGTGTGTGTGTGGAAAATACTGTATATATTTCCCGGAAATACGGTAATTTATAGGTAAATAGATGCCCTATATTTTATTTTTAAAAGAAGTATGTTATCGAAAATGAGAAACTGAGCTGCGCCTGCGCAGAAGGACAGTCGCCATTTTGTTTGAATTGAATAACACGTTGTGAATAATGGGAAGAATTTTTCATGCTCTAGAGGTTAAAATTGGGCTGACACCTCTCAAATAAGAGGCAAAATTGTTGGATGTGCATTCCTGCATAATTTGAGAATCAGGCGACAGGACAGGACAACTCCAGGAACCTCAGATAAGCTGTCTAAATTATTTTTTAATTCCTGCCAGTAAATTCTCTGTACATGACACATTAATCTCCAGTCAAATTGGTGAGTGTTATGATTAAGATATATTCCCCTTCTGTTGTATAAATGTGTGTATATATATATAATATATATATATATATATAAATATATATATATATATAAATATATATATATATATAAAAATATATTATATAATCATTTATTATTTTAATATACAGTCCACAAATTTATATATTTACCAGCATTATTGGTAATGTATTTTTCATTTGTAATTAATAGGTCCAGAGCAACTTGTGGATATGACAGTTGTAGGTATCGAAGGGGGACATTTTTTGCGACCTAGGTGTCCCAAATTCCTACTTGTCTAACTGATAAATAATAATTATCTTTGTTCATTTACTGTTATGTATATAATGATACATCCAAGTAAATGCAATTTTCCACATTTAATTTGCCCGAAGGTCCTTCTTGAATCGGAGGTAATTAGTGAAGTCATTAATTAGTTAATTACTTAATAATTATATGTGAAATGACAGAAGGAGGTGGATGTTAAATTCACAAATTTTCTTATGTGTAGTGGATTATAATTCTTACAATATTAATTTTGATAAGTCTGGCTAAGTTTATATTAATTTGTATAATATTAATTTGATAAGACAATTCTGGCCAAGACTTATATCAGTGTATGTGTAATTGATATATTAATGTGTGTATAATATTAATTTTGCTATGCCAAATTCTGGCAAGGATTTATTAATTTGTATAATATTAATTTTAATAAGCCAAGTCTGGCTAAAGGTTTGCTTGTATTAATGTACATTTGAAGTTTATATTATTTTCTTACATGTAATTGCTGAGCTCAAGTAGCTAGGATTTATTCAAAGGTAAGTTGTATCAGTGTTGTAAGTTGTAATCAGTGTTATTAATAAAGTTGAATTTAATACATTGCATCATGGCTAAAAATGAGGAAATATAGAAGACAAACATATGGAATATAGAGCAAAGAAAGCATCATTGCAAGCTAGAAAGGGTCATGTAACCAAGGCATATAATAAATGTTTGGAATTAATGAATCAAGAAACTGAGAATACTGATGATTTAAAATTGTATTTAGATGCTTTGGAGAATAGATATGATTCATACAAATTATATTACAACAAATATGAAGGAGATTTGTTAGTAAACTGTGTAGATGAGACTGAAGTAGATCTCATGATTAATCAGTATTATGAATTAGAAGAAAAGATTTTCTTGTAAAAGTCAGGACTTGAATAAATTAAAATGTGTAAACCAGGCAGTTAATCAGTCTGCTCCAACAAATAATATGTCTTTGCCAAAACTCCCAGAATTGTGTTTACCTGTGTTTAATCCTGGAGAAAATTGGGAGGAATTTTGGTCAATTTTTAAAGCAGCTGTGCATGACAGGAGTGACCTAGCCTGTGTAACTAAATTATTTTACCTAAAAGGACAGGTAAGAGATGCTCACATACTGATACAAGCCTTTCCCAATGTAGATGACTCTTACAAGGAAGCAGTTGACTTGTTGAAGGTCACTTATGGTAATATAGAACAAAGTAGGTTGGATCTAGTGAATATCATTGTTAATTTAAAATCCCCAGATCACACTTACAAAGGTTTACAGCAGTTTAGAGTTAAACTGGAGAGCACTCTCAAAACTTTAAGTAATAAATATAATCTGAAGGAATCAGACTGGTTATTGAATGCCATGGTACAGAATAAATTAAGCTGTAAAACACTTGAATGACTTTCAAACAAATATCACAAGGGTTATTTTGGTCTGGAGGAAATAAGACTAGGTCTACAAGAATTAATTGTGCAGTTGCAGACCAGCCAACCAACTCATTTTAAAGATGCAACACACAATAATTCTGAGGTATCTGTCAAGTTTCATAAAGGGAAAAATTATACCAATAGTAATCAAAATTCATTTCCTAAAAAGAGTTGCATAGGTGCATATCAAGTAGCAGGAATTAGAAATAATGATTCTCCACAAGGTAAGAAGAATAAGTACCCTCCTAAGAGTAGCCCAGTTAATAAGAAACCAGTCAAAGAAAAGAGAGATTGTCTTTTCTGCAAGGGTACTCATTTTTCTAAGAACTGCATTGCATACAATTCATGGAATGATAAAATTGAAAGATTGGAGGAGCTTGACAGATGTATCAGGTGTTTAGGTAATCACAATGTAAAGGATTGTCATGCCAAATTAAACAACTGTTATCAATGTCAAAAAGGAAGACACCATATAGTCATGTTTAAAGGTCTATATGATAATGTTGATAATAATGATAATGTTGACAATCCTGACACAACAGTAGCTAAAGTAAAAATTGCTGCTAATGTTAATAATGATGGTTTTGAAGTAGCCTTACCTGTGTTACAGGTAAAAATTTATGATAAAAGGCATAAATCAAAAAATGTAACTGTATTATTGGACCAGGGATCCCAGCGTACTTTCATAAAACGTAAATGTCTTGATGGTATGAAAGTACAGATGGGAGATCCCACAAATTTAAAATTATCTGGTTTTCTCTCGGATAAAAGAGCTCAATTGTATGACACTGTTTATGCAACTGTCAGGTTGGGCAATTAGAAAAAACGTGTTAATGCAGTAATTGTTGATAGACTTCCAGAGAAAATATCTACAGTAGGGATTAGTAAAGCTACGGAAAGACTCACATAATGTAAATTTAGCACCTTCTGGTGTAAGTGATGATTCTGTAGGCCCAATAAATATTTTGATAGGTAGTGACTATTATGCCTCCTTTGTAAAGGGTATGGTAAAGAAATGTGGTGTCACCCTTTTGAAGACTGCTGGAGGCCATGTAATGTATGGTAGGATTCCTCGAATTATTAATTCATGACTAGAGGAAACTACAAATAACATAACTGTGTGTCTTACTCATGAAGTTGTGCCCCAGTATAATTCTTCCATAGAGGATGGTGTTGAGCCAGTGCATAAATTGTGGGAATTAGACAGCATTGGAATAAATGTAAATGAAGAAAGTCCAGACGATTCTTTTACTCAGGAGCAGTACCTGAAAAATGTAAAATTTGAATCTGGACAATACTGGGTACGACTTCCGTGGAGACTGAACCATCCAGAATTGCCCACTAATTACAGAATGGCATATGGGCAGTTAAAGGCTCAGCTCCGCGAACTGAGTAAGACACCAGAATTGTTAACTGCTTATAATGATATAATTGCTGAGCAGTTAATTAATAAATTTATAGAAGAGGTACCTCCTGAGCAAGCCAAAATTTATCGTCACTATTTGCCACATCACGGAGTGAAGAAGGATTCTAAGACCACTCCTTTGAGGATTGTGTTTAATTGTAGTGCCAGGAGTAACAAAAATGTACCTAGTTTAAATGACTGTTTGATGACAGGTCCGCCGTTGACAGAAAAATTAGGAGATATCTTATTAAATTTCAGAGTGAAGCATTATGCCTTTACGGCTGACATAAGTAAAGCTTTCCTAAGAGTGGGGTTACAAGAGGCTGACCGGGATTGTACCCACTTCTTATGGCCTGAGAATCCTATTGACTCACTTAGCCCTCTGAAAACCTTTCGCTTTAGGAGCGTATTATTTGGTGCTACATCCAGTCCGTTCCTACTTCAAGCAACAATAAATGCACACCTTAAACGTATGGAAAGTCCATTGAGTAAAGTAATGAGCAAACAATTTTATGTGGACAATTTCCTGGGTGTGACGTCAACTGAAGAGGAACTGTTAATGACTTACGGAGAGGCTAATAAAATAATGCAAAGTGTAAATATGCCTCTGAGGGAATGGAATAGTAATTCGTCCAAATTAAAGAACAAAATATGTAAAGATTACCCTGGAGATGAAGTGCAAAAATGTAGTAATGTATTGAGTTTAGCTTGGGATACCGAGAGAGATTTGTTAATGTTAAAACCTAATAATTACAGTATGCCCAATAAATTAACTAAGAGAGTTTTGCTTGCTGAAGTTTCCAAATGTTTTGATCCACTAGGTTTAGTGTCACCCCTTACTATAAAAGGGAAATTATTAATTCAGGAAGCATGGAAACTTAAATGTGCTTGGGATGAAATTCTACCTGAGGAATTCATTAACAGGTGGGATGAATTAATTGGTGATTATGAGAAAATTCCAATGTTGGAGTTCCCACGCCAGGTGGCCAATCCAAATGGGAAAAATGTTCTCCACATTTTTTGTGATGCTTCAAAATTGGCATATGGAGCAGTTGCTTACCTTCAATGTAATAGTGTTATTTCTCTTGTTATGTCTAAGGCTAAAGTGTCTCCAATTAAATCACGTATACCTTGCCTCAGTTGGAATTAACAGCCATTTAAGTAGGTGTCAAATTAGCTAATTATAAAAAGAAAATAAGTTGCAGGAGATAAATATTAGCGACACTGTAATTTGGTCTGATAATGAGGTATCCTTACAATGGATTCGTAATGGAAACAGTAAAATTGTGTACATACAAAACAGAGTCGCTGAAATTAATCAGATGCAAGAGAAGTATAATAGTTTGGGTCAGCATGTGTTAACATTTAATCATATACCTGGTGAGGAGAATCCAGCTGATTTCTTGTCTCGAGGTTTATCTTATGCTAAATTTGTAAATGCTGTATCATGGTTTAAAGGACTGAGCTGGTTGGTAAATAAAGCTAATTGGCCTGTACAAAAGGCGTATATTGCTCCTGTTGAAATTACTGTGACCACCGCTCCAATAGTTTGTCTTTCATTAGCCATTTATATAAATAGGTATTCTTCTTTACCCAAGCTAATCAATGTAACTAAGTTGGTGTTTAAATTTCTAAACAAGATGAATATATCATATAAGTTTTCACATCCTCTTGAATATTGGATAAAGAGGGTACAAGAAGAAATCTATGGAAATGAGATTTAATTGATGATGGAAAGAAAAATTGTGAAAGGTTCCATATTAGAGAAATTGGGGCTGTATTTAGAGAACAATGTAATTAGGTGCAGAGGTAGGTTACAAAATGCTGAATTGGGTGAATATGCTAAAGACCCTATCTTAATGCCCAAAACTCATCATCTAACAAATTTAATTGTGCTAAATGCCCATAAAAATGTAATGCATGGTGGGGTACAAGATACCTTAAATTGTATTAGGGAAACTTTCTGGATTCCACAAGGATGGAAAAGTTTAAAAAGGGTGATTAAATCTTGTGTAATATGTCGCCGTGTGGATGCCAGATCCTATATGTACCCAGTTCCTCCACCATTGTCAAATGAGCAATTTGAGTCGTTTAGCAACGAACTCCGGCCGGCCGCAGTGTGGAAAATACTGTATATATTTACCGGAAATACGGTAATTTATAGGTAAATAGATGCCCTATATTGTATTTTTAAAAGAAGTATGTTATCGAAAATGGGAAACTGAGCTGCGCCTGGCAGAAGGACAGCCGCCATTTTGTTTGAATTGAATAACACGTTGTGAATAATGGGAAGAATTTTTCGTGCTGTAGAGGTTAAAACTGGGCTGACACCTCTCAAATAAGAGGCGAAATTGTTGGATGTGCATTCCTGCATAATTTGAGAATCAGGCGACAGGACAGGACAACTCCAGGAACCTCAGATATGCTGTCTAAATTATGTTTAATTCCTGGCCAGTAAATTCTTCATAAATGTAGGCAAAAGGGGGGGTCCTGTACATGACACATTAATCTCCAGTCAAATTGGTGAGTGTTATGATTAAAATATATTCTCCTTCTGTTGTATAAATGTGTGTATATATATTATATATATATATATATATATATATATATATAAATATATATATATATATATATATATATAATATACAAAACAACCACTCTGAAAGAATAGAGAAATTCCAAGCGCTTTCGTGACTACTCACATTATCAAGGACTATGAAAGTGAAGCAACCAAGGAAGCTATATAAGGGTCCGGCCAGCACCTCACTATCAGATCCCCCAAAAGGTTAAACACGTGACACGCGTCGAGCCAACTTGGATAGGTCCTTTGCACAACAATGTGAGTAGTCACGAAAGCGCTTGGAATTTCTCTATTCTTTCAGAGTGGTTGTTTTGCATATTTTGAAATCACCTGTTCACTGTGATCTTATTGCATAATATATATATATATATATATAATATATATAAAATATATATATATATATATATATATAAACATTTATTATTTTTAATATACAGTCCACAAATTTATATATTTACCAGCATTACTGGTGATGTATTTTTCATTTGTAATTAATAGGTCCAGAGCAACTTGTGGATATGACAGTGGTAGGTATCGAAGGGGACATTTTTGCGACCTAGGTGTCCCAAATTCCTACTTGTCTAACTGATAAATAATAATTATCTTTGTTCATTTACTGTTATGTATATAATGATACATCCAAGTAAATGCAATTTTCCACATGTGTGTGTGTGTGTGTGTGTGTGTGTGTGTTGTGTGTGGTGTGTGGTGGGGGGTGTGTGGTGTTGTTGTGGTGTGGTGTGTGTGTGTGTGTGTGTGTGTGTGTGTGTGGTGTGTGTGTGTGTGTGTGTGTGTGTGTGTGTGTGTGTGGTGTGTGTGTGTGTGTGTGGTGTGTGTGTGTGTGTGTGTGTGTGTTGTGTGGTGTGGTGTGTGGTGTGTGTGGTGTGTGTTGTGTGTGTGTGTGTGTGTGTGGTGTGTGTGTGTGGTGTGTGTGGTGTGTGTGTGTGTGTGTGTGTGTGTGTGGTGTGTGTGTGTGTGTGTGTGGTGTGGTGTGTGGTGTGTGGTGTGTGTGGTGTGGTGTGTGTGTGTGTGTGTGTGTGTGTGTGTGTGTGTGTGGGTGTTGTGTGTGTGTGTGTGTGTGGTGTGTGTGTGTGTGTGGTGTTGTGTGTGTGGTGTGGTGTGGTGTGTGGGTGTGTGGTGTGTGTGTGTGTGTGTGTGTGTGTGTGGTGTGTGTGGTGGTGTGTGGTGTGTGTGGTGGTGTTGTGGTGTGTGGTGTGTTGTGTGGTGTGTGGTGTGGTGTTGTGTGTGGTGTGTGTGTGTGTGTGGGTGTGTGGTGTATGTGTGTGTGTGGCGTATGTATGTTGTGTGTGGGGTGTGTGTGTGTGTGGCGTATGTATGTATGTGTGTGTGTGGTGTGTGTGTGTGTGTGTGTGTGTGTGTGTGTGTGTAAGAGGGCAAGGAGCCTGTTAGTAAGCACACGGGCGTGCCAGCGGGCGGCCGAACACAAGGACGTGCCTGTGGGCGGCGGGGAGGGTTGGCGGAGCAGTGATCGAGTACCAGAAATAGTGCCAAAGCTGGCCTCCTGTGTGGCACTAACACCTAATGACCCATATACTCTCTCTTATCAGCGCTGAGGAAGAGGCACTGGTGCCACGGGAGAGAGGGAAGGAGAGAGGGAGGGAGAGAGAGAGAGAGAGAGAGAGAGAGAGAGAGAGAGAGAGAGAGAGAGAGAGAGAGAGAGAGAGAGAGAGAGAGAGAGAGAGAGAGAGGGAGGGAGTGACGGGGGAGGGAGGAAGGGAGTGATCACAGAACCAGCGAATTAAATAATTGAAGGAAAAATATAATGATAAGAAATGGAGCAAGGACGGGAAGAGGGGAAGAGAGGAACTTACAAAGGGAGCAAGGGGACGACAGGAAGAGAGGAACTTACAAAGAGAACAAGGAAAAAAACGAGGGGAAGAGAGGAACTTACAAAGGGAACAAGGAAAGAAACGAGGGGAAGAGAGGAACTTACAAAGGGAACAAGTAAGGAATGATGCAATGGGAAAAAAAAACATTGAAGATAAAATCAATAAGAAAGAGAAAACGGAGAAAGAAGAGAGTGAGAGACAAGAGAAATATCACATACATGATAACACTGCATTACACTGTACGGATGATACTTGCATAATGACACAAGCAACATTACACATTATATCAATTATAGCTATAAATAATTGATAAAAAAAAAATAATGAGAAACGAGAGAGAAAACAGAAACGGGAGTCAAGGGGAATTGGGAGCCAAATTGAGAAGACCAAACGAGTCAAGTTTGAGGGACTGATCACCTCACACGTCCTCCACCGTCTCCAGTATTCTCTGCAGTGAACTGATAAGTCACCGGCTGGCGAAACGTTGCCCCAATAAAAACACCCAAATGTTGCCCATGGGTCTTATTTATATACCCAAGTTCGAGTGGGTCTTGCACACGAGTCAATAAGTTATCCAAACCTTGAGTAACAATGGAAATGGGTTAGGCAAATGCTTTTTGTTAGAGGGTTTGGGTTTGAGAAGGACTTACCCAGGACGGGCCAGAAGGCCTGCTGCAGTGTTTCTCTATGTTTTTATAACCCATTACAGTCAAGAAATCATTAGGCTGTTTTATTTACACTGCTTCAGGTAGGCCTTGTGGAAAGAAGCCACGTTGCAAAATCAGGCTTTATCAAG
>NC_069468.1:19960069-19980826 GCF_026875155.1 Cherax quadricarinatus
CTGTTAAAAATGGTTTCCACGCTGAAAGAAATGCTGTGAAAAATACTCCACATGTAAAATAAAATTCCACGCCGAAAAAAAAACTCCAAGCTGTAAAAAAAATGCTCGACGTTGTAATTCAATAATAAAAGGCTGAACTGTATAAAATACCTGCTACTGTGTAAAACACCTGCTACTGTACCAAACACCTGCTGTGTAAAACACCTGCTACTGTACCAAACACCTGCTGTGTAAAAACACCTGCTACTGTACCAAACACCTGCTGTGTAAAACACCTGCTACTGTACCAAACACCTGCTGTGTAAAACACCTGCTACTGTACCAAACACCTGCTGTGTAAAACACCTGCTACTGTACCAAACACCAGCTGTGTAAAACACCTGCTACTGTACCAAACACCTGCTGTGTAAAACACCTGCTACTGTACCAAACACCTGCTGTGTAAAACACCTGCAACTGCATAAACATCTGCTACTGTGTACAACACCTACTGCTCTGTATATCACATTTTCCTTACCACAAAAAATATTACGTATTATATTACATATTACAGTGAGATGGAACTGACATAACTTTCATTAAACTATAACATTTTGGAGTATATTGCATGTCACACTTGTGTTACCAACGCTACGTGCCTGCTTGTGTTGGATGGGGTCGAGGCACAGCTCCTGGCCAAGCTTCTTCACATCCACAGACTTCGCTGATTACTGACTTTAAAAGCCTCGGTATATACACCTGAAGTCTGTGTGTCTATTTTCTGCCTTCTTTCTGAAATTTCGTGTGTGTGCGCGTGTGCGTGTGTGTGTGTGTGTGGTGTGTGTGTGTGTGTGGTGTGTGTGGTGTGTGTGTGTGTGTGTGTTTGTGTGTGTGTGTGTGTGGTGTGTGTGTGGTTTGTGTGTGGTGTGTGTGTGTGTGTGTGTGTGGTGTGGTTGTGTGTGTGTGTGTGTGTGTGTGTGGTGTGTGTGTGTGGTGTGTGTGTGTGTGTGTGTGTGTGTGTGTGTGTGTGTGTGGTGTGTGTGTGTGTGTTGTGTGTGTGTGTGTGTACTCATCTAGTTGTACTCACTTTGTTGAGGTTGCAGGGGTCGAGTCAAGCTCTGGCCCCGCCTCTTCACTGGTCGCTACTTAGGTCACTCCCCTGAACCGTGAGCTTTATCATACCTCTGCTTAAAGCTATGTATGGATCCTGCATCCACTACATCGCTTCCCAAACTATTCCACTTCCTGACTACTCTGTGGCTGAAGAAATACTTCCTAACATCCCTGTGATTCATCTGTGTCTTCAACTTCCAACTGTGTCCCCTTGTTGCTGTGTCTCATCTCTGGAACATCCTGTCTTTGTTCACCTTGTCAATTCCTCTCAGGATTTTGTATGTCGTTATCATGTCCCCCCTATCTCTCCTGTCCTCCAATGTCGTCAGGTTGATTTCCCTTAACCTCTCCTCATAGGACATACCTCTTAGCTCTGGAACTAGTCTTGTTGCAAACCTTTGCCCTTTCTCTTGTTTCTTTACGTGCTTGGCTAGGTGTGGGTTCCAAAACTGGTGCCGCATACTCCAATATGGGCCTAACGTACACGGTTTTACAGGGTCCTGAACGATTCCTTATTAAGATTCGAAATGCTGTGGGTCTTACACAGATGACAACAAGGAAATGAGTAAAATATTGAAATCCCAGTACGACTCTGTGTTTAGTGAACCACTAATCGGTCTAAAGGATCGACGACCCCGAATGATTTATTCATAAATGAGCCTCAAAACTCCATAAATGTATGCCAGATTTCCGAAAATTGCCCTAACTCCGATAGATTTCAAAAAAGCCATTGATAACATGCCCATGCACTCAGCCCGGGCCCAGACTCGTGGAACTCTGTTTTCATTAAGAACTGCAAGAAACCCTCTCGCGTGCCCGAAGTACATTATGCAGGAGGAGCTTGGACATGGGTGAAATTCCACAGTCACTAAAACGACGGATTTTAGCCCCACTCCAAAAAGGGTGGCAGCAAAGCATTAGCTAAGAACTATGGACCAATAGCTCTGCACTCCCACATCATAAAAATCTTTGAAAGAGTGCTAAGAAGCAGGATTGCAAATCACCTGAATTCCCAAAATCTGCACAATCCAGGGTAACATGGGTCCAGGGCAGGTCGCTCCTGCCTCTCACAACATTACTGGATCACTATGATATGGCCTTGGATGCACTGGAAAAAAATCAGAATGCAGATGTAATATACAGATTTTTGCAAAAGCATTTGACAAATGCGATCATGGTGTAATAGCCCATAAAATACGTGCTAAAGGAATAACTGGAAAGGGGGGAAAAATGATCTTCAACTTCCTAACAAACCCGAAAACAAAGATAGTGGTCAACAGAGTTAAATTTCGGAGGCTGCCATAGTGAAGAGCTCTGTTCCACAAGGCACGTACTCGCCCAATCTTATTCCTCATCCTCTATCAGACATAAAACAAGAGATATACATCACAGCACCGTATCATCCTTTGCGGATGATACAAAGGATCTGCATGAGGTTTGTATCTGCTGAGGACGAGGTTAACCTCAAAGAAGATATAAACAAAGTTTTCCAGTGGGCAACGGTAAACAATATGATGTTCACTGAGGAAAAATTTTCCATCTACTCCGTTATGGAAAACTGGGGGAAAGATAATAACTAGAACAGAGCATACTACAGCTCTGGCCATAAAATAGAGTGGAAAAATAATGTAAGGGACCTGGGAGTAATAATGTCTGAGGATCTCACTTTCAAGGATCACAACAGTGCCACGATCGCACGTGCAAAGAAAATGATAGGATGGATAATGAGAACGTTCAAACGAGAGATGCCAAGCCAATGATGATCCTTTTCAAATCATTTTTTCTCTCTAGGCTGGAATACTGCTGTACATTAACATCTCCATTCAAAGCAGGTGAAAATCGCAGATCTAGAGAGTGTACAGAGATCCTTTACTGCACGTATAAGTTCTGTCAAGAAACCCTAACTACTGGGAAACGCTTGGAAGCACTTGACTTGTACTCGTTGGAACGCAGGAGGGAGAGATATATCACAATCTACACTTGGAAAAATCCTGAAGGAATGGTCCCCAAATCTGCACACAGAAATCACCCCCTACGAAAGTAAAAGACTGGGCAAGCGATGCAAAATGCCCCCAATAAAAAGTAGGGGCGCCACTGGTACACTAAGAGAAAACACCATAAGTGTCATGAGCCCAAGACTGTTCAACAGCCTCCCATCAAGCATTAGGGAATTGCCAATAAACCCCTGGCTGCCTTCAAGAGAGAGTTGGACAGATACCTAAAGCCAGTGCCGGATCAGCAGGGCAGTGGCTCGTACGTTGGACTGCGTGCGGCCAGCAGTAACAGCCTAGTTAATCAGGCCTGATCCATCGGGAGGCCTGGCCATGGACCGGGCCGCGGGGGCGTTGATCCCCGGAATAACTCCAGGGAACCTCCCGCGCCCATATGCTGCAGCAGTTAATTTGGCTGATGTGCGCTTCAGGAGATGTGCCTAGTGTTATATTCACCCCAGACCTTTTTCCTTGAGTGAGGTTTGTAGTTTCTGGTCCCCTAGACTCTACTCCGTCTGCGGTCTTCTTTACCCATTCCCAATCTTCATGACTTTGCCTTGGTCTGGTTGAACTCCAGGAGCCAATTGCTGGACCAGGTCTGCAGCCTGCCCAGATCCTTTTGTAGTTCTGCCTAATCTTCGATCGAATGAATTCTTCTCATAAACTTCGGAGTCTATTCCTTCAGTCATGTCTTTCACAAATACCAGAAACAGCACTGGTCCTAGGACTGACCCTATGGGACCCTGCTGGCCACAGGGCCCATTCTGACACCTCGCACGGGGTGTGTGTGTGTGGGTGTGTGTGTGTGTGTGGTGTGTGTGTGTGTGTGTGTGTGTGTGTGTTGTGTGGAAAATACTGTATATATTTCCCCGGAAATACGGTAATTTATAGGTAAATAGATGCCCTATATTTTATTTTTAAAGAAGTATGTTATCGAAATGAGAAACTGAGCTGCGCCTGCGCAGAAGGCAGTCGCCCATTTTGTTTGAATTGAATAAACACGTTGTAAATTTATGGGGAAGAATTTTTCATGCTCTAGAGGTTAAAATTGGGCTGACACCTCTCAAATAAGAGGCGAAATTGTTGGATGTGCATTCCTGCATAATTTGAGAATCAGGCGACAGGACAGGACAACTCCAGGAACCTCAGATAAGCTGTCAAAAATTTATTTTTTAATTCCTGGCCAGTAAATTTTCTGTACATGACACATTAATCCCCAGTCAAATTGGTGAGTGTTATGATTAAGATATATTCCCCTTCTGTTGTATAAATGGTGTAATTTATATATATATATATATATTTTTATATAAAATTATATATATTATATATAATATAATATATTATATAAAATCATTTATTATTTTTAATATACAGTCCAAAAATTTTTATATATTTACCAGCATTTTTGGTAATGTATTTTTCATTTGTAATTAATAGGTCCAGAGCAACTTGTGGATATGACAGTTGTAGGTATCGAAGGGGGACATTTTTTTGCGACCTAGGTGTCCAAATTCCTACTTGTCTAACCTGATAAATAATAATTATCTTTGTTCATTTACTGTTATTATATAATGATAATCCAAGTAAATGCAATTTTCCACATTTAATTTGCCCGAAGGTCCTTCTTGAATCGGAGGTAATTAGTGAAGTCATTAATTAGTTAATTACTTAATAATTATATGTGAAATGACAGAAGGAGGTGGATGTTAAATTCACAAATTTTTCTTTTGTTAGTGGATTATAATTCTTAAATATTAATTTTTAAATAAGTCTGGCTAAGTTTATATTATTTGTATAAATATTAATTTGATAAGACAATTCTGGCCAAGACTTATATCAGTGAAATGTGTAATTGATATATTAATGTTGTATAATTTTAAATTTTTGCTATGCCAAATTCTGGCAAGGATTTATTAATTTGTATAATATTAATTTTAATAAGCCAAGTCTGGCTAAAGGTTTGCTTGTATTAATGTACATTTGAAGTTTATATTATTTTCTTACATGTAATTGCTGAGCCTCAAGTAGCTAGGTTTTATTCAAAGGTAAGTTGTATCAGTTTTTGTAAGTTGTAATCAGTGTTATTAATAAAGTTGAATTTAATACATTGATCATGGCTAAAAATGAGGAAATATAAAAGACAAACATATGGAATATAGAGCAAAGAAAGCATCATTGCAACTAGAAAGGGTCATGTAACCAAGGAAATATAATAAATGTTTGGAATTAATGAATCAAGAAACTGAGAATACTGATGATTTTAAAATTGTATTTAAAATGCTTTGGAGAATAGATATGATTCATACAAATTATATTACAACAAATATGAAGGAGATTTGTTAGTAAAACTGTGTAGATGAGACTGAAGTAGATCTCATGATTAATCAGTATTATGAATTAGAAGAAAGATTTTCTTGTAAAAGTCAGGACTTGAATAAATTAAAATGTGTAAACCAGGCAGTTAATCATTTCTGCTCCAACAAATAATATGTCTTTCCCAAAACTCCCAGAATTGTGTTTACCTGTGTTTAATCCTGGAGAAAATTGGGAGGAATTTTGGTCAATTTTTAAAGCAGTGTGCATGACAGGAGTGACCTAGCCTGTGTAACTAAATTATTTTACCAAAAAGGAAACAGGTAAGAGATGCTCACATACTGATACAGCCTTTCCCAATGTAGATGACTCTTAAAAGGGAAAAGCATTTTGACTTGTGAAGGTACTTATGGTAATATAGAACAAAGTGGGTTTGGGATCTAGTGAATATCATTGTTAATTTAAAACCCCAGATCACACTTACAAAGGGTTTTACAGCAGTTTAGAGTTAAACTGGAGAGCACTCTCAAAACTTTAAGTAATAAATAAAATCTGAAGGAATCAGACTGGTTATTGAATGCCATGGTACAGAATAAATTAAGCTGTAAAACACTTGAATGACTTTCAAACAAATACACAAGGGTTTTTTTGGGTCTGGAGGAAATAAGACTAGGTTACAAGAATTAATTGTGCAGTTGCAGACCAGCCAACCAACTCATTTTAAAGATGCAACACACAATAATTCTGAGGTATCTGTCAAGTTTCATAAAGGGAAAAAATTATACCAATAGTAATCAAAATTCATTTCTAAAAAGAGTTGCATAGGTGCATTCAAGTAGCAGGAATTAGAAATAATGATTCTCCACAAGGTAAGAAGAATAAGTACCCTCCTAAGAGTAGCCCATTAATAAAAAACCAGTCAAAGAAAAGAGAGATTGCCCTTTTCTGAAAGGGGTTTACTCATTTTCTAAGAACTGCATTGCATACAATTCATGGAATGATAAAAATTTAAAGATTGGGGAAACTTGACAGATGTATCAGGTGTTTAGGTAATCACAATGTAAAGGATTGTCATGCCAAATTAAACAACTGTTATAATGTCAAAAAGGAAGACACCATATAGTCATGTTTAAAGGTCTATATGATAATGTTGATAATAATGATAATGTTGACAAACCTGACACAACGTAGCTAAAGTAAAAATTGCTGCTAATGTTAATAATGATGGTTTTGAAGTAGCCTTTCCTGTGTTACAGGTAAAAATTTATGATAAAAGGCATAAATCAAAAAATGTAACTGTAATTTTGGACCAGGGATCCCCGCGTACTTTCATAAAAAGTAAATGTCTTGATGGTATGAAAGTACAGATGGGAAGATCCCACAAATTTAAAAATTTTCTGGTTTTCTCTCCCGGGTAAAAGAGCTCAATTGTATGACACTGTTTATGCAACTGTCAGGGTTGGGCAATTAGAAAAAACGTGTTAATGCAGTAATTGTTGATAGACTTCCAGAGAAAATATCTACGTAGGATTTTGTAAAGCTACGGAAAGCTCACATAATGTAAATTTAGCACCTTCTGGTGTAAGTGATGATTCTGTAGGCCCAATAAATATTTTGATAGGTAGTGACTATTATGCCTCCTTTGTAAAGGGTATGGTAAAAAATGTGGTGTCACCCTTTTGGGAAAACTGCTGGAGGCCATGAAATGTATGGTAGGATTCCTCGAATTATTAATTCATGACTAGAGGAAAAATACAAATAAAATAAATGTGTGTCTTACTCATGAAGTTGTGCCCCAGTATAATCTTCCATAGAGGATGGTGTTGAGCCAGTGCATAATTGTGGAATTAGACAGCATTGGAATAAATTTTAAATGAAGAAAGTCCAGACGATTCTTTTCTCAGGAGCAGTACCTGAAAAATGTAAAATTTGAATCTGGACAATACTGGGTACGACTTCCGTGGGGACTGAACCATCCAGAATTGCCCACTAAATTACAGAATGGCATTTGGACAGTTAAAGGCTCGCTCCGCGAACTGAGTAAGACACCAGAATTGTTAACTGCTTATAATGATATAATTGCTGAGCAGTTAATTAATAATTTATAGAAGAGGTACCTCCTGAGCAAGCCAAAATTTATCGTCACTATTTGCCACATCACGGAGTGAAGAAGGATTCTAAGACCACTCCTTTGAGGATTTTGTTTAATTGTAGTGCCAGGAGAAAAAAAAATTACCTAGTTTAAATGATGTTTGATGACAGGTCCCCCCCCTTGACAGAAAAATTAGGAGATATCTTATTAAATTTTCAGAGTGAAGCATTATGCCTTTAAAGGCTGACATAAGTAAAAACTTTCCTAAGGTGGGGTTACAAGAGGCTGACCGGGGTTGTACCCACTTCTTATGGCCTGGGGAAAACCTATTGACTCACTTAGCCCTCTGAAAACCTTTCGCTTTAGGAGCGTATTATTTGGTGCTACATCCAGTCCGTTCCTACTTCAAGCAACAATAAATGCACACCTTAAAGTATGGAAAGTCCATTGAGTAAAGTTAATGAGCAAACAATTTTATGTGGGGCAATTTCCTGGGTGTGACGTCAACTGAAGAGGGAAATGTTTAAAGACTTACGGAGAGGCCCAATAAAATAATGCAAAGTGTAAATATGCCTCTGAGGGAATGGAATAGTAATTCGTCCAAATTAAAGAAAAAATATGTAAAGATTACCCTGGAGATGAAGTGCAAAAAATGTAGTAATGTATTGAGTTTAGCTTGGGATACCCAGAGAGATTTGTTAATGTTAAAACCTAATAATTACAGTATGCCCAATAAATTAACTAAAAGAGTTTTGCTTGCTGAAGTTTTTCCCAAAAGTTTTGATCCACTAGGGTTTTGTGTCACCCTTACTATAAAAAGGGGAAAATTATTTAAATTTAGGAAGCATGGAAAAATTAAATTTGCTTGGGATGAAATTCTACCTGAGGAATTCATTAACAGGTGGGATGAATTAATTGGTGATTATGAGAAAATTCCAATGTTGGGGGTTCCCCCGTCCCGGTGGCCAATCCAAATGGGAAAAATGTTCTCCACATTTTTTGTGATGCTTCAAAATTGGCATATGGAGCAGTTGCTTACCTTCAATGTAATAGTGTTATTTCTCTTGTTATGTCTAAGGCTAAAATGTCTCCAATTAAATCACGTAAACCCTTTCCTCAGTTGGAATTAACAGCCATTTAAGTAGGTGTCAAATTAGCTAATTATATAAGAAATTTAAATTGCAGGAGATAATATTAGCGACACTGTAATTTGGTCTGATAATGAGGTATCCTTACAATGGATTCGTAATGGAAACAGTTAAAAATTTTGTACATACAAAACAGAGTCGCTGAAAATTAATCAGATGCAAGAGAAGTATAATAGTTTGGGTCAGCATGTGTTAACATTTTTAAACATATACCTGGTGAGGAGAATCCAGCTGATTTCTTGTCTCGAGGTTTATCTTATGCTAAATTTGTAAATGCTGTATTTATTTGGGTTTTAAAGGACATGAGCTGGTTGGTAAATAAAGCTAATTGGCCTGTACAAAAGGCGTATATTGCTCCTGTTGAAATTACTGTTTACCACCGCTCCAATAGTTTGTCTTTTATTAGCCATTTATATAAATAGGTATTCTTCTTTTCCCAAACTAATCAAGTAACTAAGTTGGGGTTTAAATTTCTAAACAAGATGAAATTTTCATATAAGTTTTCACATCCTCTTGATATTGGGATAAAGAGGGTACAAGAAGAAATCTATGGAAATGAGAATTTAATTGATGATGGAAAGAAAAATTGTGAAAGGTTCCATATTAGAGAAAATTTGGGGCTGTATTTAGAGAACAAAAGTAATTAGGTGCAGAGGTAGGTTACAAAATGCTGAATTGGGTGAATATGCTAAAGACCCTATCTTAATGCCCAAAACTCATCATCTAACAAATTTAATTGTGCTAAATGCCCATAAAAATGTAATGCTTGGTGGGGTACAAGATACCTTAAATTGTATTAGGGGAAAATTTCTGGATTCCCCAAGGATGGAAAAGTGTTTAAAAAGGGTGATTAAATCTTGTAATATGTCGCCCCTGTGGAAAGCAGATCCTATATGTACCCAGTTCCTCCACCATTGTCAAATGAGCAATTTGAGTCGTTTAGCAACTAAATCCGGCCGGCCGCGTGTGGAAAATACTGTATATATTTACCGAAATACGGTAATTTATAGGTAAAATAATGCCCTTTTATTGTATTTTTAAAAGAAGTATGTTATCGAAAATGGGAACTGAGCTTGCGCCCGGCAGAAGGACAGCCCCCATTTTGTTTGAATTGAATAACACGTTGTGAATAAAGGAAGAATTTTTCGTGCTGTAGAGGTTAAAACTGGGCTGACACCTCTCAAATAAGAGGCGAAATTGTTGGATGTGCATTCCTGCATAATTTTAGAATCAGGCGACAGGACAGGACAACTCCAGGAACCTCAGATAGCTGTCTAAATTATATTTAATTCCTGGCCAGAAATTCTTCATAAATGTAGGCAAAAGGGGGGTCCTGTACATGACACATTAATCTCCATCAAATTGGTGAGTGTTATGATTAAAATTATTCTCCTTCTGTTGTATAAATGTGTGTATATATATATATATATATATATATATATATATATATAAATTTATATAATATATAATATATATATATATATTTATTATATACAAAACAACCACTCTGAAAGAATAGAGAAATTCCAAGCGCTTTCGTGACTACTCACATTATCAAGGAACTATGAAAGTGAAGCAAACCAAGGAAGCTATATAAGGGGTCCGGCCAGCACCTCACTATAGATCCCACAACGGTTAAACACGTGACACGCGTCGAGCCAACTTGGATAGGTCCTTTGCACAACAATGTGAGTAGTCACGAAAGCGCTTGGAATTTCTCTATTCTTTCAGAGTGGTTGTTTTGCATATTTTTAAATCACCTGTTCACTGTGATCTTATTGCATATATATTTATATATATATATATATATTTATAAAATATATATATATATATATATATATATATATATATAAAAAATTTATTATTTTTATATAACAGTCCACAAATTTATATATTTACCAGCATTACTGGTGATGTATTTTTCATTTTAATTAATAGGTCCCGAGCAACTTGTGGATATGACAGTGGTAGGTATCGAAGGGGACAATTTTTTTTCGACCTAGGTGTCCCAAATTCCTACTTGTCTAACTGATAAAATAATAATTATCTTTGTTCATTTACTGTTATGTATATAAAGGATACATCCAAGTAAATGCAATTTTCCACAGGTGTGTGTGTGTGTGTTGTGTGTGTGTGTGTGTGGTGTGTGTGGTGTGTGTGTGTGGTGTGTGTGGTGTGTGTGTGTTTTGTGTGGTGTGTGTGTGTGGGTGTGTGTGGTGTGTGTGTGTGGTGTGTGTGGTGTGTGTGTGTGTGTGTGTGTGTGTGTGTGTGTGTGTGTGTGTGTGGTGTGTGTGTGTGTGTGTGTGTGTGTGGTGTGTGTGGGTGTGTGTGTGTGGTGTGTGTGGTGTGTGTGTGTGTGTGGTGTGTGTGTGTGGTGTGTGTGTGGGGGTGTGTGTGTGTGTGTGTGGTGTGTGTGTGTGGTGTGGGGTGTGTGTGTGTGTGTGTGTGTGGTGTGTGTGTGTGTGGTGTGTGTGTGTGTGTTGTGTGTGTGTGTGTGTGTGGGGGTGTGTGGTGGTGTGTGTGTGTGGTGTGTGTGTGTTGTGTGTGGTGTGTTGTTTGGTGTTTTGTGGGGTGTGTGTGGTGTGTGTGGTGTGTTGTGGTGTGTGTGGTGTGTGGGTGTGGTGTGTGTGTGGGGTTTGGTGTGGTGTGTGTGGTGTATGTGTGTGGCGTATGTGTGGGGTGTATGTGTGTGGTGTATGTGTGTGGTGTATGTGTGTGGTGTATGTGTGTGGTGTATGTGTTGTGTGTGTGTGTGTGGTGTGTGTTGGGTGTGTGGTGTATGTGTGTGGGTGGCGTATGTATGTGTGGTGTGGTGTGTGTGTGTGGCGATGTATGTATGTGTGTGTGTGGTGTGTGTGTGTGTGTGTGTGTGTGTGTGTGTGTGTAAGAGGGCAAGGAGCCTGTTAGTAAGCACACGGGCGTGCCAGCGGGCGGCCGAACACAAGGACGTGCCTGTGGGCGGCGGGGAGGGTTGGCGGAGCAGTGACGAGTACCAGAAAAATAGTGGCCAAAGTGGCCTCCTGTGTGGCACTAACACCTAATGACCATATACTCTCTTCTTATCAGCGCTGAGGAAGAGGCACGGGTGCCAGGGGAGAGAGGAAGGGGAGAGAGGGAGGGAGAGAGAGAGAGAGAGAGAGAGAGAGGGGAGAGAGAGAGAGAGAGAGAGAGAGAGGAGGGGAGAGGAGAGAGAGAAAAGGGAGGGAGTGAGGGGGGAGGGGGGAAAGGGAGTGATCACAAAAACCACGAATTAAATAATTGAAGGAAAAATATAATGATAAGAAATGGAGCAAGGACGGGAAGGGGGGGAAAAGAGGAACTTACAAAGGGAGCAAGGGGACGACAGGAAGAGGGAACTTACAAAGAGAACAAGGAAAAAACGAGGGGAAGAGAGGAACTTAAAAAGGGGAACAAGGAAAGAAACGAGGGGAAGAGAGGAACTTACAAAGGGAACAAGTAAGGAATGATGCAATGGGAAAAAAAAACATTGAAGATAAAATCAATAAGAAAGAGAAAACGGAGAAAGAAGAAAAGTGAGAGACAAGAGAAAATATCACATACATGATAACACTGCATTACACTGTACGGATGATACTTGATAATGACACAAGCAACATTACACATTAATCAATTATAGCTATAAATAATTGATAAAAAAAAATAATGAGAAACGAGAGAGAAAACAGAAACGGGAGTCAAGGGGAATTGGGAGCCAAATTGAGAAGCCCAAACGAGCAAGTTTGGGGGAGGGACTGTCACCTCACACGTCCTCCACCGTTTTCCAGTTTTCTCTGCAGTGAACTGATAAGTCACCGGCTGGCGAAACGTTGCCCCAATAAAAACACCCAAATGTTGCCCATGGGTCTTATTTATATACCCAAGTTCGAGTGGGTCTTGCACACGAGTCAATAAGTTATCCAAACCTTGAGTAACAATGGAAATGGGTTAGGCAAATGCTTTTTGTTAGAGGGTTTGGGTTTGAGAAGGACTTACCCAGGACGGGCCAGAAGGCCTGCTGCAGTGTTTCTCTATGTTTTTATAACCCATTACAGTCAAGAAATCATTAGGCTGTTTTATTTACACTGCTTCAGGTAGGCCTTGTGGAAAGAAGCCACGTTGCAAAATCAGGCTTTATCAAGACAACGTTTCGCTCAGTAGGTGAAAAATCTTCACAAGGACGAAATGTTGTTCCAATAGGCGCTTGTTTTGCATCCTGTGGCGTCTCCATTCTCGTTATTCCGAGTCTCACTACAACATTTCTTGACATGTGTAGCTGTGACCTCCTGTGCTAAGGTCACACCTGACTAACTTTACATATGACTTTGCAAAGGTCACAGCTGATTATATCTGTGCACACTTCACAGCTGATTCTTCAACCTACGATTTCTCATTCCTGGGTCTCGAGTATTTCTCAGTCTTTACAAGTCAGACACAGCCAAGAAGGGTAGGAGAGGAGGGAACGGAGACAGGAAAGGGAGAGAAGAGGAAGAAGATGAAGAATACATACTATTCTCCCTTTGCGTCCACTTTCAATGATATATTTCTGACCCACTGACCAACCACTACCACTAGCCCACCACTTGGTCCAACACTCCGCCTAAAACCCAAACGCCAACCCGTCCGCTTGGTACCCACATCCTCCCTCCACCCAACTTCAGTTTTCTTTTGATATCCGTGAACTGCTCAGGTTAGCCTTCTCGTGTACTGGTGGTACAGCAAGATGGTGTGGGTGATGGTGTGGGTGATGGTGTGGGTGATGGTGGGGGGTGATGGTGGGGGTGTAGACAGCCTGTACTGTCTGCACAGACAGCCCATGCTGTTTGTCAGCTTAGTTCATATTTCGCGCCACTCAAGTGCTGCCATCTATAGGCCTTGCCACTTCAGTATGCCCAGACTTGCCTCGCCCTCACTCACACAGCGGCCTGGCATCAAGACACAAGGCCTCCCAGCTCTCTCTCGTGGGCATGGCCCTCCCGGGCCATGGGCACAAACACACAAGCCTGTGTAACCCACTACGACTTAACAATAAAGTAAGAAGCCTCCGAAGACGTATATCATTCACAACCCGCTACAGCCTACCAAAAAAAGACCGTTATAATGATGACAGCGGTGCTTGCAGCAGTTGGGTTTGCCCCGCGAGGAAGGAAGAGGTATGAAGTCATCTTCACTTCATCACCCTACACAAGAAGCATCCGTCTCTCAACGAGTTATCCTGATGTCGTGTCTGCACGTTTGAGCATCCAGACACAGGTACTAGCAGGATCCAGCCGAAATTTATCGAAATTCTCCGAGAATTGTGAGTGGCGTCACAGTGACCCCACGCTACAGCGTCCCACGCTGTTTCTCAAGTCACGTGTTCAGCGTCACTTGTATGTTGCTGTTGTTGTTCAGCTCAGCACAGCCGTTTCAGCAAGCCAGAGGTGAGTTTTGTGGTGATTTCTGCGTCCAGTGTGAGCTTCTCCACGTGTTTGTGGGTGGAGGAGGAGGAGGAATGGCCAGATGCCCGCCCTGCCATACACACGCACGCTCCTCGCCACCAGCCTACCATACACCACTCACCACTGCCCACTCCCTCTGCTGTGTTTTCTGCTGTTTTTCGTATGAATTCATTGCCAGTGCTGTGTATCCGAGTGCCCGAGGCCACTCGAAGCTACGTGGATTATGACGTCACGTGGGTGTGGCCGATGTCACGTAGACCTACAAAGCCACGTGAGTTACCAGATGTCCCAGGCCTCATGCTGTGGTCTGCTGCCCGCATCACATCGACGCCACCCACGATGCTGCCCGACTTCATGACGTCACGATGTCTGCCTGACGTCACCTCGAGATGTCTGCCTGACGTCACCTCACGATGTCTGCCTGACGTCACCTCGAGATGTCTGCTGACGTCACCTCACGATGTCTGCTGACGTCACCTCACGATGTCTGCTGATGTCACGTCACGATGTCTGTTGACGTCACCTCACGATGTCTGCCTGACGTCACCTCGAGATGTCTGCTGTCGTCTCAGTCCTGCTGACGTCACCTCGCGACATCACGCCTGACATCACATGATGTCACATCGAGTGTTTCTAGTAATTATTTCAGTATTGTCGAGAGATTGAGAGAAGATATATGTCGTGTGTTAATTAATTCCTCTCAGTCAGTGTTCTCACATTTTAGTATGTCTTAGTCAGTTTTATGCGCAGAAAAGCATCATTTGCTAGTTAAGCCATGTTGTACCGTATGTACAGCGGTGTGTTTGTAAGTTTTCCGTGTGTCCAGTGAGGTCTGTGGTCAGACCCTTGAGTTGCACCACTGTGCTGTCACCCGCGTGACCAGTGTTTGACAGCTGATTTCTCAGCCCTGAGCGTACGAGCCCTCTTGTACAGAAAGCTTTTATGCTCGTCGCTCGTGATCTGTAGAATCGTACCTGCTACGATTCCCATCGAGATTTGTTTCACTTCACCTCCAGACCTTCAGAGTGCAGTTATATGTAGAGAAACAAGTCTGGGGATGCTTAGACTAACCTCTGCTATAACTCCAACTGTCGAGAGATGATACTCGTCAAGCCGCAGCCAGGCCTGTCGGCAGGCGCTGTGTCAGCCTCGTGTCACAAGCTTCAGTGAGCAGCCTGCACAAAGATGTCGTCACTTTGACTGCTAGCTCTCTCACTGCAGTCTGGTGTATGATGTTACGACTCCCAGATGTTTCGCCCAGTCGTCTCTGCCACGACTCGCTCCACGCTCGCCGGCAGTGACAGCCCAGCGACAGTACCAGTCGAGAAGTGTCCTCCTGAGTCGCTTGCCAGAAGTCCTGCCCAGTTGCCGAGTTTTGTCGACGCCTCACTCGAGGGCACCAGCATGTCGTGCCCCAGGTTGAGTGAAAACCTGCAGCGACTCCTACGATGTCTGCTTCACCGTTCCAGAGGAGACCGTACCCTGTTACGTCACAGCTCAGCCGCAGCGATGTCTCCCGTGTTGCAGTATCTGTCCAGACGCAGGAAGGCGTGCAGTGATGCCCATCGACGCTCACTGCCTATGACCACGATGTTTAGCACACCCCACATGTTTTTTTCTTCCCTCCCTGTAGGAAGTTTTTTTTTCCATGTTCATATGTATATATATGTTTTTTATTTTGTGTTCTGTGCCCTGTTCCTACGAGAGAGAGACCGAGTTTCTTTTACTACCAGTATTGTCGCGTCGGGACGACGCGCGGTAGGTGGCCGAGCGTATGTAGACAGCCTGTACTGTCTGCACAGACAGCCCATGCTGTTTGTCAGCTTAGTTCATATTTCGCGCCACTCAAGTGCTGCCATCTATAGGCCTTGCCACTTCAGTATGCCCAGACTTGCCTCGCCCTCACTCACACAGCGGCCTGGCATCAAGACACAAGGCCTCCCAGCTCTCTCTCGTGGGCATGGCCCTCCCGGGCCATGGGCACAAACACACAAGCCTGTGTAACCCACTACGACTTAACAATAAAGTAAGAAGCCTCCGAAGACGTATATCATTCACAACCCGCTACAGCCTACCAAAAAAAGACCGTTATAGGGGTGATGGTGGGGGTGATGGTGGGGGTGATGGTGGGGGTGGGGGTGACGGTGGGGGTGGTGTGGGTGATGGGTGGGGGTGACGGTGGGGGGTGGTATGGGTGATGGTGGGTGATGGTGGGGGTGATGGTGGGGGTGATGGTGGGGGTGACGGTGTGGGTGATGGTGTGGGTGATGGTGTGGGTGATGGTGTGGGTGATGATGTGGGTGATGGTGGGGGTGATGGTGGGGGTGATGGTGGGGGTGATGGTGTGGGTGATGGTGTGGGTGATGGTGGGGGTGATTGTGGGGGTGATGGTGTGGGTGATGGTGGGGGTGATGGTGTGGGTGATGGTGGGGGTGATGGTGTGGGTGATGGTGTGGGTGATGGTGTGGGTGATGGTGGGGGTGATGGTGGGGGTGATGGTGGGGGTGATGGTGGGGGTGATGGTGTGGGTGATGGTGTGGGTGATGGTGGGGTGATGGTGGGGGTGATGGTGGGGGTGATGGTGGGGGTGATGGTGTGGGTGATGGTGTGGGTGAGGGTGTGGGTGGTGTGGGTGATTGGTGTGGGTGATGGTGTGGGTGATGGGGGGGGTGATGGTGTCGGTGATGGTGTGGGTGATGGTGTGGGTGATGGTGTGGGTGATGGTGTGGGTGATGGTGGGGGTGATGGTGGGGGTGATGGTGTGGGTGATGGTGTGGGTGGTGTGGGGTGATGGTGTGGGTGATGGTTGGGGGTGTCATGTAGGGGGGTAATGATTGAATTGGATATAAGTGGGGAATATGGGAGTAAGGGGAGGGAGTTAGTAGGTAGGGGACAGGCGAGGCAGTAGGAGGGATGAGTGCGGAGGTAGGTAATGTGAGGTCACTGGTGACTATAACTTCACCTCTCATTACTCTACCCACCACTCCACACTGCTCACCCTCTCACTACTTTAACTAAACATAAATAAATGGAGGAAATAACGGGGACCGTGAATATTACTATTCTATTCAAACACAGTTTATTATTAAGTCCTTGTACAATAATATATTTGGGAACAGGAGTATATCATTGGGGTTTAGATAAATGGGGTGGTACATATAGACAGTGAGACAGGGAAATACAATCAACTTGACGAAAATGAATATAACTTACAATATAGCACAGAGGACAGTTCACTACAGGAACTAAGCCACAGGTCCCAAGACCTACACAGCACGAGTAATGCGCCAAGCCAGTACTCTGCCCAATGCCTCCAACAGTCTCCTCCAGAGACTTCAGCAGCCTTCTCCCGAGCCCTGCACCCCAGCAGCAGCTCCGCTCGAAGTCTCTGCTCAGGAGCTCTGCATCCCAGCAGCAGCTCCACTCCAATCTCATGGTCATGCTCTTCCTTGGGCTTTTATGGTGGTCCAAGCACCCTCCACAACCACGTGTACGACCTGACGCCTGGATTTGACGCCGTCAAGAACAAAAGACCTCAGACGTGGGCGTGGCTACAGACGTTTGCCAAGGCAAGGTGTGACCATATAATTGGTTAAATTAGGTCTCCCCAGAGACCTCACAAGCCCAGCTGAACTACATCACATCCCCCTTTCTCCCCCAATTTAAAATATCTGAGAACTAGGACAATTTGTCCTAGTTATTAGACTATTTTAATCCTTATCCCTTAAATCTATTGCAATACAAAGACAAAATTATACATAATACAATTATATTTCCCTCAACCTCCTCAACTACCACAAGGCAGCATAATCAGTACCTCTGGCAGTTGGCCAGCATAATAGTCGCTCTCTGGTGCAAAGCCTCCTTACCCGTTATTTCTCCTTAAACCTAAATATCGGGCTCCAGTGCCTTCCCTACTTCTACTAGAAATACACTAGCCAATGCTAGTCACCCTCGCACATTAACCATTGGGCCAAACCTCTCTAGGCTTCTATGGCGTGGAAAACTGCTCCAACGGGTTGCATTCTTTCAAGTAACTGCAACTGGACCACTTCACGACCACCAAGGTCGCATTTTCGGCACACTTCACATTCACACTACAACATCTGAAAATCGAGACAGGGCAGGCAGTAGGAGGGATGAGTGCGGAGGTAGGTAATGTGAGGTCACTGGTGACTATAACTTCACCTCTCATTACTCTACCCACCACTCCACACTGCTCACCCTCTCACTACTTTAACTAAACATAAATAAATGGAGGAAATAACGGGGACCGTGAATATTACTATTCTATTCAAACACAGTTTATTATTAAGTCCTTGTACAATAATATATTTGGGAACAGGAGTATATCATTGGGGTTTAGATAAATGGGGTGGTACATATAGACAGTGAGACAGGGAAATACAATCAACTTGACGAAAATGAATATAACTTACAATATAGCACAGAGGACAGTTCACTACAGGAACTAAGCCACAGGTCCCAAGACCTACACAGCACGAGTAATGCGCCAAGCCAGTACTCTGCCCAATGCCTCCAACAGTCTCCTCCAGAGACTTCAGCAGCCTTCTCCGAGCCCTGCACCCCAGCAGCAGCTCCGCTCGAAGTCTCTGCTCAGGAGCTCTGCATCCCAGCAGCAGCTCCACTCCAATCTCATGGTCATGCTCTTCCTTGGGCTTTTATGGTGGTCCAAGCACCCTCCACAACCACGTGTACGACCTGACGCCTGGATTTGACGCCGTCAAGAACAAAAGACCTCAGACGTGGGCGTGGCTACAGACGTTTGCCAAGGCAAGGTGTGACCATATAATTGGTTAAATTAGGTCTCCCCAGAGACCTCACAAGCCCAGCTGAACTACATCACATGGGTGATGGTGTGGGTGATGGCGTGGGTGATGGTGTGGGTGATGGTGTGGGTGATGGTGTGGGTGATGGTGTGGGTGATGGTGTGGGTGATGGTGGGGGTGATGGTGGGGGTGATGGTGGGGGTGATGGTGTGGGTGATGGTGTGGGTGATGGTGTGGGTGGTGTGGGTGATGGTGTGGGTGATGGTGTGGGTGATGGTGGGGGTGATGGTGTGGGTGATGGTGTGGGTGATGGTGTGGGTGATGGTGGGGGTGATGGTGTGGGTGATGGTGTGGGTGGTGTGGGTGATGGTGTGGGTGATGGTGTGGGTGATGGCGTGGGTGATGGTGGGGGTGATGGTGTGGGTGATGGTGGGGGTGATGGTGTGGGTGATGGTGTGGGTGATGGTGGGGGTGATGGTGTGGGTGATGGTGGGGGTGATGGTGTGGGTGATGGTGTGGGTGATGGTGGGGGTGATGGTGTGGGTGATGGTGTGGGTGATGGTGTGGGTGGTTGGGTGATGGTGTGGGTGATGGTGTGGGTGATGGTGGGGGGATGGTGGGGGTGATGGTGTGGGTGATGGTGTGGGTGATGGTGGGGGTGATGGTGTGGTGATGGTGTGGGTGGTGTGGGGTGATGGTGTGGGTGATGGTGTGGGTGATGGCGTGGGTGATGGTGGGGGGTGATGGTGTGGGTGATGGTGGGGGTGATGGTGTGGGTGATGGTGTGGGTGATGGTGGGGTGATGGGTGGGTGATGGGGGGGTGATGGTGTGGGGTGATGGGTGGGGGTGATGGTGTGGGTGATGGTGGTTGGGTGATGGTGGGGGTGATGGTGTGGGTGATGGTGGGGGTGATGGTGTGGGTGATGGTGTGGGGTGATGGTGTGGGTGATGGGGTGGTGGGGTTGGTGGTGGGTGGTGGGGTGATGGTGTGGGTGATGGGATGGTGTGGGGGGTGAAGGTGAACTGGTGATGTAGCTCTATGATTAGAAAGTGGTGAGAGAGGAGAGAGAGAAGAGAGAGAGAGAGAGGAGAGAGAAGAGAGGGTGGAGAGAGAGAGAGAGAGAAGAGAGAGAGAGGAGAGAGAGAGAGAGAGAGAGAGGGAGAGAGAGAGAGAGAGCGCAAGACACGCACACCTCCACAACAACAATACCGCCGCTGTGATACACAAGACCAGACCAGGAAATAAAATTACCCACAAGAGAAAGCAAGAGAGAGAAACATTGCCAGCAACTCTGCACTTGCAAAACTTTTCTCTATCTCACCGTCTCAAGGTCTTTATAGGAAGAAATATACAACAAAATGCATAATACAAACACTTTAATACTTGCCCCACCATTATTATTATTATTATTGCTATTATTATTATTACTGTGAGGCAGTAAAGTTGCGCTGGTCAATCAGCGCGTGGAGGGATGAAGGTTCGATCCCCCATCCCCGTTTCTCGATCCTCCATGACCCATCAGGGTTTAGCTGGCGTATGAGTTAAATAAATCCCATCTCCCCTCAAAATAAAAAAAAAATGCCTATTGATTTTTTCCCTTAATTTGCTGGATAGTATTTAAATTACTATATTGATTAGACTATGCTATATTTCAGATTACCACGAGAAGAGAGAGAGAGAGAGAGAGAGAGAGAGAGAGAGAGAGAGAGAGAGAGAGAGAGAAATTCTGGGGCTGGACCAGTTTTAAAGTTTAATATATAAACTCGGGCAGTACCCTACTTAACATGAAGCAATCATCTTAAAGCAGAGGCCAGGCCAAACCTCACTGCTTGAGCCGCTGTGGGGTTCAGGAAGCAGGAGCCTGCTTCCCGTCCCCCGCCCCCCCGGGCCC
>NC_069468.1:19981326-20019656 GCF_026875155.1 Cherax quadricarinatus
TTTTGGATTGAAAACTCCCGGTGATGGTGATTGGTATTTGCATTAACGAGCAAGTGTACAGTTATACCTATTAAAATGGCCATGAGTGTTTATACAAAGTGTATTATTTAGTAACACCGACCATCACCCACCGAGGAAAAAGTGACCCGAAAAAGAAGAGACACATTCGGGTCACCTCGGAATGAGATGGCCAGTGTGAAAAAGTGTTTATATCTTAAAGTATATACATTGAGTGTATATATCACAATGCATCAACAATGTGTATTGGATAGACTTTAAATATCGCAAACTAATTAGTATAGACCAAGTACTAATGCCCTTCTTCCACTGAGTGATTATTATTATTATTATTATTATTATTATTATCTCTTCATTGTGTTTCCCATCTACATCAACGCTGAGGAAGTTTCTGACCTTGATGCTGGTGAAGGGGTCTTGATGTAAGGAATTGCTGCTGCCCCTTTCTTCCATTCCCCAGTCGCGTTTAACCTTTACGGGTTTAACGCTTTCTTTTGAAAATAAACACTGTACTGACCTTCCAGCTCATGCAGGCGCATACGATTGTCTGTGACATACCTGTGGTTATTCTCGAGGGTCTTCCTACTCTCAAGCCCGGCCTGGGGTCAGACTTTTTCGGGTGCTTGCGTAGTAAACCCAGACTTGTCTTGGCGACCTGGATGAACTGACGATTTCAGTATACGTGAGACGAACTGATCACGTCAATGCTACTACTACCACTACTACTGCTACTACTACTGCTACTACTACCACTGTTACTGCTACTACTGTTACTACTGCTGCTGCTACTTCTACTACTGCTACCACTACTAATATTACTACTGCTAGTATTACTACTACTACTACTACTGCTACCGCTACTGTTTCCAGCCTTCCAGCCTACTGTGAGGGCGAAACGTTTCGGTAATAAAGATAGCCAAGTGTTGCACATGTGTCTTATGCGTCAACTTGTCTGTATCATCAATATTATGATATATACCTCGGGCTGCTACCATCCCCAGAGTCACATATATAATTCCTACAATACCTCACAGGTCCTGACTTCAATTTCCCAGTGGACTGAGAGATGTTTCATTACGCTGACAGTGCGCTGAGAGATGTTTCATTACGCTGACAGTGCGCTGAGAGATGTTTTATTACCCTGACAGTGGACTGAGAGATGTTTCATTACCCTGACAGTGCGCTGAGAGATGTTTTATTACACTGACAGTGGACTGAGAGATGTTTCATTACCTGACAGTGGCGCTGGAAGAGATGTGTTTATTTATTACACTGACAGTGGACTGAGAGATGTTTCATTACCCTGACAGTGCGCTGAGAGATGTTTTATTACACTGACAGTGGACTTAGAGATGTTTCATTACGCTGACAGTGCGCTGAGAGATGTTTTATTACCTGACAGTGCGGCTGAGAGATGTTTCATTTCCCTGGGCAGTGCGCTGAGAGATGTTTCATTACCTGACAGTGCGCTGAGAGATCTGCTTTCATTACCTTACAGTGCCTGAGAGATTTTTATTACACCTGACACTGGACAGTGGAACTGAGAGATAGTTTCATTACCCTGACAGTGCGCTGAGAGATGTTTCATTACCCTGACATTGCGCTGAGTAGATGTTTTCATTACCCAGCGACAGTGCGCCTGAAGAAGTTTTCATACCTGACAGTGCGCTGAGAGATGTTCATTACTCTCAGTCGCGCTCGAACAGAGATGTTTTATATTACACTGACCTTGCGCTGAGAGATGTTTCATTACGCTGACAGTGCGCTGAGAGATGTTTTTATTACGCTGACAGTGCGCGCTGAGACGATGTTTCCAATTACGGACTGACCACGTGGACTGAAGAATAAGACCTACGCAGGCGCAGTGAGGACTGAGAGATAGTTCCTTACTCTTGACAGTGGAACTGAGAGAATGTTTCATTTACAGCTGACAGTGGCCCAGAGCTTGTTTCATTTACGTGACAGTGGGCTGAGAGATGTTTCATTAACCTGACAGTGACAGAGATTTTTTCTTTACGCTGACCGTGGGTTTTGGAGAGAGTTCTTACGCTGACCGTGGGACTGAGATCTTTCATTACGCTGACAGTGGACAGAGATGTTTTCATTACACCAGACAGCCTGACCTGAGAATGTTTCATACACTGACAAGTGGACAGAGATCTTTCATCTACCCTGACAGTGGACAGAGATGTTTCATTACGCTGACAGTGGCTGAGAGATGTTCATTACGCTGACAGCTGGGACAGAGATTCTTTCATTAACGCTGACAGCGGACAGAGATGTTTAGTTCCATACACGACAGTGGACCCTGAGACGGATGTTTCATTTACACTGACAGGGGACGAGAGATCTTTCATTACGCTGACAGTGGACAAGATGGTTTCATTACCTGACAGTGGCTGAGAGATGTTTCATATGCTGAAAGTGACTGAGAGATGTTTCATTATGGCTGACAGTGGGCTGAAAGATGTTTCATTAACTGACAGTGCACTGAGAGATGTTTTCATTATGCTGACAGTGCGCTGAGAGATTATTTCATATGACCTGACAGTGGACTGAGAGATTTTATCATACCACTGACAGTGCGCTGAGAGATGTTTCATTATGCTGACAGTGGACTGAGAGATGTTCATTACGCTGACAGTGACGAGAGATGGTTTCTTACACTGACAGTGCGCTGAGAGATGTTTCATTATGCTGACAGTCGGACTGAGATGTCTTCTCATTACACTGACAGTGTGCGCTGATGTCAGATGTTTTTCATTACACTCGACCTGCAAGTGCCTGAGAGATTCACTCTTTATTAATGCTGACCGTGGACTGAGAGATGTTTCATTACGCCTTGACAGTGGAACTGAGAGATGTTTCACTTACACTGACATGCCTGCAGAGATGTTTTCATTGATGCCTTGACAGTGGGACTGGAAGATGTTTCATTATGCTGACAGTGGACTGAGTAGATGTAATTTCATATACCCTGACAGTGGTATGAGAGATGTTTCATTACGCAACAGTGTACTGGAACTTTTCATCACAAACCACGCATCATACAAAAACTATGTAAACAAAGGGAACGAGAGGTTGGCGCGCAAACATTCAACCAGTGTTATTGGTTTCCAGAGAAATTAAGCCAAGGCACATTATATTAACGTATGCAGTCCGACAAGGCTGATGATAAAGAGCTGACACAAACTCGTTCGGAAACGTGGCATGTGAATATTGTTCAGAAACCGACAGGCAAAAGCCGTTAGAAAAAACAAAATGAAGTACTAAGAAGAAAGTTTGCCGGATAAACAGAGAGCACGTACAAGCAACACCAGCACCAAAAGTCTTCCTGATGGCGGCAATAGCACACGGACAAGCAGACAACCAGCACCATAAGTCTTCCTGAAGGACAAGTGGCATGTACAAGGCAAACACCAAGCACTACAAGCCTTCTGACATTGCGCAAACGGAGGTGAGACTATATTCAAGCTGACACCAGCAATACAGGGCGTCTCTGCCCGATAGTGCGATTGATAAGACATACCTAGCAACAACACCAGTATCAAGATTCATTCCTCTATGGCAGGAAGCATCACACAACAGACAAACACCCATAATAAGTCTCCCTGATGGGCAGGAAGCATCACACAAGCAGACAACACCAGTATAAGTCTTCCAGATGGGCAGGAAGCATCAACAAGCAGACAACACCAGTATCAGTCTCCTGATGAGCCAGGACATCACACAAGCAGACATCACCAGTACAAGAGCGTCTCATGTGCTCGGCAGGGAGAAGCTAGCATGCCAACATGCCTCCAGACAACCAACAAAATTTTCACCGTAGCAGACAAGAAAACATATCGTAGCCGCGATATGAGGGCACTGCAGCAGGCTGACAGGGAGTGAAGCGTAGCCTCAATTTACACCTACTTCATTCGTTGAACCTGTGTCTGGAAAATCGAACGACCGTCCACCACCATTCCCCAGTCGATGATTACTTGTGAACAAGCCGTTATGCAAACATTTGTCCCTCATAAAACCCTACCTATTTTTTTTTTTTCCCCTCGAACATAAACCGCTCCGTAGGTGTTTTTGAACATATAGAACCGTTATAATCTGAGTGATTTATTCAGCGCTGATTACAATTAAAATATACAATAACCCCGCACATAGCATAGAAAGCTTATGACGACGTTTTGGTCCGACTTTTGGACCATTTCACCAAGTCACAGCTACAACACACGAGGAGTGAGGCGCAGCCAGTATATACAAGCAAGGGAGACAGAGACGGACAAAGATAGAAAGAAGGAAGTGGAGACAGGTAGTGACAGCAGTAATACTGGAAGTAGTAGTAGGAGTAGAAAGTAGGGGGAGTAGTCTCAGCAGCACAAGAGACGGACTATTTGCTCCTCAGCAGTAAAACTGCAAGTGGTCCTATGTGCAAACACTATGCAAACTTCTGAACCCATTTGTTAAAGCGCCAACCCAAATAAAATACCATCGACGGATTCCAAGTCATGCGAGTTAAAAGTTCCATTAAACTTGTTGTGACAAAAACACAACCTCTCAGACAATAGTTACTCTCAGCCGAGGTCCCTAACTCGGTCGTTCAAACTCTTATGTGGATAAAATTTATTATAAACACGATTCAGAAATGACCAGTGAATTTCGCATGCGTAATATTAAATGATTTATCACTCGATGTGGCCTTTGAAATACCTTTGAGGAGTTTCGAGAGTCTCTCCCGCAGCCCGGCAATGGGCCCAGGTCCAGTTGTGTCTCAATTTTCACTGTGGTTGCGAATAAAATAAGGGTATTTGTTCACAATGAACACTAGCCTGCATAAGAAGCCTACTATCTTTGGACAACCGATTACTCGTGCTTTTACGTCTTACTGCCTTTATTAGAGAGGCAGTGCAAGGCTAGAAACGGCGTGCGAACACACATACATGCATGTTTTGGACACATTGCTTATTTCTCGTCTCATCCCAGGAGTGCTGTCTCGTGTCTCTCAGAGGTCAAGACAAATGAAAAACAACGAACAATATCAATATAGGTTGGTGGGTCCTACATAACCCTTAGCACGTCCATAGCAGTGTTATGAGGTCAACTTCTTGCATCAGCTGTATACTCCATTTACTGTCTAACTTCTAGCGAGTGCCCGTCCCAGTCTAGCAACAGAAGACCAACAGAAGTGCTCTGCCATCACCAGAGAATCCCTGCCCGTTCAAATATCCGTGCCCATTCTAGCGGAGCAATCCTGCCCGATCATCAAGAGACATCCCCTAATCCATCGAAAGAATCCTGCCCATCACTGTCGGTAAGAAGAGAAACTTGTGTTCCAGGGGTCAAGAGTAGCATCCAACCTACAACACAATATCTGAACCCTTGCACTTTTAACACTTGGGTATTTTAGTTAGGGGGAACGGTTTCGCCACCAGTGGGTTTATCAAACCATTACAAAGAAAAAAAATGAAAACTACACACATGTGAAACACTAACGAATTTTCATTTGTCACCTGGCTTTTTCAGTTCCGTGCAGAGATGATTCACACGCAAACAGTAGCAAAAGAGAGTTAATCAGTCCTCAGCCTGGCTGACTCAAAATTCCGAAGTGTTTCACGTGCGTCTGTGTCCTCCCGCGACGGTACGAGAGTCTGTACCATTATGGTGATGCAGAAAAAAAAATACTGGAAAACTGTGCATGACGACTAACTCGTTAAAGTAAAACCGCATCTGTTGAACATAGTAATACTATATATGTAGTGAATCACCGCTTCGGTATACTTAACAGTGTAATACCTTTACATACCAGTACTAACAGTCGTTTACTTAACAGTGATAATACCATTATTCGTAAGCTCCCTTGCCTAGCCTGACTCACGTGAGGCCTCATGGAGGTCCTTCCGTCTCAGATTCCGACTCAGCTTAAAACCAGGGCAGAAGACAGCTGGGCTCCACTACGTATTTCCAGTATATCTACCTTCAAAACCAGACCATCAGTATTTTCCTTGCACCTGACACTCTCCCCTTTATGGCACACGCTGCCTACATGCTACAGTGTCAGGGTGTCACAGCAGTGGCCACATGACTAACAGCCCCAGCCCCTGTCCAAACACGTCAATTTAGATTCATGATTTATTCTTCGGGAGTCTAGAAAGCCTTATAGCTACTCAGTGGACTGACTCATCGGATCCGTGTGATTGACCTCATTTTTGAACACAATCAATTTTGAAAAACAACATGGGCGATTTTCATCACTTGGGTACTTAGACAGCGCGAATTTATTTAATAATCTAGTTTTACCAAGAGAAACACTACTCTGGATACGTATGTGCTTTTAGGGAAACACTTGCAGTCCTATGCTTATTCAACCAAGGTTAAATTTTTGAATGGGAAATCGAGCTTATACTCACTTCTTCTGTCTTCTGTGGGATTGCGTGACATTACAAACACTAGGACCGTGCGTAGAGGTCACTTCAGTAGTGCTCAACGTGAGCCGTGTTCATAAAACATACACACACATACAATAAAATAAGGATAACCTCAACATACAAAAAAGAAACGAACATAAACACTGAAAACAAATAAATGCAATCCACACCAAGTCTAAAAATAACCACATCAATAACAATCCTATTAAGTTTTTTAAATTAAAATAACAGACACTCCTCAAAATTTCCCAGAGTCCCTACAGGCGCCTCGTACATAAAAAAACCATTACTTCTGCTATAACTATACTGAACTTAGTCTACGTATAACGAAAATAATATACATGAACTGATGATAAATACTAACTAACTATAGACTATACCGTAATAATTAAATTTGCGAGAAAGTGGATCAAGTTAATTTTGTGCAATTAAAAGACCTGCACAAGAAATATATTCTTACCTAAATATTTTTATGCAGACGGAACTAGTAAACACAAAATAGAGATATTTTGAGATCCGAAGTATATGAGTTTAGCATTCCATCATAAGGGATAAAACTAGGCTGTTTAAAGTTTTTGTAGCAATCGCATGTGAAAACAACGCCTGGGTTGCCAAGTCGAGCTAATTCCTCGGTACACATGTTTTCGCTCACATGTTAGAGCTTTTAGTAAAGCATTGGCTCTACAACAGAGTGAACGCTTATGCGTTCATGCTTGTGGTGATATCCCATTTCATACACACACACACACACACACACAACACACACGCATAATAACAAGACACCATTAAAGGTGGAGAAGGATTCTTGACTGAAATAAAGCAGGAACAAGGCCGTCAGGATACCATCATCATACGATTTCACTGTATTGATGTTTCGGATGGCTTCTTCATCCTTCATCATCCATTATAAACAGGTATGAATGCACTACCACCCCCGGTGTTAAGTAGGAGACCCACAGCCTCAGAGGAGGCTGCAAGTCCTTCCCGCAAAACGTAAACGTGTAATGGAGACAAAATTGAAGAAGACATTATTTGCAGCTTAAACATTTACTGGGACAACACATCTGACAGTTCCAGTTCCCAGTTTGGTATCGCGCTGGCGTAATGCGCGCCTGTCTTATGTCCATGATGCGATTCGGCGAATATCTAAGCACTTGCGCCTTGGGTAGTACTATGTGCCCACTTCTTAGGAGTCCCCACCGATAAACAAGTAATATTATTTTTCCTCCAGTGTTCTGATAATAAACAGAGATTACTTACTCGGTAATTCTAATATAATACTAATATAAAAATGGATAATGTAGCGTATTTGAACACAAAACAGAGAGAGAGAGAGAGAGAAACAAAGATAGTCCCCCCTCACTCACATCAACACCAGCTTACACTATTATCCGACTGGGGGGAAAAAACGATGACAGGTTACATTTGCTTCTGAGTAAACACAAATGATGGTCTCTAGGCACGACATGACGGACAATACTGGAGCAGTTTTGGAACGAAAAGGGAGAGTGCTGGTACCTCGATGACATGTAGATGTTGATATCGCCTTGGGGGTAAATTTGATTCCCAAATTGACCAAGAGAAGAACATGAACGAGTAAAGATTATACTTCGCAAACAAGGTGAGCCAGGAACCTTCCAACGCACTCTAGACCGCATCTGCACATCTGCTCTATCAGTTAGAGGCTGCAAAGACTTGAGGCAGAAGTGATCTCGAACCTTAGTACCTGGAGTTCCTGGAGGTTATTCCGGGTATCACACCGACGCCGGGACCCGATCGGCCCGGTATCCATGCGACCAAGGCCCTCCTCGATGGATCGAGGGCCTGATCAACTAGGCGTTACTGCTGGCCGCAAGCATCCAACGTACCAGCCCAACCCGGCTGCGCTCCGGCACTGACTTTAGTATCAGTCCAGCTCTCTCTTCGAACGCAGCCAGGGGTTATATTGGCAAACTCCCCTAATGCTTACATTGGGAGGCTGTTATAAACAGTTTTGTCCCCGACACTATGGTGTTTGTCCCTAGTGTACCAATGGTGCCCCACTTTTTTATTGAGGGCATTTTTGCAACGCCCTGCCCAGTCCTTTTACTTTCGTAGTGAGTGACTTTTCTGGTGCAAGATCTTTGGACCATCGTCGCTTCTCGAAGTATTTACCACGTTTAGATATGATATATCGCTCCCTCCTTACGTATTTGCGCGAAGCAGTATCACAATCAAGTGCTCCAAGATCGTTCCCAGTAGTTAAGTTGCCTCTGACAGAACTTAACACCGTCAGTTAAAAGGATCCTGTACACTCTCTAGAACTGCCGATTTCACCTCCTTTGAATGGAGATGTTAATGTACACAGTTATTCTAGCCTAGAGAGAACAAGTGTTTTGAAAAAGGATCATTATGGGCTTGGCATCTCTCATTTTGACAGTTCTCATATCCTTCCTATCATTATCTTCGCCACTGACGATCGTGCACTGTTGTGATCCCTCTGGAAAGATTTGAGATCCTCGCGGCGCGCATTACTAACTATGTGCGCCATGGTCCGCATACGGTTATTTTTTCCACTCTATTGAATGACCGGAGTCAGTAGTATACTCTGTTCTAGTTATTATCTCCTCAGTTTTCCATAACGGAGTAGTTGGAATTTGTCCTCATTAAAACATCATATTGTTACCGTTGCCCACTGGAAAACTTTGTTTATATCATTTTGGAGGTTAACCGCGTCCTCAGCAATACAGCCTCATGCGATCCTAGTATCATCCGAAAAGGGATGATACGGTGCTGTGGTGTATATCTCTGTTTATGTCTGATATGAGGATAAGGAATAAGATGGGGCGAGTACTGTGCCTTGTGGAACGAGCTCTTCACTATGGCAGCCTCCGATTTAAACTCTGTTGCCCACTACTCTTTGTTTTCGATTTGTTAGGAAGTTAAAGATCCCATCTCCCCACTTTCCCATTATTCCTTTAGCACTATTTTTGGGCTATTACGCCAGGGATCGCATTTGTCAAAATGCTTTTGCAAAGTCTGTGTATATTACATCTGCATTCTGATTTTCTTCCAGTGCAATCCAAGGCCATGTCATAGTGATCCAGTAGTTGGGGAAGGCAGGGCGACCTGCCCTAAAACCCATGTTGCCCTGGATTGTGCAGATTTTGGAATCCAGGTGATTTGCAATCCTGCTTCTTAGCACTCTTTCAAAGATTTTTATGATGTGGGACGCCCAGAGCTATTGGTCTAATAGTTCTTAGCTAATGCTTTGCTGCCACCTTTATGGAGTGGGGCTATATCCGTCTTTTTAAGTGACTGGGGAAATTTCACCCATGTCCAAGCTCCCCCTCCATAGTGTACTTAGGGCACGCGAGAGGGGTTTCTTGCAGTTTTAAATGAAAACAAGTTCCCCACGAGTCTGGCCCGGGGCTGAGTGTATAGGCATGTTATCAATGGCTTTTTCGAAATCTATCAGAGTTGGGGTAATGTCGGAAATCTGGCATACATTTTGGAGTTTTGAGGCTCATCAGAAAAAATCATTTGGGTCGTCGATCCTCAGACCGATTAGTGGTTCACTAAACACAGAGTCGTTACTGGGATTTCAATATTTCACTCATTTCCTTGTTGTCATCTGTGTAAGTCCCATCCTGTCTGAGTAAGGGCCCGATACTAGATGTGGTATTTGCCTTGTTTTTGGGATATGAAAAGAAATATTTTGAATTTCTTTCAATTTCACTAATAGCTTTAAGCTCCTCCTGCCTCTCCTGGGTTCCTGTAAGAGTCATTTACTTAAGTTCGATAGTTTCCACTTCCCTGGTCACGCCTCCTTTCGTGTATCAGATATTCTAGCACTCCTGAGGAGCCCCAGTGACTCTTCGTCGTCTTCTGTAGAGGGAGCGTCTTTTTCTCTCCAGTTTACCCCCTGCTCTTTTTCTTTCTTAGGGAATATGCCTAGAACATGCTATGGCTACCAGGAGGTTTATCCTTTCAAAGGGACCCGCTTGGATCCATGTCATTTAAGAAAATCTTCCCAACATGTTTTCGTTTGGACATGGTTTACCTGGTCCCAGTTGATGTTCTTGTTGTTGAAGTTGTATTTTGTTAAGACACCTTCACAGTACATGCATTCTGCTGATCAGGCCCCTATGCATGTACGTCTGGACCTTCGATTAGGTTGTGATCGGGAAATTTGTTGTTTTTGATATTCTTATTCTCTTTTCAGGTCCTCATTATTTGTGAAGATAAGGTCAAGTGTGTTTTCTAGTCTTGTTGGCTCCACTATCTGCTGGGTTAAGGTGTGTTTTTATTCACAAGACTTAGTAGCTCATGTGTGTGTGACCTTTCATCTGCGCTTTCCTCTGGGGATTGTTTCAGCTTTACATTATTTGCTACATTTTTCCATTTGTATGCCTTAGGTGAAATCACCAAGCAGTAAGATGTTTGGGGATGGAGCTGGAAGGTTTTCCAAACAGTAATCAATTTTCAGTAGCTGTTCCTTGAAATGTTGTGAGGTTGCATCTGGTGGCTTGTATACAACCACAATGACTAGGTTTGGGTTTTCGATCTTTATTGATAGAACTTCAACTAAACCCCATTTGTGGTGTTCAGCAACTCCGTGCAGATAAGGGACTCTTTGACATACAGGCCAACCCCCCTTGTTGCCTGTTTTTTTTGTCGCATCTAAAAGGTGTTAACCACTTATCCATATTTCACTGTCAAAGTGATCTTTTGTGTGAGTCTCTGTGAAGGCTGCAAACATTGCATTAGACTCCTCTAGAAGTCCACTGATAAAAGGTATTTTGTTGTTGGTGGATGGGTTAAGGCCCTGTATATTAGCAAATATGAACGAGGTTGTATTCTGTGTTTGTTGGGGGATTTGTTATTGGCATCAGTATTGTAATTCTGGAGGGCCATGGGTGCCACTGGGGGGGTCGCCTCCAGTCCAACAAGGCTCCAAGGTGGTGGGACTATTTTTGTTATTTCCTTCCATTTTCTTTTTTTCGTTTCCTACCACTAAAAAATCACCTGGGTTGGGTTGTCGTAGCTACTATTGTTTTTCTTGTGGGGTCTGTGCCTCCCGGTCCCTTTTAGATGGTATGCAGGGCACTCGATGTTGTAAACTGCTCTGGGGGACCGAGGAGTGGCAATTTTTGGGTGAAAGAAAGTACAGGAAGAAGAACGACACACTCCTTTAGACAGGAGGTCGCTACATTTTTTGGGATGGTCAAAGTTGCATGTCCCATTTTTTCCCCTGTTATTCCATGCTTACAGATGCCCCAAGCATAATATTTGCACAAATTCACCTTTGGTTGAGAATTGTTGGGAGGTGTTTTTGTCAATTTCTGCAGGTTCTGGGACTGCACTATAATCCTCAGTATCCAAGCCAGGGCCACCCCGTCCTGGATTCCATCTACTTTCCCCAGTAGAAGAAGAAGGAGGAGACTCCTCTCCAACATCTGTACTGTGGGGCCACGGTCTTGTGCAATGATGGTTGTATATTTACGGTTTTAGAAGGTTGTATATTTACTGAGTATGCTTCACTTTTTTTTTTGGATTGTCTGCCTCCCGTCTTATTTACGTCTGGACCCGGCCTGAACAGACTGCCACTTCATCAGAACCTTGAACACCGTAGAGATGTGAGTGGCTTACTGTACAAAACCAATTTTGTTAAGATTTCTCACTTGGCTTCACTCCGAGGACACCGAGAAGTGAGCTTATACACAATAAGACGGGCAGCAAAAGACAACTACACTCTGGCTGTAACCTTCTCAAGAACGTCACTTCATCTGATATCATTTATTCTTAGGATAACTTGAGTCTGGAGCATGTTCGTACAACGTTACATCAACGAAATAAAGTCAGATGATAAAATGAAATCGCCCACCCACAGATGGCTCCAACTTCATTCTGTTAACATCCTATTCGTATGTCTCTTAATAAAAAGGCTTTAAAATGAGCAGATATAGGTAACAGCTCTTAGTTTGTACACAAACGAAGGAACCCTTAACCTAACGTTGTGAAACCTTGTATAGAGACAGGGAGAGGGAAAGAGAGAGAGAGAGAGAGAGAGAGAGAGAGAGAGAATGAATTTCAAACTTAAATCTTAAAGAGAGATACACAATATCAGTGATCACCGAAGCGTGAATGTCAAAAAGTCACTTACTGGGGCTTTGTTGCTGCTATTGGAATAATATTCATGGGTTTCGGAAACTATCTACAAGCAGTTTCAGGCATTTAGTTTCATTGTCGAATGGTTCCAAGCGCGTTCTCAGAAGTTTACATTTGCAGGCGTCGAGTCATTGCTCCTGGTTCCGTGATCAGAAGCAGCATCCTTCAAAATCCCAGTCTCGCTAGCGAAGCCTACTATCGTAAGAATGTTCTGGGGACTGAGGTCTTCCTGGCCTTGTTTAGGATGTAAACTGAAGTCTTCTCGTCCTGCGGTCTTCCTAGTACTAATGTTTTGTCTTGTTTAGGCTGCAGACTGAAGTCTTCCAAGCACTGTTTACACTTCAAACTGAGGCTTCCTGACCTTGTTTAGGCTGCAGACTGAAGTCTTCCAAGCACTGTTTACACTTCAAACTGAGGCTTCCTGACCTTGTTCAGGCTGCAGACTGAAGTCTTCCAAGCACTGTTTACACTTCAAACTGAGGCTTCCTGACCTTGTTCAGGCTGCAGACTGAAGTCTTCCTGATCTTGTTTACAACACCTTCATATACGCGTCTATACTGATACCAACATTCCTTCCCAATATTAAATTTATTACATTCAAGGACTGCACCTTCAGTTCTCCCCAGAAATATTAGCCTTTCATAAAGGCAATAAAGGTTATTAAACACACACGTACATTAGTTGCATGCTTTTTTTTTTAATTTATTTCCGTAAGTGCTTTATAAAGCTCCTCTAGTGTGATTTGTTTTTTAATCCAGATATTATACCACATCAGAAAATTTAACTGAACCATCTGAAACGAGAGACGAAGATAGGAAATAATTAAAGAAGAGAGACGCAAGTTACGCAGCGGGTCGAGACGCAGTATAACCCTGGGTTGTAATGGGGTGAAAAATTTCCTTATCTCTTCTTGGCTCGTCTAGACTTCATTACGAGCAAAGGAAATGAAGATAAATGCAATTTAATGCTGACAAATGTCACGTGATGTAAACAAATGAAACCAACAAAAGACCCCCAAAGAGTATTTTTTTTGTGGCGATTTTCTGAGAACACTGAGTAACTAAACACATGAAAATAACAAAAGGCCCTAGAGACTTTTTTGTGGTAATTTTCCGAGAATACTGAATAACTAAAATAAACAACAAAAGACCACTGAGAGACCTTTTTTTTGTGGTAATTTTCTGAAAACACTAAATAACCAAAATAAAAACAACAAAAGGCCGTTGAGAGACCTTTTTTGTGGTAATTTTCTGAGAACAATTAAAGAAAACTTTTAAGGGTCACAGACAACAAATTATCACCAGAATATCATGGATATTTTATAAAGATTCTCCAATATTAAAACTGGCCGATAGTAAAATTATCTTCCAGATACGTGGATAACGGAAAGCTGGCTTTTCTTATACATCCAGGTATTCATAACAGACCCAAAATTTAACATCCAGTTGGAAGAGCATAAACTAGAGAAGACTGATGATGAATTTGCAAGTAATGCAAGATAAAAGGAGGAGAGATAATATGAAAATTGTGATGAAGATAAAAAGAGCAAAGAAGAAATAGATGAAGGTTGAAGAACATGTACCAGAAGAAATCTTTGGGGGAAAACTTTTCGCCCTAACGAGCGCGAAACGTTGTCACAAAGGCTTTGCTGCTACACGTGGATTTGTATCTATTCCTACGCAACGTTCAGCTGAGAAAACAGAGAAGTAAATCTTTTTTAGTAGGCAATACAGAGGACAAGAATTATCACTGTTATTACTGGTATACAATATCAACAAGGTGATAAGACACTTTGCAACATCAAGGCCGGGGGACTCAACAGTAAGGCATTTGTGCAACATCAACGACGAGGAATTCAACACTACCTCAACACTTCTTGCACCGTCTTCAGTATTTCTTTGTAATGGAATGAAGAACTGGGGAAAAAAAAAAAAGGAGAAAAAAGAGGAAAAAGAAAAAATAAGAACCGAGACACAGACACGGCAGACACAGACAGACAGACAGACAGACACACACACACACACACACATAGGTGAGTACACACACACAAGCTGAGTCTTCAGCGATACCATAGTATTCACAGACATAATAGCTACATCAGTATGTATATTAACGCACGAAAGGTCTAAGAGCAGCAGCAACAACATCTAGCTGTGTTGTTTATGCCTTAGCAATCTCACTTCAGCATTCCCCGAGGAAAACCTCACAGACAAATTAGTACAATGTATCCCCCACAAGAATTGCCCATTCTCACAGACGACGGCACCGCACGCCAGGGAAAATCTTTTTTGGCGACACCAACAGCTTATTGGGAAGCTGGGAAAGGCGCTCGGGTTTGAGAAATAATGGGAAAAAGGTCACTGAGTAACCTAAGATATATAACGTTAAGTGTCTTAAGGAGAGGAGTGTAACAGCGGTCTAGGGTGTACGAGACTATTATCCTTGAAGCTCTAATCTAAACTTTCGACACATCACCGGACCCAATCCACGATATATATATATATATATATATATATATATATATATATATAATAATATATATATATATATATATATATATATATATATATATAATCAATAACAACACTGACTAGCCAAGGACTCGAACCCATGTCCTTTTGGCCCGCCTCATGGTGAGCGAAAATCACTTGACGCTCTAACCATCACTCAGACCAAAACGACATGTAATATATATATATATATATATATATATATATAATATATATATATATATATATATAAAATATATATAATATATATATTTTAAGAAGTACCACCTCTAGAACTGTCCTGGGGACCCTCATCCTCAGAGAAAAGAATAAATTTGCTTCAGGGAAAACTAAAGGGTTCTCCCTGAAGCTGTTTGAGAATTTTCTCCTACCACCCCCTATATTTCAAGTACGTTTTATTTAAAGACAAAATACATTGGCCAAACATTCACAAAAATACAACAGAAAGTAAAACAACATAGGTAACTCAGAGCTACATCTCGAATACTTCGTCCAGGTCTGCTGCGGTGGGCCACGTGCCCAGAATGCTGCAGGCATTTCCTCTCTGGATCGCAACACTGAGTCTCTGAAAGAGGAAGTTGGTTGCCCTGTGGTCCTTGGTTTCTATGGTGAGCTTTTCACCCAGCTCTTTGAGGAACTTTAGAGCACACTTGCCCCATGCTCCAAGGGTCTCCGACCCTGTTGGAATGAAGTTATAGCAAGGGGGAAGGTCTTCATATTTTCGGATCTTCTGGGTCTCCCTGTGGCTGGCAGCTCCACCCCCTTCCACTATGGAGTATGGCAAGTAGGTGTCTGTCAATGTGGCAGCACAGGTGTAGTCCCAGGCAATCTGCTTTCCATCCTTCCTGGGTAGCATAGTGGCTCCATCAGGACGCTTTTGACTTCCATCAGACCTCTGTACTTGGGGTTCCCGTTGAGCTGGGCAACGGGCTGTGGCGAGGCTTCTTTTTATGATGTCATTAACCTCATGTCTGGCATACTTCCCTTCTGCTGTGTGACACACGAGACCATTAAGTCCGAATTGATCAGCTGTCGCCCTGCCGCAAATACACCTATGTTCGGTGAGGATGAGGGCGGCTAGGCGAAGAGCAACACCAATCCGAATGGCCTGTGGGTCGAGACGGGTGCCCAAGGAGGAATTGGAAACAGCTAATAGGAAATCTCCTGAGTGTGGTGCCTTCACTGCCAGGAGACGAGCTTTGTCCTTTCCTGAAGCATTGGAGAGCATTGTGTTGGCGACTTTTTCCATGATCGGTTTGTCCCAGTGGGACTGTTTGTGCTCTTTGGGAGGAACTGGTCTACTGGAGGAGTCTGTAAGGGTGTCCCACCGAATCGCTGCTTCAGTAAACCTGGGGTCTTGAGCTCCTACCACGTCTCTCAAGCGTTCGGGAACTATCTTCTTGACAAATGCACTGGAAGCCAAACACGAAGACAGAAAAGCAGGTAAAGCAACATGCGCTGCTTTGCGCACCCCTATACCTCCCAGTCGCACTGGGAGGGTTGCCTGATCCCATTGCTCATCCTCTAGTGACAGGTTCAGTGCTTTCTTAAAAGTTGATCTCAGGTGTGCGTCATATTCATCGAGTGTTGGGTTGTCAAAAGAGGGTGCACACCTCAAGAAGTGAGTGAGTCTTGGCATAGTAAGACACCTTGTGAGGAGATACAGAGCATCATGGGCATCAAGATCGCTTATTCTCTCCTCCATTCTCGTCAGGTCATTCAACTTGTCCCTGAGGACAGTGTCGATGGCCTGGTGACCCAGCGGTGCCCCCAAGAGGGTACAGTTGGACGGAGTGGTAGTTGAGACTTCCGGGAGGATTCTTTGCACAGCATTGACTATTTCCTGGTTCGCTGTGATGATTTCACACTTGGAGGGATTGAGGATGAGTCCCAAGTCTTCTCCCTGTGTTTTCACCAGTTGTAGGTCCCCCACCAGGGACTCTTCAGTACCTGCCAGAGTGCCGTCATCACTGCGTAGGCTGGAAGTTAGTTCTCTTACTGCCAAGCAGAATTGAAATGGAGCGAGTGGGTCACCCTGCTGAACACCTTCTGATGATTGAATTTCATGTTTTCCAAACAAGAGAATTGAGGGTTTGCTGTAGCCGGCTGAAATGAAGGGAATATATATATATATATATATATATATAATATATATATATATATATATATATATATATATATATATATATATATTTATTTATTCTTAAAAATCGTTTTGATATCGTGCGTAAGAATATCAAGTGAATTAGTATAACTATCATAAGGCAACTAACCTAACCTGCCATGTTTTAACCTAGTGGGAATAATTCTAGAGATCCCAGTGAACATATATTTGTAATTAAATTTCACAATCTCTCCGAGAAAGTGCCAAAGAATCGACAAAAAAAAATCTTTCGAATAACAAAAGTCCGAGCAATAATCAGTCTCCTGAATGAGTGAAAAAAAAAATGATCCAACGAGTATGCAAAATATTATTGCTGAGATAACAAAGACACTCTTTTACATTTCTCTCAGGGATCTTCAAGATGCACCATAATCTCCCTGAAAGTTTCCACTGTGGGAATCATTCCTGATCAGAGAAATGGTAGGCAAACACAGCTCTCTCTCTCATCCCAAGATTGCAAGAGTCCTGCGTAAAACCTTACCGGAGTAATTGATAAAAATGTAATCTCGGATTTGAAAGAGGAACAATGAGGGAGGAGAGGAACGGGACGACGGCCCCGGGAGATAAAATGCCAATTGGATTACCTGAGAGGCGGCTGCTGGATAAACAAGAGTGAAGGTAAGACTGCCAGCGCGTACATTTAGTGACAATTATCCAGGTGACGTTCACCACTACGTTCACCACTACGTTCACCACTACGTTCACCACTACGTTCACCATTACGTTCACCACCACACCTCTCCCAGTGCACTGAAGAGTGTACCATCATTACTGTAACAAAATATTGCAATAATAACATATCAGCAACGGTATACCCGACAAGTTGCTAACAACACATATGCAATACAACGAATCAATTGACAAAACTCATTCGACTGACGAAGCCTGCAGAGCAGACGAAACGTTTTGCCAAATAAAATTACCTCGTGTTGCACATGTGTCTTTATCAATAATGGTAAACAAAAGCTGAAAAGTAGATTATTAAGCCTGGACGACTGAACACCTTACAGGGCTGATAGACTGAACACCTTACAGGGCTGATAGAATGAACACCTTACAGGGCTGATAGACTGAACACCTCATCATCTACTGTCACCAGTTCATCATCCCTTTAATGAATTGAAAAAAGTGCCACTGGTGGGCGAAACGTCTCTATAATAAAGATGCCAGTTCAGAGTAGTCACTATTCCCCGGATAAACATACGTAAAGCATTATAGTTTGTTATAAATATACGTAATACATTTTACGCTTGTATAAACATAATTTAAGGAAGTAGGTTGGTAGACAGCAACCACCCAGGGAAGTACTACCGTCCTGCCAGATGACTGTGAAACAGAAACCTGTAACTGTTTTGCATGATGGTAGGATTGCTGTTTTCTTTTTCTGTCTCATAAACACGCTAGATAACAGGGATATCTTGCTACTCCTACTTACACTTTGGTCACACTTCACAGACACGCACATGCATATATATATATACATACATCTAGGTTTTTCTCCTTTTTCTAAATAGCTCTTGTTCTTCTTTATTTCTTCTATTGTCCATGGGGAAGTGGAAAAGAATCTTTCCTCCGCAAGCCATGCGTTTCGTATGAGGCGACTAAAATGCCGGGAGCAATGGACTAGTAACCCCTTCTCCTGTAGACATTTACTAAAAAAGAGAAGAAGAAAAACTTTATAAAACTGGGATGCTTAAATGTGCGTGGATGTAGTGCGGATGACAAGAAACAGATGATTGCTGATGTTATGAATGAAAAGAAGTTGGATGTCCTGGCCCTAAGCGAAACAAAGCGGAGAGGAGAGGAGTTGGAAATGAATGGTTGTCCAGAGCAATTGGTGTCAATTGCTGGCTGGACAAATACTGTAAGGAAAATGCGGTAACATTCATTGACAACTGGGACCTCTTCTATGGCAGAAATGACATGTATGCCAGGGATGGGGTTCACTTATCTAGGTGTGGGGTGGGAGCACTGGCCAACGCAGTGGAGGGAGCTGTTAGGTCTTTAAACTAGGAATAGTTAGTGGTATGGGTTTTGGCGGGAAAACTTTGAAGTCGCAGGGTAGTAATATGAGTACTAGGAGAACTAGTAATAGGCAAAATGAGGTGGATATTGGAAAGCCAGTGGCAATAATTGACAAGGACAGTAATAGGTTTAGTGGAATAACAGAAAGGAGCAGGAAGGGTAAAGAGAGAGGAGGGTCTTTAAATATTTATTACACAAATAGTCGCAGTGCTAGGAATAAGATGGACGAGTTGAGACTAGTTGCTAGTGCAGGTAACATAGATGTATTTGCCATTACTGAGACGTGGTTTAATTAAAAAAGTCGGGACATGCCTGCAGAATGTCACATTCAGGGTTTTAAATTGTTCCAAGTAGATAGAAGTATCGGGAAGGGGGGTGGGGTGGCATTGTATGTCCGAGATCGCTTGAACTGTTGCATAAAGACGGGTATTAAGTCTGAAGTAACACATACAGAGTCTGTTTGGATAGAATTTTCAGAGGGGCATGAAAAATTAATTTTAGGTGTGATATACCGTCCCCCAAATTTAGATAGGGACCAGGGGAGACTACTATGGGAGGAAATTGTTAGGGCCACAAGGCACAATAATGTACTAATTCTAGGAGACTTTAACTTTAGTCATATTGATTGGAATTTCTTGACTGGGAATTTAGAATCATACGATTTCTTAGAAGTAGTTCAGGATTGTTTTTTGAAGCAGTTTGTGACAGAACGTACAAGGGGTAATAACCTGCTTGACTTAGTTCTGGCAAACAATGAATCCCTTGTTAATAATTTAGAAGTTTCAGAGGAACTGGGTGCTAGCGACCACAAATCAATTACATTTAGAATTGAATGGAAGTATGATAGTAGGGATAACTCAGTAACAGTCCCAGATTTTCGCTTAGCAGATTACGATGGGCTTAGAGAACACTTATCATCTGTTGACTGGGGTAACGAAGAGAGCTATCAATATGACAGTTTTCTGAACACAATACATGCTGCTCAAAGAACGTTTATCCCTTATAAGGAAATTAGATCAAATAGAAATGACCCAAAATGGATGAATAATAGGCTGAAATATCTACTAGGGCATAAGAAAGGAATTTATAGGCGTATCAAAAGAGGCGAGGGTCATCTTATGAATCAGTATATTGACATTAAGAGGGACATTAAAAAGGGGATAAGAAAAGCTAAAAGGGGACTATGAAATTAAAGTTGCTAGGGATTCTAAAACTAACCCAAAAAGTTTTTTCCAGGTATATAGAACAAAAGGCAGAGATAAGATAGGTCCCCTTAAAAATAACTATGGGCATCTTACTGACAAAGAGAATAAAATGTGCTCGATTTTAAATAATTATTTTCTCTCGGTTTTTACACAGGAAGACACTAATAATATTCCGGTAATTAACTTTTATAGTGGATCAGAAGAAGATAAATTATGTAACATCACAGTCACTAGTGAAATGGTTGTGAAGCAGATAGACCAACTGAAGCAAAATAAGTCACCGGGTCCTGATGAGGTTTTTTTGAAGGGTTCTAAAGGAATGCAAAATGGAAGTCTGTGAACCATTAACTAATATTTTTAATTTATCTCTTCAAACAGGTGTAGTGTCTGATATGTGGAAGATGGCTAATGTAATTCCTATTTTTAAAACAGGGGACAAGTCGTTACCGTCAAATTACCGCCCAATAAGCCTGACCTCAATTGTAGGCAAATTACTAGAGTCAATTATAGCTGAGATTATAAGAAGCCATCTCGATAAGCATAGCTTGATTAATGATACTCAGCATGGATTCACAAGAGGCCGGTCTTGTCTAACTAATTTATTAACTTTCTTCAGTAAAGCTTTTGAGGCTGTTGACCACGATAAAGAATTTGATATTATTTACTTAGATTTTAGTAAGGCACTTGATAGAGTTCCGCACCAAAGACTGTTGAAGAAAGTAGCAGCTCTTGGCATTGGGGGAAGGGTACTCTCGTGGATCGAATCATGGCTCACAGACAGGAAGCAGAGTGTGTCCATAAATGGGGTTAAATCCGAGTGGGGATCAGTAACAAGTGGCGTTCCACAGGGATCAGTCTTGGGCCCGTTGTCGTTTATAATATATATCAATGATCTTGATGAAGGAATTACTAGTGATATGAGCAAATTCGCCGATGACACGAAAATAGGTAGGATAATTGATTCAAACGTAGATGTTAGGGAACTTCAGGAGGATTTAGACAAACTCTACTCTTGGTCAGAAAAGTGGCAGATGCAGTTCAATGTAGATAAATGCAAGGTTCTGAAGCTCGGGAGTGTCCATAACCCTAGTACTTATAAGTTAAATAATATAGAACTTAAGCATACAGATTGCGAAAAGGACTTGGGGGTTATGGTAAGCAGCAACCTTAAACCAAGACAGCAATGCCTAAGCGTACGTAATAAGGCAAATAGATTACTGGGATTTATATCAAGAAGTGTAAGCAACAGAAGTCCAGAGGTCATACTGCAGCTTTATACATCATTAGTAAGGCCTCACCTAGATTATGCAGCTCAATTCTGGTCTCCATATTACAGAATGGACATAAATTCGTTAGAAAACATTCAGCGTAGGATGACTAAATTAATACATAGCATTAGAAATCTTCCTTATGAAGAAAGATTGAAGACTCTTAAATTACATTCACTTGTTAGACGAAGAATAAGGGGAGACCTGATCGAAGTGTATAAGTGAAAGATAGGTATTAATAAAGGGGATATTAACAAGGTCTTGAGGATATCTCTCCAAGAGAGAACCCGCAGTAATGGATTTAAATTAGATAAGTTTAGATTTAGAAAGGACATAGGAAAGTATTGGTTTGGAAATAGGGTAGTAGATGAGTGGAACAGTCTACCTAGTTGGGTTATTGAAACTAGGACTTTGGGTAGTTTCAAATTTAGGTTGGATAAATACATGAGTGGGAGGGGTTGGATTTGAGTGGGACTTGCACATCAGAGCTTATTTCTTGGGTAGCATTGAAAATTGGGTTGGTCAAATGTTTTTTAGTGGGATGAATTGTAAAGGACCTGCCTAGTATGGGCCAACAGGCCTGCTGCAGTGTTCCTCCTTTCTTATGTTCTTATGTTCTTATGTTCTTAAATCTGGAGTATCTGAGAGAGTTAGAGCAAAGGAAGGGGTAGCAGTAATGTTGAATGATCAGTTATAGAAGGAGAAAAGAGAATATGAATGTGTAAATTCAAGAATTATGTGGATTAAAGTAAAGGTTGGATGCGAGAAGTGGGTCATAATAAGCGTGTATGCACCTGGAGAAGAGAGGAATGCAGAGGAGAGAGGGAGATTTTGGTAGATGTTAAGTGAATGTATAGGAGCCTTTGAACCAAGTGAGAGAGTAATTGTTGTAGGGGACCTGAATGCTAAAGTAGGAGAAACTTTTAGAGAGGGTAAGGTAGGTAAGTTTGGGGTGCCAGGTGCAAATGATAATGGGAGCCCTTTGATTGAACTTTGTATAGAAAGGGGTTTAGTTATAGGTAATACATATTTTAAGAAAAAGAGGATAAATAAGTATACAAGATATGATGTAGGGCGAAATGACAGTAGTTTGTTGGATTATGTATTGGTAGATAAAAGACTGTTGAGTAGACTTCAGGATGTACATGTTTATAGAGGGGCCACAGATGTATCAGATCACTTTCTAGTTGTAGCTACACTGAGAGTAAAAGGTAGATGGGATACAAGGAGAATAGAAGTATCATGGAAGAGAGAGGTGAAGGTTTATAAACTAAAAGAGGAGGCAGTTAGGGTAAGATATAAACAGCTATTGGAGGATAGATGGGCTAATGAGAGCATAGGCAATGGGGTCGAAGAGGTATGGGGTAGGTTTAAAAATGTAGTGTTAGAGTGTTCAGCAGAAGTTTGTGGTTACAGGAAAGTGGGTGCGGGAGGGAAGAGGAGCGATTGGTCGAATGATGATGTAAAGAGAGTAGTAAGGGAGAAAAAGTTAGCATATGAGAAGTTTTTACAAAGTAGAAGTGATGCAAGGAGGGAAGAGTATATGGAGAAAAAGAGAGAGGTTAAGAGAGTGGTGAAGCAATGTAAAAAGAGAGCAAATGAGAGAGTGGGTGAGATGTTATCAACAAATTTTGTTGAAAATAAGAAAAAGTTTTGGAGTGAGATTAACAAGTTAAGAAAGCCTAGAGAACAAATGGATTGTCAGTTAAAAATAGGAGAGGAGAGTTATTAAATGGAGAGTTAGAAGTATTGGGAAGATGGAGGGAATATTTTGAGGAATTGTTAAATGTTGAAGAAGATAGGGAAGCTGTGATTTCGTGTATAGGGCAAGGAGGAATAACATCTTGTAGGAGTGAGGAAGAGCCAGTTGTGAGTGTGGGGGAAGTTCGTGAGGCAGTAGGTTAAAATGAAAGGGGGTAAGGCAGCCGGGATTGATGGGATAAAGATAGAAATGTTAAAAGCAGGTGGGGATATAGTTTTGGAGTGGTTGGTGCAATTATTTAATAAATGTATGGAAGAGGGTAAGGTACCTAGGGATTGGCAGAGAGCATGCATAGTTCCTTTGTATAAAGGCAAAGGGATAAAAGAGAGTGCAAAAATTATAGGGGGATAAGTCTGTTGAGTATACCTGGCAAAGTGTATGGAAGAGTTATTATTGAAAGAATTAAGAGTAAGACGGAGAATAGGATAGCAGATGAACAAGGAGGCTTTAGGAAAGGTAGGGGGTGTGTGGACCAGGTGTTTACAGTGAAACATACAAGTGAACAGTATTTAGATAAGGCTAAAGAGGTCTTTGTGGCATTTATGGATTTGGAAAAGGCGTATGACAGGGTGGATAGGGGGGCAATGTGGCAGATGTTGCAAGTGTATGGTGTAGGAGGTAGGTTACTGAAAGCAGTGAAGAGTTTTTACGAGGATAGTGAGGCTCAAGTTAGAGTATGTAGGAAAGAGGGAAATTTTTTCCCAGTAAAAGTAGGCCTTAGACAAGGATGTGTGATGTCACCGTGGTTGTTTAATATATTTATAGATGGGGTTGTAAGAGAAGTAAATGCGAGGGTCTTGGCAAGAGGCGTGGAGTTAAAAGATAAAGAATCACACACAAAGTGGGAGTTGTCACAGCTGCTCTTTGCTCATGACACTGTGCTCTTGGAGAATTCTGAAGAGAAGTTGCAGAGATTGGTGGATGAACTTGGTAGGGTGTGCAAAAGAAAAAAATTAAAGGTGAATACAGGAAAGAGTAAGGTTATGAGGATAACAAAAAGATTAGGTGATGAAAGATTGAATATCAGATTGGAGGGAGAGAGTAAGGAGGTGGTGAATGTATTCAGATATTTGGGAGTGGACGTGTCAGCGGATGGGTCTATGAAAGATGAGGTGAATCATAGAATTGATGAGGGGAAAAGAGTGAGTGGTGCACTTAGGAGTCTGTGGAGACAAAGAACTTTGTCCTTGGAGGCAAAGAGGGGAATGTATGAGAGTATAGTTTTACCAGCGCTCTTATATGGGTGTGAAGCATGGGTGATGAATGTTGCAGCGAGGAGAAGGCTGGAGGCAGTGGAGATGTCATGTCTGAGGGCAATGTGTGGTGTGAATATAATGCAGAGAATTCGTAGTTTGGAAGTTAGGAGGAGGTGCGGGATTACCAAAACTGTTGTCCAGAGGGCTGAGGAAGGGTTGTTGAGATGGTTCGGACATGTAGAGAGAATGGAGCGAAACAAAATGACTTCAAGAGTGTATCAGTCTGTAGTGGAAGGAAGGCGGGGTAGGGGTCGGCCTAGGAAGGGTTGGAGGGAGAGGGTAAAGGAGGTTTTGTGTGCGAGGGGCTTGGACTTCCAGCAGGCATGCGTGAGCGTGTTTGATAGGAGTGAATGGAGACAAATGGTTTTTAATACTTGACGTGCTGTTGGAGTGTGAGCAAAGTAACATTTATGAAGGGATTCAGGGAAACCGGCAGGCAGGACTTGAGTCCTGGAGATGGGAAGTACAGTGCCTGCACTCTGAAGGAGGGGTGTCAATGTTGCAGTTTAAAAACTGTAGTGTAAAGCACCCTTCTGGCAAGACAGTGATGGAGTGAATGATGGTGAAAGTTTTTCTTTTTCGGGCCACCCTGCCTTGGTGGGAATCGGCCGGTGTGATAATAATAAAAATAATAATATAAACATAATTCATTATACTCATGCATAAATATAGGTAATGCATAAAAAGCCTCTTATTTTACAAAACGTTTCGCTTAGAGCCAAACTATCGTATATCTTAATTCGTTGTTGCCAATGAATTAAGACATAAATGTTATCTCTCCTCTGCCAGACGTATCCCTACCGTTGATGCAGTATTATTAAACGGTTAAATATATATAAATTTAGTATAATTTAGGCTAAATTAATGTGATAATGTAATATTTAATTCTGGAGTTTCTTAGTCATAGGAAATTGACGTTTATAAACGCTTTAAAAAAAAGGAGACTTTTTACACTTGTACTGTGCGAAGTCAATTTCCTGGGTTTTTTTGGGCCAGCGTTTGCTCCTGATTTGATTAAGCCTTTACCCTGGGAGAAACTTCTTCCTCATTTGAAGGCTTAAAGTTGTTATCCTACTTCGGATCATTTACATACAAGGAGTTTATCCTACTTGGTTCATTTACATACAAGGAGTTTACCTACTTGGTTCATTTACATACAAGGACTGTTATCCTCTTGGTTCTTTTACATAAAGGGGCGTTATCCTACTGGGTTCATTTTAAAAAGGAGCGTTATCCTACTCGGCTCTTTTACATAAAGGAGCTGTTATCATACTCGGTCATTTTAGAGCCCAACAGTGCTACAACATTCCTCTAAAGGGTCAGGTACCTATTTACGCTAGGTAAACAAGGGAATAGACAAAAAATTTGCATAACGTTACTACTTCCAAACAAAAGTCTTAACACAGAGGCTATATTCCAAACAAAAGTCTTAAAAACAGAGGGTCTACTTCCCAAAAAAAAGTCTTAACACAGGGTACTTTTTCCAAAAAAAAAGTCTTAAACAGAGGCACTTCCAAACAAAAATCTTAACCAAAAGGGTACTACTTCCAAAAAAAGTTTAACCAGAGGATACTACTTCCAAAAAAAAAGTCTTAACACAGAGGTACTACTTTCCCAAAAAAAAGTCTTAACACAGAGGATACTATTCCAAACAAAAGTTTAACACAGAGGGTACACTTCCAAACAAAAAGTCTTAAAAACCCGGGATCTCTTCCAAACAAAAGTCTTAAAAAACAAAAGGGGTCTACTTCCCAAAAAAAAGTCTTAACCAAAGGCTACTTCCCAAACAAAAGTCTTAACACGAGGCTACTTCCAAACAAAAGTATAACACAGAGGATACACTTCCAAACAAAGTTTAACACAGAGGCTAACTTCCAAACAAAGTCTTAACACAGAGGCTACTTCCAAAAAAAAGTCTTAAACAGAGGCTACTTCCAAAAAAAAAGTCTTAAAACAGAGGCTATAATTCCAAACAAAATCTTTAAAAAGAGGATATACTTCCAAACAAAGTCTTAACAAGAGGGTACTTCCAAACAAAATCTTAAACCACAAAATTACAACTTGCAACTTAAGGTTAAAAAGGATTACGACTTCAACGTCTTACTGCTGTAGTAAATCCAGAGCGATATAACCGTATCGCTTTTCTTTGTCAAGTCGGCCTTTTTTTTTTTAATTACACGACGTTTCGCCGTGGAAAAAAGACTATCAAGACAGATAAAAGCCCTGTTTGATTCGAAAGCTAATGAAAGGCTGGCTGTTGGCGTAAGTATTTTTTACCCACAGGAGTAACGGCAGCAGAGGAAAAGAGAAATAGTGTGTGTGTGTGTTTTGTGTGTGTGTGTGTGGTGTGTGTGTACTCACCTGTGAGGTTGCGGGGGGTCGAGCCCGAGCCCTGGCCCCGCCTCTTCACTGATCGCTACTAGGTCACTCTCCCTGAGCCGTGAGCTTTATCATACCTCTGCTTAAAGCTATGTATGGACCCTGCCTGTGCGTGTGTGTGTGTTTTGTGTGTGTGTGTGTGTGTGTGTGTGTGTGTGTGTGTGTGTGTGTGTGTGTGTGTGTGTGTGTGTGTGTGTGTATGTGTTACGGAAACTGGTCGATAAAAATGAAAAATGAAGATCGGTGAGGATTGAGGGAGAGGGAAGACCAAAGAGCATCCAGAAGTGAGACGCAGAGAGAGAGAGGGGAGAGGGGAGAGGGGAGGAGAGAGAGGGGAGAAAAAGGGAGAGAGAGAGGGAGAAGAGAGAGAGGAGAGAGAGGAGAGAGAGTGAGAGAGAGGAGAGGGGGGGGGCTGGAATCAGCTCCTTACCATCTGCTGCGTTTTTAAAACCTCCCTGCTTTCGGAAAGCTATTTTTTTTTTCTTACTTTTTTTTCAACATGAATGTGGAATTTAAACCAAGAGTCAGTCAGACCTTCCACCCAGACACACTCGTTCCGATGAGCTTTACACTGAATATTTTAGCCCAAATTAACATATTTCCGAATAAGAGAGTCTCGCCGCCCCGAAATACTCAATCATCACATTACTAATGGAATGCCCTGCTTCTCCTCTGACTTTATGCGGCTGTGGCTCTTGGTGCCGCAGCTGACAATCTTAAATTTGGGAAAAGGGGAGGATCGGAAGCACATAAAACGAGTAATTAAGTGTATAAAAAAGATCATTAAAATGGGTATGAGAGATTGCGTTGCTTCAGTCCTTCCCTGGGCGAGGATCACTCAGAACCATATATTGGGGGTAATTTTGGAGGCAGAAGCGCAGAAAAAAGCCCAGCAAAAAGCATCTACCTGCAACCTACCAGCAAGCGTACCACATCAGCAGCCCTGCAACACTACCGCAAGCGTCCAAATCATTTTTACCTGCAACACTACCCGCAAGGTACCCCGCATATTAGCTACCTGCAACACTACCCCAAGCTTTCCAGCTCATGCTCCTGCAACACTACCAGCAACGTACCAGCATCAGCACTACCTGCAACACAACAACGTACCCGCATCAGCAGCTACCAGCAACACTAAAACCCGCAAGCGTCCACATCAGCAGTACCTCAACACTACCAGCAAGCGACCAGCATCAGCAGCTACCCGCAAACTACCACAAACGTACCACATCAGTAGTACCCGAACACTACCAGCAAGCGTACCCACATCAGCAGCTACCAGCAACACTACCAGCAAGCGTACCAGCACAGCAGCTAAATGCAACAAAACCAAAAAGGTACCAGCATCATTAGCTACCTGCAACCTACCAGCAAGCGACCACATAGTACTACCTGCAACACTACCGCAAGGTACCAGCACAGAGCTACCTGCAAAACCCACACAAGCACCAGCATAGTAGCTCCTGCAACCCCTACCACAAACGACCCGCATCAGCAGACCTGCAACATACCAGCAAAACTACCAGCATCAGCGCTACCACAAACTCCAGCAAGCGTACCAGCATCACAGTACCCGCAACCTACCTAAAACGTACCACATCAGCAGCTACCAAACACACCAGCAAGCTTCCAGCATCAAGCTACCTGCAACACTACCACAACGTCCAGCACAGCAGTACCAGCAACACTACCACAAGCGTACCGCTCGCACTACCTGCAACACACCAGCAAGCGTACCAACATACTACCTGCAACCACCAGCAAGCTACCAGCATCACACTACCAGCAACAATACCCAAGCGTACCACACATAGCTACCTGCAACACTACCACAAGCTCCAGCATCATAGCTACCGCAACACTACCAGCAACGTACCAGTTTATACTAACCTGCAACACTACCACAAGCACCCCGCTCAGTAGCTACCTCAACACTACCAGAACGTACCAGCACAGCGTACCCCAACACACCAAACAACGTACCACATCAGCCTACCAGCAACCTACCACAAGGTACCCAGCACAGCAGCTACGCAAACTACCAGCAAGCTACCAGCATCAGCAGCTACCAGCAACACTACCAGCAAGCGACCAGCATCAGTATACCTGAAACACTCCGCAAGCGTACCAGCATCAGCAGCTACCAGCAACCTACCCAGCGTACCACATCAGCACTCCTGCAACACTACCCCGCAAGCGTACCAGCATCAGAACTACCCCCAACATTACCCGCAAGCGTACCAGCATCAGTACTCCTGCAACACTAAACCCGCAAAACGTACCCCATCAGCAGCTACTGCAACACTACCAGCAAGCGTACCAGCATCAGCACTCCACAACATACCCCAAGCTACCCGCATCAGCAGCACTGCAACACTACCCAAGGGACCAGCATCACAGCTACCAGCAACACTACCAGCAAGCGTACCGCATCAGTAGCTACTTGCAACACTACCACAAGGTACCACATCAGCACTACCACAAACTACCCCAAGCGTACCAGCTCAGCAGCACCTCACACACCAGCAAGCGTACCAGCACATAGCTACCTGCAACACTTCCAGAAGCGTACCAGCATCACGTACCAGCAACAAACCCGCAAACGTACCCTCAGAGCACCGCAACACTACCCCCAAGGCCAGCATCATAGCTACCGAACACTACCAGCAAGCGTACCCATCAGTACTACCTGCAACACACCACAAGCGTACCACATCAGTGCTACCCGCAACATACCCAAGCGTACCCGACAGAGCTACCTTAACACTACCAGAAAGCGTACCACACAGTAGCTTACAACCTACCCCAAGCATACTAGCATCAGTAGACCTTTACACTACCACAAGCGACCACAAACAGTAGCTACCACAACAATACCAGCAAACGTACCAGGATCAGTTAACTACCTGCAAAAACTACCAGCAAACTACCGCATCAAAATATACCCCACGTACCAGCATCAGTACTACCACAACCCTACCGCAAGCATACCCCGCATCAGTAGCTCCAGCAACACTAACCCGCAAGCATACTAACATCAGTACTACCCGCAACATACCGCAAGCATACCAGCACATACTACCAGCAACACTACCCGTAACATACCACATCAGTAGCTACTAGCACATACCAACAAGAACCAGCACAGTAGCTACCACAACCTACCAGCAAGCATACCACATCAGACTACTAGCAACATAACCCAAAAGAGTACCAGCATCAGAGCACACAAGCATACCAGCATCAGTACTACCAGCAAAACTACCAGCAAACATACCAGCACAACTACCTGCAACAAACCCGCAAGGTACCACATCAGTAGCTCCAGCAACATACCACAACTACCCATCATAGCTACCTGCAACACTACCACAAGCTACCACATCAGTAGTACATCAACACTACCAGCAAGCGTACCAGCATCAGTAGCTACCAGCAACGTACCACATCAGCAGTTACATGCAAACTACCAGCAAGGACCAGCATCAGAGTTAATGCAACACACCACAAGGTCCAGCATCATAGTACCTCAAACTACCAGCAAGCGACCAGCATCATAGCTACCACAACACTACCGCAAGCGTACCACATCAGTATCCTGCAACACTACCGCAAGCGTCCAGCATCAGTAGCACCACAACCTACCCGGAAGCGTACCGATCAGTACTACCTGCAACTACCACAAGCGTCCAGCATCAGCAGCTCCTTCAACATACCACAAAGGGACCACATCTAGTACCCGCAAAACTACCAGCAACGTACCAGCTCGTAGCTACCCCAACACTACCACAAGCGTACCCTCACAGCTACCTTCAAAAATACCACAAGCGTACCAGCACATAGCTCCTGCAACACTCCAGCAAGCTACCAGCACGCAGCTACCTCAAACACTACCAGCAAGCGTACCAGCATCATAGCTACCCCAAAAACTACCCAAGCGTACCAGCTCAGTACTACCTGCAACACTACCAGCAACGTACCACATCAGAGCTACCTGCAACAATACCAGCAGCGTACCACATCAGCAGCTAACTTCAACACTACCGAAGCGTACCAGCACAGCACCCACCTTCAACACTCCCCCAAGCGTACCGCATCAGCATACCTGCAACACTACCAGCAAGCGTACCCCGCACAGCAGTACCTGCAACAATACCAGCAACGTACCGCATCACAGCAAACCCTTTAACACTACCAGCAAGCGTACCAGCATCAGCACTACCTGCAACACTACCAGCAAGCGTACCACATCAGAGCTACCTGCAACATAAAAAGCAAGGACCCGATCAGCAAACTACCGCAACAATACCAGCAAGCAAAACCCGCATCAGCAGCTACCTCCAAAACTACCACAAGCTACCAGCATCAGCAGTCCCAACCTACCGCAAACTACCCGCATCACACTCCCCCAAAACTACCCGCGCGTACAAGCACAGTAGCTACCTCAACACTACCCCAAAACTTTTCCAGCATCACACTACCTGCAACAATACCACAAGGCCAGCATCACAGCTACCCCAAAAACTACCAGCAAGCTACCAGCATCAGCGCTACCAGCAACACTACCAGCAACACCCGCATCACAGCTACCTGCAACACTACCAGCAAGCGTAACAGCACAGCACTACCTCAACACTACCGCAAGCGTACCAAAAACTACCACAAGCATACTAGCATCATAGCTACCAGAACACTACCACTAGCTGCCAGCATCTGTACTACTAGCAACGTACCAACAAATCCAATCAGTAGCTACCGCAAACAATACCAGCAAGATACCACATCAGTAGCACCTGAAACACACCAGCACAGCACTACCACAAAGACCAGCACTACTACCTAACAGTACCACAAGAAGTACCAGCATCAGTGCTACAAGCAGGTACCCCATCAGTAGCTACCAGCAACTTACCGTAAGCGTACCGCTCACGCTACCTGCAAACTACCACAAGTATACCAGCATCAGTACTACCACAAGCGTACCACAACGTACACCAGAAAAAACCAGCAAGAGTACCAGCATCAGTGCTACCAGGAACATCCAGCAAGCATACCACATCAGTAGCTACCAGCAAGAGTACCCCAGTAGACCTGCAAACACTACCACAAGCGTACCAGCATCATAGCTACCAGCTAGCGTACCAGCATCATATTAACCGCAACACTACCAGCAAGCGTTTCCAGCATCAGTAGCTACCAGTTAGCGACCAGCATCAAGTTTCCACAACACTACCACAAGGTACCAGCTCAGTAGCACCAGCAAAACTACAGCAAACGTACCGCATCAGAGTTACCAGCAACACTACCGCAAGCGTACCAGAACAGTACTACCACAACACTACCACAAGCGTACCAGCACATAGTTACCAGCCACTACCCGCAAGCGTACCACGTCACAGCTACCGCAACATACCAGAAAAGGGGACAGCATCATCTACCACATCAGTAGCTACCAGCAACAACCAGCAAGCGTACCAGCATCACTATACCGCAACAACCAGCAAGCGTACCCCCCACAGTAGCACCACACAGGAAATACCAGCAAAAATACCCGCAAGCGTACCCCACACTAGCTACCTGCAACACTACCACAAGCAACCCCACAGTAGCTACTACAATCCACCAGATCATACTACCAGCAATACTACCCGCAACCCTACCCCAGCAGTCGCTACTCAACACTACCAGGAAAATACCAGATCAATTACCGCAAGCGTACCACATCATAGCTACCACCCAAAACTACCACAAAAGTACCACACAGCAGCTACCAGCAAGATACGAGCATAGCAGCTACCAGGAACACTACCAGCAAGATACCAGATCAGTAGCTACCCCAACACTACCAGCAAGATACCACAAACAGCGTCCGAAACACTACCCAAGAGACCATTTACAGTAGCTACCATCAAGCGTACCCCATCAGTAGCTACCAGCAACATACCAGCAAGATACCACATCAGCACTCCAAAAACAAACCAGCAAGAGTACCATCTCAGTAGCTTCAAAGCGTACCAGCCAAGCTACCAGCAAGGTCCATCATCTAGCTACCAGCAACACTACCCAAAGTACCAGCATCAGCACTACCCGAAAAAACCCACCAGCAAGAGTACCATTATCAGTACTACCATCAAGCGACCCATCATACTACCAGCAACATACCAGCAAGAGTCCAGCATCAGCAGCTACCAAAAACACTACCAGCAAAAGTACCACATCAGTAGCTACCACAAGCGTCCCGCATCAATAGCACAGAAAAAACTACCAGCACCAGTAGCTACCGCAACACTTCCCGTAGCAACAACATAAGTAGGAGTAGCAACAGCAGTAGTAGTAGTAAAAGCATCTCCAGCATAAGTACAGTAGCTCGTACGTCACTGATTACAGCGCTCAGGCACAAAGGAAGGGACCCGGGTTTGAAGCCTGCGCTAGGTGAGAGGGGTAGGCAGCTCTCCTTGCTGCCCATATACAGTTGCAGTACAAACCTATTATTCATTCCGTGGTAATGGATAGCATCGTATAAAGAGAGAGTCTAAGGACCCTCAATGGAAATGCATGCATCTCTTTTTTGGGTTTTAAATCCCGAGTTATTAATCCCCCCCTTGGGTTTACAATTCTTCACTTGCAATAGCAAGAACAATAGCAGCTGCAAAAACCACACTGCTCTTCCAACAGAAAAACAGACAAATTTTAATTTCTCTTGCTCTCAAGCAACATCGATCCACTGATGTACCTTCTCTTCAGCCCTGCGAACACCCGTGTTGTATAATACTCACATTTCGTTTCCACTGTGCAGGAGGGCACAGCCGGGGAACAGTATGATCCAATGCTTAAGTAAAATTTAAGACCGATGCTTTCCTAGGGAGCAGGAATATGAGGGGGTCTTTTGCATACTAATGCTCTCCGGCTGCCAGAGGCCAGGAAAGTTTTCACTATTTTTCCCTCAAACAGGAAGTTTTTTAGTTCTTAAATTTGGTATAGCTCCAACGGCATAAAGAAATATCAGGAGTACGAACAAGAACCCAAAGTGTGACCTCAACATCGACAAAATTTAGTATTATTCCGTAAAGAAGTCAATATCAACTTTAAGCGCCAGGTAAAACTACTCCCCCTTAAACCAAGGAAACTTTTCCAGTACTAAACTTTGGTAAAACTATTGTAAAACCTAAATTGCTCTACGAGGTAAATACTGTGCAACACAAGGTCTGTATTGTTGTTGAGATAGCATGTGTTGCCAAAATCTATGTTGCAGCTATGATGGTGTGTTTGCACATGTTGTAGGTGTGCTAAATTACGACAGAGATGCAGCGAAACTAGGGGAGACATGATCATAGTATAGGAAATTCTCAGATTAGATACAGGGACAAGGCTGAGAAATCGAGAGAGGAAGCCAGGGGACAAATATGACAACCAAAGCCACACACACGAGCCTCAGAGGTGTGACACATTTTGTCTGTCTCAGAATAGTAAGCAGTGGGAAAAGAACTAAAGAAGAGGTGAAGATAAACAAAAGAGTTTCAGTGCGTTAAGAGGCGAGACCCGAAAGCAATGAATAGCTGAATACAAGTGTACACAAACACACACACACACACACACACACACACACACACACACACACACCTACAAAAAAGTCATTAGATGTGATCCACATAACTTGTCGTCAAAGCGATCACCATCTTAAGGACCCCTACAATATAAACAAACAAATTAATATACTGAGATGTTGACATCTGTCACTGAAACATTTGTCCTTGCTACCCCCTCTCTTACCTCCACGTTCCCTCCACCTCAATGTTTCCTCCCACCTCCATCTACCTATATGTTCTTTCCACATTCACAACTACTTCCAGTTTTTTCCCACCTTCCACCTGCCATTACTAAGCACGCTTTATCATCATCAAACATATCCCACCGTCCAACACCTGCCACCTCGTCACACCTGTCAGGCTCACCACTGCTGCGTTTACTTAAGGCACCAGGTGTACACTTTAATATCACACTTTACTGGTGCCAAAGTGCTCTGGAGAGAGACCCCCAGCTGAGCTAACACCACAAAACACCCCAGACACACACACCCCACACACACACACACATGAAAAAACTGAACGTAAGAACACTTGCGAAAAAAATGGATTACGGAACTGAGAAATATAAATTTATTAGCGTAAATGCAAAGTTGAAACAACAGCAGGAACGGTAGTAATAGCTGAAACAGCACCAATAACGGTAGTAATAGCTGAAACATCACCAATAACGTTAATAATAACTGAAGCAGCACCAATAACGTTAATAATAACTGAAAACAGCACCAATTATGTAATAATAATAAAACAGCAGCAAAAATAGCAAATTAAGGACAATTTGTATTGATAAAGCCACTGGTTGGCGGAACGTCTATTATAAAGGTACCCAGATGTTGCACATGTTGCACATGTGTAATTTTCGTCATTTAACATACCACTGGCGAACAGAGTACTGGAAAATATGTCCATTGAGTGCTAGGTGGAATAAACAGACAGAAGATGTTGTGCGCTAAACCCTTCGGGAATTTTAAAAAGTTAAATGATAGATGTATTTCTGTAATAAGATACAAGCTTAGCCTCTCCTCGTGCTTACATACTCGCATCAAAGTCATGATTTTTGCATTCACATCGAAGCGTAAAACCCGGAGGGGGCACATACAGCGCTTGAGGAATGGGAAGCAATCAGCTTTGAGGCAAGGATGGGAAAAATATCTCCAACTACTTGGATCAAGAACCCTTCACCAGCAGACACACCCCCTCACTGAAAGGTCAGTCAAGGTTAAGGAGAAAGTAACTCAAACATCAATGTAAAACGATAATCAAGAACATTATTTTTCACTGTTAAATAACACGTAAGTGTATAGGACAAAATACACTAAAATACAGCACAAATAAGTACGCTTTTTGTACTGAAGTGGCAAGAGAGACAAGACAAATTGCTCTTAGTGTACAACACATTTTCTTAACTCCCATGAAAAAAAAAAGGTCGATGTGGCTATTCTCACAAACGTTTTCAGCAAATTTCTCGGTTAGGTTAGGATACATTTGGTTATGATGCTTCAGGTTTTAAGCTTCCTCACAATTATACTACAATGCAACTGTGCTATGATGGGGGGAATCAGTGTTTTGAGAGGTCAACATTTTGGGTTATTGGAGTTTTAAGGGAATGGGGAGCCAACTCTTTCGGGGCTCTACATATGGAAGAACCTAGGGGATTGTACAATAATTGCTAAGAGAGGAAGGGTGGCAAGTTCATTCTGGTGGCAAATTCGTTCTGGTGGCAAGGCTCGTTCTGGTGGCAAGGCTCGTTCTGGTGGCAAGGCTCGTTCTGGTGGCAAGGCTCGTTCTGGTGGCAAGGCTCGTTCTGGGTCACTTGCAGTGACCCAGAACGAGCCTTGGGAAAACTGAATTACATCAGCTCTATGGAATTTCATGCGTCCAGCGATACCCGGTAATATTATCATGCGTCCAGCAATACCCGGTAATATTATCATGCGTCCCAGCAATACCCGTAATATTATCATGCGTCCAGCAATACCCGTAATATTACATGCGTCCAGCAATACCCGGTAATATTATCATGCGTCCAGCAATACCCGGTAATATTATCATGCGTCCAGCAATACCCGGTAATATTATCATGCGTCCAGCAATACACGGTAAATATTATCATGCGTCCAGCAATACCCGGTAATATTATCATGCGTCCAGCAATACCCGGTAATTATTATCATGCGTCCAGCAATACACGGTAATATTATCATGCGTCCAGCAATACACGGTAATATTATCATGCGTTCCAGCAATACACGGTAATATTAATCATGCGTCCAGCAATACCCGGTAATAATTATCATGCGTCCAGCAATACACGGTAATATTATCATGCGTCCAGCAATACCGGTAATATTATCATGCGTCCAGCAATACACGGTAATATTATCATGCGTCCAGCAATACCCGGTAATATTATCATGCGTCCAGCAATACCCGGTAATATTATCATGCGTCCAGCAATACACGGTATATTATCATGCGTCCAGCAATACCCGGTAATATTATCATGCGTCCAGCAATACCCGGTAATATTATCATGCGTCCAGCAATACCCGGTAATATTATCATGCGTCCAGCAATACCCGGTAATATTATCATGCGTCCAGCAATACACGGTTATATCATGCGTTCAGCAATACACGGTTATATTATCATGCGTCCAGCAATACCCGGTAATATTATCATGCGTCCAGCAATACACGGTAATATTATCATGCGTCCAGCAATACACGGTTATATTATCATGCGTCCAGCAATACCGGTAATATTATCATGCGTCCAGCAATACCCGGTAATATTATCATGCGTCCAGCAATACACGGTTATATTATCATGCGTCCAGCAATACACGGTTATATTATCATGCGTCCAGCAATACACGGTTATATTATCATGCGTCCAGCAATACCCGGTAATATTATCATGCGTCCAGCAATACCCGGTAATATTATCATGCGTCCAGCAATACACGGTAATATTATCATGCGTCCAGCAATACACTGGTAATATTATCATGCTCCAGCAATACATGGTAATATTATCATGCGTCCAGCAATACACGGTAATATTATCATGCGCCCAGCAATACACGGTAATATTATCATGCACCCAGCAATACACGGTAATATTATCATGCGTCCAGCAATACACGGTAATATTATCATGCGTCCAGCAATACACGGTTACATCATGCGTTCAGCAATACGCGGTAATATTATCATGCGTCCAACTCTATAAACACTTTGGGTAGGATTTTAAAGTAAATTAGACAGGTACATAAGAATGGAGGAGCATTGCAACAGTCCTAATGGCCCTTACCAAGCAGGTCCTGAAACCCAAACCTATTATCATGAGTGTGAGACCTGCCTAGCATAGGCAGTTAGGCCTATAACAGTGTGCTACTAATCTTACGCTCCTAATATTACCATTCGTCCATTGCTCATTAACACTGCAGCTGCAGCCGCAGCAAGCAGCAACAAGGTTGCTCCTATATCTTGCCGTCCCCTGGGCCTATCCGAACTCCAGGGATGGCCAATATTGCAAGTACTGTCTGCAAACCAACAGCAGGTAATATAGTTACATAAAAATGACGGT
>NC_069468.1:20020156-20022656 GCF_026875155.1 Cherax quadricarinatus
CACGGGTCTCTGAATGCCCTTTCCTCTGTTTAAAACCTATATGTCACTAATAGTTATAATCATTACCATGATTTTTGAAGACGTGTATACCGGTAAGCCAGCGGAAGTCCTCGGTTAGATGGCTAAAAGCTCCAGCTGCTGGCATCATAAGACTAAAACCTGCATTAGGAAACACTGGTTCTGTTTCCTGACAGACATTATACCTACCTATCCTGTGTAAAGTAACTTGTAAGTAAATGATTCTTATCAACATTGACGGACGGATTACATTGACTCCAGGCTGAGAGACTGTTTATCTCTACTCCTGTTCTTTATCATTCTTCTTCGTATTCGACTGGTGAAGTCACTGTGTGGCGAAACGTTTCCACAATAGACACCCAAGTGTTGCACATGTCTTTAATTTATCAAATTAACTTTTGTTCATGTGACTTTACTTTTCTATTTTTTTTTGTGTCAAGTTCTAACAGAATTTTGCTGCCGAATCTTAACTTATTTTAATTTTTTATGGAAAGACCCTTAATTAAGAGTATTCCGGTGAGGCAGACACAAAGTATTTTGAAGAATTGAGACACTTATGCAACATATTTATTGAAGTAACGTTTCGCCACACAGTGGCTTCATCAGTCCAATACAAAGCAGAAAGGTATAAGGAGAGGAGGAGTTTGAGGTAATTAGTCCCTCATCCTGCTTTATTTTGGACTGATGAAGCCACTGTGTGGCGAAACGTTTCTTCAATAATTATTCCCATATGTTGCATAAGTGTTTCAATTCTTCAAACTTGTCGGGTTTCAAAACCATTCATCACACAAAGTATTTTGTTTAACAACATTTCGCCCCTTCCCCTCCCCTGGAGGATTTCGTCAAGCTTAAACGAAATATTAAATAAAAGACTTAAGAGTGTAAATACGGCCTTAATGTAGAATTTATTAGCTTTTGTCATCAACTATCTATGATAATTTTGGTTGTAGTTGACATATTGTAAATATCATGCTAGTATACTAGAATTATATGCCACTATGATATAGGTTTAGATAGTGTACTATCCAGGATTATGGGAACATATACGTAGATCAAGTTTTCACTGGGACAACGTTTGGCTCTTTATAGAGTTTTATGGATGTGATCCTGTCCCTCCATTCGTTGTTTGTGCCTCTTTATTCGTTGCTTCTGTATTTCCATTCGTTCCTTCTGCCTCTCCATTCGTTGCTCCTGTCTTTCCGTTCGCTACTCCTATCTTTCCATTCGTTACTCCGTCAATCCAAATCTCTTCATTCGTTGTTTTGTTCCCTCTGTAAGTTGATCCGTTCCTTCATTCACAGTTCCATTCTTTCATTTATAGTTCCGTTCCTCCATTCACAGTTCCATTCATCCATTCATAGTTCCATTCCTCCATTCATAGTTCCGTTCCTCCATTCACAGTTCCATTCATCCATTCATAGTTCCATTCCTCCATTCATAGTTCCGTTCCTCCATTCTTAGTTCCGTTCCTCCATTCATAGCTCCGTTCCTCCATTCTTAGTTCCGTTCATCAATTCTTAGTTCCGTTCCTCCATTCTTAGTTCTGTTCCTCCATTCTTAGTCCTATTCCTCTATTCTTAGTTCCGTTCCTCCATTCTTAGTTCCGTTCGTTCATTGATCCGTCAATACACGGGTGTCTCCTTTCACCCATTCATTAATAAATTCTCTGGCGCATTGGCTGGTTCAGATAATGTGTATCCCTTGTCTAATGTGTATCCCTTGTCTAATGTGCATCCCTTGTCTAATGTGTATCCCTTGTCTAATGTGTATCCCTTGTCTGTGTATCCCTTGTCTTAAGACAGCTCAATACTTTCTGATCCCGCTGGTACTAGGGACAGGCTTACCCATCCAATAAAATTCAGAGTTCTAGTTATATTTGGTTGTTACGAAGAATTTATCATATAGAGGCGAATAACACACACACAAGTTTAACACTTTTTGTACATATAATAATAATAATAATAATAATAATAATAATAATAATAATAATAATAATAATTTATATCATGATACAATGTTTATACAGAGGTAGGTGACAGTGGTGCATGCAAAAAGTCCATAGTTATGCAGAACATTTTAGGCCAAACTTAAGCCTTGTCATAATAACGGAGGAACCACGAGAAACCTTTTGGGGTCACATAGCGCCAAGGATATGTAAGATTACCAGGTGTGATTATAAGGCAGGGCAGCGCCAATCCCCTGAATCGAGAGCCCTTTACCAGTATCACGGCATTTCTCCTTGAAAAGGCAAAGACTAGAGATGAAGTCAAATGTCAGATGTTAAACATTACGTAAAAGGTTCGTTATGCGTTAAAACAAGTGAGTCGCGGGAAAGATTACAGCGAAGGTCACAGGTTACAGATTATTAGTTAAGTGAGCTTAAAAAACGTACAATTCACTTATACAATTCACGTGTTTGTGTATAATTCACGTGTTTGTGTATGATTCACGTGTTTGTGTATGATTATTCACGTATTTTATA
>NC_069468.1:20027656-20115156 GCF_026875155.1 Cherax quadricarinatus
GATGTTCACAGCAGCTGGGAGAGAAACTCTCCTGTTTACCCTGATAAGAGGAGGAAATCTGTGAGAGGTGACCAAGAAACAGACAGGATGATGGCGTGAGGCCAGGTGACTCATGGGAATATAAATGGAGGAGGGAAGGGATGAGAGATGTTAGATAGGCAGGAGGCAGGAAAGGAAGGCAGGAGTTAGAGAAGGCAGTAAGATAGGCAGGTGGCAGGGAAAGCAGTATGGTAAACAGGGAAGGAAGTAGGGTAGGCAGGAAAGGCAGTAAGGTAGACAGGGAAGGCAGTAAAGTAGGCAGGGAAGGCAGTATGTAGACAGGTGGCAGGGAAGGCAGTATGTAGACAGGTGGCAGGGAAGTCAGTGTGTAGACAGGAGGCAGGGAAGGCAGTGAGGTAGGCAGGTGGCAGGGAAGGCAGTGAGTTAGGCAGGTGGCAGGGAAGGCAGTGAGTTAGGCAGGTGGCAGGGAAGGCAGTGAGGTAGGCAGGTGGCAGGGAAGGCAGTGAGGTAGGCAGGTGGCAGGGAAGGCAGGCATTGTTGGATATTCAAAATCAAATTACAGGCCAGATGACCATCCTGAAGTGGTGGTCTTGATGGAGATGCATAAAAACCACGCTGAGATATGATACACAGTGAGGAAGATACCTCTGTCAGAGTGAGTCTAAGATGCCCTCCTCCAGCAGCACGCTTCTGAGCGTCGCAATACCCTCCTCCAGCAGCACGCTTCTGAGCGTCGCAATACCCTCCTCCAGCAGCACGCTTCTGAGCGTCGCAATACCCTCCTCCAGCAGCACGCTTCTGAGCGTCGCAATACCCTCCTCCAGCAGCACGCTTCTGAGCGTCGCAATACCCTCCTCCAGCAGCACGCTTCTGAACGTCGCAATACCCTCCTCCAGCAGCACGCTTCTGAACGTCGCAATACCCTCCTCCAGCAGCACGCTTCTGAACATCGCAATACCCTCCTCCAGCAGCACGCTTCTGAACGTCGCAATACCCTCCTCCAGCAGCACGCTTCTGAACGTCGCAATACCCTCCTCCAGCAGCACGCTTCTGAGCGTCGCAATACCCTCCTCCAGCAGCACGCTTCTGAACGTCGCAATACCCTCCTCCAGCAGCACGCTTCTGAGCGTCGCAATACCCTCCTCCAGCAGCACGCTTCTGAACGTCGCAATACCCTCCCCAGCAGCACGCTTCTGAACGTCGCAATACCCTCCTCCAGCAGCACGCTTCTGAACGTCGCAATACCCTCCTCCAGCAGCACGCTTCTGAACGTCGCAATACCCTCCTACAGCAGCACGCTTCTGAACGTCGCAATACCCTCCTCCAGCAGCACGCTTCTGAACGTCGCAATACCCTCCTCCAGCAGCACGCTTCTGAACGTCGCAATACCCTCCTCCAGCAGTACGCTTCTGAACGTCGCAATACCCTCCTCCAGCAGCACGCTTCTGAACGTCGCAATACCCTCCTCCAGCAGCACGCTTCTGAACATCGCAATACCCTCCACCAGCAGCACGCTTCTGAACGTCGCAATACCCTCCTTCAGAAGCACGCTTCTGAACGTCGCAATACCCTCCTCCAGCAGCACGCTTCTGAACGTCGCAATACCCTCCTCCAGCAGCACGCTTCTGAACGTCGCAATACCCTCCTCCAGCAGCACGCTTCTGAACGTCGCAATACCCTCCTCCAGCAGCACGCTTCTGAACATCGCAATACCCTCCTCCAGCAGCACGCTTCTGAACGTCGCAATACCCTCCTCCAGCAGCACGCTTCTGAACGTCGCAGTACCCTCCTCCAGCAGCACGCTTCTGAACGTCGCAATACCCTCTGAACGTCGCAATACCCTCCTCCAGCCGCACGCTCCTGAATGTCGTAATATCTTCATGGAGGCTTTTTCTGATGACCTGCTGAGCTGCAGTGAATCCCCGCTGTTGGCTGTAGTGTGACCTCCAGAGGGAGGTCCAATCTTGATTATTATATTCATAGGAAAACGGTGAACCAGCAGAGGTCATAATACACCTGGGAAATGGGGGTAATTAGGGTCGATCCAAGGACGCGAAGGTGGCTCCAATGTCACAGCATGACAACACCTCATCTTTGACGGCGTTAGACCAGGAGCTTCTGACGATCAGGTTCAGTCTCCGTCATTGCTGAAGAATGAGACACTTGTGCAATGTATAGGAATCTTTATTGAGGAAACGTTTCGCCAGCCAGTGGCTTCTTCAGACGCTACTGGGGGTCTGTATGTTCATTGTTGTCAATGGACATACATAGCGGCTAAAATGCAGCCTAGCAGACTTTTACAGTCTTCTTGAAGCGGTAAGTGGAACGCACCAATTGATGTGATGGTGGAGGTAATCACTATACACAACTTTAAGAGTTAAAACGATCAGGTACTACAGGCTAGGATGTAAAGACGTTTGATAAAAGTTAAGAGGCAGGGCCAGGAGTTATGAATCAACCCATGCACATAAACCTAGGTAATTATAAAACAGTTTTAATTAACATGACGTTGAAAATAATTATGGTCATATTGCACTCACCGTTGTATTGTTTTGTGTGGAAGATAATTATAATCCAGAATAATCTCTGTATAATATAGACTAATTATAGATATAAATACACTCTCGGTAATTTAAATCATTTTATTTTGAAATCGTGTAGTTTAAGTTAATGTGATTTAAGCCAGTATATTTTAAGTCAGTATAAAGGTTAATGGAAACACCTAGCACTGCTTCATTCGCTGTGCACCAAAAAAACCTCAATTTCATTGCCTCTGAAATGCATATCCAAAGTTTTCAACAAGATTCCAGAGGGAATATTTTCAACATTGCAGACACGTAACAGCCTGGTTGATCAGACCCTGATCCACCATGAGGCCTGGTCTCAGACCGAGCCACGGGGGAGTTGACCCCCGAAACCCTTTCCAGGTAAACTCCAGGTAAACGTTCTGTAAGAACATATTTATTAAAGTAAGGCTGATGCAAGCAGGGAATGAGATGAAAAGCTGTAAGCCTTCTCCCTGAAAGATGGCTGCCTTGGATCAAAGTCTAGCGCAAGCTGGACGCCAGGGTATTGTCCAGTGTGGTGAGAATGGCATAGCACTGCGTACCTTATTCCAAGGTTCGTAGGTTCGAGTCTCCTTCAGCCAGAGATCAGTGTTTATATATATATATATATATATATATATATAATATATATATATATATATATATATATATATATATGCAATAAGATCACAGTGAACAGGTGATTTCAAAATATGCAAAACAACCACTCTGAAAGAATAGAGAAATTCCAAGCGCTTTCGTGACTACTCACATTATCAAGGAACTATGAAAGTGAAGCATCCAAGGAAGCTATATAAGGGGTCCGGCCAGCACCTCACTATCAGATCCCACAACGGTTAAACACGTGACGCGCGGCGAGCCAACTTGGATAGGTCCTTTGCACAACTCACCCCCAAGCTATTCTACCCAAGAAAATTTAAAAATTATTTGTCCAGTGTATTATTAAATTCTTCCCCAATTCTATTAATTATAAATGGATCTAATTTATATAAACCAAAGGAAATATTCATATTATTATCAAAACTGCTTTTTATGAAACAAGATTCAATTATAAGCAAATCAAGATTAAACACACACACACACAGGATCCATACATAGCTTTAAGATGAGGTACGATAAAGTTCATGGAGCAGGGAGAGAGTGGAACTGGTAGCGACTAGTGAAGAGGCGGGGCCAGGAGCAATGAATCGACCCCCTGCATCCGCAAATAGGTGAGTACAAATAGGTCACCTCACACACACACACACACACACACACACACACACACACACACACACACACACACACACACACACACACCACGTATTCAATATTATATATACTCTATATAAGAGGCTATAGAGCTTTGTGATGCTAAAAGTCACAGTAAAGAAGACTGGATAAGAGAAAAGAGGGGAGCAAACAGGAAAAGATGAATAGGCAGAGGAAGAGAGGGAAGAACGCAGGATTTGGAAAGGGTAACGAGGAGAGGGGAAGAGATGAAGGAAGAGGAAGGAAGAAGTGAAAGAGGAAGAGAGGGAGGAAGATATTCGTTTGCATATACAATCTTGTATTATGTTGTATGAACGTATACAGGAAGCTGTGAATGTATCTTGATTCATCCTAATGTCTTCTAACTATACTCAACTATTATTATTATTATTATTATTATTATTATTATTATTATTTATTATTGTTATTGTCATTATTATTGTTATTTTATTTTGATTAATTTTAGTCATTATTATTGTTATGTTATTTTTATTATTACTGTCATTATTATTACTGCATTATTATTATTATTATTACTGTATTATTATTATTATTACTGTATTATTATTATTATTACTGTTTTATTATTATTATTGTTGTGTGTGTTAATGGTTTCACTTGGCACCATTGTGTTGCGTGTTTGCAGTGTGTGTTAGAGGGGTGTTGTCCATAAGACAGGAGATAATGTATGTTAATAACACTGGATGAAGTTAGCATTAGTCGTTGCTGAAATGAAACTGTTAATGCGGTCGCTGTTCCTGCTGTTGGTGCTTTGTCGAATGTTCCTGTTGTTCCTTGCTCTGTCTCTCTGTTTGTCTGTGTAATTGCCTAGCGGAGTTTATGTGGGAGGGCGGGCGGGGAGGTTGAGCGGCAGCTCATGGCAAAGTTTCTAAATTTTCGATTTACTGGCGAGGCTTAGTTGTGTCATGTAACTTGTGAGTTTATGTTTAGATAATCCTCTTTCACTTTCCAAGCTCGTGCCATTTCTTCTCTGCCATTGTAGAGGGTAAAAAGGACTTTTTTTAAAGTTAGTGTCATTTTTATGTTCTCTTGACCTGGTCATCCTCATGTATAATATAATAATAATAATAATAATAATAATAATAATAATAATAATAATTCATTATAAGCGTTAAACTCGGCTGGCCGAGGCTCGAACCCGTGTTATTTTAGCCCGACTCGTGGGAAGCAAGTCAAAATTCACGACGCTCTAACCACTAGAATACAATCCTTCAAACATCATGTACCTAGCGGAACTAGGCATGTTTCATGTTGCGAGGACACACGTGGCCGTGGTAAGCTCAGAGCTAATTTCATTCTGCTCCTGTTTGAATACCAGCCTTCACGAGCACTCCATATATTAATGCAACCACGAAACAAGTGGCATTATTGAATTTTGACTTGTTTCCCACGAGGCGGGCTAAAATAACACGGGTTCGATCCTCGCCCAGCCACAGTTTGCTAATTCCATTAATACCATTTGCTTCGTGGTTGCATTAATTATATATATATATATATATATATATATATATATATATATATATATTATAATATATATATATATATATATATATATATATATATTTATATTAGTGAAGCATGATGTGAGGTTATTAGTGAAGCATGAGTGCCAGTGCCAAATATGAATATAGCGCAAGTAAGAATGTTGAGTATTAGCCTGGCGCGATTGTAAATACTAAATACGCGTATGACGCGAATGTAGGAATGAGAGTGGGAGTGCCAAATATGAGCGTGACGCGAGTGATAGTGAGAGCAGGCAGTGCCAGGCTTGGGCAGGCACCAATCAGGCACAGAGCCAGGTAGGGCCTGCTGGTGAGGGTGTTGATAGGGTGTCCACCCCCATCCAACCCCCTGACTCGAGCCATCTCACTGCTGTGAGTAACACATGTCTCTGTGTATTGACCTTTACTGTCTCCCTTGTGTACCGACCCTTGACGTGGACTAAGTCAGCCATCTAGTGGAGTGGAGTGGTGCTGGACGCTGTTCATTGATGGACAGTTTGACCCGACTATTTGACCAGGTGGCTGTTGAGATACACCACATGTAGCATAACTTGTTGAGATACACCACATGTAGCATAACTTGTTGAGATACACCACATGTAGCATAACTTGTTGAGATACACCACATGTAGCATAACTTGTTGAGATACACCACATGTAGCATAACTTGTTGAGATACACCACATGTAGCATAACTTGTTGAGATACACCACATGTAGCATAACTTGTTGAGATACACCACATGTAGCATAACTTGTTGAGCATAGGACCTTTGTTTACCATCCTGTCTCAGGTACCTATACTGCCACCTACAAATATAGTATCATGCTGTAAGATCACAAGAAACAGGTAATATAACCACAGTGAAAAGTAGTAGTAGTACTAGTCGTAATAGTAGTAGTAGTGCTAGCATTTGAAGATCTTTCGTGATCTCTCACATTATTTCTCGATAATGTGAGAGTGTGCTTGCAATACTGCTATGTCGTAATGTGGTTATGTTGCACGAACCATCATTTGAGATGATGTATTGCCGACAAAGACAAAAGCTGCAAAACAAGCTTATTCTGACATTTATTTTCTTCGTGTTTATACATCGTTTTCCGAGGACAGTTGTTCTCTTCACGCCTCTCTCTCTCTCTCTCTCTCTCTCTCTCTCTCTCTCTCTCTCTCTGCTTGCAACAGCACACAGGCACTGCATAAGTGTCCTCTTTACTTCTTTTTCTATTCTTCCCCTCAATTGTTGCATGGTATTCGACTCTCCCCTGTGTTCATGGTGCTAAAGATTTCAGGGTCGTAAATTAACTGAGATTTGCAGTCACTGGAAGGGTCGACCCCCGATAAAGGGTTAAGTAAAGGTTCCACTCATTATTATTATTATTAGTAGTAGCTGTATTGTTATTATTTTATTATTGCAATTGTTATTATTATTTAATGGTATTAGTCAGATATATGTTGCTGGTGTCAGTGACATTCATGTTCTCGAGGGTACGGTTTAGATTAATGTTACTCTTGGTATCCCCATGGCATTTTTCAGCTTTATATTTCAGATTTATATTAATGTTTATTGTTCAAATTCAATTTCTCGAAAATATCTTCACGATGATTTATAAATGTGTGTCTGTCTGTTTTAGAATCTGAGCGTAACATCATGTCAGTATCTTGCCCTATGGACCTCTCTCTCTCTCTCTCTCTCTCTCTTTCTCTCTCTCTCTCTCTCTCTCTCTCTCTCTCTCTCTCTCTCTCTCTCTCCTCTCTCTCTCCCCTCCCTCCTTCAATCTCCAAACCTCCTCACCACTTTTGGCACTTTCACTCTGCTGGCTGCACCAATCTTGGTTATTTTTGTATTGATTTTCTGCCTGGTGAATATTGCTTCTCACATCACGGTGCATCCATACTTGCCTCTGCGTCATCCAGATTAGTATTCCATCCTCATGCCGTACTACTGACGTTAGTGAAGAAAAGACATGTTGCAGAACACGCTTTTAATGGTACGATGTTTCGCTCTGCCTAGAACTTTATTCAGGCATGAATAGTATCTTCAAATGAGCTGATAAAACTTTACACTGAGCTAAGTTTTTTTTCTTTTTCACTGTATAAGCGTGGTTCGTAACGTGTCTTTTCATTGAGATTACACTGATACCTTCTTCCTTGCCTCAGAGAATTTCCTATCCTATCTGCTGCTGTCTTGCAGCATTGCATAGCTCCTGACGACGTACGAGAGTGCGAAAGATCTAGAGCTGAAGACTTCTATCCTCGTGTGGCTTGTATTGTTAAGATCGCCTGTTTGCGATTGCATCACATTACTGCTAAAAAAAAAAGCGAGTTTGAATCCTGTTATGCCTGCTTTCTCTCTCCTCTATATCTTTGCTTTCTTTCTCTTTCACCTCTATCTTGGGTAGATTTGTCGTGTTCTACACAAATTCAGCAGTGGAATCTGTTTTCTTTTAATTTGTACCGCTGATAGTTTATTTTGTACCTGCGGTCCGAATGCGATTTTGTTGGCCCAAAAAAAAAAATACAGGAGTCACAGTGAGTCCTTTTCAGACGTAGTTTCGTGCAATGAATCCTTTTCAGACCCAGTTTCTTGCACTGCGGCCTTTTCAGACCCAGTTTCGTGCAGTATTGCATCTTTTGGAGACTTCATTTATGTCTTAGATTGCATTCACATCATATTGTTGTTAAATATCGACATAATAATAAAGCTTACACATCTCGGCAGCGACCAGGTTTAGGCTTCAGTATTTTACGTTTCATTCATAATAAAAAAAAAAAAAAACAGAAAAATACCAGATATCTCAGTGTCTTATTTCTGGAATAATATTTAGATTTTCTTAGAATTTCATATTTTTATTATAAATTGTATTGTTTCACGATGGATATTTCCTCAACTAAGTAAATATTAATACTACTTAAACTGTCGATTATTAGTGTGAGACCGAAACGTGGTAATAAGTTTCGGTCTTCTATGAGCGGGTTATTTGTGTATTTCCGTCAGGGTATTGTGCCATTTTGCTCGTTACTTAGTATTGTCACTATTGCAAGCGCAGGCATCCGTGGGTCCAAGATAGAAAGGGATCAGTGATATTTGTAAATATCGCGCAACGAGGTGATGGAGTTGGGGAGTGATGAGAGAGGTTGGGTGGATTACATCAACCTACAGTCAATTACGTACGTGTTGAGTGAATGTTTGATTACTTTTTTTTGTAATCTTTGTGAGCCATCTGTAGACGCGAGGTAAAACAGATTCAGGTTAGTTATAAACTTTCTTAATGATGCTCGTAAATAGCCTGGAGCAAGGTGGAGGGACGTATCTTGTTGGAGGAGGGGAGGCTGTCAGGTCTGCTGGAGGAGGGAAGACTCAGGTCAGACTACTAGAGTGCTTACTATAGAGGGGGATGTGAGGTTGAGCTCTGGTTGTAGTGCCCCCCCTGGACGTGTGCAAATATCCTGGAAGTGGCGTGCGTTGTGCTACACGCTAGCGCGGGAAAAGGGGGCCAGAGATTGCAATAAAAATTCCCTGTGTACCCAGTGTAGATAAGTTGGTGCACAGGTCAAGGCACACACATGTAAATATTCTGAAGCAATGGTTATACTCTAGTGGGAGTAGTGGGTAGAGAGAGAGAGGTAGAGCTGTGATTGAAGCTCACTGTAGGCAGAGAGAGAGAGAAAAAAGAGAGAGAGAGAGAGAGAGGGGGGAGTGAGCGAGTTTGAGACAGAGAGACAGAGACAGACGGACAGACAAAGAGATACTAAAACAGGAATATATAAAAACAGGAAAACAAACACACACACACACACACACACACACAGAGGTATGATAAAGCTCACGGCTCAGGGAGAGTGACCTAGTAGCGATCAGTGAAGAGGCGGGGCCAGGAGCTCGGACTCGACCCCCGCAACCTCAACTAGGTGAGTACACACACACACACACACACACACACACACACACACACACACACAGTGAAGAGTCGGGGCCAGGAGCTGAGTATCGACCCCTGCAACTACAATTAGATGAGTACACACACACACCTGACGCGCCGGGTCACCATCTGGAAAAGACCCGGGCCGGGACGAGACCTGCGAACCTGCTACAGTACAGTACTACGAGCCGGTGAAATTGTTCAAATGTGTTGATGCCGACAGATTGCTGGCATGAGATATCCACACAATCAAGACATTAACTGAAGCAGACGTTTCGCCACTTGCGGCTTTTCAAACCTAACAAAGCCACAAGTGGCGAAACGTCTCCTTGACTGTTCCCACACATCTTACTCTCTCACGTGACGGAGAAAGTTACACAACAACTGAAGATGTCGCTGTAACTCAGGAATCAAGAGACAGTGATGACAGGCGAGTGAAAACAGAGTAGACAACAGCATAAAAAAAATGTGGCAAAGTGTGAGATAAGTGATATTAAGAGTTTTCGACTGGGGAGAAAATTAGACTTGAAACTCCGACAGGTGATCCGATTTTCGGGGAAATAATTATATGAGAGAATTAGAGTTTGAGAATCAGGCATAGAAGAGATGAAGACAGATGGGAACTACTGCGTACTGCAAGACACTGGTTGCAGAACGCGCTTTTGTCTGGACAACATTTCGCTCTGTGTAGAGCTTAAAATCATGGCTTGATAAAGCTCTACACAGAGCAACTTTTATCTGTCTTCATTCGAATATAATTAGAAGTTTCAAAAAAGCAGTGCTTATCTAAAGTTAATATAACAGCTCTTATCCTGTAAATTACCCGTGCTAACCCAGTAGTAGACACTTCAGCCATTAAATTATAAAAAGAGGCCGAAGAATAAGTCACAATAGCGTGGCTGGAAGAACACACATACAACCCGCACATTTTTGACACTTATGCCAAATCTCACTCCCCTATGTACTGGTTATTTGAGTTTTATAAGAGGTTAATGCGGTTGTTAGAGTGGTGCAGTTTCCAGCATCACGGAGCCGGTCATTAGCACTGAGCGAGGCAGTATTGGCAAGATAATTAATCCGGCAGAGCAAAAATTGGATACTTTCCTAGCGGAACCAAAACAGTAAAGAAGCTGGAGGAAGCAATCTTGCAGGATCAAAGCCAAAGGTGATTTATATTCTCAGTAAAGCAATTTTATTTAAATATAAATTCCGTCATTCGTTTGTGCTCTCTCTCTCTCTCTCTCTCTCTCTCTCTCTCTCTGTATGTCGTTCTTGAAGTTTTTCCGTTGCCCTTATTGCAATATGTGCGTGTGTGGCGTGTGTATACACACACACATAAAAATTAATAAATATTATATATATATATATATATATTTAATATAATATATATTATATATAATATATATAATATATATTATATATATATAAATATATATATATATAAATATATATATATATATATATATATATATATATAAATATATATATATATAATATATAACAATATATATATATATTATATAATATAGTATGTAGATAGATATATATATAAATATATATATATATATAATTTAATCAATCACGTGGTTGGTACGCAAGACACAATGAAGTCAACGACATCATAAAGAAAGTCTTGCCTGCAGCTGGATCCTAGCCTGAAAGGATCCCTATCCTAGCAGCAACAGATTTCGCAACCCTTGCAAACGCGCCCTGACAGGTACACCATTTATCCTTGAGAAGAATGGCAGGAGCTCTTAGCATGGGAGATACCTGCTTGTCGACGCTGGACATAACCAACATCGGCGACATGGAGGAGCTGCTGATCACAGGGAGGAGTACAACACCGGCAGGTATAGAGACATAAGCCAACAGTATCAATTTGTTCCTGTGGGATCAGAGACCTTGGGATCATGGGGAAAAAAATGCCACACGCTTCCTTAAAGAACTGCGGTCCAGACTTATCGACACCACCAGGGACCCGAGGGCAGCTACTTTCATGTTCCAGCCCCTCAGCGTGGCCATCCAGAAGGAAAATGCTTGCTGCATAGTTGGCTCGCGTCCGGCTTCAGAGGAGCTGGAGGAGATTCATAATCTTTGATATAATGTACCAATGTATTCATGTTTGTATTTTTTTAATCACTGTTTTCCGTTTATAAATAAAGTTCACATAGGATGAAGGTCCCCAGTCCAGTTCTAGAGGTGGTGCCTAAACAAGTGATATCACAATATACAAAATAACCACTGTCAAAAAATAGTGAATTTCTAAGTGCTTTCGTGATTTCTCACATTCTCATGGAACTGAGAGAGAGAGAGAGAGAGAGAGAGAGAGAGAGAGAGAGAGAGAGAGAGAGGTGTGTGTGTGTGTGTGTGTGTGTGTGTGTGTGTGTAAATAAGTTTTCCTGGTAAATATATTTCCTGCAGTATCGCCAATCAGAATCAGTTGACAAACTTGAAAGCCGTTAACAAGGTTTGGCGGTAACTTTGAGTTCCCGGGGAAAAACGAAACCGCCAAAAAAGTTTTAAAATCCTTTGAGCAAATTACACGCGCGGGAAGGAGAGGATTGCGCGCCAGAAACGAAGAAATGCAAACATTTCCTCGACAACATTTGTAGTATTTGTTGATTGGCGGTCACTCAGACCGTCCAGTCCAGCAGTGGTTAATCAGCTGCTGCCACTGCTGATGATGCTGACGCTGTCCCAAGACTCAGATAAGACTCCCTCTGGCGGGTCTTCTAATGATTTAAAGTCGCGTCAGGTGACTATCTGGGGCGAATATATTATTGTTTATTATCATTATTACTTTATTATTTTATTATTATTTTATTATCGTTATTGTTTTTATCACATTATTATTATTATTATTATTATTATTATTATTAGTAGTAGTAGTAGTAGTAGTAGTAGTAGTAGTAATAGTAGTAGTAGTAGTAGTATTACCCTTATTATTATTATTATTATTATTATTGCTATTATATTATTGTTTATTATTATTTTTATTTGTATAATTTTTAGACGAAAGGCTAAACCCGTATGCGTCATTCAACACAAGTAGTGCAGGCTCCTTCCTCCGTCTAGCTAATGGTGAGGTACAAGTTACCACTATGTAGTACTCACTTGCTTTTTAATGTGCGACGTGTTTGGTGTTGATGTAAGCCAGACCAAAGCGGAAATTTTGCGGCTTGAGATAAATAAATTGTTGCTAATATTTCATGAAGCTCTAAACTCGTGTGGGTTACTTAACACCTGGAAGGAGTGGAGGCTCGGAGCCTTCATCCGCTGGTCGAGGTCAGGGTCACATTCCACCAAAGCTGTTGGTGACCTCGGACAGGAAAGAACATTAAATGAAAGTCAGTTTTCTACTGGATTACAGGAGAACTTTGACCATTAATTACATAGCTTTGTAATTGTGTGTTTTGTACATGTAAAAGGACAACTACGCTCGTAGCGGGTGCGTGTTTTGCTAGGTCATAACAGGAATAGCAAGGATTGGGATAGGGATGACTGGGATAGGATAGAATAGTGAAAACGGTTGTGGGTAGACAGGAAGAGACAGAGGTAGGATTTTTTTTTTTTACACAGGGTTTTACAAGGTTAGGGTAAGGATTCCTAACTTTATTTCCATTATAAAAGTTGTTGGAAATATAAACACAAATGCAGTATAATGTGATCCTTTATTGACAACGTTTCACCCACACAGTGGGCTTTTTCAAGTCACACACGGATCTGTGTGTGACTTGAAAAAGCCCACTGTGTGGGTGAAACGTTGTCAATAAAGGATCACATTATACTGCATTTGTGTTTATATTTCCATTGTGTCGGTATTTTATACCATTTATTTCCATAAAAGTTGTTACCTACATCAGCTCATTTGAAAGCCTTTTTATTTATGGTTAAGTGGCCTGACCATTTTCGGTGGGTTATAAGAGAGATTTTTGTCACATAATGACGAATTTCGTATATTGATGCGTTCAGGATGGAGCTGGTATCAGCATGAAAAACTACAGACCTGCTACGAGGGTTGTACTCTGGTATCTGCATGAGAAAGTACAGAAACTGCTACGAGGGTTGTACTCTGGTATCTGCATGAAAAAGTACAGACCTGCTACGAGGGTTGTACTCTGGTATCTGCATGAAAAACTAAGACCTGCTACGAGGGTTGTACTCTGGTATCTGCATGAAAAAACTAAGACCTGCTACGAGGGTTGTACTCTGGTATCTGCATGAAAAACTACAGACCTGCTACGAGGGTTGTACTCTGGTATCTGCATGAAAAACTAGACCTGCTACGAGGGTTGTACTCTGGTATCTGCATGAAAAACTACAGACCTGCTACGAGGGTTGTACTCTGGTATCTGCATGAAAAAACTACAGACCTGCTACGAGGGTTGTACTCTGGTATCTGCATGAAAAACTAGACCTGCTACGAGGGTTGTACTCTGGTATCTGCATGAAAAACTAGACCTGCTACGAGGGTTGTACTCTGGTATCTGCATGAAAACTAGACCTGCTACAGGGACTGAATGAAGAGAGGTTGTACTCTGGTATCTGCATGAAAAACTAGACCTGCTACGAGGGTTGTACTCTGGTATCTGCCTGAGAAAGTACAGACCTGCTACGAGGGTTGTACTCTGGTATCTGCATGAAAAACTAGACCTGCTACGAGGGTTGTACTCTGGTATCTGCATGAGAAATAAACAGACCTGCTACGAGGGTTGTACTCGGGTTTACTGCATGAAAAACTAGACCTGCTACGAGGGTTGTACTCTGGTATCTGCAAGAAAAACTACAGACCTGCTACGAGGGTTGTACTCTGGTATCTGCACGAGAAAGTACAGACCTGCTACGAGGGTTGTACTCTGGTATCTGCATGAAAAACTACAGACCTGCTACGAGGGTTGTACTCTGGTATCTGCAAGAGAAATACAGACCTGCTACGAGGGTTGTACTCTGGTATCTGCATGAAAAACTACAGACCTGCTACGAGGATTGTACTCTGGTATCTGCACGAGAAAGTACAGACCTGCTACGAGGGTTGTACTCTGGTATCTGCATGAGAAAGTACAGACCTGCTACGAGGGTTGTACTCTGGTATCTGCAAGAAAAACTACAGACCTGCTACGAGGATTGTACTCTGGTATCTGCACGAGAAAGTACAGACCTGCTACGAGGGTTGTACTCTGGTATCTGCATGAGAAAGTACAGACCTGCTACGAGGGTTGTACTCTGGTATCTGCATGAAAAGTACAGACCTGCTACGAGGGTTGTACTCTGGTAATCTGCATGAGAAAGTACAGACCTGCTACGAGGGTTGTACTCTGGTATCTGCATGAGAAAGTACAGACCTGCTACGAGGGTTGTACTCTGGTATCTGCATGAGAAAGTACAGACCTGCTACGAGGGTTGTACTCTGGTATCTGCAAGAAAAACTACAGACCTGCTGCGAGGGTTGTACTCTGGTATCTGCATGAGAAAGTACAGACCTGCTACGAGGGTTGTACTCTGGTATCTGCATGAAAAACTACAGACCTGCTACGAGGGTTGTACTCTGGTATCTGCATGAGAAAGTACAGACCTGCTACGGGGGGTTGTACCTGGTATCTGCATGAGAAAGTACAGACCTGCTACGAGGGTTGTACTCTGGTATCTGCATGAAAAACTACAGACCTGCTACGAGGGTTGTACTCTGGTATCTGCATGAGAAATTACAGACCTGCTACGAGGGTTGTACTCTGGTATCTGCATGAGAAAGTACAGACCTGCTACGAGGGTTGTACTCTGGTATCTGCATGAAAAACTACAGACCTGCTACGGGGGTTTTGTACTCTGGTATCTGCATGAGAAAGTACAGACCTGTTTACGAGGGTTGTACTCTGGTATCTGCATGAAAAACTACGGGACCTGCTTCGAGGGTTGTACTCTGGTATCTGCATGAGAAAGTACAGACCTGCTACGAGGGTTGTACTCTGGTATCTGCATGAAAAACTACAGACCTGCTACGAGGGTTGTACTCTGGTATCTGCATGAAAAACTACAGACCTGCTACGAGGGTTGTACTCTGGTATCTGCATGAGAAAGTACAGACCTGCTACGAGGGTTGTACTCTGGTATCTGCATGAGAAAGTACAGACCTGCTACGAGGGTTGTACTCTGGTATCTGCATGAAAAACTACAGACCTGCTACGAGGGTTGTACTCTCAGCTAATTCAGATTAAGCTGATTATATTCATGTATGAAGCGCCAAACCTGTACCGGTTCAAGATTTGTTTACAAATGCTCCTCGTGAGTAAAACATATGTATATATATCCTTTAATAAAGGTCAGAAACTTGGAATAGACCATTTTTTTTCCGAAATTTATCTCTTTAAAGATAATGAACACACTGGTTGAAGAGACCAGATATCAGTGTTGAAGACAAGTTTAGTAAAGTTGCAGTTTATTTCTAAGAGTCTACACAGTAAGGTGTTATGGACCTGCCTCGCATGGGGCAGTATGGAGGTGCTTCGCATGGGCCAGTATGGACCTGCCTCGCATGGGCCAGTAGGCCTGTTACAGTGTTCTTTCTTTCTTATGTTCTTATGTTACGTAAAAACTAGCAACATACAAGGTTTAAACGCTACTTACCAAGAACAAGTCACCCAAATAACCTCACACTTTGCAGAGGAAACTTCAAACGACTTTTCGGTTCCTCTCCAGAGCGTCGGGCTGTATAGTCCTTGTGGCTTAGCGCTTCTTTTTTGATTATAATAAAATCCAGAGCGTCGGGTTATTTGTCAGTTGTTTTTAAGACACGATAATATGACTTATATTCGTCTATGTACGATTTACGTATCTGAAGAGGAGTGCCGTAAAGCATAACATGTTCCGTTTACGATATTAAACTACTTAATATTCATTAGTGTGAGGAAATTAGATTATAACTGTGACTTGACAAACATTTGACTGTAACAACATTCATGATCAATGGATCACCTATCAGGCTAACCACAATTATTAATTACTTGATCAATCAGAACCTCTCCATCATGCAGCAGTCTGGTGGTAAACGTGAAAAAAAAATCCCTTCTGTGTAATTGAGGTTTAAAAATGGAGCTGCAGACGTACTGTTGTGGATATATAAATGTTGCTTCTTATAATGTGGTTATATTTTTTTACGGGATGAATTCATAAGCCAGCAGAAGGGCTCAGTCAAAGCATCAAAGGCTACATGGGGGCGGGTCATATGACTAACACCAGGTTCAGGGAAAAAAAAAACTTTAACGTTTCTCTAGACACACTTAATACCATGAGCTGTAAGTACTCTGGTGAGTGTGTTATTAATTGTTAGAAAAGAGTTCATCCAGAGTATACTTAGACACTGGCGATGGTGTGCACCTGGCCCAAGTTATGGTAACTTGGTTGAAAGAGTGATGAGCAAGGTGAGCCTTGCTCATCACAGTATTACCCCTGGATCATCCCAAAGTGTGATGATGCTGTACTACAGCCCAGAGAATATTCTCAAAGTTTGCAACTGGCCAGGCAAGGACTCACTACCAGGGCTCAAGAGCAGCTGGGGGAGAGATGAGACTCTTACTCTTGCTTGTTAAAAATCAATTTATTAATTGGGTAATTATATTATTTACTCATCTAGTCATTATTGTATATGTCGGCTCGAACAGTTATTATTTACCACTGTCCAAATAACTTACATATATTAGATATATTTTTGTTGAAAATTACCGTTGATATCACAGGTGTTGGTTAAAATACTGAACTAATATTAAATAACTTTACAGGTATTAGCATTCTCATACTCCAACAGCACATCAAATCCTAGGATTTAAAAAAAAAACTTGCCTCCTCTTTAGAAACCCAGAGAAGAATTTTGATAGGCTTAAATGTGGAACGTTTGAAAAAAGCTTAGTAATGTTGCACTGTCCAGTTGTTGATCTTGGTTTGAATATTCTTTTGTTGAAATACGAATGTATATACACAACCCGTTCATAGAGGATGATACTTATGACGACGTTTCGGTTCTAATTGGACCATTAACTTATAGTATATCAACGCAATATCTGATGGAAGTGTTTGTCTGCAGCTCATCCTCTGTTTCGTTCGTTTTCTTACGTCAGTCATCGTTTCCTAGGTATACTTTTTTATATTAGATATAAGCATGATGTATAAACACACAAAAACGTATATTAAGCAACGAAACAGCATCTTAAAAATGTCAGGTTACATCCAACACTTTTTTTTCCTCGTGGTGTGAGGTCAGTATGATGTCTGATACCTTCTGCATAGTTTCTCTCGCCTTTCTCTATTTTCACAAAAATAATTTACTGTAGTATATTGGCAATTTCCAGCAGCAAGAGTTGAAGACTAAAACACATTCACTTTAAAGATATTTCGTTTTGTTAGAAAACAAACTGACACGGAGGAATGTATGGCTGCTGCCGTGACCAACATGATATTTGTCAAGGTTAGTGCAAGAGTTGTATTGACCTTGTGCCCTCGACACGCTGGATCGTCGATCGTTACTCTGCATTAGCTGCCTTCAAGACGGATGCTTTGATGCTGGCGAAGAGTATTTGATTTGAGGTATCACTCTCTCTAGCCAGAATTCTTAACCTTTCTTCTGTCTTTCACTCTCCCTGAGTTTGATGTTACCAGTCATTACTGCTGCATTGCCTCAGTCAGCTTGATGTCACCAGTTATTATTGCTGCACTGCCTCAGTCAGCTTGATGTCACCAGTCATCACTGCTGCACTGCCTCAGTCAGCTTGATGTAACCAGTCATCACTGCTGCACTGCCTCAGGCAGCTTGATGTAACCAGTCATCACTGCTGCACTGCCTCAGGCAGCTTGATGTAACCAGTCATCACTGCTGCACTGCCTCAGTCAGCTTGATGTAACCAGTCATCACTGATGCACTGCCTCAGTCAGCTTGATGTAACCAGTCATCACTGCTGCACTGCCTCAGTCAGCTTGATGTAACCAGTCATCACTGCTGCACTGTTTCAGTCAGCTTGATGTAACCAGTCATCACTGCTGCACTGTTTCAGTCATCTTGATGTAACCAGTCATCACTGCTGCACTGTTTCAGTCAGCTTGATGTAACCAGTCATCACTGCTGCACTGTTTCAGTCAGCTTGATGTAACCAGTCATCACTGCTGCACTGCCTCAGTCATCTTGATGTAACCAGTCATCACTGCTGCACTGCCTCAGTCAGCTTGATGTAACCAGTCATCACTGCTGCACTGTTTCAGGCAGCTTGATGTAACCAGTCATCACTGCTGCACTGTTCTCAGTCAGCTTGATGTAACCAGTCATCACTGCTGCACTGCCTCAGTCATCTTGATGTAACCAGTCATCACTGCTGCACTGCCTCAGTCTTGATGTAACCAGTCATCACTGCTGCACTGTCTCAGGCAGCTTGATGTAACCAGTCATCACTGCTGCACTGCCTCAGTCGTTGATGTAACAGTCATCACTGCTGCACTACCTCAGTCAGCTTGATGTAACCAGTCATCACTGCTGCACTGCCTCAGCTTGATGTAACCAGTCATCACTGCTGCACTACCTCAGTCAGCTTGATGTAACCAGTCATCACTGCTGCACTGCCTCAGCTTGATGTAATCAGTCATCACTGCTGCACTACCTCAGTCAGCTTGATGTAACCAGTCATCACTGCTGCACTGCCTCAGGCAGCTTGATGTAACCAGTCATCACTGCTGCACTGCCTCAGTCAGTGTATTTCTTCCAGATGTTGAATGACAACGCTACTCGTGACTGGGAAATATTACTTCACTTTGGCATTGATATATTTACCTCTCCAGCCATGGAGTTTCTTTTTACCTTCTGGGGGTAAATTTATCCCTGGCTGGAAAACTGTCTGTATAGGTTTAATGTTACTATATAAATATAATAATATTAATCTAAATTGGCTGAAAGTTCAGTTTCACTTCGAGCTGCTTTAAAGTTTTACACTTGGATACTTCCACCATCACACTTCCTGGTGAATAATTTCAATCACCTTGATTATTATAGGAGAGGAGTGCAGCGTATAATTCACCAAGCCTTAACGAGCACGTAATTCACAATTATGTTATTTCAGATGCCAACAACAATATAAATATGGCAAGGGAAGGGTAGACATTTGAGAGGTAGGGATATCAATTTAGCAATGTTCCATATATTACGTTTCAACACGGGATTAATGCAGAATAATATATATATATATATATATAATATATATATATATATATATATATATATATATATATATATATATATATATATATATATAATATAATAATGTCAGCATAGTTGCTGATCCCTGTGTTATATAGCATAGCATATTAGTATCATCCATGTGCTTTAGATAGGAGATCCCTTGTAGGCTTGTGACTTTGTGTGACGTCACGGGATGCGCATGTGTAGGCTCGTACCTCTGGCCCCCTCTCACTCGGCGGCAGACCATCCAGACTAGAACACGGCAAGGCTGGGCTCCATTCATCATCACAGTCTGACAATATATATGTTACCATCCAACAAGTGTGTCTACCTTCAACCCTCGATATCTCCATTTAAGAACCCCTTACGAAAAATGGTGGCATCGGAGGGCCTGTAATTCTGACGATTACAACGATTTCTGGAGATAAATTTCGACCAGCAAGACGGCCATTTCGTGTCACCAGTAGGCCTACCGTGGTTGACGCCAGCCAGCTACCTCAAGCCAGTTCTCCCGTCCAAGCTCCTGCCAGCTTCTACATTATTCACTGGTCAATCTCTTTGTATTAGTGTATCTGCTTATTTGCATCACTCCCGAGGGGTTGACCCGAGTTTGCAAAATAAGCCAGCTTCCAGTCTGTGGTGAGGAAGCCCAGTCGAGCCTAGTCTACTTCATCCAATTCCTTGCCTGCCAAGCCAGCTTCCACCTCTGTTGTGCTCATCGTGTGAAGTTGTCAAGCCATTCTGTGTGAAGGGTTAAGATAAGCCAGCTAGCAACTAACCCAGGTGTCTTACCCCAGTACTCGAGCAAGCCACGTGAGTAGTCTTCATCGCTTGTGATTCAAGCTCCAAGCATTCTGAGTGCTCTTTTTCATCCTTGTGGTGTTGTGGTAATTCGTGGGTTTGTTTTTAAGCCAGTCGGCTTAGAATTATCTTCGCGGCAGTGTGGCTGTTCTCAGTGAGGCTTATGCCGTTCAACCCATACACCCAGCCACCCACGACCACGTGTGTCGCACCATTGCCGGTCTTAGCCCTGTTAACCCACAAACCCAACTACACTCAGCCATTACCAACTCACCTACTTCTTCAGTGTTTTGGTGAACTACTAAGGGTTGTAGCACCATATTTTAAGGACCACATAGGGGGTCAAGAGCTAGAGTGTGTTTTGTGCCATCGTTAAAAGCCTCCTGTGTGTGTCTATCGCCGATGTAAGCGCAATTCTACGATCACCTGTGCAGAGGACAGCAGCAAGACCACATAAACAATCCTCTACTCTCCACTACCATCAACCTCATTCTTCACCAAGTCGTTACAGCGATAATATTTTTTTTCGTAGAGACATTTGCGAGTGTTGAGACATTTCTTTTGTGTTTCAGTGATTTTTCTCTTAGTGACATTCAGTGACTCTTGATCAGACTCAGTGTTTATCATGTACTGATTGCATTAATTTCTTTTAATCTCCTTTATTCAGTGTTAATTTTCGTGCATTATCTTATGTCTGTTGTGGTGTGTGTCTTTTTATACACTTGAAGTAAGTACCTTAGTGTTTTTCCTTTGTTGTGTGTGCAACATATGAGCAGTATAGAACTTGTGTTTACACTTCAGAATCACCTTGTGTTCTCAGTATTCCAGTGAAGTATTTCAGTAAATTTTTCACCTCATATTCTGCATCACAACTCAGTGTTGTCTGTTATAATTTTTTTTCTTCCCAGTATTTGTGTATTTTTGTTTTGTTCCCTGTGTGTTGAACATTCTTGTGTTCATATTCTTTCATTTAGCCAGTGTCTAATTTGTCTTATTTCCACAGACAATAGTGCCATTATTTTGTGCAAGCAAGAAATCATTTTTACAAAATTTTTCACACATCAAGTTTCATTGCAAGAAAATTCTAGTATTGTGTTTGTTGATGTGTTGTGTTCTGCATCACTGTAAGTGTTCAAACTTTTTTTGTTATGTGTTTTAGCACCTATTATTTTTCATGTTTCATTGAACAAATTCACTCTTAGTGCAATTTTTAAGTTCTTCTTTTAGAGTAAATTGTTCTTTTGCTTGTTAATTGTTGTTTAAGTTGTAGTTACGAGTTAAAGTGTTCATTCCTTGATATATTTCTTTTCTTGTGTGTGTAATAATTTTTATTATTGCACATTGACTCATTTTGCAATAATTCTTGTGCAAATATTGTGTTGCCACTAAAGTTTTTCTTGCAGAGATTCTAAGCAGTGTTTTTTTTTTGATTAGCAATTATTTGCAATATTGCTACAGTTTATTTCAGTGCAGTTTTATATGCCCTGTTCTGTGCATAATATTTTATTCTGTCTGTGTCATTTTATTTTATTTCAGTGAATTGTGCCTCTGTTTTATTTTTTTTGCACAAGATTTATTGAGTCCATTTTAATATTTTTTTTTGATTGATTTATCATTTTATTGTGTATTTCCCTGTTGCATTGAAAGTAAAGACAACTCACTGTGCCATTCATTCAATTTAAAGTAAAAGTTGAGCAAATTAGATTTGAGTAAAGTACAAGTTCTCTTGATTTTCAAAGTGTTGTTCATTTCAGTTGAATATTTTTCTTCTGTGAGTTCTTTGCTTACTGTGTGACCTGTCAATTTTTAATTACTTATGCAGAATAGTTAAGCATTTTCTTCCATTTAAGCTTACTGTGTCATTCTCTCTATTTTTTTTGACTTATGCCCTTCAGTAATTTCACTGAGATGTCCCAGTCACTTTTGAATGTTCACTTAGTGTATCATGCCAGTCAAAGTCAATATGAATCAGTCCACAGTACCAACATTCCCTTACTGACTGAAAGACAATACCTAGCCCTTGAGCAATGTGTTTGTTCTCACAGCTTGTATCTGAGATTTGTTAAAGTGCTGCGAAATGTGAAGTTCAGATTAAGTTCCTATAGATCCGTGAATTACTTATTAATGTAGCCGAGCAGTCAGGCACTAGTAATACTGTCACTCCTGTCTGGACTCCAGCCACAATATCGTGCACGCAGGATAGTGCTGAGACTACTATCCTTGCGATGGTGACTTGTTCAAGTACTCGTTCGTTCCCAGGGGACGCTTTGAGAAGAACTTTACTTGCAACGAGTTATGCCATCTCTTGCTGATGCCACAAGCCGTTGCAGAAAGACGTTTCTGTGGCTAGTGTGCTCACTTGAGTGTTGTTGTTGTCCCTTGTGTTTCAGATTGTGATCCCATCCTAGTTGACAGTAATCAGTGCATTGTAAGAAGTTATTTCTCAAGTAACTTTCACATGTTAACGTTTGTAAGTGTAGTTTCTTTATAGCTGATACCTCGTGTCACTGTGTGCGACTCAGATTGAATATCAGCATTGTTGACCGTATTCATTTCCTTTCCCTTTGCTTGCAGTTTGAGATAGTAGATTCGTTGAAGATTGAGACACATCTTGTCGGTATTGTATACCTGTCTTGCACAACATAAAATATCTAATGTTTTTGTGTGAAGGAAGTTTTAAGTGGTAGGGGACTGAGTATCCATCGTGAGTATGTGAGAGTGAAAGATGGAAGTGGATAAGTAGATTTGATGTGCTGTTGGAGTGTGTGGAAGGTGATTCTCAGAAACCGGTTAGCTGGGCTTGAGGATCAAGGTTCCACCAGTTCATGCAGTGAATAACCCAAATGGGTTTGGTGCTTTACTTAAATATAACACTTATATGCTAAAAAAAAGCTATCAATGTGTTGTAAAGCACCGGATCACCACTGCACTTAAAGCACTCGCCGGATCACCACTGCACTTAAAGCACTCGCCGGATCACCACTGCACTTAAAGCACTCACTGGATCACCACTGCACTTAAAGCACTCGCCGGATCACCACTGCACTTAAAGCACTCGCCGGATCACCACTGCACTTAAAGCACTCGCCGGATCACCACTGCACTTAAAGCACTCACCGGATCACCACTGCACTTAAAGCACTCGCCGGATCACCACTGCACTTAAAGCACTCGCCGGATCACCACTGCACTTAAAGCACTCGCCGGATCACCACTGCACTTAAAGCACTCTCCGGATCACCACTGCACTTAAAGCACTCGCCGGATCACCACTGCACTTAAAGCACTCACCGGATCACCACTGCACTTAAAGCACTCACTGGATCACCACTGCACTTAAAGCACTCACCGGATCACCACTGCACTTAAAGCACTCGCCGGATCACCACTGCACTTAAAGCACTCACCGGATCACCACTGCACTTAAAGCACTCACCGGATCACCATTGCACTTAAAGCACTTGCCGGATCACCACTGCACTTAAAGCACTCACCGGATCACCACTGCACTTAAAGCACTCACCGGATCACCACTGCACTTAAAGCACTCGCCGGATCACCACTGCACTTAAAGCACTCGCCGGATCACCACTGCACTTAAAGCACTCACCGGATCACCACTGCACTTAAAGCACTCACCGGATCACCACTGCACTTAAAGCACTTGCCGGATCACCACTGCACTTAAAGCACTCGCCGGATCACCACTGCACTTAAAGCACTCGCCGGATCACCACTGCACTTAAATCACTCTCCGGATCACCACTGCACTTAAAGCACTCACCGGATCACCACTGCATTTAAAGCACTCACCGGATCACCATTGCACTTAAAGCACTCACCGGATCACCACTGCACTTAAAGCACTCGCCGGATCACCACTGCACTTAAAGCACTCACCGCATCACCACTGCACTTAAAACACTCACCGGATCACCACTGCACTTAAATCACTCTCCGGATCACCACTGCACTTAAAGCACTCACCGGATCACCACTGCATTTAAAGCACTCACCGGATCACCACTGCACTTAAATCACTCTCCGGATCACCACTGCACTTAAAGCACTCACCGGATCACCACTGCATTTAAAGCACTCACCGGATCACCACTGCACTTAAAGCACTCGCCGGATCACCACTGCACTTAAAGCACTCGCCGGATCACCACTGCACTTAAAGCACTCACTCCCTTTACACTCTACTTATTTTTGTGGCACTAAACACTACCATCTCACTTATAATATTAATGCTTATATAATTAGTTGATATAATTGAAATCATAGGTTATAATGGAGTAATTATATTATTGGTTTTTCACGGTAAATGCGTCTACTTTCCTACGTAAACTGGTTCCTGTCGATATTTAATGTTGTGGTGTATCATGCTAGGTTCCTCTCAAGCCCGGGCTCTTGATCCAAGGATTCGAGACTGTCTTCTCTTGGTTCGAGCCTAACTGCTTCCCATTCCGCAGAGGCTGTGCGGCTCCCTACACATTTAGTGTTTCTCATAATAATAATAATAATAATAATAATAATAATAATAATAATAATAATAATTAAAATTATAATAATGGAAATAATAAGTAATAATAATGAAAACATCAATAATAATAATAATGCAAATAATAATAATAATAATAATAATAATTTAGGAGCTTGCAACTTTTAACGTCATTATAGGCTCGTATTTATTTATAACCTAAGCATTCATAAAAAAAAATTTGTAAACAAAATACACTTAAATTTTTTCTAATTACTCATATGTAAAAAAAATCTTTCATTGAAAATTATTTGCGTAACATTCTCTTATTAATTAGTATTTTTATAACGAATAAAAAAAAGACAATAATTATACGTATAAGAAGATAAAGAATCATAACATAAGGATACCCGGAGGGGGCTTCGGGGGGTTCAACGCCCCGGTGTTTTATCAATTTGTTTTGTTAAGAAAGAATAAATACCGTTGCTGGAACAATTGCTTTTCTAGCCCCTCAAAAATACCGTTGCTGGAACAATTGCTCTTCTAGCCCCCCCCCCAAATACCGTTGTTGGTACAATTACCTTTCTAGCCCCCCAAAAAATACCGTTGCTGGAACAATTGCTTTTCTAGCCCAGAAAAAATACCGTGGCAGTTAAGAGCGATACCTAATGACGACGTATCGGTCAAACCTGGACCATCGTGACTTGACAATGGTCCGGGATGGACAGACATGTCGTCTTAAATATTCCTCTCCTAAATGCGGAATTTTGGTAAAGCTGCCTTATCCATTTTACATACATTCTAAAGAGTATCTCCTTCGTGTTTATATACCGAGAGCAGCAATGTATATACTAGAAACGTTGGTAAAATAACGTTCGTTGTGAGGCTGTGTTACTGTACGCTGTCCAGCAAGAAATCCTCGCTCGTTCAGATTTGAACTCTTCGTTTGTGGTAATATATTTGCTTGTAAATACACGGTTCTACAGTACACAAATAACCCGCACATAGAAGAGAGGAGCTTACGACGACGTTTCGGTCCGAATTGGACGAACGAACGAACAAGTGCATGTAAGATCCCAGTGGAAAGACTTGGACCATTTACCATGGGTATATATAGGCAGGAGGTGGTAATAAATAGTAGTAGTAGTAGCAGTGGTAATAGTAGTGGTGGTGGTGGTGGTAGTAGTGGTGGTAGTAGTAGTGATAGTAGTAGTGGTGGTGGTGGTGGTAGTAGTAGTAGTAGTGGTGGTAGTAGTAGTGGTAGTAGTAGTGATAGTAGTAGTGGTGGTGGTGGTGGTGGTAGTAGTGGTGGTAGTAGTAGTGATAGTGGTGGTGGTGGTGGTAGTAGTAGTGGTAGTAGTAGTGATAGTAGTGGTGGTGGTAGTAGTAGCAATAGTAGTAGTGGTGGTGGTGGTAGTAGTAGTGATAGTAGTAGTGGTGGTGGTGGTAGTAGTAGTGGTAGTAGTAGTGGTGGTAGTAGTAATAGTAGTGGTGGTGGTGGTAGTAGTGGTGGTAGTAGTGGTAGTGGTGGTGGTAGTGGTGGTGGTGGTAGTAGTAGTAGTGGTAGTGGTGGTGGTAGTAGTAGTAATAGTAGTAGTGAAGGTAGTAAGGAGACAGTCACATACTAAGAGGAGCACCGCAAACTTGTTTAACGACAACCGTTCCAATTAAGCTTTAAGCTGAACTTAAGATTACTGAAATACGATTAAAAAAAAAAAACTGTAAAAGTTGAAAAAGCAAAACCTGATGCTGAGTTTCGCTCGTAGGAAAATGTTGATAAGTTGTGAAGTATAAGGACACAGATACAACTAATGTGACATTTTATGGTGGCAACGTTTCGCTCTCCATGAACTTTGTCAAACCATTAACGACTAAGTTCGGTCCAAATCAAACCGAAACGTCGTCGTAAGCTCCTTTCTCCTATGTGTGGGTTACTTGTATATTAACGGCTTGACAAAGCTCCTGGAGAGCGAAACGTTGTCACACTAAAATGTCGCATTAGTTGCACCTGTGACCTTTCACATAACATCCAGTCGGTAATTTCAACAAAATAAGTTGTGTAAGTCACCCAGAGTAGTTGGTATTATATATGATATACAACATGACTCACGAAATCGTAATGACACGATTGCAAACAAACCATACCACGGGTGGGGTTAGAACCCGCGATCAGAGAGTCGGTCTGGAGTTTTATGACTCTGATCGCGGGTTCTAACCCCACCCGTGGTATATGATATACAATACCGACAAATTGATAAGACACATGTGTAACACTTGGGTGTTTTTATTGCTGCACATGTGTCGTACTGCTGCACATGTGTCGTATTGTTGCACATGTGTCGTATTGTTGCACATGTGTCGTATTCAACAAGGGAGATGATAACTGTACGAGACATACAGCTTTGAGATGATTAGTTTCTGAACGGACATCAGGAATCTGTGGGTGACAAGTCTGACTTTGCATAGTGTCTAGTTGAATCCTAAGTTTGACCTTGCACAGTGTCTAGTTGAATCCTAAGTTTGACCTTGCATAGTGTCTAGTCGAATCCTAAGTTTGACTTTGCATAGTGTCTAGTTGAATCCTAAGTTTGACCTTGCACAGTGTCTAGTTGAATCCTAAGTTTGACCTTGCATAGTGTCTAGTTGAATTCTAAGTTTGACCTTACATAGTGGCTAATTGAATCCTAAGTTTGACCTTGCACAGTGTCCAGTTGAATCCTAAGTTTGACCTTGCATAGTGTCTAGTCGAATCCTAAGTTTGACCTTGCATAGTGTCTAGTTGAATCCTAAGTTTGACCTTGCACAGTGTCTAGTTGAATTCTAAGTTTGACCTTACATAGTGGCTAGTTGAATCCTAAGTTTGACCTTGCAGAGTGTGTAGTTGAATCCTAAGTTTGACCTTGCATAGTGTCTAGTTGAATTCTAAGTTTGACCTTGCATAGTGTCTAGTTGAATTCTAAGTTTGACCTTGCATAGTGTCTAGTTGAATTCTAAGTTTGACCTTGCATAGTGTCTAGTTGAATTCTAAGTTTGGCCTTGCATAGTGTCTAGTTGAATCCTAAGTTTGACCTTGCACAGTGTGTAGTTGAATTCTAAGTTTGACCTTACATAGTGGCTAGTTGAATTCTAAGTTTGACCTTGCATAGTGTCTAGTTGAATTCTAAGTTTGACCTTGCATAGTGTCTAGTTGAATTCTAAGTTTGACCTTGCATAGTGTCTAGTTGAATTCTAAGTTTGGCCTTGCATAGTGTCTAGTTGAATCCTAAGTTTGACCTTGCACAGTGTGTAGTTGAATTCTAAGTTTGACCTTACATAGTGGCTAGTTGAATCCTAAGTTTGACCTCGCATAGTGTGTAGTTGAATCCTAAGTTTGACCTTACATAGTGTCTAGTTGAATCCTAAGTTTGGCCTTGCATAGTGTCTAGTTGAATTCTAAGTTTGGCCTTGCATAGTGTCTAGTTGAATTCTAAGTTTGACCTTGCATAGTGTCTAGTTGAATTCTAAGTTTGACCTTGCATAGTGTCTAGTTGAATTCTAAGTTTGACCTTGCATAGTGTCTAGTTGAATTCTAAGTTTGACCTTGCATAGTGTCTAGTTGAATCCTAAGTTTGGCCTTGCATAGTGTCTAGTTGAATTCTAAGTTTGACCTTGCATAGTGTCTAGTTGAATTCTTAGTTTGGCCTTGCATAGTGTCTAGTTGAATCCTAAGTTTGACCTTGCATAGTGTCTAGTTGAATTCTAAGTTTGACCTTACATAGTGTCTAGTTGAATCCTAAGTTTGGCCTTGCATAGTGTCTAGTTGAATTCTAAGTTTGACCTTGCATAGTATCTAGTTGAATCCTAAGTTTGACCTTACGTAGTGTCTAGTTGAATCCTAAGTTTGACCTTACATAGTGTCTAGTTGAATCATAAGTTTGGCCTTGCATAGTGTCTAGTTGAATTCTAAGTTTGGCCTTGCATAATGTCTAGTTGAATTCTAAGTTTGACCTTGCATAGTGTCTAGTTGAATCCTAAGTTTGACCTTGCATAATGTCTAGTTGAATTCTAAGTTTGACCTTGCATAGTGTCTAGTTGAATCCTACGTTTGGCCTTGCATAGTGTCTAGTTGAATCCTAAGTTTGGCCTTGCATAGTGTCTAGTTGAATCCTAAGTTTGGCCTTGCATAGTGTCTAGTTGAATTCTAAGTTTGGCCTTGCATAGTGTCTAGTTGAATCCTAAGTTTGGCCTTGCATAGTGTCTAGTTGAATCCTAAGTTTGACCTTACATAGTGTCTAGTTGAATCCTAAGTTTGGCCTTGCATAGTGTCTAGTTGAATTCTAAGTTTGGCCTTGCATAGTGTCTAGTTGAATTCTAAGTTTGACCTTGCATAGTGTCTAGTTGAATTCTAAGTTTGACCTTGCATAGTGTCTAGTTGAATTCTAAGTTTGACCTTGCATAGTGTCTAGTTGAATTCTAAGTTTGACCTTGCATAGTGTCTAGTTGAATCCTAAGTTTGGCCTTGCATAGTGTCTAGTTGAATTCTAAGTTTGACCTTGCATAGTGTCTAGTTGAATTCTTAGTTTGGCCTTGCATAGTGTCTAGTTGAATCCTAAGTTTGACCTTGCATAGTGTCTAGTTGAATTCTAAGTTTGACCTTACATAGTGTCTAGTTGAATCCTAAGTTTGGCCTTGCATAGTGTCTAGTTGAATTCTAAGTTTGACCTTGCATAGTATCTAGTTGAATCCTAAGTTTGACCTTACGTAGTGTCTAGTTGAATCCTAAGTTTGACCTTACATAGTGTCTAGTTGAATCCTAAGTTTGGCCTTGCATAGTGTCTAGTTGAATTCTAAGTTTGGCCTTGCATAATGTCTAGTTGAATTCTAAGTTTGACCTTGCATAGTGTCTAGTTGAATCCTAAGTTTGACCTTGCATAATGTCTAGTTGAATTCTAAGTTTGACCTTGCATAGTGTCTAGTTGAATCCTACGTTTGGCCTTGCATAGTGTCTAGTTGAATCCTAAGTTTGGCCTTGCATAGTGTCTAGTTGAATCCTAAGTTTGGCCTTGCATAGTGTCTAGTTGAATTCTAAGTTTGGCCTTGCATAGTGTCTAGTTGAATCCTAAGTTTGGCCTTGCATAGTGTCTAGTTGAATCCTAAGTTTGGCCTTGCATAGTGTCTAGTTGAATCCTAAGTTTGGCCTTGCATAGTGTCTAGTCAAATTCTAAGTTTGGCCTTGCATAGTGTCTAGTTGAATTCTAAGTTTGGCCTTGCATAGTGTCTAGTTGAATTCTAAGTTTGACCTTGCATAGTGTCTAGTTGAATTCTAAGTTTGACCTTGCATAGTGTCTAGTTGAATTCTAAGTTTGACCTTGCATAGTGTCTAGTTGAATTCTAAGTTTGACCTTGCATAGTGTCTAGTTGAATTCTAAGTTTGACCTTGCATAGTGTCTAGTTGAATTCTAAGTTTGACCTTGCATAGTGTCTAGTTGAATTCTAAGTTTGACCTTGCATAGTGTCTAGTTGAATTCTAAGTTTGACCTTGCATAGTGTCTAGTTGAATTCTAAGTTTGGCCTTGCATAGTGTCTAGTTGAATCCTAAGTTTGACCTTGCACAGTGTGTAGTTGAATTCTAAGTCTGACCTTGCATAGTGTGTAGTTGAATCCTAAGTTTGACCTTACATAGTGTCTAGTTGAATCTTAAGTTTGCTAAGTGTAACTGGTGTTTAAATGAGGTTATTGTGGTGGTGTTTACAGCTTCAGATCGTAGCTTTCTTACCTGGTATTTCACTGTCTTGAATAGGTAGTAAACAATCAGTAGGAGCAACAAGACAACAAGCGGGTGTAAACAGTAGGAACAACAGGACAACAAGCGTTTGTAGAGACACGTAATGTAGACAATCCTTGGTTTTAGACAATGTTTCTCTCAGAACTGAGCTTTATCTTGAGCGAAATGTGTAAAATGAAAGCTTGTTCTGCACTGTCTCGGAGCTGCCGTCCTCTGGAAGTTACTTTGGATAAAAAAAAAATCCACTGGTAATGATCAAAATAATGAGAAGTGGAGTTAAGCTTAACTATTTCGACTGTACATAAAAACTTTATAAAACTGCATTAAACAAAGACAGAAATAATGCTTTAATGCTCTTAACAAAAGTTTTAACTATAAAAACCTCCGTTTGTGTCGTGTAAGATTAAGTACAGTTAGTGCTCCGGATAAACTAATTCCAAAATATCTTGCGTGTCTGCTTTCAGCTGGATATGTAATGTTATTGTTTCAAGAAGGATCAGTCTTCAAAGTTTTGAAATTATCTCGAGATATTTACATGTTTATGGTACAATGATTCACACGAAATGGAGTCTTTAGCAACGATATATGTTCTTTAACTATTCTGATTTCTTTCGTTACACAAAGTTTGGGTTTTCTTGAGAATTTTGAAAATAATTTGGCTATGACGGTAGGTGAACGAAAGTAATAATAGAATATTAGTATAATAATATAATAATAATATTTATTCCTACAAGTACATGTACAAGGTATACAGGCCTAACTGACATCAATGACATACAGAGCATTTCGGGCAAATTAGGCCAATTTTGTCCCAGGATGCGACCCAAACCAGTCTACTAACATCCAGGTACCCATTTTACTAATGGGTGAACATTAAACAGCAGGTGACTTGTGGAAATACGTCCTAATGTTTTCCAGCCGAGAGCATACGAAAAATATCTACATACACTTGTTTTCATGTAAAGTTATATATACAAGGCTTGAGAATCAACGTTGGATCTTTTTCGTCTACCGTAAAAAATAAACTTGAAATACTTTTCCATTATACAGACTTAAAAAAATGACCTTTTAACACTCTGTCAAATGAAAATTGGTTGCATCAAATTGTAACAAGAATTTTTCAGTAAAGTGATACTTGTGTGTGTGTGTGTGTGTGTAATATATATATATATATATATATATATATATATATATATATATATATATATATATATATATATATATATATATATATATATATATATAAATGGTGTGAGGACGATCTGTGTACATGAAAAGGGACTCTGGATTTATATTTTAATTAGATTATGTTTTTTATCAACATATTTAAAAAATATAATTGATTAAATTAGTGTAAATTATATGTGATTACAAAATAGCTTTGAAAGGTGCAGTGGCGTAACATTGCAGTCGGTACATCTAGTTTTCCTGTGATACACTAATGGGAGTAAATGTGACATTATATATTGCAAGACATTAAATATAACGCATATAATATATACTACTAACATAATGCGTTGTATTTTGTTGCACTAAATGTAACGTGTAATATAATGGATAAATAAAGGGTGACAGACACTTGTTAGTGTTTAATGATAACACTGAGACAGAAACACAGATCAGTTGGTATGTATATTTCACGTCCCTTTTGGGATCCTCTTCATTTCTGCTGAAGAGGATCCCAGAAGGGGGGTCGAAATATACAGACCAATTAATCTCAAGAGATTCTGTCTCCATGTTGGAAACAGTATATGAGGACCAGCCTTCTTGCCTGTGCTCCAGAATCTTGACGACTACGATGCTCTTCACACCAACTCCAAGGTTGAGGGACTGATTACCTCATCTTCTGCATATAGTTCTTCTTGACTTCCGTTCATGTCCTTGAATTTGTATTGATAAAGCCACTGGATGGCGAAACGTCTACAGTAAAGATACCCAGATGTTGCACATGTGTCTAATTTTCATCATTATTGAGCATCCATATCCTGGGATGGATAACTTACATCTATGACAATCAACACATTGTCGACCCAACAAAGTTTCTGAAGGACAATGTGAGGTAATTCACAGTTTGAGACACACAGCAGTACATAACTTTTTAATTTTTACCTGTGATGTTACATCATATTGCTTAGTGCTTATCCTCACTTTTGTTTTCTCGGAAGCAAATATATCCTGCCACCTGCTATCCTGGCTGGATATAGCTGTGAGTTGGTTGGTTAATGATAAACCTGTGGGTAGTAAGCATGTTGTCTCTTGGATAATAAGAGGCTGTATAGATAAACACATATAAACAGTTAAAGACATTTATTGAACTCTTCTTATGTGGATAAGTAGACACAAACGCAGTGCAATGCGATCCTTTATTGACTACGTTTCGCCCACACAGTGAGCTTTATCAGGTCACAAACAGATCAGATCTGTTTGTGACTTGATAAAGTCTACTGTGTGGGCATAACATAATCAATAAACGATCACATTATACTGCATTTGTCTACTTTTCCATAGCGTCGGTATTTTATACCATATATCTCCACTCTTTTTAAGTCAAACTGTGCCTCTGTGTATTTATCTACATACTCTTAGGGAACAAAATGGCAGAATACTGTGACTGGAACAATACATAACCGAACATAGATGAAAGAAGCTTATGACGATGTTTCGGTCCGACATGGACCATTTGCAAGTCACACTATGACTTGTAAATGAACTAAATCGGACCGAAACGTTGTCATGAGCGCTCTCTCCTATGTGCTGGTTCTTTGCGTATACATTCTGTCAGTGTTTACATACCTTCCCGGTTAATGATTGGTTAATTCAGCAGGAAGTTAAAGTTAACCTTCCAATTCTAGAACTTTTAGAACAATACCTGTACATGCTGGCAGCGTAAGAAAGATTTCTTGAGTCTCTCCTATTAAGATATAAGCTTTGAGGCCCAGCTTGAATGACTTCTTAAAGGAGGTATAGAATTAACCCAGAAATTCCAAGTGGTTGTAGATTTTTATAAGGTCTTAGTGCCATACCCGGGCAAAGGTGCCAGGATGTTGAATACAACAGCCCAGCATACCTTGCAGTCATCCATTAGTTAGTGCCATATTTTTGAGTTTAAAAAAAAACAAAAGATCTCGGCTGCACATGACTATTTTTAAACTATTGTCAGTCACACAGTAATAATAGTAAAAAGCATCTTGTCATTTTTATTAACTCCGTTTTCTCGGTTTTATTTTTATAGTGAGTGGCATTAGTGACACTTAATTTTTGCAATTATTTCGTGGCTTACTGATCTTGAATATAAAGTGGTTGTGTGTTTGAGGTGATGGCAGCTGGTCTGCACAAGCAGGCAGTAATCCTGGGCTGACCTTTAAGCTTCAGTGTTTTGTCTGTCTGCAGTGATTTAAGGAAATAGATGTCTTACTTTTTTTTTTGTCTCCTGCGATAACTTACAGGTCTTGCAGTTAGACATGGAGGTTCTCTGAATCTGGCCTTTCAAGGTGCTACCCTGGTAATACTGAAAGGGTCTAAATTCAGGGAACTGGATCTGCCCCTCCTTGAACCAAATTTGACTGCCTCTCATTCTGTAGGGGGCGATGGCCCCTACGAAGTTAGTGCTCTCCTATAAATATTATAACCTCTGGATATGGGACTGCTATCCTAGCAAATTCAACCACCAGTAGGCTAGGCACTGATTTACAGTTGAAATTTCAGCTATGGATGAACATCCATGTCGGATATTGCTAGAAACCCTACACTTTTAAAACCAATTTGTCCGTCCCTCCTGATATCCAGGTATCTCTCAGCGCTAGACTACTCCATCCCACGTCATGTCTCTAAAAATTCCTGTTGTGGCTACATCTGTACATCCTGCATGCCTTGCATTTTGAAGAAAAAGCTACTAAACAGCCTTGATAATCAAAGTAAGACCAGTCTGAAGGCTTCCTAATACTACCCGTGAGTGACATACCTGTGCTGGGGAAGCTAGCACGTGTATTGGTCAGAGTAATTGCTCTCTGGTGTTTAATGGTGGTAAGTATTGTGTGAAGTTTTCATTCTCTCACAGTGAGTCTGTTCTTCATCTCCAGCTGTTGGGATGATTTCTGTTGTGAGAAAAGCCTTATGGGACAAACGGTCTGCAAGTTTCTCTCTCTCTCTCTCTCTCGCTTGCTCTCTCGCTCTCTCGCTCTCAACCCGTGGAATATGGAAATACATAACATATCTGAGTCGAGGCAAGGTTGTATATTTCCACGTTTTACCTTGTGCGTTCATCTCGTATATTGCATTGCATCTGGATGAAAAAGGTGAGACAGCATCCCAGTTTCTGCTGGGTATATGTATCAGAGTTGGCGAGCGTGGCCTTCCTACCTCCCTTTCTTCCTTCCTTCCTTCCCTCCTTCCTTCAATTTCTAGACTAGTCAGGCAAAGCATCGGCAAGCGTTTGCCTTCAGTGTTTGCTTTATAGCATTACGTTCAGTTTCTTTACTCTCTCCTCAAAGTTCATTTCACTCAGCTGAAAGACGAGTATTGTCGAAAACCTGCTTGACTTTCTGAATCTGCTTGACCAGGTATGGACTCCATGCTGGTGTTTCATCTTCCGTCATACGAAGATGAAACAAAGCTTGGAAGACAATTAAACAACAGCTTGACTGTAAAAAAGGGTCTTATCATAGATTAGATCTTTCTTAAAGTCAAGGAATGGCAAGTCCGACCTGTGACGTACCCCGTCAGGAAAACGATTGAAATTTGCTGCTGTTCCAATAAATGTCAATTTTTTTCTTTTTCAATAAGACGCGAGGTCTAATTATGGAGCGTCCCACGGGGGCGTTGACCCCCGGTACACCCTCCAGTTTGGAGTATGCTGGTAGCAGCGGCGACAAAGCAGATAAGGCTCTTGTTATTAAATAACTGTAATTTCGCGCGGCCAGGAGCTGAGTCTCAATCCCTGCAACCACAATTAGGTGAGTACCACACACAACACACACACACACACACACACACACAACACACACACACACACACACACACACACACACACACACACACATTACTTTTTTTTACACAGTGATTCGCAAGATTAGGTTTAAGGTTCCTAACTTCATTTACAAGCTAAGAGCTATTACCTACATCAGCTCATTCTCTCTCTCTCCTCTCTCTCTCTCTCTCTCTCTCTCTCTCTCTCCTCTCTCTCTCTCCTCTCTCTCCTTCCTCTCTCTCTCTCTCTCTCTCTCTCTCTCTCTCTCTCTTCTCTCTCTTCTCTCTCTCTCTCTTCTCTCTCTCTTCTTCTCTTTCTCTCTCTCTCTCTCTCTCTTCTCTCTCTCTCTCTCTCTCTCTCCTCTCTCTCTCTCTCTCTCTCTCTCTCTCTCTTCTCTCTCTCTCTCTCTCTCTCTCTCTCTCTCTCTCTCTCTCTCTCTCTTTCTCTTTCTCTTTCTCACTGACTCTTGGTGCATGAGAATCCCGGTACAGTAATATCCACCACTCACTGTGACACTATAACCTCACATCTAACTCCAGTGAGACACGTAAGTAAGGAATTATGTCACTTTATAATACTCTTCTTCGTGTAATGTCCTGCAACCATGTTAATTAAGTTTTGAAAGTGTCATGCTACCTGCATAGCAACTTCAAGTGAGTGTTGGGCGTGGAATCACGAGGTGGCTGTGGCCACAATGGAATATAACTTGTGTTTAGCAAGGTTGAAACTAGAAGTGCTGTTGATATGTGAGTTGTGTGTGGCCGTATAGAAGTGTGAGGAGAGTGTTAGCAAGGTGAAGCGTGAGGATAATACCAAGGTCGGAGAATGAGGCACACATCCGGGGTAGATGGGTACTTAGGCTTTTCCTATGAGCAAATTGTTTCTTATGTGACCAGGTCCCTTTGTGTCTTTATCCCAGATCGCGACTACTGGTATGCCCAAGCCAAGAGTCATCTCGAGGATGTCCTTGGTGCAAGGCGCGCATCTCAGGGCTACGCCAAGAATGTCATCCTCTTCGTGGGTGATGGCATGGGCGTCTCCACCGTCACCGCCGGCCGCATCCTCAAGGGTCAGCGTGAAGGACAGAGCGGTGAGGAATACCGTCTCTCCTTCGAAAAGTTCCCGTACGTCGCTCTGGCTAAGGTAAGACTCACTACAGTATTATTGTATTTGTATAAAGTTCTAGATCCGTGTACCTTCTGTCATAGCCAGAGGTCGGAGGTTCGAACCTCCCGTGTCATATATATTGTGAACCCGTGTAGATTATGCAACGCTAGGAGTGGTGGAGGCTAGATTCCTCCGCTCCCCCCCCCCCCTATAACGAGACATAAACACTTGTCTCGCAGCCACTACACTGGAGAATATCTTGACACGAGTAACAAAAGGATGAATAAAATACGAGGAACTGGGAAACACGGAAGGTAAGATCACTGGGTGGAGAAAATGGTCGAGGCTGGTTCTAGCTTTACATGACCCAGTGGCTAGCTTTACATGAAGCAGTGTTTAGCTTTACATGACCCAGTGGCTAGCTTTACATGAACCAGTGGCTAGCTTTACATGAACCAGTGCCTAGCTTTACATGAACCAGTGGCTAGCTTTACATGAAGCAGTGCCTAGCTTTACATGAACCAGTGGCTAACTTTACATGAAGCAGTGGCTAGCTTTACATGACCCAGTGCCTAACTTTACATGAACCAGTGGCTAGCTTTACATGAACCAGTGCCTAGCTTTACATGAACCAGTGGCTAGCTTTACATGAAGCAGTGGCTAGCTTTACATGAACCAGTGCCTAGCTTTACATGAACTAGTGGCTAGCTTTACATGAAGCAGTGGCTAGCTTTACATGAACCAGTGCCTAGCTTTACATGAACCAGTGGCTAGCTTTACATGAACCAGTGCCTAGCTTTACATGAACCAGTGGCTAGCTTTACATGAAGCAGTGGCTAGCTTTACATGACCCAGTGGCTAGCTTTACATGAAGCAGTGTTTAGCTTTACATGAACCAGTGCCTAGCTTTACATGAACCAGTGCCTAGCTTTACATGAACCAGTGCCTAGCTTTACATGAAGCAGTGGCTAGCTTTACATGAAGTAGTGCCTAGCTTTACATGAAGCAGTGCCTAGCTTTACATGAAGTAGTGCCTAGCTTTACATGAACCAGTGCCTAGCTTTACATGAACCAGTGCCTAGCTTTACATGTAGTGCCTAGCTTTACATGAAGCAGTGTTTAGCTTTACATGAACCAGTGCCTAGCTTTACATGAAGCATGCTAGCTTACATGAAGTAGTGCCTAGCTTTACATGAAGCAGTGCCTAGCTTTACATGAAGCATGCTAGCTTAACATGAACCAGTGCAGCTTTACAGGAAGCAGTGCCTAGCTTTACATGAACCAGTGCTGCTTTACATGAAGTAGTGCCTAGCTTTACATGAAGCAGTGCCTAGCTTTAATGAAGCAGTCCTAGCTTTACATGAAGCAGTGCCTAGCTTTACATGAACCAGTGCCTAGCTTTACATGAAGCAGTGCCTAGCTTTACATGAAGTAGTGCCTAGCTTTACATGAAGCAGTGCCTAGCTTTACATGAAGTAGTGCCTAGCTTTACATGAAGCAGTGCCTAGCTTTACATGAACCAGTGCCTAGCTTTACATGAAGCAGTGCCTAGCTTTACATGAAGTAGTGCCTAGCTTTACATGAACCAGTGGCTAGCTTTACATGAACCAGTGCCTAGCTTTACATGAAGTAGTGCCTAGCTTTACATGAAGTAGTGCCTAGCTTTACATGAACCAGTGCCTAGCTTTACATGAAGCAGTGCCTAGCTTTACATGAAGTAGTGCCTAGCTTTACATGAACCAGTGGCTAGCTTTACATGAACCAGTGCCTAGCTTTACATGAAGTAGTGCCTAGCTTTACATGAACCAGTGGCTAGCTTTACATGAACCAGTGCCTAGCTTTACATGAAGTAGTGCCTAGCTTTACATGAAGCAGTGCCTAGCTTTACATGAACCAGTGCCTAGCTTTACATGAACCATTGGCTAGCTTTACATGAACCAGAGGAAGAAGAAATAGAAAATCGTTGATAGCTCTTCCATAACTAAGATTGCGTGTTAGGCGTCACCCTAACTGAACAACACGAGACCACCTATGTTCTTACATGCTCCTCCAGTGGAAGGTTCAGTATGAGCGCTCAACAACAGCACACACCATCAGGTGTGGAAAGTCACAGTAATAAGAGTCTGGGATGAATCATTGTTGAAGTATATTGAGAGGAATTCTGCTCGAGAAATTATATTGCACAGATAAATCATAACCTACGTTTTAAACAAAGCTGAGATACCTGGCAAGAAAATGGGGAAGAAGCGTAAACTAAAAATACTGTTTGTAACGAGAATCACCAAGGAAATTCAGGAAGGATTTCCTGATCTAGAACAGCAGTAATCATGGCTAGTAAATGACACAAAAGCAAACACGTACTGTGAATCGTGCCCCATGGCTTGGTGGCTAAAGCTCTCGCTTCACACGGCGAGGGTCAGGGTTCGATTTCCAGCGAGGGTAGAAACACTGGGCGTGTTTCTTTACATCGGTTGTCTATGTTCACCCATCAGTAAAATGGGTACCTGGGTGTTAGTGGACTGGTGTGGGTCGCATCCTGGGACAAAACTGACCAAATTTGCCCAAAATACTCTACATAACAGGCGGCTTTCTGTATAGTAGTATGTCAGTGTCAGCTAGGCCTTGTACATGTACTTGTAGTAAATAAAAATAAGTGTCCTAACAGTTATTTGAATACTAAAGAATAAAAAAGCACAATACCGTGACTGGAACAATACACAAATTTATGACGTTTCGGTCTGGCTTGGACTATTAACTAGTCACACACTAACACACGAAAGTAAGGGAGCTAGTATAAATACTAGCTACTATACCTTTGTGTGCTAATGTGTGACTGATTATTGATCCAAGTCGGACCGAAACATCAACATAAGTTTCTTTCTCCTGTGTGCAGGTGTGGCATAATAAGAGTATGTTACATTTAATTCGGTGTATGTCGCACCGACCAGGGAACCAGGTGCTAAGAGTATAACGAGCAGGGGCCTCATTGTTATACCAGTATCTTAGTTCAACCAGCCAGTGACAGGAAGCTCGCCAAAGTTGTGAAGCGATGTGGGACACTTGTGAACCATCATTGTACAGTGCTGTAAATACTGTACATGAGCTATACTCTGCTGCCTTGTTGCTTATTCCTAAGTGGTTATCGTGTTACAGCAAGGTGTGCAGGTCAAATAGTCTGTGTTCGTAATAGTGGATTATTTGTGTAAATGAATACTAGTCAAGAAAACTGAATGTTGACAGAGAAATGAACGCTTGAGTAATGCTTACCAACAAAACAGCACCACCTCTACACACACATGTCACTGCTCTTATCTAAATATAAAAAAAACAAAGCTTTTTCCCTCGAGGAAAATCTAAAACTGAGTCTTAACCAGGAAAACAGTTAGGCTGTAATGGAGTGGGTGTTGGCCATCCATCAATAAGGCTTCAGTAAGCACTCGAGGTGGCCACAACAATCTTGGCCACTCTTTTAAGCAAGTTTTATACCCTCTCAAAGTAGTTGCAACGGGAATTTTGGCCCAGTTTGGATCCATTTTTCTAACGAATAGCTGAACCTGTCAGCAAAAACGTTCGCAAGTTTGTGAAATTACAGCGGAAACTGGAGGTGTTGTTGTTGGAACTGGTTGTGTGGTAGACTCTGGTGGTGCATGACTGCTGCTAGGTGATGGTGGTGCATGACTGCTGCTAGGTGATGGTGGTGACCACTGTTATGTGACGGTGATGGTGACTACTGTTACGTGACGGTGATGGTGACCACTTATGTGACGGTGATGATGACTACTGTTATGTGTCGATGATGATGACCACTGTTTTGTGACGATGATGACCACTGTTATGTGCCGGTGATGATGACCACTGTTATGTGTCGGTGATGATGACCACTGTTATGTGTCGGTGATGACCACTGTTATGTGTCGGTGATGATCACTGTTATGTGTCGGTGATGACCACTGTTATGTGACGGTGATGATGACCACTGTTATGTGTCGGTGATGACCACTGTTATGTGTCGATGATGATGACCACTGTTATGTGTCGGTGATGATGACCACTGTTATGTGTCGATGATGATGACCACTGTTATGTGTCGGTGATGATGACCACTGTTATGTGTCGGTGATGACCACTGTTATGTGACGATGATGACCACTGTTATGTGACAGTGATGATGACCACTGTTATGTGTCGGTGATGACCACTGTTATGTGTCGGTGATGATGACCACTGTTATGTGACGGTGATGATGACCACTGTTATGTGACGATGATGATGACCACTGTTATGTGACGGTGATGATGACCACTGTTATGTGACGATAATGACCACTGTTATGTGACGGTGATCATGACAGTGAACATAATTAGAATATGTTTGCAGATGAATGGTTCAGAGAACCGACATGTTGATAAATTAGACACATGTGCAACTCTTGGGTATCTTTAATGAGGAAACGTTTCGCCACACAGTGGCTTCATCAGTCCATACGTAGGAGAAACTTGAAGAACAGGAGGAGAATGAGGTAATCAGTCCCTCAACCTTGAGTCGATGTGTTCAGTCCATCAATCTTGAGTAGAATACGGCAGATGAGAGGAGAAGCAGCTTATAAAATGTGACACCACCTATGACTGCTACACCTCTCCTGCTATACGGTTTATAAGCTGCTTCTCCTCTCATCTGCCGTATTCTATTCAAGATTGATGGACTGAACACATCGACTCAAGGTTGAGGGACTGATTACCTCATTCTCCTCCTGATCTTCAAGTTTCTCCTACGTATGGACTGATGAAGCCACTGTGTGGCGAAACGTTTCCTCAATAAAGATACCCAAGAGTTGCACATGTGTCTAATTTATCAACATAATTAGAATAAACCCATCTTTAAGATAATGATGATGAACACTCAACATTGAGCATGATAAGATACACTGAACTTAATAAGGTACACTCAACACAAACTATCCAGCTTGTACAACTATATCCCACATGTGATCCAATGACTACTACTACTACTATTATTACTACTACTACTACTACTACTACTACTATCTTCTTCAGCCGCCCATTTGTCATCGGACCTTCTCTAACTTTCTCACCCCAGTTGTGACTTGACACTGGTCCATCGCAGACATAAACGTCGTTATAAGTTTCTTCTCCTAAGTGTGAGTCTTCGGTGTGAAGAAACACTCGTAATTTTCATTACGGTGACGGAACTTGTACGGTATAACGAGAGAAATGTTCATCACATTTTTGTTGCAAACGAGAAGTAGGTCGCTGTTGTTGTTATCAGGGAAAATAGTTTGACCTACACACGTTGCAGAATAGGCGAAACAAGCTTTTGCTTGGACAGTGTTTCGCTCACTGTAGAGTTTGACGAGATCCATACAACGGTATGATGTTAGAATTAAAAGTCTCTGCAACAACCGCGGGGGCGTTGACCCCCGAAACTATCTTCAGTGTATGTGTGTTTTGCAGGCAAAATACACACATACACTGTAGATATATCGTTCAGAGAACCGACAAGTTGATAAATTAGACAAATGTGCAACACTTGGGTATCTTAACTGTGGAAACGTTTCGCCACATTTGTACTGGACTGATAAAGCCACTGTGTATCGAAACGTTACCACAATAAAGATACCCAAGCGTTGCACAAGTCTAATTTATCTCGCATACATTAAGAGAACGTTTCACCACGAGTGATTCTACAGTCTTGAAGAAGCCATTAGGAGGGTGAAACGTTTCCTTAATATCTTAATCAGCGCCCCACACGTCTCTTACCAACCACTTGTGTGGTAATCTTTATGCTTGTCGACAGTGAGGCGTTGCATGCAGTTTACCGTCAAGATCTTCAGCGGTTTTCACTCTGCACAGATTGAACAGGTAAACATTTCCGAACTCATCACCCCCCTGCGTCAGCCTTACTAGTCCAGGTATCTGCAAAATGGCTGAAGGATGATAAATTGTAAATATATTCATGGAATCTCAAGCCCAAAATATCAAAGGAAGTAGTCGTGTCAGGCTGCGCCTGGATGCTGCAAGAATGTTACTCAGAGTGAAACAACGTAGTTATGGTGAGGAGTAGATGATTCACTGTGTATGTGAGAGTTAGAGAGAGAGAGAGAGAGAGAGAGAGAGAGAGAGAGCAGCAACTCCGCAAGTCATACAAAAAATTCTGACACACACACACACACACACACACACACACACACACACACACACACATACACACACAAACAAAAAAAACGGAGTTTGGTTGGTAGACCGCTGTGATTTATCTACCGGTGTCATCCAGGCGGAAAAACAGCAACTGTGTTTTGATTTACTTGCCCTTCCTTTGCTCTCGGCATATATTTTCTGGGATCCATTTTATGAAAAATGGCGCAGAACGGATTGAACAATTGTCATCGCTGATTTGTGTATGTCTGAACCCAGTTATACTAGATGATCTACATTCCTATAATACTGTTAATATATATATATATATATATAATATATATATATATATAATATATATATATATATATATATATATATATATATATATATATATATATATATATATTATGTATATACATTACACGGGAAACGCTAATGTTAAGGTAGGATTTGAATTTAGTGGGTCGTGTTTGGCGTGGGTTACTGTGTCTTCTTCTGTGAGTTTATATTTTAAGAGTTCACCTGACCGGGTCACATATATGTGAACTTCTTTCCAACTCGGCGCGGCGGTCTGGAGTTTTGAGACTCTGATCGCGGGTTCTAACCCCGCCCGTGGTATGGTTTCCTTCCAACTCATTTAACACCGCCTCAGGAGGGTCCCAAGCAGACTGGAAATATTTGCGATTTTTCTGTGCTGTTGAATGTGGTTTATTCGTATATTTTACTCATACGGTCAGGTCAGTGGATGGTTCTCTCTCTCTCTCTCTCTCTCTCTCTCTCTCTCTCTCTCTCTCCTCTCTCTCTCTCCTCTCTCTCTCTCTTTTCTTTTACACAAGGTTTGACAAGTTAAGGATCCCTAGCTTTATTGATAAGCTATTTACAGGTTAAAGATTCCTAACTTTATTGACAAGCTAAGAACTATTACCTACGTCAGCTCATTTGAAATCACTTTTATTGTTATGAGACATACAAGTAGGGAACAGGATGAAGTTGGAGCCATATGTGGGCCAACATTTTCATTTGATCAAATGACTTTATTTCGTTGACATCATAATGCTGTACGAATGTGTTCCATACTCGAGTCATCCTGGGGATAAATGATCTCAGATGAAGTGATGTTCTGGAGAAGGGTACAGCCAGAGTGAAGTTGCTGCTTTCTGCCCGTCTTGTGGTATAGAAGCTTGCTTCACGCTGTCCTCGAAGTGGATCCAAGTGTGGTATTTTGGCAGTATTGGCCTTGTACATAACAGTAAGGCCACCCACATCCCTTCTGTGACAGATCTATCCAGGCTCTGTATATATATATATATATATATATATATATATATATATATATATATATATATATATATATATATATATATATAATATATATAATTATATATAATGACATTGATGAAAGTTAAGACACTTGTGCAACATCTGGTTATCTTTATTGTAGACGTTTCGCCATCCAGTGGCTTTATCAATACAGATCCTAGGACATAATTAGAAAACAGAAGAACTGTATACAAAAGATGAGGTAATCAGTCCCTCAGCCTAGGAGGTGGTGGTTACAGCACCGTGGTTGTAGAGATTCTGAAGCACGAACGAACGAAGAAGACGACCAGAGCTGTCATGAGATGGGAAGGAAGAAGGATGAGGAAGGATGGAAATACTTGAAAAGGATGGGTGGGGGGAGAAGAGGAGGAAAAAAGGCAAGAGGCCCAACCAGCACTGGCAAGGAGACTGGCGCTTATATAGGCGTCAGTGAATAGGGACGTGTAGCATGACATTGTGGACGTCTCCCACTCACCGAGGTAGAGTGACCCTATCTCGGTATGGTCACCCTGTTCAGCTGACCTGTTTCCCTGAATCCCTTCAAAAACATTACCTTCCTCACACACTCCAGCAGCTCGTCAAATGATAAAGACCACCCGTCTCCACCCAGGCCTATCTAACACGCTCACCCACTCAGGCCTATCTATCACGCTCACACAAGACCGTTGTATGTCCAGGTCCCTAGCCTAGGGCTTGAGCTTGTATATAAGCCGACGGCTGTCTCTCGAAAAGCCTATGCTCATGCAGTGAGCCAGGGTGGTTACAACAGAGAGGCAACAATCATTTTTTGAGGTCGTGTTAGCAAAGGCCACCACCTGCGACCACACGAGTGATACATGTAGCTGGTTTTGACATTTTAAGAAACGATTTGCGTCAAGCAAGCTTCATTTCCGAACTAAAATATTTTTCAAAGGACATTGTTAGCAAAGTTTCTAGATGAATCCTAAAATGTGGAAAGTATTTCAGAATGTTGCTATAGCATACTGTGAAGTGAGTGTTGCATCAGTCCTATAATACCCCTTGGAATATATGCATTAGTTGTATATAACCCGGTGGAATAGTATTACGGCAGAGTTATATGTTGCAAGTTGATCATTTAAGCATCTTGCGGACGTCTTCTTAAAGCACTTCTCAAAGGATTGGGAAACGAGGCTGTTCATCAGTAAGAGTAATTGCAGAATATATACTAGAGTCTGCCAGTATTTTAAACAGCAGTTACACGTAAAACTCATGGCTGACATATATGTTAGAACTGTTCTCACCTCGTCGCTCGATGGAACTGAAGCAGTATTAGTTTGCAGTCCTCAGAGGTTCATGTATATAAGAGGATGTTATATTATCAAATAGGATTATATCTGGAAATGAATGGCCCATCCCTTCAATACTGTAGTGCCCAAGCCCACCTCACACTACTGTAGAGTGACCAGGTCACTCTCACACTACTGTAGTGACCAGCTCACCTCACACTACTGTAGTGACCAGCTCACCTCACACTACTGTAGTGACCAGCTCACCTCACACTACTGTAGTGACCAGCTCACCGTCACACTACTGTATGACCATCCCACTCTCACACTCCTGTAGTAGACGACCCACCTCACACAACAGTAGTGACCACTCACCTCACACTACTGTATTGACCAGCTCACCTCACACACTGTAGAGCCAGCTCACCTCACACTACTGTAGTGACCAGCTCACCTCACACTACTGTAGTGACCAGCTCACCTCACACTACTGTAGTGACCAGCTCACCTCACACTACTGTAGTGACCAGCCCACCTCACACTACAGGTAGTGACCAGCCTGCACCTCACACACTGTAGTACCAGCCTCACCTCCACACTACTGTAGCGACCAGCTCACCTCACACTACTGTTGTGACCAGCTCAGCTACCTCACACTACTGTAGTGACCAGCTCACCTCACACTACTGTAGTGACCAGCCCACCTCACACTACTGTAGTGACCAGCTCACCTCACACTACTGTAGTGACCAGCTCACCTCACCACTAATCACACTGAAGTAACCATACTCACATCACAACTACTGTAGTGACCGAGCCCAGCCTCACACTACTGTAGTGACCGAATGCCCCCCTCACACTACTGTAAGTGACCAACCCACCTCAAACAAACTGGAAGTGGCCAGCCATCCCACCTCACACTACTGTATGTGACCAGCCCCCTCACACAACTGTAAGTGACCAAACCCACTTCACACTACTGTTAGTGGCCAGGCCCACACCGTCACACTACGTAGTGACCAGCCACGCTCACCTTACTGAGTACCAGCCCACCTCAACACTACTGTAGTGGACGCGAGCTCACCACACACTACTGAAGTGACCACCCACCTCACTACAGTAGTGACCAGCCCTCACTCACACTAAAGTAGTGACCACCCCACCTCACACTACAGTAATGACCAGCCCACCTCACACTACTGTAGTGACCAGCCCACCTCACACTACTGTAGTGACCAGCCCACCTCACACTACTGTAGTGACCAGCCCACTTCACACTACTGTAGTGACCAGCCCACCTCACACTACTGTAGTGACCAGCCCACCTCACACTACTGTAGTGACCAGCCCACCTCACACTACTGTAGGTGACGAGCCCACGCTCCCACTACTGAAGTGACACACCCACAACCATCACACTACTGTAGTGACCACCACATCTCACACTACAGTAGTGACCAGAAGCCCCCCACACACTACTGTATTGACCAGCCCATCCTCACACCTACAGAGAGACCAGCCCTACCTCACACTACTAGTAGTGACCAGCCCACCTCACACTGCTGTAGAGACCAGGATTCCCATCTCACAACTACTGTATTGGACCAGCCCACCTACATTACTGTATGACCACCCACCTCACACTACTGTAGTGACCACCCACCTCACACTACTGTAGTGGCCAGCCCACCTCACACTACTGTATTGACCAGCCCTCCTCACACTACTGTAGTGACCAGCTCTCCTCATAACACTACTGTAGTGAACCAACCCACCTACACACTACTGTAGTGACGCAGCCCACCCACACTACTGTAGTGACCACCCACCTCCCACTACTGTAGTTACCACTCACCTCACACTACGTATTGACCAACCCACCCCACTACAGTATGACCACCCACCTCACATCTACTTTAAGTGACCAGCCCACGCACACTACTTTAGTAAAACCAGCCCACCTCACACTACTGTAGTGACCAGCCAACCTCACACAACTGTAGTGACCAACCCACATCACACTAGCAACGACTGTATTGGACCAGCCAACTTCACACTACTGTTTAGTGACCAGCCCCACCTCACACTACTGTAGTTACCAGCCCTCCTTCACACTCGGTATGACCAGACCCACCTCAACACTACTGTAGTGACCACCAATCACCTCACACTACGTAGTGACAGCCCACCACACACTACTGTAGATGACCAGCCCACCTCACACACAGTAGTTGACCAGTCCCACCTCACAATACTTGTAGTGACCAGCCTACCACACACTACTGTAGGACCAGGCCCACCTCATACTACTGTATTGACACAGCCCTCACACACTACTGTAGTTACCAGCTTCACTTTCAAACTACTGTAGTGACCAGCCCACCTCACACTACTGTAGTGACCAGCTCACCTCACACTACTGTAGTGACCAGCCCACCTCACACTACTGTAGTGACCAGCCCACCTCACACTACTGTAGTGACCAGCTCACCTCACACTACTGTAGTGACCAGCCCACGTCACACTACTGTAGTGACTAGCCCACTTCACACTACTGTAGTGACCAGGAGCCCACCCGACACTACCTTGTAGGTGACTCAGGCCCACCTCACACTGCTGTAGTGACCACCCATCTCACCACTAACTGTATATGACCAGCCCACCTCACACTACTGTAGTGACCACCCACCTTACGACAACTGTAGTGACCAGCCCACCTCACACAACTGTAGTGACCAGCCCACCTCACACTACTGTAGTGACCAGCCCACCTCACACTACTGTAGTGACCAGCCCACCTCACACTACTGTAGTGACCAGCCCACCTCACACTACTGTGATGACCAGGCCCACCTCACAACTACTGTATGACCAGCCCACCTCACACTACCGTAGAGACCAGCCCACCTCACACTACTTGTAGAAGAACCAGCCCATCTTCACACTACTGTATGACCCAAGTCCCACCTTACACTACTGTAGTGACCAGCCCACCTCACACTACTGTAGTGACCAGCCCACCTCACACTACTGTAGTGACCAGCCCACCTCACACTACTGTAGTGACCAGCTCACCTCACACTACTGTAGTGACCAGCTCACCTCACACTACTGTAGTGACCAGCTCACCTCACACTACAGAGTGACCGAGGCTCACTTCACACTAACTGTAGTGACACAGCCACCTCACACTACTTGGTAGTGACTAGCTCAAACTGCATCACACTACTGTATGACAGCGCCCCTCACACTACTGTATGACCTAGCCCCCCTCACACTTCTGATTGACCAGCACAACACCTCCACACTACTGTAGTGACCAGCCCACCTCACACTACTGTAGTGACCAGCCCACCTCACACTACTGTAGTGACCAGCCCACCTCACACTTCTGTAGTGACCAGCTCACCTCACACTACTGTAGTGACCAGCCCACCTCACACTACTGTAGTGACCAGCCCACCTCACACTACTGTAGTGACCCAGCTCATCACACACTACAGTAGTGACCACCCACTTCACACACTATAGTGACCAGCCCACCTCATCACTACTGTAGGACCGAGCCCACCTCACAACTACTGTAGTGAGAACCACCCACCACACACTACTGAAGTGACCAGATCCCACCCTCACACTACAGTATGGACCAGCCCCATCTCACACTGCCTGTATGACCAGCCCACCTTACACTTGACTGTAGTGACCAGCCCACCTCACACTACTGTAGTGAACCACCAGCCCCACCTCCACACTACTGAAGATGACCATGGAGCCCACCTCACACAAACTGTAGTACTAGCTCACCTCACACTACTGTAGTGACAAGCTCACCACGACACTACTGTAGTGACGCAGCAGCACCTCACACAAATGTAGTACCGAGCTCACTATCACACTACTGTAGTGACCAGCCCACCTCATTCACATCTACTGTTAGGACTAGCTCACCTCACACTACTTAGTACCAAGCGCCCCACCTCACATCTACTGAGTGACCAGCCCACCTCACACTTCTGTAGTGACCAGCTCACCTCACACTCACTGTAGTGACCAGCCCACCTCCCACAACGGTAGTGACCCCCACCTCACACTACTGTAAGTGCCCCGCCCACCGCACACTTCTGTAGTGACCACACCACCCCTCACCCTACTGAATGACCAGCGCACCTGCGAACACAACAGTAGTGACCAGCCACCTTCACACTACTGTAGTGACCATAGCCCACCTACACTACTGTAGTGACCAGGCCCACCTCAAACATACTGAAGTGACCAGCCCATCTCACACTACTGTAATTACCAATCACCACCTCAGACTACTGTAGTGACCACCCAACCTCGCACACTACTGTAGTTACCAGGCCCACCTCACACAATGTAGAGACCCCAGCTCACCTTCACACTACTGTAGTGACCAGCCCCCCTCGACACTACCTGTCGGCCCAACCCACCTTCACACACTGTAGTGACCAAGCCCACCTCCACTAACTGTGTGACCAGCCCTCCTCACACACTGTAGTACCAGCTCACCTCACACTACAGTAGTGACCATCCCACCTCGAACTACAGTAGTTGACCATCCCACCTCACACTACTGAAGTGACTAGCTCACCTCACACTACTGTATTGACCATCTCACCATCACACTACAGTAGAGACCAGCTCACATCACAGAACTGTAGTGACCGATCTACACTTCACTCTACAGATGACCAGGCCCACCTCACACAACATATTGACTAGCTCACCTCACAACAACTGTAAGTGACCAGCCCACCTCACACTACTGTAGTGACCGAAGACGCCACCTCACAATAACTGTATTGACCACCGTCCCACCTCACAAACTGAATGACCACCCCCTCCACACTACTGTAGTGACCAGCCCACCTCACACTACTGTAGTGACCAGCCCACCTCACACTACTGTAGTGACCAGCCCACCTCACACTACTGTAGTGACCAGCCCACCTCACATACTACTGTATTGACCACCCACCTCACACACTGAAAGTGACCGACCAGCCCATCTCCACTAAACTGTTGTTCCAATCCCACCTCACACTACTTATTAGTGACCACCCACACTCACACTACTGTATGACCAAGCCCGACCTCACACTATTGTAGGAGACCAGCCCCACCTCACACTACTGTAGTGACCAGCCCACCGTCAACACTACTGTAGTGACCAGCCCACCTCACACTTCTGTAAGTGACTCATCCCATCTCACACCACTGTAGTGAACCGAGCTCAACCTCACAACTACTGGTAGTAGTGACGCGAACTCACTCACACTACTGTAGTGACCAGCTCACCTCACACTACTGTAGTGACCAGCTCACCTCACACTACTGTAGTGACCAGCTCACCTCACACTACTGTAGTGACCAACCCAACTCACACTAACTGATATTGAACCAACCCAACTCACACTAGTGTAGTGACCAACCCAACCTCGACACTACTAGTAGTGACCAAACGCACCTCACGCTACTGTAACTGACCAACCCCCGTCACAACTACTGTAGTGAACTCAACCCACCTCACACTACTGTAGTGACCAACCCACCTCACACTACTGTAGTGACCAACCCACCTCACACTACTGTAGTGACCAACCCACCTCACACTACTGTAGTGACCAACGCACCTCACACTACTGTATTGACCAAACGCACCTCACACTACTGTATGACGCAAGGCCCACCTCACACTACTGTAGTGACCAACCTCCACCTCACACTACTGTAGTGTACCACCCACCTCACACTACATGTATGACCAACCCCAGCCTCACACAACTGTAGTGACCAAGCCCACCTCACACTACTGTAGTGACCAACCCACCTCACACTACTGTAGTGACCAACGCACCTCACACTACTGTAGTGACCAACCCACCTCACACTACTGTAGTGACCAACCCACCTCACGACTAGCATATGACCAACCCACCTCACACTACTGTAGTGACCAACAAGATCAACCAATAAATATGGTGCAAATAAATACAAGTGACCAGCACGTAGGAGAATGAAACTTAAGGAGACGTCACGGTCGACCCCCCTCCCCCTTCAATCCCCTTTTCCTCCCTACCCCCTCCCCGACCGACCCCTCCCCACCACCCTCCCCACCCCTTCCCCAACGCCCACCCCGTCCCCCTCCCCTCCCCCTCTCCTCCCCCTTCCCCTCCCCTTCCCCTCCCAACAAACCTCCCCTCCCCTCCCCCACCCCCTCCCCCTCTCCACCACCCCTCCTTCACGCCCACCCCTCCCCCTCCCGCCCTTTCCTTCCCCTCCCTCCCACCCCCTCCCCCTCCCCTCCCCCTCCCTCCTTTTTCCCCCTCCTCCCCTCCAGCCTCCAACAAGGAAGCAGATGTGGCTGTGATAGTGGGCTGAATGTCTGTCTGCTCCTTTGTTGGGGATTGGGGGGTTCGAATCTCCTGCCTTTCGTTATTTTAACGTAGCCACCTTGTGACGTAATAAATTTGTGGTGTAAACAGATTTTTGTGACGTAAGCGAATATGTGACGTAAAGAATTCATGACGTAAACTTTGTGAAGTAACAGTCTCGTGACGCAAGGTAATATAACGTGAACTATGGCAACGTTATCAAGGCGACGTAGTGGGGTAACGTATGGCAAGATAAACGTTAATGATAGAAACGTAATATCAGTGAGACGTAATGAAGGTATGCGTTTAATGTAAAGTGAACGGAATATCGAAAGCAGGGTGACATAATTAGATGACGTAGGAACAAGATAACGTAAATGGAAAGGTAATCATGGCAACTAAGTCAAAATAACGTAAATTAAGGTAAAGTAAATGAGGGAGACGTAAGACAAGATAACGCATATGGTAACGTAATCAGGGCTGACATAAGCGGGATAGATCTAATAATAGCGACTAATGATGGCGAGAACTATGAAGGCGAACGTAATGATGGCGGACGTAAAGAGGGTGACTTAAGTAAGGTAACAATGATGAGTAATGTAATGGAGGTGAGTGAAAGGTGAAGAGTTTTTATAAAGAGACAGTCCACTCGACTCAATGTAACCAAGATACTGAGGAAGCCTGTAGTAGGCCAGATTAGGGCTCAGGCCTCCGATAATCCCCACCAAGACCTGGGATTTACGTGGGCGTCGGCGGTTGTAGGAAGGGTAACCTCCATTTACCCTCCAGCTATGGCAACCCCATCCCTCCCCCGCCTTTCTCACCCTGCACTCGCCTGCTTTGGGTTCATCGGTACGATTAACGGCCTCTGGCTAGCCAGTTCTTGAGATAGAACGCTCACATTCGAATTTCTATTTATTACTATTACTTCTTCATTTATGGAAGGAGAGTGTAAACCCGTAGGAGTAATGCCCAAACTAGGGGGGAGTGGATATGGAGAGGCATTCAGGCTCGATTCAAGGAATACGAGCAAAGTCCGAACCCTTAGATAAAGAGCCCCTCACCAGCATCAACGGAACCTTGAGGGCCATTAATTCACTCCATATAATATTAGAATATATATATATATATATATTATAATATATATATAATATATATATATATTATTAATATATATTATATTAATGTCGTGCCGGATAGGCAGAACTTGCGATCTGGCTTAAAAAGCAACGCTCTTGCCATATAGGACAAGCGAAAATTATTGTATGCAATAATTTCGCCAAAATCATTTGAACCTAACGAAAAAATATATTTCACTGTTGTTTTTAGTATTAAATTATTGAAACAAACTAAATATTTGTGGGTTAGCAAAATAAATGCCTTTTGGTGAAAATTAATAATTTTTACATTAACATTAATGGAAAAAATATCTTTAAACGTATAAGAGAAAATTTCAGAAAGGACTTAATTTATAAGTGAGTCAACCAAACCAGCTTGGCTTTGGGGCTCTCAAGGAAGTGAAGCCGGTTCATGCCAACAAGGGTATATCAACAACCTGCCTGGGACAAGCAGTGGTAAATTAAGATTCAAGAATGCTTCAATCTCCTGAAAAGAGGGAGTATTCAGCAGCAGTACAAAATATCCCTGGTCTCTTACCTTTTGTTCAGCCGGGTATAGCATGGAAACAATGCTTTCTTGTGGAGGGCATAATTCATCATCGGAGGGTGTCCAACAGGAGATCCTTTGCACATTTTCTCTGTATAGCAGTTTAGGGAAATCCGTCAGGGACATGACCAGCGAGCTAAACATCTGGTTCTAGATGATGGCACACTAGCAGGTACAAAAGAGTCCCTCCTACAATGACCTTACACAGGTAATACAGTGGACAGGAATGGGTCTCATCCTGAATCCATCAAATGTGAAATCATCCCAGTCTGTCAACAAGTGGATATAAATGCAGTGTGATCAAAATACCAGAGCAGCAGTCATTCCCCACACACATATGTTCTGTAGGCGCACCTCTGGAAGCAATGCATGACACAATCTCAGAAGAATTGGAAGAGTTAAGGAGGATGGACAACGAATAGGCAATCTGGGACACCCCGATGCCTTGTCCTTCTCACAAGTGCTTGGTATGTTCCCAGGTTGACAAATTTCCTAAGGATCACCTTCATATGATAACCTATACTGCACGAATATGACGTATTCTGAGGCAGATTTTTTACGAAGTACTTAAACCTTTACTCTAGAAAGGGCAGTGGAACCAAGCTACATTTCCAGTCAGACTGAGGCATTGGATGTCCGCTAGTCATCACAGATTGCGTTACTGCTTTTCTGTCTCGTGTATTGCATCCAGAGCTTACAGCGATTCTCCCGAACATCTTAGGGACAAGATAGGAGTCAGCAAACAAATTCATTGACGGAGCAATGTCTGGGATAAACTAAGGGCTCTGGACCAGACCTGTCCCCAACAACTACAACAATCGCACTGGGATGGTCCAATAGTGGAAAATTTTGGCCTCAACCAATGCTTCAGTTGTGTCAGGAAGGTAGAGCCGCTCTCTGTGGCGTGAGAGCCCCCATGCTGGGGACTTTCGTGTTGGCTGTTCCCAACTCCAGCCTTGGCACCTCTGACCCACAGACCATCCGCATCGGTTGTTGCCCTTCGACTTGCCGCCCTATTCTCACCGAACCAGGTGTATTTGTGGCAGTGAAGCAGAGACGGATTCGGGTTCCCATGGTCTTGTGTGCCGTAATCCGAGGGAAAGATTGCAGAATAGGAGGTTAATAACATATCAAGAGGCTCACACAGCTGGTTGTCAGCAGTAAGGAGCACCCCAACTATGCAGATCGATTGGCAGCCAGAAGCGTCAGATTGGTATCTCCTTCAAGCTGACAGATGGGAAAGCAGTTGGTGATGTACAAATACATGTGCATCTACCTTGGTGATACCTATCTCCAATACACCAGGAGGAAGGAGGGCAGCTGCAGCTCGGGAGTCCCAAAGTCTAGAATATGGAGCAACTTGCTCATCTTATTGTTTGTTCCCTAGGCTCAGAGGCCCTGGCTCATGGGGAAGAGTGCATCAAATTCCTTAAGGAGCTGGGAAAAAGACATCATCAGGGTAACTAGGGATCCCAGAGCAGCTAGTTTTGTTCCAGCGCCTCAGTGCGGTGTTCAAAGGGGTAATGCTGCTGTATTTTGGCACACGCCCCACTTGAGGGCTGTTGAGTTTTCCCTTTAATCGGTGATACACACGTAACAAAATGTACCGTATGTGCCACCTTTATATCAATAGTGTAGTCTTGGATCTTCTGTACCATATTATGTATATTTATTTTATATATATTATTATATATTTATATATTAATATTATATTTTTAAATTATATATTATAAAATATGTGGCTGTGTGTCCCGTGGCTTGGGTTGGCAAAGCTCTCGTTTTACACGGTGAGGTCCAGTCGATTCCCTACGAAAGGATGAAATATGGACGTGTTTCCTTCTCGGGTTCTGTCTATGTTCACCCATGAGTAAAATGAGTATCCTGGTGTAGTCGACTGGTGTGGATCGCATCCTGGACTAAACTGACCTAGTTGGCCCGAAATGCTCAGCATTACTCGACTTTCTATCCATAGTAGCATGTCACTAATGTCAGCAAGGCTGTTACCTTGTTCATGTACTTGTGTAAAAAATATTATTTTATTATTATTATTATTATTTTTTATTATTATTATTATTGTTATTATTATTATTATAACTATTTGTTATATATTAAAAAATTTAGTGAACACAGGGGCAGGTAAAGACAGGCTAGCAAGCGCGTGTACGCAATTTTCTGATAATCTTGAGTTTTTTGCCCGAGACGTCACCCACAGTTTTGTTGGGCCGATTGCGTAAGTGCAGGTCATCAGTTGGAACACCTGAGTAAACAAGAAGTATCTTGGTGTTACATCATGTTGTTCTCCCATCAGTGCTAGTCGCCTGTGTTGACTCCTTGCTGTTCTCCCACCAGTGCTAGTCGCTTGTGTTGACTCCTTGCTGTTCTCCCATCAGTGCTAGTCGCTTGTTTGACTCCTTGCTGTTCTCCCACCAGTGCTAGTCGCTTGTGTTGACTCCTTGCTGTTCTCCCATCAGTGCTAGTCGCTTGTGTTGACTCCTTGCTGTTCTCCCACCAGTGCTAGTCGCTTGTGTTGACTCCTTGTTGTTCTCCCAACAGTGCTAGTCGCTTGTGTTGACTCCTTGCTGTTCTCCCACCAGTGCTAGTCACTTGTGTTGACTCCTTGCTGTGCTCCCACCAGTGCTAGTCGCTTGTGTTGACTCCTTGTTGTTCTCCCACCAGTGCTAGTCGCTTGTGTCGACTCCTTGCTGTTCTCCCACCAGTGCTAGTCGCTTGTGTTGACTCCTTGCTGTTCTCCCACCAGTGCTAGTCGCTTGTGTTGATTCCTTGCTGTTCTACCATCAGTGCTAGTCGCTTGTGTTGACTCCTTGCTGTTTTCCCACCAGTGGTAGTCACTTGTGTTGACTCCTTGCTGTTCTCCCACCAGTGCTAGTCACTTGTGTTGACTCCTCGCTGTTCTCCCATCAGTGCTAGTCGCTTGTGTCGACTCCTCGCTGTTCTCCCACCAGTGCTAGTCACTTGTGTTGACTCCTTGCTGTTCTCCCATCAGTGCTAGTCGCTTGTGTTGACTCCTTGCTGTTCTCCCATCAGTGCTAGTCGCTTGTGTTGACTCCTTGCTGTTCTCCCATCAGTGCTAGTCGCTTGGTTGACTCCTTGCTGTTCTCCCATCAGTGTAGTCACTTGTGTGACTCCTTGCTGTTCTCCCATCAGTGCTAGTCACTTGTGTTGAATCCTTGCTGTTCTCCCATCAGTTCTAGTCACTTGTGTTACTCCTTGCTGTTCTCCCATCAGTGCTAGTCGCTTGTGTCGACTCCTTGCTGTTCTCCCACCAGTGCTAGTCACTTGTTTTGACTCCTTGCTGTTCTCCCATCAGTGCTTGTCGCTTGTGTCGGCTCCTTGCTGTTCTACCATCAGTGCTAGTCACTTGTGTCGAGTCCTTGCTGTTTTCCCACCAGTGGTAGTCACTTGTGTTGACTCCTTGCTGTTCTCCCACCAGTGCTAGTCACTTGTGTTGACTCCTCGCTGTTCTCTCATCAGTGCTAGTCGCTTGTGTTGACTCCTTGCTGTTCTCCCACCAGTGCTAGTCGCATGTGTCGACTCCTCGCTGTTCTCCCACTAGTGCTAGTCACTTGTGTTGACTCCTTGCTGTTCTACCATCAGTGCTAGTCGCTTGTGTTGACTCCTTGCTGTTCTCCCATCAGTGCTAGTCGCTTGTGTTGACTCCTTGCTGTTCTCCCATCAGTGCTAGTCACTTGTGTTGACTCCTTGCTCTTCTCCCATCAGTGCTAGTCACTTGTGTTGACTCCTTGCTCTTCTCCCATCAGTGCTAGTCACTTGTGTTGACTCCTTGCTCTTCTCCCATCAGTGCTAGTCACTTGTGTTGACTCCTTGCTGTTCTCCCATCAGTGCTAGTCACTTGTGTTGACTCCTTGTTGTTCTCCCATCAGTTCTAGTCACTTGTGTTGACTCCTTGGTCTTCTCCCATCAGTGCTAGTCACTTGTGTTGACTCCTTGCTGTTCTCCCATCAGTGTAGTCACTTTGTTGACTCCTTGCTGTTCTCCCATCAGTGCTAGTCACTTGTGTTGACTCCTTGCTGTTCTCCCATCAGTGCTAGTCACTTGTGTTGACTCCTTGCTGTTCTCCCATCAGTGCTAGTCACTTGTGTTGACTCCTTGCTGTTCTCCCATCAGAGCTAGTCGCTTGTGTCGACTCTTTGTTGTTCTCCCATCAGTGCTTGTCGCTTGTGTCGACTCCTTGCTGTTCTCCCACCAGTGCTAGTCGCTTGTGTCGACTCCTTGCTGTTCTCCCACCAGTGCTAGTCGCTTGTGTTGGCTCCTTGCTGTTCTCCCATCAGTGCTAGTCACTTGTGTTGACTCCTTGCTATTCTCCCATCAGTGCTAGTCACTTGTGTTGACTCCTTGCTGTTCTCCCATCAGTGCTAGTCACTTGTGTTGAATCCTTGCTGTTCTCCCATCAGTTCTAGTCACTTGTGTTGACTCCTTGCTCTTCTCCCATCAGTGCTAGTCACTTGTGTTGAATCCTTGCTGTTCTCCCATCAGTTCTAGTCACTTGTGTTGACTCCTTGCTGTTCTCCCATCAGTGCTTGTCGCGTGTGTTGACTCCTCGCTGTTTTCCCATCAGTGCAGGGTCACTTGTGTTGACGTCTTGCTGTTCTCCCATCAGTGCTAGTCACTTGCGTTGACTCATTGCTGTTCTCCCATCAGTGCTAGTCACTTGTGTTGACTCCTTGCTGTTCTCCCATCAGTGCTAGTCACTTGTGTTGACTCCTTGCTGTTCTCCCATCAGTGCTAGTCGCTTGAGTCGTCTCCTTGCTGTTCTCCCACCAGTGCTAGTCGCTTGTGTTGACTCCTTGCTGTTCTCCCATCAGTGCTAGTCGCTTGTGTTGACTCATTGCTGTTCTCCCATCAGTGCTAGTCGCTTGTGTCGACACCTTGCTGTTCTCCCACCAGTGCTAGTCGCTTGTGTCGACTCTTTGCTGTTCTCCCACCAGTGCTAGTCGCTTGTGTTGACTCATTGCTGTTCTCCCATCAGTGCTAGTCGCTTGTGTCGACTCCTTGCTGTTCTCCCACCAGTTCTAGTCACTTGTGTTGACTCCTTGTGTTTCCCCATCAGTGCTATCGCTTGTGTTCGACACCTTGCTGTTCTCCCCAGTGCTAGTCGCTTGTGTTGACTCCTTGTTGTTTTCCCATCAGTGCTAGTCGCTTGTGTCGACTCTTTGCTGTTCTCCCACCAGTGCTAGTCGCGTGTGTTGACTCCTTGTTGTTCTCCCATCAGTGCTAGCCGCTTGTGTTGACTCCTTGTTGTTCTCCCATTAGTGCTAGTCGCTTGTGTTGACTCATTGCTGTTCTCCCATCAGTGCTAGTCGCTTGTGTCGACTCCTTGCTGTTTCTCCACAGTGCTAGTCACTTGTGTTGACTCCTTGCTGTTCTCCACCAGTGCTAGTCATTGTGTTGACTCCTTGCTGTTCTCCCGTCAGTGCTAGTCGCTTGTGTCGACTCCTTGCTGTTCTCCCATCAGTGCTAGTCACTTGTGTCGACTCCTTGCTGTTCTCCCATCAGTGCTATTCGCTTGGGGACTCCTTGCTGTTCTCCCATCAGTGCTTTCGCTTGTGTTGACTCCTTGTGTTCTCCCATCAGTGCTAGTCACTTGTGTTGACTCCTTGCTGTTCTCCCATCAAGTGCTAGTCAGCTTGTGTTGACTCCTTGCTGTTCTCCCCAGTGTGTTAGTCACTTGTGTTGACACCTTGCTGTTCTCCCATCAGTGCTAGTCACTTGTGTTGACTTCTTGCTGTTCTCCCACCAGTGCTAGTCACTTGTGTTGACTCCTTGCTGTTCTCCCATCAGTGCTAGTCGCTTGTGTTGACTCCTTGCTGTTATCCCATCAGTGCTATTCGCTTGTGTTGACTCCTTGCTGTTCTCCCATCAGTGCTAGTCACTTGTGTTGACTCCTTGCTGTTCTCCCATCAGTGCTAGTCACTTGTGTTGATTCCTTGCTGTTCTCCCATCAGTGCTAGTCACTTGTGTCGACTCCTTGCTGTTCTCCCATCAGTGCTATTCGCTTGTGTTGACTCCTTGCTGTTCTCCCATCAGTGCTAGTCGCTTGTGTTGACTCCTTGCTGTTCTCCCATCAGTGCTAGTCGCTTGTGTTGACTCCTTGCTGTTCTCCCATCAGTGCTAGTCGCTTGTGTTGACTCCTTGCTGTTCTCCCATCAGTGCTAGTCGCTTGTGTTGACTCCTTGCTGTTCTCCCATAAGTGTTAGTCGCTTGTGTTGACTCCTTGCTGTTCTCCCATCAGTGCTAGTCACTTGTGTTGACTCCTTGCTGTTCTCCCATCAGTGCTAGTCACTTGTGTCGACTCCTTGCTGTTCTCCCATCAGTGCTAGTCACTTGTGTTGACTCCTTGCTGTTCTCCCATCAGTGCTAGTCGCTTGTGTTGACACTTTGTGGAACTTAGAAAAGGAAGTAAACATGCGTTTAAAGTATATGTTAGAAGATTTATTTTGAAATGTATATATATTTTAATCCATGCGTTACTAAACTATTTTGGAAAACTAACATACGTTATAAAATCTACGTTTAACTTTCAAAACGTGTGTTCGTGTGTTAGACGTACGTTCTAAACAGAGGGAAAATCTACTGTATATACATTTTAAAACAGTCTTTGGAAAGATACATTTAAAGACATTCGTGAGTGTGTAGACAAATTGATGTATTGGAACAGTGGAAAAGCCAGAATGAAAGTTTTCATCTCAACTCTGAAGTTGATGCAGATGTCGCTGCCTGAGACTGAAGGTAAGGATGCCTCCACTGTGTGTACTCACCTATTTGTACTCATCTTTTTTGTGGTTGCAGGGGTCGATTCATAGCTCCTGGCTTCGCCTCTGTGTGTGAGGGTGTCTGTATCTGTGTGTACTAACCTACATGTGGTTGCAAGGGTCGGGTCACAGGACCTGGCTCCGCCTCGTCCATCTTCTTTTGCATCTTTCTTTTGCCTACTGAGTTGTGAATACCCAAGGGCTCTCTCTGTAACTTGATTTCTTACACCTTGTTTGGGGAACAAACATTCTCACACCTCCTGTGAGGTACAGACATTGCTGTTGCCTCCAGGCCCTTTCTGGCGAGGTTCTCCATTTCGTGTGTGTGTGTGTGTGTGTGTGCGCGCGTGTGTGTGTGTGTGTGTGTGTGTGTGTGTGTGTGTGTGTGTGTGTAGAAAGAAAGAAGGAGAGAAAAGAGAGAGAGAAAAAGAGAGAGAAAAAAGAGAGAAAAAGAGAGAAAAGAGAAAAAGAGAGGAGAGAGAGCGTGGAAGATATTGGGGACGAAGTAAAGCAGGAAGATTCATATTCTCTACCTTTCTGATTTTAATTTCTAATTAGACTCTTGCAGCTGTGCAGTAATTTTCTATAAAAGTGCATTTTCTAAAGGTAATCCTTGCTGCCAGCAGGAATGAATTCCAGTGACGACTTGCTCAGTTTCTAATCCATAAGCATTTACAATCTTAAGCTTAATTACTAAGTTCGATGCACATTTTATTATCTACGATAAATGTCTCAGTTGAAGTTTGTCTTCACGTGCAGTCAGCCTGTGTGTGTATATGTGTGTGTGTGTGTGTGTGTGTGTGTGTGTGTGTGTGTGTGTGTTAAATGCGTATGTCGTTAAAAATAACTGAAATGTTAATCGTTGGCGATGCTTGGGTGTGCACTGGAAATCTGGCTCTGGGTATTAACGCTGGAGATTGGTCCTGATTTTCATATCCACACGTATTACTTCCCTCTCACCCCGAGGTTTTATTGTCACACGAGCCGGCTGCTCGCGTCGTTCACGGAACCTTGCTGGAGAGAAGATAAAATTGATCCGAAAGGTAACTTTTTCCCTTATCACTTTTCCAGACTTCCATTGCTGTTAACTCCTGATCTTGCACATAAAGTAATTCTCTGAGGATGTGTTTTCTGGACGTATGTGTATTCAATTATCTTTGGTTGCAGGGGTCGGGTCACAGCTTCTGGTCCTGTGTGTGTATGAATGAGAGACCAGTACATGAAAACATAGTGGTAGTGGTAAGGCGGGTACTGGAAATAGTTGTAGAAGCGGTATTGGTAGTAGAAATTAAGGAGAGTAAAGTGGCATAAGAGATAGGAAGGGGAGTGAAGGGTGAAGGGAGGCAAAAGTAATAGTAGCAATGGTAATGTTCCAGTCACTGTATTGTGCCTTTTATTGTTCCAGTCACTGTATTGTGCCTTTTATTGTTCCAGTCACTGTATTGTGCCTTTTATTGTTCCAGTCACTGTATTGTGCCTTTTATTGTTCCAGTCACTGTATTGTGCCTTTTATTGTTCCAGTCACTGTATTGTGCCTTTTATTGTTCCAGTCACTGGATTGTGCCTTTTGTTCCAGTCACTGTATTTTGCTTTTTATTGTTCCAGTCACTGTATTGTGCCTTTTATTGTTCCAGTCACTGCATTGTGCCTTTTATTGTTCCAGTCACTGTATTGTGCCTTTTATTATTCCAGTCACTGTATTGTGCCTTTTATTGTTCCAGTCACTGTATTGTGCCTTTTATTGTTCCAGTCACTGTATTGTGCCTTTTATTAGTTCCAGTCACTGTATTGTTGCCTTTTATTGTTCCAGTCACTGTATTGTGCCTTTTATTATATATATGTTCCAGTCACTGTATTGTGCCTTTTATAGTTCCAGTCACTGTATTGTGTCTTTTATAGTTCCAGTCACTGTATTGTGCCTTTTATTGTTCCAGTCACTCTTTTTGTGCCTTTTTGTTCTTCATTTAAGCTCGTTCTCTAAAGTGTATGAGAACTCGTGATTGTGTTTTTTGCTCTTTTGTTTTGAAGAGTTCCATGACTCAATGGCATTTGCGGACATATTTTCTTTTAATTTCTGATTTCTGGATTGAGATTTGCCCTTTTATCAGGCATATGATTTATAGAGTGCCAGAGGTAATGCAAATCTATTTTAATCTCAAAAGTTCACTACTGTTGCTTTTTCTTTTTCATCGGAAGTATGAACCTCCAACGAGCATAGTTGTTCAAGTCTAGAGTGTGTTTTGATTTTGATTTTGCAAATCAATGGGAGTATATGAGTTTTATGCAATTTCATGAGTAGCTTTATGTTTCTTTTGTGTTTTTTTTTCCGACTGGTATGAAGGCTTTAGCTTCTGATGTGTATTTGTAATCTCTCGGTGCACATTATCTGGACTTTGAAGAATAAGACGTGTAACATCTGGGTATATATTTAAAAAAATTTTCGCATTATGTTCATGTAATGTATTGATAGTCATTGGATGGCGTAAAGTCTAAAAGTAGAGATATCCAGATGTTGCACATGTGTCTTATTCTTCATCTTATCTGTATTGAATACCACTGATATGTCTTGGCTTTGCTTTGATATGTTTTTGTAAGCAGTAACCCTTCTTTTCTTTCTTCTCTTTCAATATTTATACTTGTAGGCTGGTACGCAGGCTAAAAGCCGATATAATGGGAATGAAGACACTGGTAGGGTATCCTTTTAAGACAATGGTTTCTCCCAAGGCTGAGCTTTATAAAGTACGAGCACAGGATCCACTTAACAACTTTACGTTTGAGACGCAGGCACCGATTAAAACCTTGCTTTTTCTTGTATACCAGCGACGGGGTCCTAGCAAAGAATTATCCTCCAGAGGTGGTGTCGCATACTGGCAAATATGCGACACCACCATGTGGAGAAATGGTCACAAAGCACTCACACGCTGGACAAAAAATACACAAACACAATGTGACGAGATCTTGTAGTGACAGTAAAGTTACAAGCGACTTGAAAAAGCTCACTTCGAGCGCGGAACGTTGTCAATAAAGGGTCTCCTTACATTGCATCTGTGTGTTTCCAAGACACAGATGTTGCACTAGGTACATTAATAATGGAAACATTTCTCTCATTAGGAGCTAATCATTGAACTGACAGAAGCTCACACGGAGCGAAATGTTCCCGTAATAAAAAGCTCTAATGCCGCAATTATTTACAAACTTGCAACGAGTCGAAACGAGTTTCTTTCATTTGTACCCTAAAGGGCACAGCCCAGGTATTCGTTTTGTGATAAATATTCTTATATAGTCACTTCTATGTACCACACCAATGGAAATAAGTCATTTTGTCTAACTTTTTTGGGTTATCTTAGGTAATGTACACGTATAATGTTATGTATATAATAACTGTATCTGAATAAACTTATAATATTTATATAAAGAATCGAAGGTATCCACTAACAGGTACCGAAGCATAGCATAAAACAGTGTGACTTTGTAAATGGTCCAAATCGGACCGAAACGTCGTCGTAAGCTCCTCTCTTCTATGTGCGAGTTATTTGTGTATATAACACGAATAGACCCGAAATTGACGGCATTCTCCGACGAGGCTGCCTGCGGAACACAGCTAAATTAGCGACGAATCTCCTCTGAAGAAGATCGTCAAAGCGGTTACTGAGGCGATGGAGCCGCTGGCAGGTGAGCCAAGACGCCGTAGGTGAGGCGCCTCCACAACTCACTTCAACCTCGCTAGCGCCCGAAGAGCCTCGTAATCTCTTTCATATACGCGGGATATTATTACCGAGCAAAGACATGCCAAACTGCCTAAGCTTTCATTATAACAATGTTTCGTGAATGTTTATTAGCACTATGATTATAGCAGCGTTTCGTAAAAGTTTATATTTATTGTTATTATTATTATTATTATTATTATATTATTATTATTATTATTATTTATTATTATTGTTATTATAACGTCTCGTAAAAGTTTATTATGCATTAGGTATTATTATGTATTAATATTATTATTATTTATTATTGTTATTTATATGTATCCCCGAAGAAGTACCTTTAGATGGTTGCTGGAATTTTGCTTTCCTTGTTTTTTGCCTTTGTTCCTTCTCCTTTGTAACAGAAAACGCCTAATCAGCTCGTTACTATTATTATTTATAGCTCTAAACCCGTAGAGAGTGGTGGGAGTGGTGGTGGGTGGAAGGCATTCAGACTTACCTCGGGGAATTGGAGCACCGAGCAAATTCCCTTGATCAAGAGTCCCTCACCAGCATCAAGGAACCTTCCTTGAGAGGTTGAAATTCGCGGGACTGATGCACCGTAGTAGGGAAAGATTTAATCCGGCAGATGGCATTCGAAGGTGCCCCTCTAGTTCAGTCACAAGAAAGCCTCTTGGGATCGGTTTCAAACCAGTTTCCAAATTTTACTGTTAAAATGGGCTTTAAACTTTAATTGATGGTGATCTTTGCTCAAAGGAAGGGCGCATTAATTTTTTTTTTTTTGGGGGGGGGGAGAGGGGCTGTTTTAAGAGTTAATCTGTTGATGTTCTTTCAATGCAGTATCTGGAGAATGCCTCTTGTGATTGTCTTCAAACCCTAAACGCTGATATATCTTAATGAGACTATTTTTTAATGACATCGGGCTGCTTTGCCATTTATTTGCCAGTTTTGTTGATACTGTCAAAATTGCAGTAGTGGTTTTCATACGACAGTTCACGAATGCCTCATCCGATCTACTTCAAATTTGTAACGTCGATGTGCCTTAAAGGGAGTTTTACATTGTCATTAGGCAGTGTAGGTGCCTATTAGCAGTTCCTCGCATGAAGAGTCTTTTGCCAAGATAAAGGCAAATATGTATGCGGGAAATGCGTGATTGACTGTATTGTCTTAATCGGTACACGGGAATTACTTTTTTCACCAGTGTGTCCAGCAAAGATCACATGTAAACTCGTGAATACAATGACATAGCAATGACAGAATACAGTGTCGTTTTTCAGGGAAAAAAGTTTAAAACAAAGACAGATTTACAGAGAAAACTTTCATTAGGGCAACGTTTTACTTTGGCTTGTTTTTATCAAGTCAAGATTTTATGTAACTTTACTCTGAAATATTTTCGCAGTAGAAGATTGTTCGTGTTGACAGGGGTTGTAGGATTTTTTACAGGTAGGATTATCGTTTTTTTCACATATATGAAAGGTAGTAGAAAAACACGATAAAGGAAGAAAGGTTGGAGAAGCAGAACTGGCAGAGGGGTAGAGAGCAGCGAACAATGGTTAGAGACAAAAGCACGAGCGAACAAACGTGGCGCAGCGATTGCTTTGTCGTCTGCAGCAGCTGTTGTCTGGTTATGTTTGGTCTTGTGTCACTCCCCGACCTACCTTCCAGGGGCCCGTGCTGCTCAACCCACACTGAATTCAGGGCCCTGCTGTTCAACTCATTCTTCAGGGCCCCTGCTGTTCATCCCATACTCTAGGGCCCTTTCATCTCAACTCACACTTCAATGGCCCCTGTTACTTAACCCCCAGTACCTCTGGGCTCGTCGTGTTCGACCCCTTCCTATCCTGATGGCTGTGAGAGCAGGTCCCAACCCGTGCCGGGGAAAATGATATATGACATCCACGCTGATGGTGTTGCCGCTTGATGGATATCTTACTCTAACGACCTATTTGCCCGCTTTTTTGACTCTCAGGAAGACGATAAAATTGTTTTTTAGAGTTACCCCAGCAGCGACTCCGGCTGCTAACTTGCCGAAGTTGAGCGCCCTGTCGAGCGTTGAGCTGCCATCTGCCGAACAATGGGAGAGTGTCTTGACCCACCGGCCCAGAGACTCGTAAAGTGCCTGTCACCTGTTCCTGGATAAACTGGGTCTTACTGAGAGCTGTGTCGTCTGGCAGTCATAGCCTCGTGAATTGCCTGCTGCATCTCGCTGCACTCGTTACGCAACGAACTGCATGCTGATGGTCTGTCCTCTCCTTGTTTTGCAATGAACTACCTGCTACCTCTCCGGTAATTTACTCGTTGCTTGGTGCTACACTCGTGCCTTCCGCATTAAGCATTTAACTGTCTTGTTTCTCTCCTTTCGTCCGAAAACTGCTGGTTTCTCACACCGTTTAAAACTGCTTGTCTCTCATTCCTGTTGTCAACTGCTTGTTTCTCGCTTATTTCGTTCGTTGTAAACTGGCTTCTTATTTCCCGCTTCCCTGTTCGTTATATTGGTTATGTTCAGTGTTTGTGAAGCATCCGTCCACCAGCCGTCTACTGTAATATCCTCTTAGTAATGAATTTATTCACACACACACACGCGCACGCACACACACACACACACACACACACACACACACACACACACACATACACACACGCACGCAAAATTTTTTACAAAAAGTGCTTACAACATACGTTAGGCTAAAAACTGGAATATGTAGCACCGTGTGGTGCCCACAGTGTTATCAGAGCAGAAATATGAGTAACGATGAAAGGCTGTTAACACTAAAGATGCCCAGGCTGGCTGAAAGCAGGGAAAGAAGAGACATGATAGCCACATATAACGTTATAAAAATACGTGAAAAACAAAAGTAAGACTAATTAGTAACAGGGGCAACTTGCGGCCAGAGTTATCACTTGAGAAAATGTGGAGAGGAAGGTACACAAAAAATCTTGAGGAAGAAAGCTGGAATGAATTGAAAGACGAAATAGTAAGTGCTAAAAACCGTTGGATTTAAGAAAAAATGTTAGGAAGAAATTACTGATAACGGATTACTACGAGCGCATCTCTGATCCTGTAGTGTTGTAGTTACAGTCTTGGTAGTTACATAGTGTAGTTACACAGTGTTGGTGGTTACACAAGGTAGTTAGTGTTGGTGATTACACAGTGTAGTTACACAGTGTTGGTGGTTACACAAGGTAGTTACAGTGTTGGTGATTACACAGTGTAGTTACACAGTGTTGGTGGTTACAGTGTAGCTACACAGTGCTGGCTGTTAGTGTCGCTGTATAGCCCAGTGCAGTTACAGTGTTGGTAGTTACAGTGTTAGTGTAGTTAGTGTTGATGTAGTTACACAGTGCTGATTTAGTGTTGGTGTAGTTACACAGTGCTGGTTTAGTGTAGGTGTAGTTACACAGTGTTTTTAGTTAGTGTTGGTGTAGCCATCACACGTCCCTCGCCAACAACAACGAATTTGAGGAGAAAAAAAAAAGCTAAGATTCCTGGAGATTTAATTTGAAAAACCCTGGCTCTCCATATTTATATTTTTGTCATATCTGGACCCGCCCTCCAGCACCACATTATCTTCCAGTCTTTCAACTTTTCCACCTATTTGAAATCGTAAATATGTGTAAATAATATAATTAAAAGGACACTGGTGTAACTAATGTGACATTTTTTTGTTGCAACGTTTCGCTTCCCAGGAGCTTTGACAAGCTTGGCAAAAGCTCCTGGAGAGCGAAACGTTGCCACAATGCCACATTACTTACCCATGTGTCCTTTTACCTAACAAATTGTTGTTGACTCTACCATTATTACTAATAATAAAACTGATGGTCAATTTCGGAAAAATAAATAAAACATTAATTTTGAGTATATCTGATTCATCAACTAAACTGCATTTCAAAAAATCAATGTTGAAGTTATAAAATTTAATATTTCAATATGTTGAATTATACTGTAGTAGTTTTGTCTGCCCAGTTGTCTGCTTTGTTCCTTCGTGCCAGTGGATATGGTAACAGTGGGAGTTTTGGATCAGCAGACTTGACAGTGTGGACCAGCAGACTTGGTAGTATTTAGTGTGGACCAGCAGACTTGGTTGTATTTAGTGTGGACCAGCAGACTTGGTAGTATTTAGTGTGGACCAGCAGACTTGGTTGTATTTAGTGTGGACCAGCAGATTTGGTTGTATTTAGTGTGGACCAGCAGACTTGGTAGTATTTAGTGTGGACCAGCAGACATAGTATTGTTTGGGTCAGCAGACATAGTATTGTTTGGGTCAGCAGACATAGTATTGTTTGTGTCAGGAGACATGGTAATATTGTTATATTAGGTCAGCAGACATGGTAATATTGTTATATTGGATCAGCAGACAATGTAGTATTGTTAGTTTGTGTCAGCAGACACAGCGTAATTTTTGTTGCTAACTGGGACGAACATGTCCCATATTTTCACACACACTATCTTGCAAAAATAACCACATTGGAGTTGAATGAGCTATCATTCAACTCACCCTGTGGTTATTTTGCATCTTTCACCGCTCGTTCGGGATTATTTCATCCATTATTTTATGGGATATAGGGACTAGTATTTTGGGGCTGCTGGCTGGGAACAAACATATTCTAACTCACGATGTCGTGGTCTTTCCACCAATATCTTGGGACTTCTGGCTGGGGAACGAACATATCCTTCACATCCTCACACACGTTGTCATGGTCTCACCATCTGTATCTTGGGCTGCTGGCTGGGGCCAAACATCCTCACATAAGCTGTCATGGTCTCACCACCTCTATGCATACACATAATGGAGAATACATATAACTACATTGATGATACTCATCAGGGCACTGGTTCTTCCTGTACTGGCGTACCCTCTTCTACAAACTTACGAGGCTGGCGAAATTACCTAGTGAAATACGGTGGCCATTCCCTGCTTGCATCCTCATTTTTGCATCTAAACTACTATAAGCACGTTGGTGATGCATAGAATGTAATGGCCGGGAGTGAAGGGAGGAGAGTATGATGAACCTCTACACAGCGGAACGTTGTCCCAATTTGTCTTTGTTTTTATACTTATCAGCAAATATACCTAGATGGATGACTGTTATTGTAGCCAATTGGTCCAGTGGCTCGTTTGTCTAGAGTTTTATGACTCTCTGATCGCGGGTTCTATCCCCACCCGTGGTATGGTTTGCAATCGTGTCATTACGATTTCGGGAGCCATAAATACCCAATTTCTTCGAGGAGATTTTGAGGTAAACGTGTATCGAGGTACCTAGCTCCTTCATAATTAACCTGAAGGTTACTCAGCCAGGAATGATATAACTTGAAGGAGAGGAGTAAAGTTGTGTTTTTAATACACAGTCATCAAAGCAGGTGAAATCGCAGATCTAGAGAGTGTACAGAGATCCTTTACTGCACGTATAAGTTCTGTCAAGCACCTTAACTACTGGGAACGCTTGGAAGCACTTGACTTGTACTCGTTGGAACGCAGGAGGGAGAGATATATCATAATCTACACTTGGAAAATCTTGGAAGGAATGGTCCCAAATCTGCACACAGAAATCACTCCCTACGAAAGTAAAAGACTGGGCAGGCGATGCAAAATGCCCCCAACAAAAATAGGGGCGCCATTGGTACACTAAGGGAAAACACCATAAGTGTCCGGGGCCCAAAACTGTTCAACAGCCTCTCATCAAGCATTAGGGGAATTGCCAATAAGCCCCTGGCTGGCTTCAAGAGAGAGCTGGACAGATACCTAAAGTCAGTGCTGGATCAGCCGGGCTGTGGCTCGTACGTTGGACTGCGTGCGGCCAGCAGTAACAGCCTAGTTGATCAGGCCCTGATCCATCTGGAGGCCTGATCATGGACCGGGCCGCGGGGGCGTTGATCCCTGGAATAGCCTCCAGGTATCCAGGTAACAAGGCAGCTAAACTACCTGATTGAAGGAAAATGATTGAAGGGGCAGCAACAAACTGGCAGTACATTAAAGACTAAACAGGTTCCTTAACTACACTATAGCCTCATGAACAAGAAGACTAAAAAAAAAAAAGTCTGGGAAGAGAGTTCAGGAAATGCTCCAGCGTTCCACAGTAAATAGTATGAGATACATTAATCAAGAGTGTGATACTCAAATATAGACAGGGTCACCAGCATCAAATAAAGCGTTGGGGAGGTAAACCCTGATAGTTTAGATATTTTGGAGACTAAATTCTCAGGAACAGAAAATGTTATATTTCCAGAGGGTACTCAATACTAAGAAAGGGAAAACGGAGGAGGAGGAGGAGGAGGAGGAGGAGGAGGAGGAGCAGCAGCAGCAGCAGCAGCACCAGCAGCAGCACCAGCAGCAGCAGCAGCAGCAGCAGCAGCAGCAGCACTAACACCACCACCACCACCACCACCACCACCACCACCACTAATGGTCAGAAGCAAATGAAGATTTGAGGATCGAGAAATCCTGGAAACAGGGAAACTCAGGGATTATATAGCAAATGCAGTCATGTCTGGAGAAACGAAAGTAGAAGTGACAGTAACCAAACAACAGCAGGTCGGTGATTCAATCCACAACCAAACAACAGCAGGTCGGTGATTCACTTATTGGAACCATCACACAGAAAGCAACGAGCAGTAAAGTTTTAAATCTAGTACGAGAAGATTTAAAGTTTTAGGAGATTAAATGATAAAAACTTGGACCTCCATGACGAACAAAACTTACGAAAGCAGCAGCACACAATATCCTGAGTCAATATGTAGGGGAAACAGAGGGAGATGAGCCAGTGAGATTGTCTTCACAAGGTGGCAGCGATCGTGTGTCACTAAATTTTGAGCACCTTGTGGAAACAGCAGTGGAGACAGAAATAGATAAAATGAATGACAGAAAATAGGACTATTGAAGGGGATTATGACGGCTTGAAGAAAATATCTGAAAAGTGCAATGGGGGAAGAGAACTGGATGACAAAACTGTACAAGAATGAAGTCAGAGTGCGATGAAGTAAAGAAAAAAATTAAAAGCATGAAGAAAAGAAAAACTCAGGGAGAGGGAGCTCATGGGTCAATCAAGAATGCAGAGACGCCAAGGGAAGGTGCAAAAGGACTGGGAAGAAATGTAAAACAAATCAAGCTAAGAAAATAGGGAAATAAGTAGAGGAGTTAGACACGAATTTGCGAGAATAAGAATTGAGGCTGAAAGACAGTCTGAAAATAATAAAGCATCAAAGGCCAAACCTGAATCAGTTATCTCCACAACCACATAAAAATACAACTATAAAGGATCAAGTGATAAGTCTGGAGGAGGAGGAGGAAGGTGATGCAAGATGACAGAAGTATACAAAGAACTTAGCAAAATACTAAACCTTCACAGAAGGAAGTGGCGAGCTACCAGAAGGTACTATAACCAAAATAGATTTACAAATGCCAGAAAACATCAGCACAACGAAAGTGATGACCACTAAAGGAACTTGACATAAAAGCAATGGGACCAGGATAAACATCTCCATGGGTGCTGAGAGACTGAACAGAATCACTGCCTGACCCAGTAGGAATGGTCTTCACCCAATTTCTCCATTTTGGCAACTGCCAAAAAAAAAAAAAAGTCCCCATATGTTAAAAAAAGAGGAACAGACAAGAGGCGCCAAATTACAAGCCGGTATCTCTAATATACATACACTATATAAGAGGAGTTTAAGGAAAAGAATATTAGAGCTGAAGAGAAGATTCGTAAGAGAAAAGCAACATGGATTTAGGGGTGAAAAATCCTGTTTTACGAACTTACTGGGATTCCAAGACAGTCACAGAGATAAAATAGGAGAGCCAGGGTTCGGTGGATTACATAGATTTAGCTTCAAGAATCTATTTGATACATTACCACAGCAGAGATTAGTCCAGAAATTAGAGGCACTGGCAGGGTTAACAGGCAGAGTGCTGCAGTAGGTTAGGGAGTACCTGAATGTGAGAAGGCAGAGAGTAACAGTAATGGATGAAACATCAGCATGAGACAGAGTAACGAGTGGGGGTTCCACGGGGATCAGTATTAGTACCGCTACTGTTCCTAATATGTGTCAGCGACCTACTAAAAGGAACAGTCTTATGTGTCACTGTTTGGTAATAATGTAAAACTAATGAGAGAACTAATAACAGTATAGGATTGTGATCACATCCAGGAAGACCTCAGCAGACTGAAGATGTAGCCAAACAAGTGATTTTTGGAATGCAAGTGAAAAATTGTGAGATTTGAAGAAGGTGGAGACAGACCAGACAAAAGTATAGCATGGACGGTGAGAAGCTACAAATATCATGAGCGAAAAACACCTAGGGGTAAATATAACAACAAACGTATCTCCAGAATGGCATATAAATCGTATTTCATGACCTATGAAAATTTAGCATATTTCAGAACAGCATTCAGGAATTTCAACAACAAAAAAAAAACAGAAATTTAAGGACTCTACACAGGGTACGTTTGATCCAACTTAGATTATGCAGCACCACCACGGAATCTCCACCTGATTAAGCATGATCAAATACCTCAAAAGATGCAAAGGTTAACAACCAGATTAATTCCAGTAGTAAAAGGAGTGCATCGTGAGGCAAGACTTAAGGAACTGAACCTGACTGACCTTCTTGGAAGATAGAACGATAAGGGAAAGCAAGACTAGGAAAAAGCGATGAAGTATATAAGGACAGACTTTAAACATTGCGAGGACTTAGTACAAGGGGGCGTGGATGGAATATAAAAAAAAATGAGTCGCAAGGATGTTAGGAAGTACTTTTTCAGCCACAAATTAGTGGATGAGAAAGGAAGGAACCTTGACGTGGAGGCGAACTCTATACGTAATATTAGGGATATTTATTTTATTATACGGGGAAGCACTAAATTCGTAGGGGTCATATAGCGCCTTGGGGAATGAAAGACAATCAAGGTTCGCTTTACGGAAGGGGGGATAGGTTCAGTTTCTTAGATCAAGAGCCCCTCACCGGCATCAAGGCACCGTCCTCAAGGGCTGATGTTACACAGCTTAACGTAGCCTATAGAAACACACACACATACACACACACACACACACACACACACCACACACACACACACACACACACACACACACACTTTCTCTCTCCCCCTCGCACCCTCTCCCTCCTCTAGCCTTCTGTCTGTGGTAATAAAAAAAAAATGGGTGGCCCTAGAGGACGGAAAACCAGAGATCTGGTAGACGAACCAGGGAGGAAAGACTGGGAGTTAGAGCTCCATAAAAGGGAGGAAGAGTGGGGAAGGAAGATAGTAGAGCTTGGTAAGAAAATGGAGGAGCCGATAGATGAAGAGTGCAGGAAGTGGGAAGTACAGGTCTTAGCAGCAGAAGCTAGGATACAGTGCTTAGAAGAGAAACTGCAAAGCCTGAAACAGATTAGAGAGACAAATGACAATTCAGATGTGACATCAGGAAATTCAATGTCAGGCACAGACAAGGGGACGGTAAGCAACAACGGAGACATGCCGTACGCGAAGGCCCTATCAGACCCACGTGGGGCCAGGGAAAAGACGAGGAGCACACTAAGATCAAATGACAGGTCCGAAGATAATGAAGGTATGCTATACGCAGAGATTCTAACAGCCAGCTGCAGTAGCAAAGGACCGCTGGTCATGAAAGACAGTTCACTGAGAATAGAAGTTGCAGATATGACAGGGACTGAAGGCAAGAACATGTCAATGGAAGGAGATAAAATGCCTCAGAGGAAGCAGATGGAGACTCAGTGGGAGGAGGAAAGGGCGAAGTCAGTTTTTGTGTACGGGCTCCAAGAAGCCAAGGGGGACAACTTTGAAGAAATAAAACAGGAGGAGAAAAAAATGATTGAAGGCATCATGAAAACAATAGGTGAGGGCGATATGACCCAGGTGACAAATTTTCAAAGAATTGGGTGGTTTGCGAGTGGAAGGATACGGCCTGTCAAAGTAATTTTCAAGGAAGAATCAGTTCGAACCAGGATTCTGCAAGAGAAAGCAAGACTGAGGGACAAGCAGGGGTACCAGAGAATATACCTCGACCGCGACAGAACACAAGAAGAAAGGACTACACTGAAAGAGAGGGTACAGAGACGCAAGGAGGAACGAGAGGCACTGACGAAGATGAGCAGGACCCAGACACAGGAGGAAGGGCAAACAACACACCCACAGAATCTCCCACCAAAAGACTCCAACCGCGACATTCCCAATGCAACTGAGCAACCTATACTACAACCCACTCACTGTTCCCTCTACCACCCAGCCCCCATATCACAAACCTCACCCCAACAGCTGTCCCTTATGGGCATTCTGACCCCACCCCATCATCACAAACCCCACCAACACCACAGCCCCATATAGGCCCCCACCAAGGCTCTCGCTCCCCCAACCCCAAATATTCTTGCATGACCACAGTGATAGAAAAGAAACTGAAAAGTTTGGTACACAAACGCGGATGGAATAACGATAAACATGAAGAGTGGAACGAAAGAATCAGTGAAAAATCCTCAGACATCATAGCAGTCACAAGAAACAAAACTCGCTGAGACAATAAACAGACACAATCTTCCCAACGGGATATATCCTGAGGAAAGATAGAAGGAGTAGAGGGGGGGAGGGTTGCACTGCTCATAAAACACGATGGGGATTTGAGGAAATGGAAGGCATGGACATGATTGGAGGAAAGAGACTACATTGTAGGTACAATTCAGTCCGGGAGAACATAAAGTAGTCATTGGAGTGATGTATAACCCACCACAGAATGCAGGAGGCCAAGAGAGGAGTACGAAGAAAACAACAGGGTGATGGTGGACACACTGGCTGAGGTGGCAAGAAGAGCTCACTCGAGCAGAGCAAAGTTACTGGTAGTGGGCGATTTCAACCACAGGGAGATCGACTGGGGAAAACCTGGAGCCACATGGGGGTCCCGAAACATGGAGAGCCAAGATGATGGATGTGGTGCTTGAAAACCTCATGCATCAACATGTCAGGGACACAACCAGAGAGAGAGGGGGAGGGATGAGCCAGCAAGACTGGATCTTGTGTTCACCCTGAGCAGTTCAGACATTGAGGACATCACTTACGAGAGGCCCTTGGAGCTAGCGATCACGTGGTTCTGAGTTTTGATTATATAGTAGAGTTACAAGTGGAGAAGGTAACAGGAACTGAAGGGGGACAGGCCAAACTATAAAAAGGGGGGACTACACAGGTATGAGAAACTTCTGCAGGAGGTTCAGTGGGACAGAGAAATGGTAGGAAAATCAGTAAACGAGATGATGGAATATGTGGCAACAAAGTGCAAGGAGGCAGAGGAAAGTTTTGTTCCCAAGGGAAACAGAAATAATAGGAAGACCAAAACGAGTCCTTGGTTTACCCGAAGGTGTAGGGAGGCAAAAACTAAGTGCAACAGAGAATGGAAAAGGTACAGGAGGCATAGGACCCGGAAAACAAGGAGATTAGTAGAAGAGCCAGAAACGAGTATGCACAGATAAGGAGGGAGGCCAGCGACAGTATGAAAACGACATAGCATCGAAAGTCAATCTGACCCGAAACTGCTGTATAGCCACATTAGGAGGAAGACAACAGTCAAGGACCAGGTGATAAGGCTGAGGAAAGAAGGTGGAGAACTCACAAGAAACGATCAAGAGGTATGTGAGGAGCTCAACACGAGATTTAAGGAAGTATTTACAGTAGAGACAGGAAGGACTCTGGGGGGACAGACCAGATGGGGACACCAGCAAGGAATACACCAACAAGTGTTGGACGACATACATACAGATGAGGAGGAGGTGAAGAAACTGCTAAGGGACATCGATACCTCAAAGGCAATGGGACCGGACAACATCTCCCCGTGGGTCCTTAGAGAGGGAGCAGATATGTTGTGCGTGCCACTTACCACAATCTTCAACACGTCCCTGGAAACTGGGCAACTACCTGAGGTATGGAAGACGGCAAATGTAGTTCCCATTTTTAAAAAAGGAGACAGAAAAGAGGCACTAAACTATAGACCTGTGTCATTGACGTGTATAGTATGCAAAATTATGGAGAAGATTATCAGGAGGAGAGTGGTGGAGCACCTGTAACGGAACAAGAGTATAAATGCCAACCAGCACGGATTCATGGAAGGCAAATCCTGTGTCACAAACCTTTTGGAGTTTTATGATAAAATAACAGAAGTAAGACACGAGAGAGAGAGGGGTGGGTTGATTGCATCTTCTTGGACTGCAAGAAGGCCTTTGGCACAGTTCCTCACAAGAGATTAGTGCAGAAGCTAGAGCATCAGGCGCATGTAACAGGAAGGGCACTGCAATGGATCAGAGAATACCTGACAGTGAGGCAACAACGAGTCATGGTACGTAATGATGTATCACAGTGGGCACCCGTGACGAGCGGGGTCCCACAGGGGTCGGTCCTAGGACCAGTGCTATTTTTGGTATATGTGAACGACATGATGGAAGGCTTAGACTCAGAAGTGTCCCTGTTTGCAGATGATGTGAAGTTAATGAGGAGAATTAAATCTGATGAGGACCAGGCAGGACTTCAAAGAGACCTGGACAGACTGGACACCTTGTCCAGCAAATGGCTTCTCGAATTTAATCCTGCCAAATGCAAAGTCATGAAGATAGGGGAAGAGCACAGAAGACCACAGACAGAGTATAGGCTAGGTGGCCAAAGACTACAAACCTCACTCAAGAGAAAAGATCTTGGGGTGAGTATAACACCGAGCATGTCTCCGGAAGCACACATCAATCAGATAACTGCTGCAGCATATGGCGCGCCTGGCAAACCTGAGAACAGCATTCCGATACCTTAGTAAGGAATCGTTCAAGACACTGTACACCGTGTATGTCAGGCCCATACTGGAGTATGCAGCACCTGTTTGGAACCCGCACTTGATAAAGCACGTCAAGAAACTAGAGAAAGTACAAAGGTTTGCGACAAGGTTAGTTCCAGAGCTAAGGGGAATGTCCTATGAAGAAAGATTAAGGGAAATCGGCCTGACGACACTGGAGGACAGGAGGGTCCGGGGAGACATGATAACGACATATAAAATACTGCATGGAATAGACAAGGTGGACAAAGACAGGATGTTCCAGGGAGGGGACACAGAAACAAGAGGCCACAATTGGAAGTTGAAGACACAAATGAGTCAGAGAAATATTAGGAAGTATTTCTTCAGTCATAGAGTTGTAAGGCAGTGGAATAGCCTAGAAAATGACGTAGTGGAGGCAGGAACCATACACAGTTTTAAGACGAGGTTTGATAAAGCTCATGGAGCGGGGAGAGAGAGGGCCCAGTAGCAACCGATGAAGAGGCGGGGCCAGGAGCTAAGACTCGACCCCTGCAACCACAAATAGGTGAGTACAAATAGGTGAGTACACACACACACACACACACACACACACACACACACACACACACACACACACACACACACACACCACAACCACACACACACACACAACAAACACACAACACAACACACACCCACACACACACACACACACCACACACACACATACACACACACACACACACACACACACACACACACACACACACACACACTGTGGGGTTATTTAGGCAGAGATTCAGATTATCAAGCAAATTATTTTTCACAGGTAATGGAACTTTGTGTTTGTGTAATTATATGTATATATTTTCTGACCAGGTGCGAGTAGCACTGTCTTGCAGATTATTATTATGATTATTATATCATTATTTTATTATTGAAGCTCTAAACTCGTACGAGTGTAGCACCCATGGTCGATCCAAGGAAGGGGAGAGGTTGTTGATGAAGCATGTGACCTGATAAAGTCCTCTGGGGGCGAAACGTTGTCAATAAAAGTTGGCATTATGCTGCATTTGTGATTTTATCCCTGAATAGATGGTGCTGCAACACATTTCTGTTGCATGGAAAAAATGAGTCTGTTGGGGCAACGTTTCGCTCTATGTAGAGCTTTATCAAGTCATGACCAATATAATTCCTACATATACAGCCTGCATAGAACTAGACGTTTCCCCTCCCCCATATAAGACTGTTTAGATTTAGAAAGGATATAGAGAAGCATTAATTTGGCAACAGAGTTGTAGATGATCAGAACAAACTACCAGATAGCGTCACTGAGGCAAGAATTTTGTGTAGCTTTAAATATAGATTGGCCGGGTACATGAGTGAGTGTGAGCTGGACCTGCCTAACATGGGCCTATAGCCCTACTACAGTGTGTTTGTCTTCATGTTTTAAGGCAGCACTCCATCCACGTTTTACCTTAATGGTGCCGAATCACAAACTTGTAGCGTTTAATGTCGGCATAAGAACCTTGGTAACAATGCTTTGGTCATTTTGCTTTGTCCTTGGTAGCTGCAGAAGGAAAAAGAAATCAAACCACGGAGCGGGTGGGGTTTGAACCCACGACGAGTTAGTTGTAAAACTCCAGGCCAGTACGTAAGCCAGGAAAAAGAAATTTTTGCAGCAACTTTCTGGTTGCTTCGTGTTGCGTATACATAATGCACGTAGGAATATGACCACCTGTATGTACGTATATGCTGGGATGCATGTAAGTTTTCAGAATGTGAGATATCATGTGCGTGTGGGGTGTCTGACGGCGAGGACAGCGGAGGAGGGTCTGTAATATACAGGAGTGGCGGTCTGCCACTCCCAGACACGCAACCTCTAGCCTGGCCCACCCGCAAGGTGGGCACCTGGATACTCTGCTGAAAGGTTATTCTCACGTTCTTCGGATAACAACTGTTGCACATGTATCTTAATCTTCAACTTGTTGGTATTTTATACATTATCAACATACATATGTAAACACTCGTTTATTTAAAGTTTACCGCAAGCCAACGTAAAAAAGCGATATGTTGCATATCTTCTCCCACCATGACGCCAGTACCGAGAGTCTTAGTGCTGGCGTCATGGTATAGAAAACAGAGACGTTGATAAATAAGACAGAGCCAAATCCCCAGCTCACGAAACAGCTGAGATAGAGTAAACTCAGTACCAATTGACTGCTTGAGCAATATATGCTGCAACAATGAAGAATCAGTTCTCCTTCGGGAGACAGAGACGGGTCATCTCAAGATTAAGACCCGTGCCAGGACCCTGGTCTTGGCGAACATTATACATACAAATAAGACACTTGTGCAATACTTGGTTATCTTTATTCTGGAAACATTTCATCAGCCAGTGGCTTCTTCAGTCCAATGCAGAGAAACAGTAGATGGGGAGTGTGAGGTAACAGTCATTCAGCCTGGAGTCGAAGCGTTCAGTCCATATATCTTGATAATTGTTCAGTATATTCGCGGAGACTGAGCTTATATACTGCAGACAGATGAGGTGGAGCAGCGGTAAGTAGAAAAACCCACTAATGGAAGTAACTCGGGCCTATAGGTTAGGCAAGCTTAATTCTCTGTATCAAGAGCCCAAGATGTTGGATTTTTCTTAGAGCTTACGGAATTTCCAGTTCGCGGTTCCTCGAGGAAAAATACACATTCATTCAATTCACTACATTTTTCCATATATCGTTCTGCCATATATCGTTCTGCCAGTAAACAACCTGGAAGCTCACTATTACAACCTACCTGACAACAAACTAGTTAAAATAACCACCTGTTCGTCTGTTTCCATAAAGAACTTGGTGCGAGCACTCAAGAGTGACTGTCACTAGTACAGGTGTATACATAATACCATATGAGAAAGGGGAACACGATATACGTTGGCGAAACAGCAAGATCTCTCGAGATTAGGATTCGTGAGTACAAGACAAAAGTGTATGGAGATCTCCCTAATTGCTGTTAGTAACATACTCCCTCAGACGTTCAGCAGATTCAGTACATCCAGACTCTTGACCAGCAAGTTTATGGCCCATTTTGGAGACAGCTGTCACGTGATACCTACTGGAGAACGATGTACAGAGGAGCACCGCAGCAGATCTATTGGCTCATGCTGACAGGTCCTTGACAAACTCTCCCAATCTCACTACAGCTCTACAACTGCTGCTGTTGCTGCTGCTTCTGTTACTTCTTCTTCCACGACTACCAGTACCATGACCATCACCCTCTCGTTGCATCCCACTCGACTCCTGTCACTATATATCCTCAGTTATCTCCATTAGGACTGAAGAAGCCATTTGTGGCGAACGGTTTTTCGTAAATGTCCCTACCTGTCTTTTTCTACACTGATAAAAACTGTAAATAAAAATAATGCCTTTTTCCTTTGTTAATTATGGTTATCTAGTGCCAGCATCGTAAGTACAGAGATTACTTGTATATTATTCAGTAATGTATTTGTTCATTTCTTCCCGTATGCAAGAGGAAGCAGGAAATTACATTCGTATCTTGTCAAGACGGTGAGAGAGAAGCAGGTCACTGTGTCAAGAGAGCAGCAGGTCACTGTGTCAAGACACTGAGGGAGGTCACTGTGTCAAGACACTGTTACCTTCAAAAGCCTCGTCAGGAAGGGTCCTCCAGCAACTGAACCAGTTCTACACTGTTAACAGTTTCCAGTGAGGTGTTGGTACTGACGATGCCTCATCGTCATTTTCATCTCTACTTAATTTCGACACAGTTCCTGTTCTTCCTGTAACACTGCTAACACAGTGTTGTCGTTGGCTGGGTTTATTCTCTCGATATCCCAGGGTTGCTGATGGTGGGAAAAAAGAGCAAGTTTTTTTTTTGAGAATATTGGGACCCAGAATTTGAAATATGTCTCTGGAGAGGAAACTCCAGCCTAATTGAAAGTGTTGACACGAGCAGTTTCATTAGGGTGCCCAGAAATGCCAACGGCAAGTCCCTCACGTTTACAACTTCCCCCTCCCTCCCCTAACCTCTCCGTTCCTACCCTCTTCCCCTCTGCTCATCCCCTCCTATCACCTTCCCCCTTCCCCCACTCTCCAGAAAAAACTTGTTTGTTCGTCCCTGGTTCGTAAATGAGTCACCTGAGGAACAGATTTTGTCAGTGTCACTCACAGTGAGAGACATTTTTTTGTTTTGTTAATGACTTAAAATAATATTCGCTGTTGATTTTTGTTAATTTATATCAAGAGACATTTCTAAATGCCAAAATCAAGTTAATACTCGTGTGCTAAAATGTCATCTGTTGTATTTTTATTCTCCAGATTCCCGCAGCTTGTATTTCTGTTATCCAGGTTCCCGCAGCTTGTATTCCTGTCCTCCAGGTTCCCACAGCTTGTATTTTTGTCCTCCAGGTTCCCACAGCTTGTATTTCTGTTATCCAGGTTCCCACAGCTTGTATTCCTGTCCTCCAGGTTCCCACAGCTTGTATTTCTGTCCTCCAGGTTCCCACAGCTTGTATTTTTGTCCTCCAGGTTCCCACAGCTTGTATTCCTGTCCTCCAGGTTCCCACAGCTTGTATTCCTGTCCTCCAGGTTCCCACAGCTTGTATTTTTGTCCTCCAGGTTCCCACAGCTTGTATTTTTGTCCTCCAGGTTCCCACAGCTTGTATTTCTGTTATCCAGGTTCCCACAGCTTGTATTCCTGTCCTCCAGGTTCCCACAGCTTGTATTCCTGTCCTCCAGGTTCCCACAGCTTGTATTTTTGTCCTCCAGGTTCCCACAGCTTGTATTTCTGTTATCCAGGTTCCCACAGCTTGTATTTCTGTCCTCCAGGTTCCCACAGCTTGTATTTTTGTCCTCCAGGTTCCCACAGCTTGTATTCCTGTCCTCCAGGTTCCACAGCTTGTATTCCTGTCCTCCAGGTTCCCACAGCTTGTATTCCTGTCCTCCAGGTTCCCACAGCTTGTATTTTTGTCCTCCAGGTTCCCACAGTCTATTTAGTCTTACTTAAAATTTCAAACATTTTAAAGTATTCCTTAAAATATATTTCTGAGTAAACATTCATTTAAAATGTCAAAGAAAAACATTTAATGATTTACAAGTCTTACATTCAAGGTAAAAAAAAAATCACTGAAAACATTTAGCTAAAATGAAAGATTGATGATAAGTATCCAGGTTAAATGATCTTAAAGAGTTGTTTTACAGTGTGATGTAAACTGTGATGCACAGTAGACCCTCGAATTTCGTCATCCCTTTTCTGTATGTAAAACTAGACTTATTCTCTATAAAAAAAATTTTTTTTTAATATTTTTTTGGTGTCTGGAATGGATTAATTGGATTTACATTATTTCTTATTGGAAATATTAAAAAAAAAAAACATTTTATTGGGAATACCTATAGTTTTAGATACAGAAAGGGTACGAATTAGCTGGACTTGAGTCCTGGAAGTGGTAAATACAGTGCCTACACTCTGAAGGAAGTGTGTGAATGTATAAGGTAAAGTTTTGGTAGCTTTACCCAGGACTCTATTTTAAGTTTTGGATTCTATAAGTTGGCAATTATTCATCTCTGCGATTTTTTTTCGGGTAAAGGTGCTACCCCTCACCCTGGAATTTAAGAAACATGCTGTGTAAGAAGGGAACCGATTAGCTGGATTCGAGTCCTGGAAGTGGGGAAATATAATACCTACACTCTAGAGGAGGGGTGTGAATGTTAGTCCTGCGGGTGGGAAGTACAGTACCTACACTCTGGAAGAGGAGTATGAATATTAGTCCTGCAGGTGGGAAGTACAGTACCTACACTCTGGAAGAGGAGTATGAATGTTAGTCCTGCAGGTGGGAAGTACAGTACCTACACTCTGGAAGAGGAGTATGAATATTAGTCCTGCAGGTGGGAAGTACAGTACCTACACTCTGGAAGAGGAGTATGAATATTAGTCAGGTGGGAAGTACAGTACCTACACTCTGGAAGAGGAGTATGAATGTTAGTCCTGCAGGTGGGAAGTACAGTACCTACACTCTGGAAGAGGAGTATGAATATTAGTCCTGCAGGTGGGAAGTACAGTACCTACACTCTGGAAGAGGAGTATGAATATTAGTCAGGTGGGAAGTACAGTACCTACACTCTGGAAGAGGAGTATGAATGTTAGTCCTGCAGGTGGGAAGTACAGTACCTACACTCTGGAAGAGGAGTATGAATGTTAGTCCTGCAGGTGGGAAGTACAGTACCTACACTCTGGAAGAGGAGTATGAATGTTAGTCCTGCAGGTGGGAAGTACAGTACCTACACTCTGAAAGAGGAGTATGAATGTTAGTCCTGCAGGTGGGAAGTACAGTACCTACACTCTGGAAGAGGAGTATGAATGTTAGTCCTGCAGGTGGGAAGTACAGTACCTACACTCTGGAAGAGGAGTATGAATGTTAGTCCTGCAGGTGGGAAGTACCTACACTCTGGAGGAGGGGTGTGAATGTTAGTCCTGCAGGTGGGAAGTACAGTATTACACTATGAAAGATGGGCGGGGAGGTCATCATCCTGGAGCTATGAAGTACAGTGAATGAGTGACGGTGAATGTTGGTCACAGTACCTCTGTGGAAGACGGCTGAAAGATATGTTTTGTTCTGCACTCCTCAGCATGTTCACTTAGGCAGCTGCAGTATGTCCTGCTCTGCCAGCAGCAGCCGCCCTTCTGTTGCTATTTCGTTATTGACGGTTATCTATATGTAAATGTAAATTAATTAACGTTAACGTAGCTTTAAATAAAAAATATGATTTACGTAGAGGCTTGGCTCGGACGGAAATAACATGAAATACGTGCAAAAACAACTAGTGTACTGAGACAACTAGTGTACAGCAGGTAATATTGAAGGAAAAGTACAAGCTGAAGTATAAACTTCTACCGAGACAACGTTTCGCTCTGTGGAAACATCAGTCACGGCTCTGTTCTGCAAAACCCTGCTCAGCAACCTACACTTTTCCGACACTTCAGTTTGCGCACGGAAACATAATTTCGTTAGTTCCTTTGGCTATTTATATGGAAATTGCATCGTTTACTTGTCTTACTTGAACGTATCAAATGATGGTAGTGAATCTTCACTGTCGGGTTCGCCATCCATAGGGGCAGGAGCGCAGCAGTCACCAACAACCTAGTAGATCAGAGTAAAACAGTGACAAACTAGTGGTGAACTGAGGTAGGAAGGTCGATGAAAGTTTCAGTATTCCCCTTCCCCTAACCCCTTCCCCTAACCCCCTAACCCCTTCCCCTAACCCCCTAACCCCCCTCAAGTCAACTTCAGAACGTCTGGTAAACTCTAAGGTTATTGTGCTGCCGTGATTGACTTAGTGTGTGAGTGTGGCTAGGTGTGTGTGTGTGTGTGTGTGTGTGTGGCCAGGTGTGTGTGTTGACAGTGTCACGAGGTTTGGTATCAGTATTATGCACCTCCCACCCACTCTGTGTGTGGGGGAAGGTAGATGTGTGTGTGTGTGCATATGTAAGAAAGAGAGAGAGAGAGAGAGAGAGAGAGAGAGAGAGAGAGAGAGTGAGAGTGAGAGTGAGTGAGAGGAGGGGGGAGAAGGGATATCATGATATATATGTGTTTTTTTAATCAAACGAGAACCACGTTAGTTACAACACACTTCCATACACTCTGCAGTGTACCAGCAGTACACCAGTGGTATTTTTTTTTCATGTTTTTGATCAAGCTAAAGATAGCATTTAGCGTGTAGACTTGGAACACATATTAGCATATAGATTGACATTTTCCATACGCTTGATAAAACCGAGTTGTTTGTAAACACTCACTTTGACGCAGAAATGAGAAAGTATGTTGTATATGGATGTATTTGACAGAGTTTAAGAATAAAAAGATGCAGTACAGTAAACCCTCTCGTAAAACTCCTCTGTTCAGTGTGATTTTTCCGTAAATGGGATTAAAAAAGTGCATCCGAAGTGGAAGAGCTTTAGAAAAGGGCATTCAGAATTGAATACCGCTGACTATGAAGGCCTTACCACGCGCTATTAAATTCAGGACGTACCTTTTCAGTCGCATTTACAAAAAAGTCGCACTCTGCAGAGGAGCTTTATAAGGAAGCTTACTGTGTTGGGAACAGTTCACAAGTTGTAGATAAATCTTTAGACTGAGCGAAGAGAGAGAGAGAGAGAGAGAGAGAGAGAGAGAGAGAGAGAGAGAGAGAGAGAGAGAGAGAGAGAGAGGAAAGTAAGTCAGATCAGGCGAAGAGTTTGAGACAGCAAATCAGCTTTATATACGACGCTTGCAGACGTGAATATAAAGTCTCTTGAGGTATATGTGGTGTGTTGGTCAGCTTAAGGTAACTAGGTGAAGAGGGTTTGTTGTCGATATCGTCAGGCCTCCAGCAGTAACAACCTGGTTGACCAGGCAAGCACCAGATGAGCCTGGCCCATGGCCGGGCTCCGAGAGTAGTAAGACTCGAAACTCACTGAAGTTATATCAAAGACAAAGGTATCGTGAGGTTGCACCTGTTGGAGTACCAGAAGCTGGAACCCCGTCAGGGAGGAAGTCACAAGTCACAGATGTTACGTCTAGCATACCAAAGTTCAACACGCTCGTGTCCAGAATGTTTATTTCCAACACACTTTACGAAAAGGTCCAATAGGCTTATGTTTAACACGCATGAATGTCGAACACGCATGTCTGCCCACTGTGCGTACACATTCAATGAACAACAGAGGTTGATGTTACGACAAAATTTGTTGTATTCGCGTGAACTCAGTGCTAGACGGATACAGAGCAATTAAACGAGTACACTTAAACGAGCACAAATTAAAACATTTCACTCTTGAAGTTCCAAAAGGAAAAACTTCAAAGCAGTGAGATATTTTTTCCCAAATTTTCTTTCCCTGCCATACCTTTCAAAGGCGTTACTTGATGCTGGTGAAGGGCTCAATCCCGGCCGGGGGTATGGTTTAAGGGCTCCTGATCCAAGGAATTTTATTTTTTCCCCTGGATCAAACCTGATTACTTCGCATTTCCCAGGTGTCGTTTGACTCTTGAATATAATGTTAATTATAAAGCATTGTCATATTTTTTGAGGTCGGAGTGAGGATGTTAGAACCAGCCTCGTCTCAGGTTCTGAATTCACTCACACTCCGGATGAGTGAAGGAGGGCATATCATTTCGCACTTTTCTGCACCCCCCACCGTAGTGTAGCTACGGTGTTGATTAGTATGAGACAACTAGCTTTAAAATAGTCATATTGACCCGTCAGTAGATTTCCTATTTGATATGAAGATCATTATTATAGCTCAGTGAGTAAGGTTAGTACAGAGCATCTCAGTCACCTCTATTTTCCAAACGTAATGACTTCATTGATTTCAGTCTTACCTCTCGGAACAGCATTATTGAACGATGTTTGTGGGTGGGTGGGTGGGTGTGGTTGGGCTGCATAGACTGTGTTTGTGATGCAGACGGTGGAGTTCTCTTAAAAACATGATTCCCTGCAGCAAACCCTGCTGGTCGACGCTAGTCAGGTGCTACGCACTACCTGCAACAAACCTCCAGGTCCATGCTAGTCAGGTGATACGTACTACCTGCAACTAACCTCCTGGTCCATGCTAATCGGGTGATATGTACAACCTGCAACAAACCTCCTGGTCCATGCTAGTCAGGTGTTACGTACTACCTGCAACTAACCTCCTGGTCCATGCTAATCGGGTGATATGTACCACCTGCAACAAACCTCCTGGTCCATGCTAGTCAGGTGTTACGTACTACCTGCAACTAACCTCCTGGTCCATGCTAATCGGGTGATATGTACAACCTGCAACAAACCTCCTGGTCCATGCTAATCAGGTGTTACGTACTACCTGCAACTAACCTCCTGGTCCATGCTAATCGGGTGATATGTACAACCTGCAACAAACCTCCTGGTCCATGCTAATCGGGTGATATGTACAACCTGCAACAAACCTCCTGGTCCATGCTAGACAGATACTACCTATACACAACCAGTCTGAACCACACATTTATCTAAACTATTTTTTACAGAGCCGCAAAATATTTTTTCCCATTAATTTACAACTTTTTCAGATAACTACACTTCTGTCATTTTTAAATCTAAATTTACCCATTTAGAATTAAAAGGCTCTTGATCGCATAAATTGGACCGAAACTGATTACTAACCATGTCCCAGTAATTGTATAACCCCTATGGGCTTAGCTCTTCCTCATAATTGTAACTGAATGGCTTACGATACAAAGTGAGAATCAGAAATAACATGTGAAGCAGATTTTGTGGCATTATGGACGAGACTGCATGTAGATACTTACAACATGAACGTGACAGTGCTTGCAGAATGCGGCAAAAGCCTTTAAGAAAACTTTCGGTAAAGACAAGACACTCCGCCTCTCCTCCGTGGGTCTCTGAGCCATCAGTGTATAAGGCAAATGCATCAGTGATCCTGGAAATTCTCCAGCAAGAGAAATGCTCTGTAGATAAGATGATGGACTGTCAGACGTAGAGTGTACAGTTTTCCCAAGTGTATGTCAGTGGTATTATATACTGTATGTTAAGACACAATAAGCGAGTTACGCATTTTACTCAGAAAGCATTTCGTCTCCCAGGGACTTTATGACACCGTTAAGAAAGGCATTCTAAAGGAAGCGTCTACACACTATACAAATAATCCGCACATAGGGAGAGAAGGTTACGACGACGTTTCGGTCCGACTTGGACCATTTACAAAGTCAAAATAAATGACATTAACCACATATTGTGTCATAGATAATCCCATATACACAGGGAAGTGGTCAGTACAGATGTTGTGGTGTGCAACAGACAGTGGAGGACATGTTAACAGTTTACAATCACGGTATGGTG
>NC_069468.1:20117656-20127656 GCF_026875155.1 Cherax quadricarinatus
TAGTAGTGTTTATTGTTATTATTTAAGGAAATATGCTAAACCCGCAAAAGTTGTACATTACCTGGGAATGAGAAAGTGGGTGGTAATGAGGGTTGACCCGAGAAAGTTAAGGACTGTTGTGGTTCCTGTCAACACTGGCAGCAGACACATACTCGTGGAGTGAAAGGTTGACTTCATAGTACACCAGTTATTAGAAGCTTGAGTCCGGGCCTTTGAGCTGAAGCTCACCCTTTCCCCCCCCCCCACACACACAGAGAGAGAGAGAGAGAGAGAGAGAGAGAGAGAGAAATACGTGTTTACAAAACCCGCTGACCAGCTAAACTCTGGAGACAGGACACCGGCATGGCTCTGCTTCTGTATGTATACACTAGTAATAACACGTCAACGCTATCACAGGCTCGTTGACCAGGCAAGCACCTGACAAGCCTGGTCCAGGGCAGGGCTGCCACGGCAGGAAATTTTTAGCCATAACAGTCTGCGAGTTCTGTATGTGTCATCACTGATATGTGAAATCACAGGCTTCACATAGGCATCACTCGATCATGATGACACTGGAAACTCATCAAAGATATAATGTGTCTCGCTGGCAACTCCGTAAAAAAAAATAACGAGCCCTTATATAACAGGTTGCTCCAACCTATTATAAAACGAGTTCATTTGGGCTAACGTAATCTTTAATTGGTTAATTTGTACTAACCTAATCTAAAACAACGTCCTAAGTCAGTCGATGTAGAGTGTAGAGGAATAAGATGTAGAAATAGTATGCTCAGAATAGTGGTAGAAGTAGTAGTTTAAGCAGTTAATGTAGTTTACAGATTCAAAAAATCTTACCTATAAAAAGAGGCGAAAAGCTAGAGACGAATAACCCAAAATCAGGTCTCCATTTACACAGTCACATGTGTCACAGACACCACTGTAAAACACACCTACGCACCCACGCTCAGCGTTCTTTTCCTCAGTCTGGTGGTGAAAAAATCCGATATCGAGCCGAGTAAAAAAAATGATCACTCCCGCTAATGACCTTCCCCAATAACAGTTATCCCCCGAGGACCAGCCCAAATTATGGCGTGTTTAATTGACTGCGTCCAGAGGGGGAAAAAAATATTTCCCACGTTGGAGGTGATAGGCTTGTAGCCTCCTATTAATGGTGGAGATTTGTTTAGACCAACTGATGGTGCCTTAGCTACTTGATAACGATGTTTCAATGAGTGTTGCTGCTGCTATGTTGCATGGAGGTGCTATGTTGTTGGAGTGACTGCTGCTATGTTGTATGGAGGTGTTATGATGTTTGAGTGACTGCTACTATGTTGTATGGAGGTGTTATGTTGTTTCAGTGACTGCTACTATGTTGTATGGAGGTGTTATGTTGTTTGAGTGACTGCTGCTATGTTGTATGGAGGTGTTATGTTGTTGGAGTGACTGCTGCTATGTTGTATGGAGGTGTTATGTTGTTTCAGTGACTGCTACTATGTTGTATGGAGGTGTTATGTTGTTTGAGTGACTGCTGCTATGTTGTATGGAGGTGTTATGTTGTTGGAGTGACTGCTGCTATGTTGTATGGAGGTGTTATGTTGTTGGAGTGACTGCTGCTATGTTGTATGGAGGTGTTATGTTGTTTGAGTGACTGCTGCTATGTTGTATGGAGGTGTTATGTTGTTTGAGTGACTGCTACTATGTTGTATGGAGGTGTTATGTTGTTGGAGTGACTGATACTATGTTGTATGGAGGTGTTATGTTGTTGGAGTGACTGATGCTATGTTGTATGGAGGTGTTATGTTGTTTGCAGTGACTGATACTATATTGTATGGAGGTGTTATGTTATAGTAACTGTATGTTGAAAGGGTAGCATGGTTATGATTCTGCATTATATAGTGGTGCTACCTATATAAGTATTATTTTTTGTTGGAGTGATGTTATGATTGATACGATGTGTATTGTAAGTGACTACACTGCTACACAGTGATCATGGGGTGATTATGATGGAGACATCTCATGATGGAGGTGTTATCGTAGTGAATGAACTGCTGCTAGTATACGCGGCTTAGGAACTAACTAGCTATCTGATGTATGAGGTAATGTTGAGGACACTGCTATGTTGTAGTTATGGCTATACTCTGATGTTATGAGTCATGTTTTGAGTACCCCATGCTAGTTTCATGCACGTAGTATTTGTTGGAGAAGACTTGCAAAGGTTGAACTATGGTCGGATACGGGAATGTCTATGTGATGGAGGGTTATGGGAATCGACTGCTGCACTGTGATGAAAGGAGAGATGGGGGTGATATGACTGCGTATAAATTGTATGAGGTTGTAGTGTGGCAGAGACAGGTATTTCAGAGTATTGGGGATACTGCTGCTAAGGGGTATGGAGGTGTAAGTTGAATCAGTGATCACATGGTTGTAGGGAGATGTATTTGTTCATGCGCTGTAGTTGTAGGAGGTGTTATGTTCGGGGAGTGACGTAGTGGAGGTGTTATGTTGAGTGACTGTGCTTTTATACGGAGGTGTATGTTTATGACGCTCATGTATGGAGGTGAGTGAGTGACCTGTAGTCGGCCATGCGAGGGGGAGAGTGTGGATGACCGCAGCTATCTCTAATAGGTGATATATGGTTGAGTCGACTCGCTATGTAGAGATAGTTCCCAGACACCACACTATAACTATCGAACACGTTATGTTGTAAAGGACACTGCTAGCTATGTACAGACGGTGTATGATGATGACTGCTGTAGTTTAATGTTAGTTTATACATGTTGCTTTTTATGGACGTGAGTGTGATGTGACTGCTGCAATGTTGTATGGAGTGCATATAAATAGTAACTATATAACTGGAGACATGGTTACATTCTCGCATTATATAGGTGCTAACTATATAATATTATTTTTGTATATTATATGTTATGATTATTAACGAATGTGTATGTAAACACACACACACACACACACAGGATCTTGGGGTGAGTATAACACCGAGCACATCTCCTGAGGCGCACATCAACCAAATAACTGCTGCAGCATACGCGCGCCTAGCAAACCTAACAATAGCATTCTGACATCTCAATAAGAAATCGTTCAAGACACTGTACACCGTGTACGTTAGGCCTATACTGGAGTATGCAGCACCAGTTTGAAACCCACACCTAGCCAAGCACGTAAAGAAATTAGAGAAACTGCAAAGGTTTGCAACAAGAATGGTCCCGGAACTAACGGGAATGTCCTACGAGGAGAGGTTAAGGGAAATCAACCTGACGACACTGGAGAACAGGAGAGAGAGGGGGATATGATAACGACGTATAAATACTGAGAGGAATTGACAAGGTGGACAGAGACAGGATATTCCAGAGATAGGACACAGCTACAAGGGGTCACAGTTGGAAGTTGAAGAATCAGATGATTCACAGGGATGTCAGGAAGTATTTCTTCATTCACAGAGTTGTCAGGAAGTGGAACAGTCCGGGGAGTGACGTAGTGGAGGCAGACTCCATACACAGCTTTAACAAGAGGTATGATAAAGCTCCTGGAGCAGGAAGAGTGACCTAGTAGCGGCCAGTGCAGAGGCGGGGCCAGGAGCTGTGGATCGACCCCAGCAACCAGAACTAGGTGACTACAACTAGGTGAGTACTCATACACACACACACACACACACACACACACACACACACACACACACACAGTGAGATGACTGACGCTGTCGTTTTAATTTAGTTACCTAATAAGTTCTTTCTTAGGAACGAGAGTCGTGATGAGATCTCCTCCACATTTTATCGTCACTCAAGGAACTCCGGGCGAAAATCTCCACCTGGAAATTGTCCCCTTCCCTCACATTTTGTGAAATGAGTGATAATATTGTTACACTGCTAGTATATTGTATAGCAAGTAACTGCTGCGGCACTGTGTGTGTGTGTTGTTGTGTTGTTTGTATATATATATATATATATATATATATATATATATATATATATATATATATATATATATATATATATATATATATATAATAGTGCACCACGCAGAAACAAGCGGGTATATACAGAGAAAGATCGCAGTCAGCAGGACTCGATACTGGTACTGAGACAGACAAGTTTCCCAGGGTAAGAGTGATAACTGGGAATCTTGTTTGCCTCAATAGCAGTATCGAGTCCTGTTGACTACGATCTTTTTTTGTATATACCGTTTTTTTCTGCGTGGTGCATTGATATAAAAATAGCTTGAGAGGCCAGAACATCCAGGAGGAGATTTAAATAGCTTGAATCCATGCTTGAGGCTGACTAACGTGTCAGGGCTGGGAAAGAAACATGGCTGGTGAACCAGGCTGCCCAGTCTGTGGCACTTGTGGACGAGTGAGAATCTTGTCCGTCTCAGCAGCAGTATCGAGTCCTGCTGACTGCTTTCTCTCTCTCTCTCTCTCTCTCTCTTTATATATATATATATATATATATATATATATATTATATATATATATATATATATATATATATATATATATATATATATATGTATATATGTATGTACACACACACGTGTGTGTAAAAGGGATGTGTGTATTTTGGCTTCAGCATCTGAGAGGATCTCTGCCTGAGACCGATATAAGTGGATTTCTTTCACCTGTTTCATTTTATCGTCAGTCATTTCTCATTTTTCTTGAACATTTGCTTTTGCTTTGGATTGTCTGTAGATATTCTTAAAATCTGCCCATACTGTTTTAGGGCCTTACATCAATCCCATCAGTGTGGTGGTCTGATCAGTAAAATATTTAGTGTTGGCCGCAGCTGGACTGAACACCCGTCACAGACAGGATGATGGATTCGCCTGGGAATGGGGGTAGGAAGTTGTGACTTGACTTCATTCGCTGTTTCTTGACTATTTCTTACGTTCAATGGCTGCAGGAAGAAGTAAAATATAGTGAGGAGTAGAGCACGGAAGATAAGATTATCTGTTGGTAGGTTTACGGAGGCTGAGTGTGAGATTATCATCTTGACATGTTTACTGGTGGTTTTGGTGCTGCTGTTGGTGTTTGCTGCTACTGCTGTTGCTGCTGGTTCTGTTGGTGCTGTTATTGCTGCTGCTGCTGCTGCTGCTATTACTGGTGGTTCTGGTGGTGCTGTTATTGCTGCTGCTGCTGCTACCGCTGTTGCCGCTGGTTCTGGTGGTGCTGTTATTCCTGCTGCTGCTGCTATTACTGGTGGTTCTGGTGGTGCTGTTATTGCTGCTGCTACTGCTGTTGCCGCTGGTTCTGGTGGTGCTGTTATTGCTGCTGCTGCTGCTGCTTCTGCTGCTATTACTGTGATTCATGGTGGTGCTGTTATATGCTGCTGCTGCTGCTGCTACGCTGTTGCCAGCTGGTTCTGGTGGTGCTGTTATTGCTCTGCTGCTTTTGCTGTTTTGCTCTGTGTGTGTCTGGTGTGTGCTGTTATTGCTGCTACTTTGGGCTGTTATTGCTGTTGCTGCGTTGGTGTTGGTGGTGCTGTTATTGCTGTGCTGCTGCTACTGCTGTTGCCGCTGGTTCGGGTTTGGTGCTGTTATTGCTGCTGTGCTATTACTGGTGGTTGCTGTTATTGCTGATGCTGCTGCTGCTACTGCTGTTGCCGCTGGTTCTGGTGGTGCTGTTATTGCTGCTGCTGCTGCTGATGTTCTGGTTGTTCTGGTTGGTGCTGTTATTGCTGCTGCTACTGCTGTTTGCTGGTTCTGGTGGTGCTGTTATTGCTGTCTGTACTGCTGTGCTGGTGGATTCTGGTGGTGCTGTTATTGCTGCTGCTCTGCTGTTATGCTGTTGCTGTGTCTGGTGGTGCTGTTATTGCTGTGCTTGCTGGTGGCTGGTGGCTGTTATTGCTGTTATTGCTGGTGGTGGTCTGTGGTGCTGTTATTGCTGCTGTGCTTGCTGTTGCTGGTTGGTGGTTTCTGGTTGTGTGTTATTGCTGCTGCTGTACTGCTGTTGCGTGGTTCTGGTGTGCTGTTATTGCTGCTCTGCTGTGTTTTTTGGTGCTGTTATTGGCTGGTGGTGGTAGTGCTGTTATTGCTGCTACTGCTGTTGTGGTGGTGCTGTTATTGCTGCTACTGCTGGTGGTGGTGCTGTTATTGCTGCTACTGCTGGTGGTGGTGCTGTTATTGCTGCTACTGCTGTTGCTGGTGGTGCTGTTATTGCTGCTACTGCTGGTGGTGGTGCTGTTATTGCTGCTACTGCTGTTGCTGGTGGTGGTGCTGTTTATTGCTTGCTACTGCTGTTGTCTGGTGGTGGTGCTGTTATTGCTGCTATGCTGGTGGTGGTGCTGTTATTGCTGCTACTGCAGTTGTGGTGGTGGTGCTGTTATTGTGCTACTGCTGGTGGTGGTGCTGTTATTGCTGCTACTGCTGTTGCTGGTGGTGGTGCTGTTATTGCTGCTACTGCTGTTGCTGGTGGTGGTGCTGTTATTGCTGCTACTGCTGTTGCTGGTGGTGGTGCTGTTATTGCTGCTACTGCAGTTGCTGGTGGTGGTGCTGTTATTGCTGCTACTGCTTTTTGCTGGTGGGGGTGCTGTTATTGCTGCTACTGCAGTTAGTGGTGGTGGTGCTGTTATTGCTGCTACTGCTGTTGCTGGTGGTGGTGCTGTTATTGCTGCTACTGCAGTTGCTGGTGGTGGTGCTGTTATTGCTGCTACTGCTGTTGCTGGTGGTGGTGCTGTTATTGCTGCTACTGCAGTTGCTGGTGGTGCTGGTGGTGGTGCTTGTCTTGCCGCTGATCTAATTATAATATTGATGTTCCTTCATACTCTCTTAATTTTTCTCCATTTTCTCTCGATCCTTTTTTATCCTTTTTGTATATTAGATGAGACTGAAACTTACTGATTTTCCTGTTCCCTCCCTTTCATCTCTCATTTCTCCTCACCTCGCAAATTCCACATCCTCCTCTTCACCTCATCAATTTCTCCGCCTCATTAGTTTCTCTTCACCTCACATTTCTTTTTCTCTTTCTCATTCTCATACCACTCATAAGAATTACGTACTTTTTTTTCCTTTGGTGTACAGGAACAAGTCGACAGGTGGCACTAGAAACACTGCTTGTACTGTACGTGTAGTGTACTCGTTTAAACCTATATTAAAGCGGACTTAGGTTGTATACTGACCGCTCCCTCAAGCCGTTCCTTTCCATTTCCTTCACTATAACCATCTCTCTCTCCTTCATTCCTTCTCTCTCTCCCTCTGTTCTTCCTCAAGTCTTTCGCCCTCATGATGTGCACTGTAATTCTCCTTATTTATAGTATCATTTCTGCCATTTCCATCTTCATTATCCCGTTTTCTCTTTTATTCTCGTGTTCTCGCATCTCTCCTTGTGTTTCTTCTCTCCTTATTAGTATTCTTAGTGTTCTGTTTCTTCTGGCTGCATTTTGCTCCATTTGGTGCTCGCGGTGATCAGATTCTTGTTACTGGTAATGTGATCTCAGCCTGGGTGCAGGGGCTTCGTGTTTCTGCTCTCTCTCTCTCTCCTCTCTCTCTCTCTCTCTCTCTACCTTTTCTCCTCTCTTCTTTTTTCTTTCTTCTCTCTCTCTCTCTCTCTCTCCTCTCTCTCTCTCCTTCCCCCTCCCCCTCTCTCTCTCTCTCTCTCTCTCTCTCTCTCTCTCTCTTCTCTCTCTCTCTCTCTCTTTACACAGGGTTTGACAAGGTTAAGGATCCCTAGTTTTATTGACAAGCTATTTACAGGCTAAGGATTCCTAACTTTATTGGCAAGCTAAGAGCTGTTACCTACATCAGCTCATTTGAAAGCATTTTTATTGTTATGAGACATACAAGTAGGGAACAGATGAAATTGGAGCCATCTGTGGGCCAGCAGTTTCATTTGATCAACTGACTTTATCTCGTTGACATCATTATGCTGTACGAATGTGTTCCATACTCACTCTCTCTCTCTCTCTCTCTCTCTCTCTCTCTCTCTCTCTCTCTCTCTCTCTCTATCTATCTATCTATCTATCTATCTATCTATCTATCTATCTATCTGTCTCTCTCTCTCTCTCTCTCTCTCTCTCTCTCTCTCCTCTCTCTCTCTCTCTCTCTCTCTCTCTTTCTATTAAGGTTTACAAGGTTAGGTTAAGTATTCTTAACTATATTTACAGGCTACCTCTCTCTCTCTCTCTCTCTCTCTCTCTCTCTCTCTCTCTCTCTCGCTTACACAGGGTTTTACAAGGTTAGGTTAAGGATTCCTAACTTTATATACAGGCTCTCTCTCTCTCTCTCTCTCTCTTCCCCCCCCCAGCATCCGTCCCCTCACCCTCTAACACCCCCAAAATCTTCCTGGTCTCCCAGACTCGCTTCATAACATCACATCAAAGACATCTTTCTTAGACATTACTTAAGTTAACCTTTTACTTAAGACTTTCCTCTGGGAGTTGATGGGCTAAGAAGGTGTGAGAATGGGCTCTATATTATGATAAAAAGCTCTAGGTTAGGTCGTCTCAAATGAACAAAAGATGGAAATGGCTGAGAATATTGTCTCTCTTTTTGCGATCTATGAACTAGTGGGATAGTCTCTGTATTGTGATCTATGAACTAGTGGGATAGTCTCTGTATTGTGAGCTATGAACTAGTGGGATAGTCTCTGTATTGTGAGCTATGAACTAGTGGGATAGTCTGTTGTGAGCTGTGAGATAGTGGCATAGGGAAAGAATAATGTCACCATTGTAATTACACATTGTGACCTTTAAAGAGAAATAAACCTTTATCTTTTATACCCTAGGTGGAACAAGGTACAAATATCCCTCAGTTAGGAGAGGAACTTATGACGAAGTTTCGGTTCTGACTTGACAATGGGCCAGGACGGACCGAAACATCGTCACGAGTTGTACACAGTGAGGTACCCCCATACTGTTTGAGCCTGTGTGCACGGATGTGTACCTTGTCTTGAAACACACGTACACGCAGGAAATATACACCAGAAGGTGTATTTCTCTGTGTGTATATCATGAGAGTATACTTTTATCGCTGTTTTAGAGATTAAAGTCTTTCGGTTAAGAGTGTTTCCGCTCAGTCTTAAAGACCATAGTGTAGTCGATAGGGTTTAAACCCCATTAGCCAACTAAGCAAACCCACATGTATTGTTAGTGAGAGAGAGAGAGAGAGAGAGAGAGAGAGAGAGAGAGAGAGAGAGAGAGAGAGAGAGAGAGAAGAGAGAGAGAGAGAGAGAGAGAGAGAGAGAGAGAGAGAGAGAGAGAGATGGGAGAGGAAGAGGAAGAGGAAGAGGAATAAGGAATGGTATTGGAACGTGAAGAAAAGTAAAGCTGGGACTGAGATTCCTTCCTTGATTTCTCTCATGTGTTTAAACAACGTTAAATATTATTTTTAACTACACTCTATGGATTTTAGGTTTCTATACGAATAAAAGGGACTTATTTTTAAAGAGACTGTGTGTGTGTGTGTGTGTGTGTGTGTGTGTATTCGCCTAATTGTACTCACCTAATTGTGGTTGCGGGGGTCGAGACTCTCAGCTCCTGGGCCCCGTCTCTTAACTGATCACTACTAGGTCCTCTCTCTCTCTCTCTGCTTCCTGAGCTTTGTCATACCTCGTTTGAAAGCTATGTATGGTTCCTGCCTCCACTACATGTGTGTGTGTGTGTGTGTTCAAACTAACCGAACTTATGAACGTGGTGTTTCGTATTCAACAATTATAGTGACAAAGACAAAAACAGCCGTATCTGCACAACGTTTCGCTCTACACTGGGCTTTTTAAAGTACTAAAAAAACCTCAAAGTTGTGTGAAACGTTGAAAAGAACTACGTTGTTTTCCCACTAACTATCAGCATTTTTCCACTTTCAACATTTATCGTGCAAAATTTATTAGTACAATAGATGTTTCGCCCACTACCTCCTTCCTGCAACTCCAGGTATCAACAATTATTGAATTATTGACCTGTTCTTTCTGCCTTCGTGTATTAAGAACATGGCTTCACGTTCTCTTGGAGTACAAGAAAAGTCGAGACTGCGGATGGTTCTTATTAACCAGAACGTTTCCCTACATTGTGGGGGAAACGGCTTT
>NC_069468.1:20132656-20137656 GCF_026875155.1 Cherax quadricarinatus
TGAGGAGACATAGCGTAGAGCCTGCAATTCCCGTGCTTGAAGTTTTGCTAAGAGGCCCTGGTGCCACACCCGGTCGAAAGCGCCAGCAATGTCCAGTGCTACCACACAGCTGACTTTGGATTCTCCACTTAGTGGAGAGGTTTAACAACAGATCAGCAGCAGAGTAACCTTTCCTGAAGCCATATTGACGATCAAAAAGTAGTGAGTGGTAGTCAAAAAACTCTGTCATTTGTTTGAGATTTTTGTCTCAAGGATCTTTCCAGTGATTTACAGAAGTGACATGGTCTGTAGTTGCTGATTTCTGCTCTGCTCTTCTTTTTGTGAACAGGGATTACATTTGCCTTCTTTTCCATAGAGAGGCCATTTCACTGTACTAGGGAGTGCGAAAGATGCGAGTTAGAGGTGTGCTAGCTGGTTGCCATTTTCTCAACAATCTTGGGGTCAATTGTCTGGGCCCACAGCCTTTTCTTGGTAAAGCGATTTAAAAAGGGAAAAAGCACCTCCCCCCGCCTTATTGACCAGACGTTTGACCAGTTCGTGAGTACCCCAAGGAGGGTCCCTTGGGATCAGGAATTTGCTTTTTGGGTACAAAGTGTTCGCAAAGGGCCCGCCTTCTCTTGCTATGTAGAGGGGGTCCACCTTGATTTGAGGTGGATGATTTTCATCAGCAGAAAACCTTGTCTTTTTGACAGGGCCACCGGTTTTGGGACCCTACCCTCCCCTGATGCTACTTTTTTTTAGTGCCCACCCTCTCTTTCTCTCTTCTCTTCTTTTTTCTCTCTCTCTCTCCTCTCTCTCTCTTTTCCTTTTCCCCTTTGTTTCTTCGCTCTCTCGCTCCGCTTCTTTCCAAAAGGGTTTTAAAAAGGTTAGGCAAAGGGTCCCTTTATTGACACCGCTTCTCTTCTCTCTCCTCTCTTGAGAATTTGTCGGTATTTTATAAGAAAATTTGTTATTTTAAAGCTCGTTTTAAAGCCGGGCTCTGCATCGTTACATTTTAGTTGTTTTATTAATGTTTTAATAAAAGGTATAAACCAATGTTTACGCGGTGCAGGTACGAAATAATTTTTACGAACAGTCAGGTAGAAATACAAATGGAAACACAAGTAAATTTTTAAACCCATGGAAATTGGGTACTTTCTGTAAAAACTTTTCGCCAGGTGCTTTATCAGTAAATTTGCAGCAACACTTTGTGTGTAGTACGCGGCAGCAGGCAGCGCAGTAGAAAAACAGAAAAACTTCAGTAGAGTAGCATTAGCAGCGAGTATCCCCTGTAGATCAAATATCAATATGTAGCAACTGTAGTATTTATTGGGTTTTTTGCAAACGCAGCATCAGTGCGTGTTCATCACTTCAGAGGGATGTAAAATATCAGCCGCCTAAAAACCCAAAGCAGCAGCCTGTCGCAAAAGTAGCAATAGCAGCATTGTATTAGGTAGCATATTTCCTCAGCAAAATAAATAATAACAGGGAGAATAGAATGCTGTAAAGGCAGAAGTAGTAAAACTGCTGTAATAAAAGCAGAAGTAGTAGTAAGTTTCCCGTAATAACGCACAGCAAAAGTAGTAGGTACCTTTCCGATTCCAGTCTCCATTTCCGCCCTTTTTTTATTTTTCCAGCGTCGTCAGTGAAAAAAAAAACATTCCCATCGATTGCCATCAGACGTTGAGGATGGCGGGGGAGGGGAGGGTGACGGCGGGGGAGAGTGGTGTGAGAGGGGGAAGGGTGGCAGGGGTAAGTGGGAAAAGTTGGGGAAAAGGGGTGGAAAAAAACACACGAAGAAATTCCTTAACGAACCTTTTCCCCGCCCTGTTTTTCAAAGGAAATTTAACTTAGCACAGGAACTTTTTAGGTAAAGAAAGCTTTTCTGACGAACATTTACGCTCGATATCAGTCTCAGTAGAAGCCATTAATGGCTGCCACTGGCCTATTGCTAGTATTACTTAAGAAAGGACAGGCTGTGATGGATATGTGGGCCACAAGGCCGTCTGCTCCAACAACCTGGTTGGCCAAGCAAGCACCAGACAAGCCTGGCCCAGGGCCGGGCTTCTGGAGTAGGAACACTCTCGAAACACATCAAAGGTACATACAAATGTGGTTTACACAGATTTGCCAAAATTCTCCAACAGTTGTTATTGTTTAAAACAGAGTGCAAATGGAATGAATATGACTTATATACAACACTTGTTATTGTTTAAAACAGAGTGCAAACTGGAATGAATATAAACGTATATACAACACTTAGTTATTGTTTAAAACAGAGTGCAAATGGAATGAATATGACGTATATACAACACTTGTTATTGTTTAAAACAGAGTGCAACTGGAATGAATATGACGTATATACAACACTTAGTTATTGTTTAAAACAGAGTGCAACTGGAATGAATATGACGTATATACAACACTTGTTATTGTTTAAAACAGAGTGCAACTGGAATGAATATGACGTATATACAACACTTAGTTATCTTTGTCGTCGCTAATTTCCCATAAAGTTACCTAAGTGTTGCACATGCCGTATTCATCAGTGTGTTGGTAATGTATACACTTATGATGAAAGGAATACTTGGAAGAGTGAGCAGATCGATCTTTTCCTCTTAAGTAATAGTCAACAGAACTCTCAATTTTCGTTTTCATTTTCAGATCCTACATAGAGACGTGTGTGTGTGTGTGTGTGTGTAGTTGATTGACATAATATTTGCAATTTCAGCTTATTTGTCAAGTTGCGTTTATAATTGACAGCAATATTATTAATGAATCAACTACTGGCAAAGGTCTCTCCATCATGTTTATATTTCCCGAGTTTCTTGATTTATTGTAAACAAATCGGTATGGCTGCTTAGTCCTTGTACCTTTCTTGGCTTCCCCTTCCGAAATCATCCTCTTGCCTCCAGTCTTCTGCTGACAGCCGTCTGCTAATAACCTTCTGCTGGCAGCCCTCTGTTAATAGCCCTCTGCTGACAGCCCAATGCCTACAGCTTACTATTTTTTTTAACATGTTGTGAGTTCTCTGATCTCTCTTCAGTGTTTCTCATGGGAACGTATTTTATGCAGACTGTTTGCGTAAGTGTTTACTTTCCCAAAAAGATTTCCTGGGCTTATTTGTGCCCCCAAACACGGGAAGTAAAAAGGTTTTTTTCCTTTTCCGTAATTTTTTAAAATTGTTACTTACGCTTGCTGTAAATTAAATGTTATTACATTGCTGCAAGTTAAAATGTTATTTACACTTGCTTTTTAAGTTGAATGTTTTTTACCTTGCTGAAATTTAAATTTATTTACACTTGCTGTCAAGTTGAATTTATAACTTGCTTCAATTTTGAATGTTATTAACTTGCGTAAGTTGAATGTTATTACATTTGCTGTCAATTTAAAATGTTATTTACACTTGCGTCAATTGTTTTACTTACCTTGCTGTCACGCGAATGTTACACGCTGTTCAATTTGAAGTTATTAACTTGCTGTAAAGTTGAATGTTACTTCCTTGCTGCAGTGAATGTTCCCCTGCTGTCTTTTTTTATTTTTTAATTTTCTTAAGTTTGATTTTATTTAAACTCTCGTTGTATCGTTGCTCCCGAGGTCCTGGGGGTTCGAACCCCGTCGGGAGGGAAGCTTTAGGGGGTTTTTCCTTAAAGCCATTGGTATCCAGTTCCCAAAAAAATAGGTCCTGGGTTAAACACGGATGGGGCATCGGGAAAATTGCCAATTTCCCCCTATCAGTAAAAAGTACCTGTTATTGACATTGAACGGAAAAATAATAAAAAATAAAAAAAATAATTTAAAAAATTTTTTTCCCCTTTTCCTTTCTTCTTTTTTTTTTTTTTCTTCTTTTCTTCTTCTTTTTTCTTCTTTTTTTTTTCTTATTATTTTTATTTTATTATTATTATTATTTTATTACTTTTAAATTTTATTATATTTTTATTATTATTATTATTATTATTTTTTAATTTTTATTATTATATTTTATTATATTATTTTTATTAATTACTATTAAATTTTATTATTATTATTTTTTTTAAAATTTTTAATTTTTAAATTTATAAATTTTCCCTTAAATTTATATGTTATTTTAATGTCCCTATTTAAACCCTTCATCAAGTTAAAATTTCTCTTGGGGGCAAAAATTACGTATTTCATTTTTTACATGACCATCACAATGTCTCGAAAAGATCTAGTACATTTGTGTGGTGATGACTTCCTCTGTCTCGCACTCCTCCTTCTCCAGTCTTCCTACTGTTCACCCACCCCTTTAAACCCCCCAAACCCTTTCCCCACCCTCTTTCCATGACAGATATGTCGTACGTCTTCTTCCGTGAAGCTTCCGCTTCATTTCCGGGGCAAAGGGGTGAGTGGTGAGGGTGAGGGCACCCCAACCCGCAGGGGGACTTCAGCGAACCCCCCCCCCCCCCCCCGCCCCCTCCTACGTGAGAGAAAAACTTTGAGATGAATACGTAAGCATATTAGGTAAGGTCACCGCTCATTTCTGCAAGATTGCAAGCTACGAAGATGTGTTAATTGCAAACGTGAAAGGCCATAGCTATCTTTAAATTTCCTTTTTATGTATGCGCTTTTTCGTTTGCTCGAATTTTTCCATAGTAAAGTTGTAAATTACCTAATAAGTCAGTGACTTTTTCCTTGGATCCTAAATGTGTGCAAACACTTGAAAGATACCCAACTGTTCACAGTCTTACCTTACACTTTCAACATTTTTGTGTAAAGCTTTTCGCCAAACAAGGGGTTTTATTAGGGTGCATTTATTAAGCTGATAAATAGACCCTTTGTAACACTTGGTTATCTTTATTCGGAAACGTTTCGCCGCCAGGGCTTCATCATCTAATCCCAGGAAACAGTGGCAAACGTTTCCAGAATAAAGATACTCAAATGTTCACAATGTCTTATTTATCAAAAGGTTTTCTAAATAATTTATTCAAATTATTAAGCTTCAACAATTTAAGTCATGGTGGGCGAAACGTTTCAAAATAGATCCCCGTGTTATTCAGATT